>CM051002.1:11734446-11801946 GCA_027704905.1 Muraenolepis orangiensis
TGTATATATACGCATTTTCACTTACGACGACATCAAATTCAAGTTAATTGGTTTTAGAAAAAATATTTAAAAATGTCGGTATAATTTGTATAATTTGGTAGAAACATATAAATGTGTTGATGTTGTCCTCTAGTGGTCATTTGTTCTACTATTTAAAAAATAAACAATGCAACGATTAACAAGACGTGTATATATAAGCATTTACTTACGACGACATGCATTTCAAAGTTAATTGGTTTTAGAAAAATACTTTTAAATGTCCATTATGTAAATATCGAACTGGGGGCGTATACGCCTTCATGCTGCGCTCTAGAACGAATGCTTTGCGTGAGTCTTTAAAGTGGGCGGGTGTACGCGTGACGTAGGCACGTGGTAAGGAGGAAGTGAAAGAAGAGCAGCTGAGATCGAGCTGAGATAGCGAATAGTTAGCTCGCTGGCCAGCAAGCATCAAAGGAGAGTGCCACGTTAAAAACGAATTTGGCCACATCTGTCTTATTGTTTCGCGTGAATTATTAGCCGTGGCACACGATCAGAAGTCAGACATTTACCGTTATCGCTAGCCGACAAGTTAAATGCCAGCGAGTCAGTCCTCTTGACACACAGGGCTAGCCACTTGCTTTCTTCAACAATAACAGCCAGCTAGCCATCAAAGCGACCCACGTCAACAACTCACTGTTCCTGCCCGCGACAAGTTAAAAAGTGAGTCCTTCAAATCGTTATTAGCCTTATTGTTTACGTGTTTTGAGTTAAGAATGTACTGAATGTAGCGTTACTCAATGTCAAACGACGGCTAGCTACGGCTACCGTCGGTGATGGTGCAATATTCTTGGAAGAAGCAGGTTGGGGAAAACAACTCCGGCCTGTAGCCTCGGTCGGGTCGGTCTCACCAGGATTGTGAAACATACGCAGCTCCGTCTACCAACTAACTCGTTTGCGTGGAAGGATCGATTACTACTATGTAGGGTGTTGTTGTATTACGGTGGACAGTATTTGACCACCGTTTTTTTTTTTTTTTTAAAGCATACGCGTGTGGACCGCCGATTGTAACGGCACTGTTGTTGTTATTAAACTATTGAGCCTCGACGCCAACTACGGAATATTGTATTCGCGTACCGTCACCGTTCAAACGCTGTTTTCTTCTACGTATATATATGGATTTAGAAGTGAATGTCGGATGAGTCGCAAGCATTGTAAAACAAGTCGGGCCATCCCGATACTTTTCTCCGCAGTGTCCACCTTTTTTATTTTTATTTTTTAATTTAATCCTGTTTTGTTATTTAAAAAAAAAAAATTCGGTTAAATGCCTACTGTTGTCCCCGTTTTTGGTGTTGGGGTGGTACCCTATGGTATACCCAGGGGTCTGTTTACGTCCCACGCTTTGCTGTCGCTTAACACTGGGGTGTTTTGACTAATTTATTCGCAACACTCGATTTTACGGACCCGACAACCCGCATGTGACTTGTTCCAATGTCCTCTGGCCTTCGCGGCACGTCGTAAACCGCTGTCTCCGAGACATGTACTACTTTAGGATGTTAAACTGTTGCTTGGTAATCCAGGCGGTGATAATAAACTGCACTGCTTTGGCAACATGCATTAATTTAGGAAAAATGTCACTCTTTCTAAATATAAAACTGGCCCGTGTATTGGAATATCCCACTGTGTAACCATGTATTACTCATACTTGTAGAGTTTCTAACATGTTCCATGCGGTTTATGCAGCCTTTGTTTTAGTTTCTTGTCTTTTTGGAAGGAACTGTGATGAGTGGAATACTCTTATAGCAGCGCAACGTTGAGTATGGATTCAATTGATAATGGCTGGCCTTGTTTATTTGATTATTGGGAGATGGTGTGAGAAGTTGCGATAAGTTGCGTCAGTTAATTCCAAGTTGACTCTAACCTCAACAACCTGTGGTACAATTGCTTTTTTATGTTTGTATGAGATCACTATATGGGTGTGTAGCTAGCTTGTTGTCACATGTAAAACAAAAAAGGGTGTGTAATATGATAACATGTGATTCATGGTGTCTTGTTTTGCAAGACTATAGACTTAAAACCTTTAGGCCTTTAATTGTATTTTGTAGACATGGCCTTATATGTTGTCTGTATCACTCACACAATGAAATGAACTAAATACTTTATTCAATTGCAATACTGTTATCAAACCCAGGTGGTGATTGAATGAATCCAACGTAAAGTAGCTTTGTGCATTCATTGGAAACCATCACATGATAAACTAAAGTGAAACAAATCCGAACCATTTCATGTGTGACCCTAGCAAACTGCAGGCAAACACCCAGTCCTGTTCTACAATGCTACACATTTCACATACAACAGCAAGCATGTTGTGGTTCATCGGTAATATAAATATCTGCAAAGAACTAAATCACATAAGTTGTTGTTTTATGACACCGTAACATGATCCTCTGAGCAGACAAGGTCTACGTCCCTGGCAACGAATGCTTATTTCACAGTTTGGAACTGTGGTGTGGTGTTGCTATGGTCATGTGACAATGGGCTGAGCATGACTATCGGTATTCTCCCTGGCTGGGTACAAGATACTTGTGTCACAGGAGAATGGCTGTTTGAGTGTTCTACCTGAAGCCTTGAAACGTTGTTGTCCTTTTGTTGCCTCGATGTTTACTGCAGTTTTTTGTTGGCTAGACCTGTCTGTGCTTACGTAGAAAAGGGTATGTGTATTGCCGTCTTTAAGTGTCACTTATTGTAGTTTGGGTTTATATTTAGGTCAATCTGTTCAAAGTTATCCCAATTGGCCTGGTCTGGGGTGTCTTGTTGCTTTCAGATTTTTGGTGCTCCATCTTTTAGGAAGGTTGAAATACGCATGGCCTAGTACCTATAGAATGTAGCCAGACTCCTCCATCAATGCTATAGATTATTTGATTGTGTCTGTGCAGCCTGAACAAATCATGTTGACGAATGTATTGATTTTGCTCACTTAATTCATGAGCGCTGTGCTTGGTTCAGCCAAGTGGAATAAAGATGTTAACCAGTCAAAAGCTCAAAATCTCACAGCTGGCATTCCACAGATAGGCCAAAGTCTGCATATATTTAATAGGCTCGACTATAGATAACATTATGAACTGTGGCTTTTTCATCGAGGGTCTATATTTAACTTGCACTTAGACTATGGCTTTTTTCCACATAGATTAGAAAGATATATAGATTATAGTATAGTGGATGAGCAAACACTTTCTAATATGAAGAACCGTTCTTGTATGTTGGTACACTTGGAAGTTCCTTTTTTTTTAATCTTGTTCCTCAATATGTGCCTCTAGGTGTTGGATTGGGTTTATTGAAATGAATGGTTCAACTGTTTTTCTTCAATGTTCAACTAGAAAGTGTATATACTGTGTGTGTGTCTATATATACAATTTGTTCAAGGGCCCCAGTGACTACTGTTAGTTTTAATGCTGTGATTTGCCAGTGGAATGTGTTGGTACGTTAAGAACAAGAAGTGATCAAAGTGTATTAAACCAACTATTCTTGACAGTGTGATTGCCTTGATTATCCGATTGTTCTGGGTTAGAGCTTTACCATTTTTTAGCACCACCCATTTTTCGCTCGGCCCACCTTAATCTGTGGTTAGTTTTCGCCAAAGGGTTTGATTGGTTCAGGTTTGACCTTTTTTGACGGCAAAAATTTAGTCTCTGGTTTCAAATTGAACACGTCAGTAAATCTTAACGGGAAGGTATGTGCTCCGCTTTAGGAAATGAAGCGCCATAGGATCAAACAAACAAACCATTGGACTGTCTGGCTAGAGGGATGTTTTGCTGTATGGGCTTCTTTAACCGCGTCATTCATGTACTTGGTTTTGGGTATTGGGTGTCGTTATTTCTCTCTGTTTCTGTTGCAACACACTGTGTGTGTGTGTGTGAGTGATCAGGAATGATGTGTCCCTCGTGATTTCGGAGACTGCTTAAAAAGCACATGACTGAATGAATGCAGTTCCAACTTGAGTGGTTGGGAATTCTTCATTAAATTCGACCTAGAAGTTTATGTTATACATAGTGGTTACATCATGTACAATGAGCTTTGCTACACTGAGCGTAGAAACCAATAAACTTTGACTGGATGCATTTTGATGGCTCTCACTAACGATCAATAAACTATGACTGGAAGGATTGTGTTCTATTTTTTTTTTTCTTAACGCTTAAAATTCTTGACATGGTCATCGTTTCTGTCTGCAGCGCTGATAACATGACATCCAGGAAGAAAGTGCTGCTGAAAGTCATCATTCTAGGGGACTCTGGGTGAGTGAGACTCTCTTAGGTCAAAAGGTCCAAGACTTACTTGGATCCACCAAAACATGTGCCTTGTTCAGGATACAGCTTTCATTGATTTGCCCCACGCCTCGCTCTCTTTCAAGGCCAGAATGTTCTGACCGCTTGTTTTCTTATATCAAAATAGAGTTAAAAAAAAAAAAGATATGGAATAAGTGTAACCTTTTTTTAATTGCTTCAATTTTAATCAAAGGAAATGATCTGGGCTGTCAAATCAACCCATGCCATTTATTTTGGTCTACTCATTTTCCTTGCTCTCTTCTCCTCCAGTGTTGGGAAGACCTCCTTGATGAACCAGTATGTTAATAAAAAGTTCAGTAACCAGTATAAAGCTACAATAGGAGCAGACTTCTTGACCAAGGAAGTGATGGTGGACGACCGGCTTGTTACAATGCAGGTGAGGAAATATATATATATATTTTAAATAATGTAATATTAAAACATGATTACATATGACTCACAGGACATGGTTAATCCAGTGTTGTGATACCAATACAGTATAGGATATAACATAATAACACACAAAATGGGAACCACAGTTGACACTTTTTGTGGATTGTATTCTAATGATGTTCCTCTTTTCTCAATTTCCGACTGGTGGCGGTCCAGATCTGGGACACGGCTGGCCAGGAGAGGTTCCAGTCTCTGGGCGTGGCGTTCTACCGAGGGGCGGACTGCTGCGTGCTGGTGTTTGACGTGACCGCACCGAACACCTTCAAGACCCTGGACAGTTGGAGAGACGAGTTCTTGATCCAAGCCAGCCCGCGAGACCCTGAGAACTTCCCCTTTGTGGTCTTGGGCAACAAGATTGACTTGGAGAATAGACAAGTTAGTATGACTATGTGATCAAGTACTTCACGTTACGGCAACAATATAGCGCTCTGGTTAGATGCCAAATCTTATCTAATCTAATGGGCTAATGGTCCATAGTCACAACAGCGCTTCCTGTTTTATTTTTTAAGTTTTGTTTTAAACATGGTCATATGTCATGGCAAGCGCGCGTGTGTAGCGACACGCAAGCGCGCGTGTGTAGCGACACGCAAGCGCGCGTGTGTAGCGACACGCAAGCGCGCGTGTGTAGCGACACGCAAGCGCGCGTGTGTAGCGACACGCAAATGTGCGGAAATGTGCAGGCTGAGAAGCAGCTGTGCGTGTAGGGCCTGTGCGATGGGGCGTGTCCTTCAATGCGTTTGTCAGGTTAAACTCCACACTACATTTGAAATGGCAGTTACCATCACCAAATCAGTCCCCTAAGGCTTTGTTCACGTGTCATACAAACGTCTACACGAGTAATATTCCGAAGAACGTATCCTGCTGGTCGGTTTTTAGTTGAATAGACACGTACACGCCATGTCTTTTAACCAGGGGACACTGGGTTGGTGACTATAGGACAACTGAAAACTACAATCTCTGCTTTGTAGCCTATTGTGTGACCCATTTGTTTGTGTTTTGTCTTTGAACAGGTCACCACCAAAAGGGCTCAGGCATGGTGTCAAAGTAAGAACAACATCCCATATTTCGAGACCAGTGCCAAAGAAGCCATCAACGTTGAACAGGCATTCCAGACCATTGCGCGTAACGCCCTGAAGCAGGTACGTTTATGCGGGACGGGGCTGGATGATCTAGTCAAAATCAATCACCAAATTGGCTTGTCCTCATCAAGCCAGGCAACATAATTGTGTATAACGATATCACAACATGATTCCACTCCAATACAAGAAAGACCAGTTTGATATTTTGTTTAAACGTCCGATGTTCAATACTCCTATTTGCATCCCACCGTCCCCACGGCGGCTCTCAGGAGACGGAGGTGGAGCTGTACAATGAATTCCCAGAGCCCATCAAACTGGATCGGAATGACAGAGCGAAGCCCTCGGCAGAGAGCTGCAGCTGCTGAAGGAGAACCTGGACCTCGTCTCTTCTCTCCAACAACCCCCACCCACCCACCCTGTCACCCTGTTACTTTATGTGTTGCCCCCCCCACCTCTGCAGGGAAAGGAACTTCCCTACTCGTCTTCCTCTGTCATGCTTCTGTCGATGTCATCGAACACACACACACACACACTACGTTGCACGTGGACTTATTCCAACACTCACATTAGTACCCTAGAATCTTCTTTTTTTAGAAACATGCTGACAAATTCAGTGGTCAGAGTTCATGTGAGAGGTGACGGCTGCCCCCTCTCTGCCTTTCACGTGCCCATGACTTGCTAGCCTAGCCTCCCCTCTTCCTGTTCAAATAATCCAGCCACATGTTCCTGGCTGGGGAAGCCAGATGGAGCCCTAACGGAGTACAATTAGAAACATGGGCTACCCAACACCCTGTAATGTGAGATTATGTTGATGAAGTTCAGCATCCCAATTATTGTCTCTTATTACACCCCTTTCAAGTCCTTTTTTAGAAATGTTTGCTTTCTATGGTCTGTTTAAAAAAAATAAAAAATAAAAAAAATGAAACATCTAACAAACTATATATAGATAAATTATATATATGTATACTATTTGGCTGGTAAAGATATTTCAAATGCCAGTCTGAAACATTTGTCTGCACTTTTTATGTTTTGCCTTTAAATGTTTTCATTGTTTAGGGATGACTGATTTTTGGACATTGTCTGCCATTGCAACCATCTTGGTAAATGTTGAATTGTGTATTATGATCTCCCCTTTTCATGTCAAATTCCCCACGTAACATACGCCTTCTTACAATGCCTCCTTAATGCTAATGTGTTCATGGGCGAAGATTGCAAATCGGAAAACAATCAGTCACTACCAACCAATGTGCTGATTTAAAATGTGTAGAGGATCGATATTCAGACATTAATACTTTTTGCTTTTTATGTAAATGATATGTACTGCTACTATTGCTGCTGTATGTGTTCGGTCCTTTGTCATAAGTCTTCCTTCACCGCTGTGGAATTACAGTATCACTGCATCACACTTTTTGGTTATTTCTGTCATTTCTATTTGCTTGTAGCTCAGGTTGGCCGAAAACTTAATATTCATTTTTCACTCTGTGTATACAGGTGCAGGTAAAATACTGATAGATCGAAAAGGAATGGAAATTTTTTCCATCTGAATAAGTATTTTTGGTTTTGTTTTTGCCCTCATAATACTCCTTTCCCTGAAAGATCACTGCAATACCAATGTTGTTGAAAAATCCGGACGTCAAATAATAAAAAAATCTTGAATATATGAATTGTCTGTAGTATTTGTTAGGCTTTATTTTCCATATTTTTCTTCTTTTATTTTGTGTCGAGTTAAAAAAAAAATCTGCATTTAAATCGATCATACAGCAAGTGAGATAAAGTCTGGTTACTGTGACTTTAAAAGTTCGGTCTCTAGTTTGCAGCATGTGACTTCCGGTGTATTCCCGGAAAAGGTTTGACAACTGTACTTCCGGCTTCAGACGCCCCTCTGCATACAGACATGGTAGGACTGTCTTCATTCTGTACCTTTTACTTTCTGTACGTCTTGGTTGACAGACGAAACCAATGTGTGTTTGCGCCCTACTGTTAACTACGATATAGTCGTACAAAGCTTTGAGCCGTTGTCAATTATCTTTCGTTTGAAACGCTGAAATACGCTAACTGGCTAGCATTAGCTTAGTGGCCCCTTTTGGTACAAAATACAAAAGTGTCATATAATCGTATACGTACAAAATGGAATGCAAAAAAATATATATACATGTATGACCAAGTAGTACTATGTGGACCCTCTCTATTACCCGCATTTTTACGGTGGTGACACGGCCTGTTAAAGATGTGTTAATTATTCGCTGAATTTATGCCTTTTTTTGGTGCGGAAGAAGGCATTTGGACCTGACGTCACTGGGACGCTTGTCCTCCTTTTCACGTTTCCGCCTTCTGCATATATATCTAGATATGTATCTATATATAGATGTATATCTATATAGATATATATCGTATACTTTTACCAGTCTCCATGTTAAACCGTAGACTATCAGTAATTCTTGCGAAAATGAAGCAGTTAGTCGCGTGTTAACGAGTCATTCTTCCACTTGTATCGCCGCTTGACGTCCCAGTCTGTGATGTCTTTTATTGGTCAAACTAACTACGGAACAGGAGTTTTTATTTGAACTCTACGTTTATATTGAGTGTCCGTTTTAATGTAATGTTTTCTGATTCCGTGTATTACTGACCGGAAGTATTATTCTTAAACGTGTGAAAATGCCCTCATTTTGTGAATATAACAACGATTTACGTTTAGAAGCTACATTTTGGGGGTGCTTTATTCAGTCACTGGCCAGATCAAGAGTCTTGAATACACATGGGCCTTCATCTGAAACCTTGCTATACATGGTGAAGGCTGTAGGCCGGCGCTTGGTACTTGACCACTGATTTCTGTAGTGCTATCTCTCAGCTTTCTGGTCCTGTTCCTTCCCTTTGCTCCTTAGACGGCCACTTTGCGTCCGTACCTTAATGCTGTGCGAGCCACTCTCCAGGCTGCCCTCTGCCTGGAGAATTTCTCCTCCCAAGTGGTCGAGCGCCACAACAAACCAGAGGTGGAAGTACGGTGAGTCAATCACAGGTGTTCACTTATAATCTGAGGTCATTTGTATTAAGGTCATGTTAACAATGGTATGTTATATACATATATATGTTTGATGTATTATACAAGTGAGAAAAGCGTAGTGTGTGACTTGGCCTTTATTGTGTTCCACTTCAGGAGTAGTAAAGAGTTGCTTCTCCAGCCGGTAGTCATCAGCCGCAATGAAAAAGAGAAGGTTCTGATCGAGGGCTCCATCAACTCTGTCAGAGTCAGCATTGCGGTCAAGCAGGTATAAATAGGTCTCTTACGCATACCATTCAGAGGTGTGACTCACTGTCACTGGCGTTCATTATGTTGAGGAGTTGAGGGTTATAAATGAATCTGTAACAAAGTGCTTGCTGACTTGTAGGCGGACGAGATTGAGAAGATCCTGTGCCATAAGTTCATGCGCTTCATGATGATGAGAGCGGAGAACTTCTTCATTCTGAGGAGAAAGGCAGTGGAGGTAAGACAAAATTGTCTATTGAAACCATGTCAACACCGCACTGTGCTCTGGCGAAACCTCCTCTGGTGGTTTTCTTTTTGTATGTGTTTTTATTTTATTTATTTTCAGGGCTACGACATCAGTTTCCTCATCACCAACTTCCACACAGAGCAGATGTACAAGCACAAGTTGGTGGACTTTGTCATTCATTTCATGGAAGAAATCGACAAGGAGATCAGCGAGATGAAACTCGCCGTCAATGCCAGAGCGCGTATCGTCGCTGAGGAGTTCCTCAAAAACGTGAGTCTTGGTTAATCAGGTTTCCCCGGCACCCGTTTCCTCATCCTGCTTCTGTTTTTATTATCAATTCTAATATTAATGTGAAGCACAACGTAGTGCTTTTTGTTAAGAGAATAATATTTTGTCTTGACCTTGTTGTTTCGTTCTTTCAGTTTTGATGAGACCCTGACATTCCTTATGCTGATCTTGGCTGTCATGAGGACACTCCCCAGGTCAGACAGATGGCTTCTAGAGTGAATTCCAGAAACATAAAGTTAAAGATGTATATGGTCCATGGATTTTTTGCCCTTCATTTAAGATGTTCCTGTGCTGGAATAATATTGACGTTTGTACATAAAGAATATTTGCAGCCTGTTTATTTCTGCCTTCAACAGGGCAGGTCCTTTTTGTAATCAAAGTAAGGGATCAATATTCGTGAGCACAGGGAATTATTATTATTTTTTTTCTGATAATGTACAACTTTTTTAAAATAAATATATGCACATGCATTTTTTTTGCAATGGCAAACCTTTAAATGAAAAGGGAAGGTGCAAGGTTTTCTTAACTTTGCACACAGAGAGACAAACCCTATAGGAGAATAACTCGACAGTGATGGATAAATGGCAGTATCATTTGTTTGTGTTTTTGTTGGTTTTCTCTCTTTGAACTGTTGCATTACCAATCAAATTGTATTGTAAGACTCAAACACACACACACTGTCTGTAACGGTGTGTTTGGGTAGTAGTTCATACATTAAACATCTGAAAACAATTGTTTCCTTTTAAGGACGTTTACAATCTTACACTTATTGCAAACAAAGAAACGAGACAATTTCCCAACAATTTTGAGGTTTATTACACTATTGGTATGGCAAGGATCAAACAACATCAAATTCTTCCAGTAGTGGTCATGTTTGAGTCAAGAGATGCTTTCTTTCATCTTCACAATTAATGTCTAATAACTGCCATTGAATGTTAGTCTCAAAACAAACATGTTTCCTTCAAAATAACCATGGACATTCTCTCATTAATGAAACAACCTCAGTAATCGTATATAGTCCACATGTATAAGCACCCTGGAGCCATTGAGGTTCAATCACAATCCCATAGATGGTTCCTGTGTCTCGTAATGAGGGAATTAACGTCCGTTACTTCTGGAAGTTTCCACATTTCCCCTTAGGGTTTAGGCATTGAGTGGTCTACGAGCCGCTACACTGTAGAGTGCCAGAGGGACCAGAAGTCCTGTTTTGTAATGGGTCTGTAATAAGGAGTTAGCTGTGGGCGGTGTTAGGGTGATGTCAACCAGCTGCACTGTTCTCAAGGAACCTAGAGACCTCTTGATCTCAAATACCTATGAAATACTCAGGGTTGTCCCCAATAATATAGTGTATAGTTTGTCCAACCCACCCATCTACCTCGAATTTGACCCATTGCTGGTGAATTTTATATTTGGTTTGATGGTTTTTCTGTATTACTGCTGCACATTAAGTGACTAAAGGTGCATACTTTGCAGATCAAATCCCACCCTAAACGACTCATTTTCTGTACATGTGGAACGTTGTAGTGCAATAGTGAATAATCTTTAGCGTAACAATACCTTAAAAAAAAATAATGGCGCATTTAATATTGTCACAAATATATACAATACAACCACACGTTACACCTGCATGTTGTTTTTTCATCGCAAATTGTTGGCCACATACAACATAACCTTTGGCACATGTGTCCATCATTGAATTCATATTACTAAACACATTAATATATTCATTACATTTACCATTTTAGAACCAGCTATGGTGTAAATTACTAAATGATGAATTTGAGTATTGGGATGATTTTCCTCCACAGAGGAGGAAAATCATGGAATGCAGTCAGGTCCGAGTACACATGTTATATGCGTTAAATGGCATTTTCATCAAATGGGTTGCTGGTTTCCAAATAATTGTGTGTGTGTGTGTGTGTGGGGTGGGGTGGGGGGGATGTGAAGTATGTCTAAAGCACAACTAGTCCGAGTAACTACTTATCCCACTTAAACTGAGCGTGGCGGAATAAGCAGCCACGCTTATGTATTACCGCATGTTCCGCATGTGAAACTGAATACTCGTCCGACGGTGTTAACACAACATACTATTATTTTAGTTTTGTTTGTTGGGGGCGACGGGGGTGACAAGTCAGACACCAGATAAGATACAGAAATACAGAAGGGTAAAAAAAAACAGTGGATAACATGGAGAGTTAAAAGGTGCTTCATTTGTAGGTGTGTCTTGGATGTCCCATCCGCTCACCTCTGCAGCACATCCCTTGGCAGTATGCCTTCCACATGGCTCCTTCCACATGGCTCCTTCCCCCGTGGCGTTTACCAGTGAACCAGTAAGGGGGGACTGGAGGTGCAGGGCGTTAGAAGTGAGCCGGGACCGTTTGTAGTGCATCCTCTGTGCTGCGCTGAACGTTAACGTTCTAGAAACAATGAGAGGAAACGACTCAGTATTGAGGCCCGATAATCGGGATGAACATTTTGGAACTGACGATTATTGTATATGGTCTCTATTTATTGTCATTGTGCGCTGTCAAGTTCATCCCTGTATGCATACTCACTGTAAAATGCTGTAGGTGTTCAAACTAAACATTACATTTTCAAATATAATTTAAAGAAAATGTATAGACAGTTTTCTTTCTATATATTTATAGAAACAAAACAGTATATTTATAAATACTATTTGAGCTGAATGTATTGCTATTACAATATCAACTGTCCAAAGGCATTCATTTGTATCTTCCCCCACCAACTGACCAAAAAGCGGGCGTATTACAGTTCCACAATGATTCTATTATGTACAATACCATATGAATTACTAAAGATGACTGGCCTGACTGGATACTAGATATAACTGCAACTATGGAAACACAGTGCAATACAAAGTAATTCATAGTTGATCCGTCCAGAAACAAAGGCATGAGAATATTTATTTTTCCATATGTTACTTAGAATAAACAGATAATGGCATTAACAAATGCACAAAATGAAAAATATATAAACATTTGAATTCCCACATATCACAATTATGATTTCAGTCAATCAACTAAACCTAAAAAAGTCTACCAAAAAGTAGACCGTTTTAGACATAGATGGAAATGGTAGATCATACATTTTGCAAATATGCTCCACAGTAAAAACATGAAACACAAATAATACATTTTAATGACAAACATTACACACAACATTGAAATGAAGGCCGCGGGAATAATTGGTATACAAATATTACGTTGATCACAAAGACAAAAAAGGTAAGATGTTTTTTTTCACATCTTGACATGCCGGTACAAAACATGGACATGAACCCACCACAGCATCCATTCCTCACTCCCTGCCAGACAGACAGCCAGGCTAATGACAGACAGGCTAACGACACCATGCATGATTCCAGATCTCTTCCTTCCGCTCAGAGTGTTGGACCGCGGCACTCATTCTAGGTTCATTCGGACAACATGTCCCATTGCGTCAGAACAGGCGTGTCGGTGCTATGTGTCCTAACATACTTGCTCCGTCCCGCAGTATGGGTCTTGGGGAGTATTGGTCACACATGGTAGGAGGTAGGAGGGTTTGAGGCCACTATGGGGGAATGGGACAGCCCGGCTCATTTTATGTACCTACCTCTGGTCGGTGCCTATGTGTGTTAACGGCCTCCACGTTCAGACACACCGACTCCACCCTGCAGCCTGATGAGGGAAGACGGAAAACGGTAAGACCAAGTGGAGATGTTGTCAAGTTACATTTGTGATTATGTGATATGATTCATTCAACAATCTACAGACTTATTACATATAATAGAATACAATACATGTTAACCTACCTATCGCACACATTTAACTACCAAACCTGAAAGTTCAAGCTGATAATAGCCCAAGATCACGACAACAACACTCACCATACGCTACAGGCGTCAACTTCAGCACCGTATGCAAAGGACACTTCAGGTAAGGCAACTCCCCTGTGAAGACCAGATATCGTTTTCAATAACATGCCCACATAGAGCACATAGAGCATTTAGGTTCAATCTATCAATAGACAAATATTTCTTATTAAATGTAGTACCAATGTCGACCATCACTGGTCAACATTGGTACTACACCCGTTATGGGGCTGAATATGATGACAGACGGTACCTGCTCCCTTGTCCAGGAAGTAGGCCAGGAGGCAGCGCATGACGGCCTGGTGGCAGACGACCAGGACGTTCTCTTGCCTCTCCAGCTCCATGATGACCGGTTCCAGCCGCTGCACCAGGTCCTCGTAGGACTGGTAACAAGACACAACTATTGAAACCTACGCTATTTTCAGGTTTTCCCATTAGCAGTTGGTTTGGCAATGACATGTAAAAATGTCCTGTCATTATTTACTTGACCACTAAAGGGAGAAGTTGCACGGCTCCGTTTTGTTAATGCAAGTTGTGGGGACAGAAGAAGGCTTGTCCGGCGTGTATAAACTTTGAATATATTGGCCCTTTCTATGTTCTAAAATGTGGTATTTGTATAGAGCTCCGGGAATCCAAAGACGTCATCTCTAAACAAGCCTTTAACTTAACTTATGCATCAATCCTGCAGATGTCTCAAATCATGCAGTGTGAAGTCTTGGCTGATAGGATCGTTCTAGTCTGCGTCTGCGTCATGTCATAGTGAAGAGTGGTCCCCTCACCTCTCCTTTGGGGTAACGGTAGCGGAATTTGTCCTGATCCCTCATTGCAAACTCCAGAGGAAAACTCTCTTGGATCTCTTCGTACATCATTTCCTCACACACGCCCTATTTTCAGGAGAGAATATCAACATGAGTACATATAATGTATAAACATATAAACCCTGTTGACTGGTGCAGAGAGACGCAGACGTACAGCGTTTATCTCGTTGAGGGCCTTCCACTGTTCGTACGGAACTCCCAGGACCTCGGCGGTCTGGATTGTCCTCTTCATCTGGCTGGTCCACACCTTCAGGTCCTTGATGTTCTGCTCCTCGATGAACTTCCTCAAGCACTTGCCAAACTAGGGCACGGAAAGACGGGACGTTCTCAATACATTGCAGCATTCAAAATGTATTAGGTACAGTGGGAGGTAATGTCCCCTATCAGCTATTTGCTAATGTGTTTTATCCTGTTAGATCAAAACTTTTACTGCCTGAATCCATTAACCCGAGAGAACACACACACATACACACACACATACATCTTTGCCCCTTGCAGACAGGCCAGAATCGCCTCCGATGCGTCCCTTGATGTTGAGGTCACTCTCGCCATGGCGACAGAGGTAGATGGAGCGCGGTGTGATGTGAATGTTCATCAGGTAGTAGACTATCCGGCTCTGGATGTGGTCCAAGACCCGGTTAACCAGGTAACGCCCACCCACGTCCATGACCTTTATGTAGGACAGATCCCTGAAGAAAGAGGGTTGGCGAAGGAGAACATTTCATGTCAGGGATCTTGTTGCGTCCTTTAGCTGGTTCCAAGTCTTTGCGGACACTGTGTGGACGCTCACCTGTCCAGCACCTCGTCCAGAGGCTGGTAAGATGTCTCGTAACACTCTATCCTCTTCATGAAGTCCTCCACAGCTTCTTCTGTGTTGCAATTGATGTAGTCGGGGCTTCCTAACTTCACTTGCTGTACAGTCAGAGTGGAGATGGAGATATTGTTAGTTTGTGGAACGGTTTTTGGAATTATAACATAACCTAGAGGTAAAAAAAAAACGATTACAGAGACGTTGATGTGCAATATAATTATTCATCATTAATTATTCAAAGTAATTCATTTAAACATATTAAAATGAATAACCAAATAAAAACCTCACCACTATGTTTGCTGCAATGACATCTGGATCCTCACATACGGACTCCACGAAAAACACCTGGCAGGGACCAACCGAAACATGAATGTCTGTTGTTTCCGTAGTGCGTGTAACATTACAGGTTTTAGCAATTGTTTAAAACATTTACTGAACCTACAGCTAGATTATATATGCAAAGCACAGCAACGGTTAGCCGTTTGCCAAAACTACACTACACGTCTCTTGGAAAATTCAATAAAAAACAATTCAATGTTCCCTCTCCTCAAAACTGACATTTTCCAGTCAAAATGAGTCATGAGTCATATTTATATGAGTCACACATGCCTCATATAAATAGATGTCATGGAGCAATGATTTCACACTGGTGCGATACATTTAATAATGGAACATACTGTCTATATGTTTTGGCCTCATGTATCACATTGAAGTGTATGAAATTGTGTACTGTGTGCAAACATGTGATTTGCAATTGATAGTTCTAATCGCCAATGGGTCTTTAGTTGTTGACACAAGCTTCAAGTTTTCTAACCATTGTTTGCAAAGGTCCAGTTGTAGTGTGTAACAGGTGAGAACAACTGTAAAACGGGGACCGCGTGTTTACGTACCTTGAAGCCGTTATTCTCCGCAAACTCAACGATGGTGCTTCGCCGATCCCTGGTCGTGTTCGTAGCGTCAAAGACCTGAAGAAGACGATGCTGTGTTAGGATACTGTAAAAGGCAGTCGTAACATTAGTCGTCGTGGGCCTATAGGACAGTGGAGTAATCTCAGATCCAGCAGTTCTCCTTTGCTACTGCACAACTTTTGAGGGGAGACGTGCAAAAAAACGGAAAGGGGGCGGGGTTATAATATTCATCTAAACTTAACTTGTGAGACTATAGTACAGTACAAATATATAGTATGTACACAAGTATATAACTCGACTCACCGCCACTTGTCCGCCACCCACCGTGAGGTACTGGCGGACATCGTTCAAGGCCGATAGCGCACACTGACTGTGGCAAACAAAAAAAGGCAATGAATTATGAATTGGAATATCTAAACAATGGGCAAAAAAAAGACCGAAAGAACTATAATAAGGAAATAAAATTAACAGAAATGCTGACATTGTTGTCATATATGTATACAAAGTAGATTGATCATTCCCACAGTTGGAGAGTCATGCCCCCACGATATACATAGATATTTACATAAGATATAGCTATAAACATACACAATATATACACAAACGACTTTCAAAAGTGTGTATCTCACCGCCTGATCTTAAGGCCTTCCTCGTTGTCTGCACGGAAAAACTCAAAAGACTTGTAGATCTTCAGGTACTCTCTCCTGTACTGGCCCACATTGAACTCTGGTGCAGAAACATTATATTTCCAGATGTTAAGTTAAATAAATTTATTTATTTATTTTTAATTTTTATAGAAGTATTAGTATCTATCTGGTTGTTGGTGTGTGTGGTTGTAGTGGGGCATCTGCTGGTACCTTTGGTGGGCACACCTATCCAGTTTAAGTAGCGGGTTAACTTCTTCGAGATGTAGGTCTTCCCTCGGGCTGGTAGCCCCACCGTCACGATTAAGGTCGGGCAGTTGGTCATGCACACTGAGAAGAAGGAGGGACAAAACCATGGACGATGAGACAAAACGAATGACCAATGGTATTCCAATAGTAGGTGGTATTCCAAAAACAATTACGCCTCCTTCACGCACGTTAGCTTGATCGCCACCTGCCACCGCCAAAAGGTAGATCAATAAATAGATATGTGTATTATGTGTATTCTGGGAATGTACGCACATCCAGACAGACTTGACTCAGCAAAAAAATATTAATAATAGAGGGGCAGCTTCAGAAGATCAAAACCGGAGAGCAACGACATTCAATCGGATAGATTGACTCTTCTGTGAGATTATCCAAGACATGCTCTTGTCCTCAAATTCCTCACGTGGATGAACCTTTAATGTCTGCAATATACGCCAGGTTTTAGTTATTATTTATATTGTAAATATTTATTAATTGGCTATTCGTGTGTGTTTTTATATAGTGCCCCACTGCGTAAAACACTCGTAGTTTAAAATTGACCATTTCTATATTTCTAAAATGCCTGACAAATATCAGATATTGGGTCACAATGTTAAGTGGTGGTATATCTATGATTGCATTTTGATCATTGCTCAATACGTTTGTATACACACTAGCCTATTAAATGATGCAACATTGTCGGTTGTCACACTAGAGCCCAGAACGCAAAACTAGACACAACACGTGTGTCTGCGTAACTCAATAAATCAGCAAATAAACCTAATCACACATCGTTTGCCCTCGTACCGGCGAGTCTTACCCCTTCTTTGAAATATATGTTTTTCAGGCAATCCGTTTTTGCACGGAATCCAAATTTTCCTAAGAGGGTTCTGGGTGAGTTCGCGCGAACAGGTCCCAATATGAAGGTCTTCGTTATCCATCGTCCTGGTTGTTACACCATCAGTGCCATGTATGAAATAACGGAGCCAGCGGACTTCTATGTATTTAGATGCACCAGGCTGCGGTGGGTGGGTGTCATGTCAGCTGAGGAGCATTACCGTAACGGATGTAAGACACGTGCAAGGCGTTTGTCTAGAAGGTAAACAGATTGCAGCCAACTGGAGTTTCATGAAGGAAATAATACGTTCGAATAGGTTGGCTTAAATACGTGGTGAATGTAGCTTATATATATTTGCAAAACGACGGAGATCGCGACATTTAGACCACTGCACGATTACCGTAAATGCACAGGGGTAATATGTAAAATAAAGTCAGCTGCAGATGTGGAAATGGAAGAAAAACAAGGCTTTTGCAGTTCATGCTGCACACATGGCCAGGGAGTGCTAGGGAACGCCGAACCAATCAGAAGGATGCAGCATGAGTATCAGCCAATGGCAGAGCAGCATGGAGTGACGGCTCGGCCGGCTGCTCTGAGCCGATAACATCACGACCAGAGCCCATGGCACGCGCGTGGGCTCCTTCAACTCTGGCTGTGTACTGTCCGGAATTAAAGATGATGACTACTTCGTTTATGTTGCTAGATTAGCAAAATCATTTGCATCTTCCTTTTTGTTTTATTTGACGGTGCAATACACGACAACATCGTAAACTAGTTAATTTAGGGACAACATGGAATTACCTTGTACATAACGGGTACATTGGAATGCCTACTCCCCATTCCCTCCCACAGTATACTCAGAATACCTGTATATCTCCAAAACAATACCATACAAATAAAAATAGTATATACAATAAAAATAAACAAAAAAGGAGCAGCAAATTGACTGTTAAATGATATGTACAGTGTTTTGGTTGCACCAATAACTAAATGACTTGAGTTACTCAAAGAATATTTCCTAAATAAAGAAGGCCTAGTAAAAATACTAATATTATAGTCATATGCCTGAAGATTAAGAAGTGTCTGTCTGGCCTATAGATGAGTTGTTTTTTTTATGGTATTCGTATTCATATTGGTGGATTTGTCACTTTTTTGGCAGATTTTACCTAAACGACTGTACAGGGAACTAGTTATTAGCAGCTATGCTCACAAGCCATAACAAACATTACATGATAACCACATTTAACCCCATAATGACTAAACAGTGAACACACGTATGGGACACTACATGTATAATCAATCATAAATACAAGTGGTTTAGGGTGACTTGTTTACCTCGAATAAGGTAACACTAGAATGCAGTATCAACGATGCGACAGTAGGTGACGCTGTCTCCCACTTCTTTGACGGCAACATTAATATGCCATCCAATACTGTAAAAAAGATATGAACGATAAGGTCTGTCACGTCACCCATTAGTTTACGCCCAATCGTAAGGAAGATATATAGTTATTCGGCATAACTTGAGTTTTTTTTGCCACCAGAAGCGGAAACTTTCCATATTTGCTATGAATATATTTGCTTTGTATTACGAGAATGAAATCACAATGACTTTAAATGGTGGCGGGTCCATTTGCTCCAGCCACCGCGAGCCACCTACAGGCCGTTAGATGAACTACACACTAGTCGCTTCCGCCAGCGCTTCACAAACAGGCGGTCATGGCTGCGATGCTTGTAGGCTAACTTATGGGGCAGGCCATTCCATGATTTAAAAAACGTGCTTCAACCTGACGGCACACACCCCCGTCACAGTGGACTAATGGCAATTGTATGGTAATCCACAAATGGAAGCACCCTCACCAACACCCATAATGGAGATCTATTAATCAGCTACATTGTAACTAGTCCTTACTAAGTCCTTACTTGTGATGACTCAGCTAGACTGTTTGTGGGAATGTACGAGGCCTTTCTCAATGCATCTAGATATGTTTAATGAAGGAGTCAGTAAGACAAGGTGTATTAATACTTGAATACGTGCCTTCAAATATTGTCCCATTTTTCATGGTGTGCTTTTTATGTCCTAACAACTACAGAGTTACTATGCGGCTGCAATACCACCACCCGACAGGAAAGAAAAGCATGGGAGCTTTCTTGTATGTTGTATTTGTAAATAAAACATAAGAAAGCTCTCATGCTCGACATGCAAACAAGATCGGGTTCCACAAAAGTGTGCAGCGCTGCATGCATGTAAGCAACGCAGAGCCCCGATAAAACAGTAGCTGGAGCCATACAGAATGCAGGGATACAGGGATTCAGAATGCCCACGAACTTTCACCCAGATAATGCAGCGACAACGCGAGGGAGGGAGGGAGCGAGCAGCCGGGAGGGAGGGGGCATTAGACGCACTGTGTTATTGTGACGGGGTGGAAGGCATACATGGAGAACAACACAACCCAAAAAAGCAGCGAACAGAAAAGGGAATAGGTAAAGCACATGCGGGAAATCAACATACAAACAATGATGACATGGAGAATAGAGAATAGAGAGAGAGAGAGAGAGAGATGGCTGATTTACAAGCACTGCGCCTGCCTCTGTCTGATATTGTTGTTGACCAAGCCCCAGACACAGATTAGACTGTTGTTGTCTCTAAGTAGCCTACACAAGGAAGTCTGTCATGCATATAATCCCTCCCAGTCTTAAAATATTTGTCACTTATCATGTTAATGTTACATTACAAACACATACCAATACACATACGCACAGGAGCTCCCAAAGTTAATGCATTTCGTTCAACGAGCCCAATGAGAATAAAGCTGTTCTTCAAACGTGAGTCCTTTGTGATCGGCTAGATTGTTAATAAGGCTCTTGGTTTCTCAGCAATGCATCTGACCTATATTGTTAACAGTCTATAGGCTGCAGCTAAACTAAACAGCCATCTTTCACACGACAATATGCCATACCCCTGTAACCCTGTAACTGAGGACACATGTCCACTGCCCAAACATGTCACACATATCCAGGTTAAAAATAGACCAAATCGAGGTAACGCACAATATTTACAGACCTACCAAACCAGTCCGACTCAAAACATCTTCAATTATATAATACTACATTCTAGTCTTTTGATCATTGGGTTATGGGCAATTACTATCCCCATATGACCCTATATGTTACAAAATACCGTACTATTACTGAATTACTTCAGGGGGATTATGTTCCATATACTGGAAGTATTCAATTGCCTCCTGGTTTGTAAGACTTCGAAATCACTAGATGAGCAAGGCGATGAGCAACGTTTAAGCTCACAACAATTATATTTACTCATTAAATAATGTCACTCAATGCAACCTTGTGATATTGAAATGCTTAGCTCGGTTGTGAATGTCACTGTCAATCTGCGCATTTAGCCTAGCTAACCACCGGCAGCAGCAACAGCAGCAGCGATGCTGCAAGTGCATAACAATACTAATGCAACATAACTAATAACTCATGTGTTGTCCCACACACACACCGTAGTGGGTTCTCACGCTGTGGACGCGCCGCTTCCTGCATGTCAGAGAGTCATCACGCTCCGCCATGCCTGCAGCGTGTTTACCTCTAGCCCCGTTGGAGTTGTTGTTGCCATTGTTGCAACAACAACTCGCTCGCCAAAGCACAACGCGAACTGCTAGGGTCAACGAATCAATGGAAAACTCGTTTGAAGCGCAAACAAACAAAAAATTACTTACCTGTCCTGTGTGGCGTGTTCCTGGGGTGGCAGGATCCCCTCATAGTCCACGTTTAGGAGCCGTTGTTTCCCCCTCGGCGCGGTGCAGAACTCGTAGCGATTGAGCGTGTATATTTACAACGCTTACTCCGCAATACCAAATGAATTAAGTCTCGATCGAGAGAGAGATAACAGCCTTGCCGGTCCTGTTCGATATTGAACTAACTTATCGCCCGCGACACGCCCCTCGTGCATCCGCTTCAAAGCACGCTCCAAAACACGTACACGCGTTTGTCATTCACACACACACACACACACACACACACACACACACACACACACACACACACACACACACACACACACACACACACACACACACACACACACACACACACACACACACACACACACACACACACACACACACACACACACACACACACACACACACACACACACACACGTGGCTGCGCACGCACCCTTGACAGGATCGCGGTAGACTGGACGTATGTATACACTTTTTTAAATGTTTTTTTTATATACATCGTTTTGTTGCCCAATCTTGCTCAGTTGTTGCCCAGTTTAGCTGCGTGTATGTTTTTTCAAATTGTGTGTCATTCTTTGACTAAGTTCTTGTTTATTATTTGTTGAAAGCTACTCTGCTTCGTTATGTACGGAAGAGCATTAGGGCCAGGCATAAGAAATAAAAATAAATGAGAGGAAGATTTATTTATTTATTTAGCATGTCGAGAATAAAGTCGAAATGTCGAGAATAAAGTCGAAATACAATTTTGAGAATAAAGTCGAAATACAATTTCGAGAATAAAGTCGAAATGTCGAGAATAAAGTCGACCTTATTCTCGACATTTCGACTTTATTCTCGAAATTGTATTTCGACTTTATTCTCAAAATTGTATTTCGACTTTATTCTCGAAATTGTATTTCGACTTTATTCTCAAATTGTATTTCGACTTTATTCTCGACATTTCGACTTTATTCTTGACATTTCGACTTTATTCTCGACATTTCGACTTTATTCTCCAAATTGTATTTCGACTTTATTCTCGACATTTCGACTTTATTCTCGAAATTGTATTTCGACTTTATTCTCAAAATTGTATTTCGACTTTATTCTCGAAATTGTATTTCGACTTTATTCTCAAAATTGTATTTCGACTTTATTCTCGACATTTCGACTTTATTCTTGACATTTCGACTTTATTCTCGACATTTCGACTTTATTCTCCAAATTGTATTTCGACTTTATTCTCGACATTTCGACTTTATTCTCGACATTTCGACTTTATTCTCGACATGCAAAATAAATAAAAAATCTTCCTCTCATTTTTTTTATGCCTGGCCCATCTTCCGTAGTTATGACCTAAATGTGAGCACATCTATTAAAATAACCAATTCAAATGCGAAATAACCTCTTGGTGTATTATGTGTTAACCTGATGCAACGTGTACATGTAGAATAAGTTGTTTTAGTGTCCAGGAGGAATGGGTGCTTAAATGAATGTAACAATTATGACCATTATTATTGATCATAATTGGATAAGCAAGTCCTTTTGGTCTTAAAGGACAATAAGCCTATATAGCAGTGTATCCCAAGTTCCGGTTAATGCATTCACCTTGGCATTCACCATGGAGGACATTTATCGCTGGACAACATCGCTGCATAACCTTCCAAAAGTCGGTCAAGACGATGTGGTTCAACTAGTGAATGAACACTCTACAGTGAAGAAGTCTGAATCCGAATCATACAATTCCCCGACATTGTGTCTTCTGGCTCTATCTGGATATATCGCCATATAACGAAGGTGATTTTGTGTAGAAGCCTATGTATATAATATAGGCAGTGGCGTTTTCTCCCGGAGGCCAAGGGAAGCCAGGCTTCTCCTGTTTTTTTGGATTGTAGTTATAATTTTAATAAATAAAGTTTTTTTTTCGGTAATTCACCTTTGCTGTGTGTTGCTGCCGGACCGTCTCTCCCCCATTCTCATTGAGTATTTTACAAAGAGTGAAACAAACAGCGCCCCTCTAGATGTTATGGTGAAACAGTCAATTGCATTCACTGTTGCGAGAGGAGGCCAGCCGAATCGGGCTTCCCTTGGTGAAAAAAAATGGAGGGATTGTCCCGGATTGACCAATCAGATGAGGCCAACGTCATGCCCCTGCCAACCTGTGATTGGTCAGGGCCATGCCAACGGAAGCCAGTTGATGGATTTGATTGCATTTGATTGGATTGTGAGGCAAGGGAATCCCTTGCCTCACAATCCAATCAAATCACATCAACATCAGTTCGTAGTACGTACATTTACATTTACATTTACATTTACATTTAGGGCATTTGGCAGACGCTTTTATCCAAAGCGACTTACATGGTGTACATTAGTTGAAGCAGACAATAGCATAACGCTGAGGTACGCAAACATAAAAATAGAGCAGTTCACAAGTATTCATATTAACAAGATGAATAACACAATTTCGTACTGCTAGGTCACCTGCTTAAGTAGCTGTGATAAGAGCGTGTTATCAACATTAAGGATATACACTTGCTAACATATACAACATGCTAAGAGCTATTAATGTCAGGACTTAAGCAAGTTTAGGGGTTTCACAAAGGAGAAGGAGGGTTCAAGGAGAGTCCAGGTGGACTCTGAACAGGTGGGTCTTGAGTCTCTTGCGGAAGCTGGCGAGGGACGGGAGTTCATTCCACCACTGTGGAGCCAGAGCCGTGAAGAGCTGGGTCTTGGACGAGCGATGTTTGGTTGACATTAGTGATGGTCGAACAAGTCGCCTGGCAGAAGTTGAGCGGAGCGCTCTGGCTGGGATGTAGGGTTTGACCAACGCCTGGAGGTAGGCTGGGGCAGTTCCATTGACTGCCCTAAAGGTCAGCACCAGAGTCTTGAATTTGATGCGAGCATTTACCGGAAGCCAGTGGAGATCGCGGAAGAGAGGGGTCACGTGGGAGAATTTCGGTAGGTTGAATACCAGGCGTGCTGCTGCGTTCTGGATGCGTTGGAGGGGCTTGGTTGCAGAGGCGGGAGAGAGTTGCAGTAGTCGAGGCGGGTGATGACGAGCGCTTGGACCAGGATCTGCGCCGCTTCACGTGTGAGGAAGGGCCGGATCCTGCGGATGTTGTAGAGGGCAATTCTGCAAGATCGGGCCACCGCGGTGACGTTGGCATTGCAGGACAGCTGGTCATCTACCACCACACCAAGGTCTCTTGTTGTGGTTGAGGGGGAGACTTGGGTGTTCTCGATGGTGACCAGTAGGTCCATCTGAGGGCAGTCTTTCCCCGGTATGAAGAGGAGCTCAGTCTTGTCAAGTACGTAGTACTGTAACTGTCATCATCGCCGTTAGAAAGTATCAAGCAAATTAAGCATTATGGAGGGTGGAGATTTGGCGTACTTAATCAAACATAACTTTACTAAACTTCGTTTTTCGTTTTTGAATTCATGTGTTTCATACACGCCTACTGATACTTTGATGTGAACGTAAAACTTTAACTTTAAACTTTAAAGGTCTCCTGATTTAGTTTGTGAATGAATGCTTCTTTTTTATTCATTACCGAATCTGCACTGCGCATTGAGCGGCTGGTTATGCATTTGGGGGGGGGAATGCTTAAATTAATAAGACGAGAGAGTTTTGGCTGGAGAGTGCGTGCGGACCTGTCGGTTAGATAACAGGCGTGTGCAAGTCCTGCATCTGTATGATACAACTGTGTAAAATGATACCGGGCGCTGTAATCACTCATCTGGTTTCGTATATTGACCACCCCCCGACCCAAAAAACTGGCTTCCCCTAAATTTTTACCCACGCCACGCTACTGAATATAGGCGATTTATTTGATGGATTTTGATTATTTCAATATACCTTTTCATTTACGTGTTAATATGTAGTGTGCAGCTGTATATTTTCTAAAAGGGAATGCCTGTTATTCTTGTGAATATGAGTTGTCTTAAAATAAAAGTGCTTGTGACATACTTGTGGCATTGAGTTAAAACCGAATTTGTATAAAATACCGATATATATATCGTATATCGCGATGCAGCCTAAAAAGACCGGGTTTTGGTCCGTATCGCCCAGCGCTTTTAATCACACACATCCGTCATTGTGTGCCTCTATTCGGATGAGAGATGGAGTGTGTGTGGGGGTCAGGACCAGTGCTTTTAATCACACACATACCCGACATTATGTGGCTCTATTCGGATGAGAGATGGAGTGTGTGTGCGGTCAGGACCAGTGCTTTTAATCATACACATACCCGACATTATTAGCCTATTCCGCCCACTTTTCGAGACGTATATACTCTCCTTGTCAAAGTGCAAACTGCAGACATACGCGCTACCCACATGAAACGAGGGACCTTCATCCTCCTTATCAGCCTCACACAAGACTTGCGGAGGAGTTTGTCTTTGGGGAAATGGTGTAAACTGAGGTAGGGCTGTGTTTGTTTAGACGTTGAGCAGCCGGTACACTACAATAACAGAGAGGAGGGGAGGCGGCCACAGTTTGTCACGTATCTGGGGTAACTACCGGAAGTAAGAGTGCACTTCCTACGGCTCCGGTGAGCTGGGTGATCAAACATTGCAACTGTCTATCCTGGCTTTACTAAAACATCAGTTACCAATATAATTTGTAAAAATGGCATGCTACATGTATAAGCACTTTATAACACTAGAGGGCACCCGGCATGCCTCCGCCACACCAAAAAGTATCCTGGATTCGGATCCGGATCTACGCCAAAATCGAATCACCTGTTCCATTGGCACAAATGTAACCACATAAGTAAAAAACACCGCTTTTTGACTTATCTTGCTAACAGACAAACAAACAGACAGACAGACAAACAAACATAACTTCCTCCCAGAGGAGGAAGAGGGACAAACGATGGAGAGTACGTAAAAGTAAAAAACATCGACAAAAATAAAGAAAAAAGTGGAGAAAATTAGAACATTTAAAAAGAGGGAAAATGACGAAATCTAAAAATCTAAAACAAATGAGAAGAAAAGATAGATCAAATGAGAAATCAAGAAAAGAGATACAAAAAAAGAGAAATGAAAAAGAGAGAGCGAAAAAAGATAATGATACAATCGTAAAAAACATGGATAAAATGAGAAAAGAAAACGAGGAGAGAACACAAAGGGGAAAAAAAGGAAATATGGAGAACCAAAAGAAAACCGAGGAAAACTAGATAAAAAGATAAGTGAGAAGGTGAAAATCCCCCCAAAAAAGACAGAAAACAATGTAGAACGGGAAACTCGAGAAAAAAGATTGTGAATGAGGAAACCGAGAAGATAAAATAATGAGAATAATGAATAATAACAACCCAAAACGTGCCCCATCAGCTGAAACTAAAGATGTGCCCTTGGTTCAAATGATGATTTAGCCAGGAGCCTGGGCCTTGTCTCATTCTAATATATATTTTGAGTGAGTTGATTTGTGTATTAGATATATTATATGATTAAATGTATGTGCCGAATGCCAGTTTTGTCCTCATCTTACCCATGCATTCATTATTTTTAAGTCAATGGTTGACTTAAAAAAAAAAAAAGGTTACTGCCTATAAAGTCATTTTTTGTTTGTGCAACATTGAATCATATTTAGCCTTTCACATAAATCATAATCATAATCCAATCATAAAAAGTTTATTGAACATTTCAGACCATTGCAATCAAAACACATATATTGCATCAGAGGCACAGTGCTTGAATAAGTACGAATGAATTGTGAAATGACACAAAACCAATGAATGTGTCAGTCGGCCTGTGGCCTACTTCCTCTTCCAGCTGACCCTCGTCAGCCACCTTCCTCCAGAGACTCCAGAGTACATCTCACCGGATGTTCTAAACTCCTCCTACTCCACCCACACCCACATCTTAGTCGTCTGCTCTCTCAGCTCCCTCTGGCGCGGGCCTCTTGCGTCTCTTGATGAGCAGAGGGTTGTTGGACGTGTCCAAATCTTTGATCTTTACCTGGTCGTAGTCCACACGCATGGTGGCCAGAGCGCTGGTCATTTCCTCCTGACAATAGAAATGATGTTTTTTTGTTGCTTGAACGGGATGCTTTACTGCCCTCTGGTGGCTGTTGTTATAGAACCAATACGTATGTGTGCTATGTATATTATTGTTGTTTGGCTCAGTCTCACCTTCACGTCGTCCCACAGCTCTCTCTCCTCAGTCAGAACACGAGAGGTGTGCAGGGGAGTTGGAGGAACCACCATGGACTGCTGTGGTAGATCAACCAAACCAGAACCAACACAAAGTCACAAGCTGGATACGCACTGGTTAATGACAAAAAAATGAATATATACTTACACTGATCCAAGGATGGTTCATAAACTGTCCAATGGTCATTCTCTCATTAGGATCCGTTTTCAATAACTGGAAAATTAGCTGTTTGGCTACACAGAACAAAAACACAACCAGGATGTGGAAAGCAAGCAAAAACAAACCAGAATTACTTGACAGCTTTACATATTTGCCTTCAGAGCGTACCAGACCTAGAGCATCGCTGAATCTGGGTATAATCATGGGTAACCAAAGGTTTATTAGCTCACCTTCCTCAGAAACGTCATCCCACTCTGGGGTGGGGAACTCGTACTGGCCCATCCGGATCCTCTGCTTCATGCCTGGGGAGATGGCCTGTCCTGTGTTGGAGTAGAAGGGAGGGAATCCACACAGCCTACACACACACACACACACACACACACACACACACACACACACACACACACACACACACACACACACACACACACACACACACACACACACACACACACACACACACAAATCAGGAAAGAAATAACATTATCTTATCAGGATCTCTTTGCAGACAAGGAACGGTGGAAAGCTGATTCAGCAAAGTGAGCCACTCATTAGGTTGAAGCGGCGGTCTCACACACACACACACACACACACACACACACACACACACACACACACACACACACACACACACACACACACACACACACACACACACACACACGCACACACACACAGTGATACTCACAAAATGTACATGATGACACCCAGAGACCACATGTCACATGACTTGTCATATTTCTCCGGGCCAAGCACTTCTGGGGCTGAACAGACAAACACAATGTAAACACAAGCACAGCACCATGACAACGACAGAGTTCAGGCGCCGACCATCCGACACAGACACGCCGACGATGAGTACGTACGTACACACAGGTGGTAACACAGGGAAAATGTAGGCCTATGACCACAACATAACAAAACATACGCATGAAGATGAAACCCCAAATCAGTGCGACGTGAGACATTTACCGACGTAGTAGGGCGTGTAGCAGGGAGTTTGCAGGGAGTTGTGTAATGTGGTCTCCTTGGCGAAGCCGAAGTCTGTCAGTTTTAAAGTCGCATTGCTCTCCTTGGTGGTGTAAAGCAAATTCTCAGGCTGTGAAGTCAACACATGAGGAAGAGAGAGAGAGAGAGAGAGAAAGAGGATGAGGGCAATGTACATAATAAGAGATAATATATTATGAGTATGATCATGTTATTATTACAATTAGAATGATCTTTATGATTATCATCCTCTACCTTTACATCTCTGTGAGCCATGTTCATGCAGTGCAGGTATTCGATGGCTGTGCCGATGTCCCGCATGATCTCAGAGGCCTCTGTTAGATGGATGGAACAAAATCATTATTTTAATCACACAAATTACAGAGGAGGAAATTCCATTTTACATTTCAGTATAAATGGTGCTCTACTTTTGCCTACATTTGCAGGCCATGTTAAATTCTCTCTAAGTGCTCTATTACCTCGCTCTGTGAAAGCCTGGTCTCCTCGGGCTTGGATGCGACTGAACAGCTCTCCTCCCTCCATGCTGGAAGCAAAAAAGACAGAATGGGGTCACAGCTAGGGAACACGTGGCAAGACAGGGTCCACTGGGACCCCGCTTGGACAACCAATCAGGACATTGTGCTACACAAACTAGTCCAACTAAGAGAATGAAAGCAGTGACACAAAATATGGGAATTTTTACATATCGGTGTGAGTACCTACCTCATGATGATAATTAAATCAAATGTGAATTGAAAAAAGGGGCAAAGAACCTCATTAATGGGAGAACGAAACCAAAAAATATATTAAAAATATATAAAATATAAATAAAGAAATAGCTAAGTAACTAAATGGATCAAAAATCATTTGCATGTGTTTTCTAACATTTGTATTTGTGAATTTCTTCATTCATCATAAGTACTAATTGAATGTGGCTCCTCCTTGCTCATGTTGACACAAACAATACTGAGCCCATAAGACATGTGTACTGATGGATCGTTACTCACCACTCCATAATGATGAGCAGACATTTCTTCCCCTGGTACATGTTCTCATAGAGGTCGAGGATCCGTACGATGTAAGGCCCTCCCAGCACACGCCAGTGCAGCTCGATCTCGCGCCGGGCTTTCGGAGTGTCATACAGAATCTACGGAAGAAGATGGTCAAAATACAAATGTTTTCAATGGGCATCTGAACCACGGACCCAGTAGGCTACCAAAGGGGCTGGGCTCGAACTCATGGCCTACGGCAGGGGTTGGCAAGTAAGTTTTGTTTGGGTAGGTAGCAGTGGGGTTACTAGTGTTCTAGTTAACTAGGGGGGCACCACCACCCCTCGCCCTCCATGATCTGCTTTTTTTGCGCCGATTTTGTTGTCAATGTTTTGACTGTTTTGAATTTCTGAAACTGGATTTGCTTTGTTACACTTGTTCACTGTTCATGTGTGGTGTAGTCACAGTCACATGTAAGTAAACATTACGTTAGAATATTTTAGTGAGCTGGTGTTATTTTTTTCAAACCACACACCGCATGTTGGCTATTTCAGCACCACGCGTTGTCCACCTACTTATTTCAAGGGGTTCAGCGTCAGTGCACCCCGCTGCCTGATTGTGCCTGTGTGTCATTCACTCTCAACATGGATAAAAGTTGGAGGGAGATTCTCGATTCGGACATTATAGCCTATATGTGCGACTGTCGGTCCGATATTGTAAAACCAAAAAAAAAAGAATAATCTCAAAATAATATTTGATTTTTATTCTCAAAATAATCTTCCGGGCCAAATATTATTGCTGGCGGGCCACCAATGGCCCGTGGGCCGCCTGTTGCCGACCCATGGCCTACGGCAGGGCTTCTCAAACTCCGGATCGAGGTCCGGATCCGGACCGAACCGCAAATCAATCCGGACCGGACCCCGTGTCACATTAGATGTAAATTCATGTATATTTTATATGTGTCTGATGCGTTGTGAGAATGAACGTGAATATATATTAACTTTCAAGTTAACTTTCGTTTTCACTTCCGTGAAAGTGGAAGTCTAACGCTCCCATTGGTTGCATTAGGGAGGGGGAGGGATGAGATTTTTCCCCCCAATCAGATATAATATAATAAAATCTTCCTATCAAGCCACAAACAGACTGTTTCTTTATGAAGCCATCATGCAGATGCTGAATGAAATGGGAATTGTGGTGTCCTTTGCAACTGATGGAGCTCCAGCCATTGAGCCACTGGGAGAGAGAAGGGAGCTGAAAGAGCACCATCCAGACCTGCTGTCATACCACTGCATCATTCACCAGTCAGTGCTGTGTGCCAATCTTGGAAAATAATACTCAGATGTCATGGAGACAATTATGAAGCTTGACAATTATGACTACCTGGGAGCCTCCTCAGCCCTTCAGTAGGGCTGCTATCAAAAAATTATTTTGAGTTCATAGTAAAGAAAAGTGTGTGTGTTCTCTCTCACTCTCACTCACTCACACCAGGTGAAGGCAGCTTATGATGACATTCTCCTTCATAACAATGTGAGGTGGCTGAGTAAGGGAAGGGTTCTGGAGCGATTTTGGGACGTCAGGAAAGACCTGCAGATGTTTCTGTCGGAGCAGAAACATAGTAGCCAAACAGTACCTTGATTTTCTGCAGGGTGATAAAAAGATGGAGTGTGTGGCCTTTTCAGTGGACGTGCATCTCATCTAAATGAGCTCAACCTCAAACTCCAAGGCCAAGGCAACACAGTGCGTGACCTTATGTCAGCAGTACGTTCTTTCCAATGGAATATGGAGATCTTCAGGAGTGACATAACAGGACACATCTCCACTTTCCAACTCTATTGGCGCAAACTAATGGTAATCACCATCACACTCGTGTTGCATTCCTGAAGAGGCTGGCTGAGAATTTTCAGAACCCTTTTGATGATTTCAGTCTGGGTAAGCAAGTGCTGCTCTGTATTGGATCTCCATTTCTGGTGAAGAATGTTCAAGAATTCTCAAGAGAGGCACAGAGCATCTTCCCGTGGGCAAATGTTTCATCTCTGCAAACCAAGCTGATAGATCTCCAGGAGAATGGTGCTCTGAAGGAAGTGGACTGTGGCTACTGCAGCACATGTCCCCCACCTTCAGAAGGTGGCCATTCATTTACTCACCATAGCGTGGTTTGGATTTTCCACGATGACTTGCAAAAATCATATGCGCAGTTGGCAAATGAACACTTAGGGCCTCTGCCTGGCAATCCCACCGTTTGTGCCGAGGTTCAAGTCATTGGCTACAGGCAAACAGTGCCATTTCTCCCACTAGTTCAAGCCTCCATACTGTACTATTGAATGTGTGTGTACGTGTTATGGATGTTAATTTATGTCATGCACTTTACTGGCATTGTTCCGGACTATTGACCTTGAATAAAATTCACAAATGGACCTTTAATAAAAAAGTTGGAGTACCCCTGGCCTACGGCATGAGAGGCAGACACTCTAACGAATCAATGCTAAAAGAAGAAGCTAAAACCCATATCCACGTCTTTTAGGCGTGGAGGCGGGGAGTGAGGGTTAAACACCTGCTGGCGTCCGTTACACACACACACACACAAACACACACATGTATCCCCGATGATTGGCTGTGTGAGGCGGAGAACAATCAAACTATACAATCACAATAGCGATCAGAACACACAAGGTTGGTGTACAAGTATAAAATAAGAATTCTACATACAAATGTAGAAGAAGTTTACATTTTTTAATACGCATAAAATGTGTACATTGTTGTAAGACGTAGCTATCCAGGGTAGATGTTACTGGTCATAGCAAATGTATTAAATTGGTACTTTGATTCATGTTCACATGTTTGTTAATTCATAGTTATGGCATTGTTTTCCCTAAAGCTAGTATGTGAAATGTTTTTAGAGGGTTACACATTTATGCACAGAACTCTTGATCAGGGTTTCTCAAATAGGGGCCCATAGCCAGGGGGTATGGGCCCCCACCGAAAAATAATTTGTAAAATAAAATAAAAAGGTGTAATAGTTTTTTAATAAAGTTGCTTAGTTTTGCAAAAAAATGCATATCTACAGACAGGGACCATTTGCATCAATAAAACACGCATTTTGTGTTCATTACTCCTACCCATGTTAGCTTTGTTAGCAAATAGAAACTCTGATGTGATTGTGACACATCACGTCAATCATGACACATTCACTTCACTTGCAACAAACCGTTTCTGATGCTGTGTAGCTCTGCTACCATCCCGCTAGCTTGGGAGCTAAATATGGATAAATATTTCAGTCTGGTCAGTCCACATCGTCAAGTCACGCTAAGCCCAAACAAGCACAATTGAGAACATTTTACGACAATTATGTTCGAGACCGAAGTGCATCAACGAACAATGCCATGAAGCCAGCCAAGCTTAAACAACATCTGATTACAAAGCACCCGGAATATAATTAGATTTAATAGAAGGACCAAACTAAATAATGTTTCCATCTAAAGAGCGAGGAATACATCTGCCAAAAAATACGGGCATGGGCTTAATTACTAATGATGTGTTCTGTCATGCTGTTATGATAACTTCTGTTGTGATTTGTTGAGAGCTTTGATTGAGCTAATGATTTGAATAAGGAGCAATGCGGTCCTTATTTGAAAGTTGAAGTACTTAATGAAAGTCAGCCTTAGACTAGTCATTTAACACAGGGGTTCCCAACCTTTTTTGTGCCACGGACCGGCAGATACATGAAAAACATCTCGCGGACCGGTTGTCAATTTTCGCGGACCGGTTGTCAAAGTGTGTTGTCAACACACACCCCTAACAAAACGGCAGGGCTCGACTTCAGTATAAACGCGCATGTACGCGGAGCACCCGTAAAGAAACCGGCTCGTTCGCGGGTGCGAGCCGGCTCCCGTCTTTCACTTAAGACCGTTCGCGACCGACACGTCACTAGCGCGTAGTCTCTTTAGTAGCGCGTGCAACTGAAAGTCTCTCGTTATGCCGCCGATATATATTTAATCTATATATATAGATTATACCGCCCATATATACCGCTATATAATCTATATATATAGATTATACTATATATATAATCTCTATATATAGATTATACCGCCCGCCGTTCACCTATACTCAAATTATTTGAGTCAAATATGGCTTCCCCTGTTTTTTCGGATTGTAGTTATAATTTTAATAAATAAATAAAACCCCTTTTTTTCCGGTAATTCTCCTTTGCTGTGTGTTGCTGCCAGACCGTCTCTCCCCCATTCCCATTGAGTATTTTACAAAGAGTGAAACAAACAGCGCCCCTCTAGACGTTATGGTGAAACAGTAAATTGCATTCACTGTTGCGAGAGGAGGCCAGCCGAATCGGGCTTCCCTTGGTGAAAAAAAATGGAGGGATTGTCCCGGATTGACCAATCAGATGAGGCCCACGTCATTGCCCTGCCAACCTGTGATTGGTCAGGGCCATGCCAAGGGAAGCCAGCCGCCTCTGGCTTACCTTCGAAGGGAAGCCAGTTAATGCGATTTGATTGCGATTTGATTGGATTGTGAGGCAAGGGAATCCCTTGCCTCACATTCCAATCAAATCACATCAACATCAGTTCGTAGTACGTAGTACTGTAACTGTCATCATCGCCGTTAGAAAGTATCAAGCAAATTAAGCATTATGGAGGGTGGAGATTTGGCGTACTTAATCAAACATAACTTTACTAAACTTCGTTTTGAATTCATGTGTTTCATACACGCCTACTGATACTTTGATGTGAACGTAAAACTTTAACTTTAAACTTTAAAGGTCTCCTGATTTAGTTTGTGAATGAATGCTTCTTTTTTATTCATTACCGAATCTGCACTGCGCATTGAGCGGCTGGTTATGCATTTGGGGGGGGGGGGGGGGGGGGTGAAATGCTTAAATTAATAAGACGAGAGAGTTTTGGCTGGAGAGTGTGTGCGGACCTGTCGGTTAGATAACAGGCGTGTGCAAGTCCTGCATCTGTATGATACAACTGTGTAAAATGATACCGGGCGCTGCAATCACTCATCTGGTTTCGTTATTGACCCCCCCCACCGACCCAAAAAAACTGGCTTCCCCTAAATTTTTCCCCACGCCACGCTACTGACTTTATCGTCTTTTTGTTGTTACTGTTCATCTTGTCATAGTTCATAGTCATAGGACTGTCTTTTTATTGTTCATCTTGTTACTGTTCATAGTCATAGGACTATGTCTTGTTACAGTCGTTTGTTGCAATTTTGAGAAGGTCCTTGGGTAAGGGGTCCCTGGCCCCAAAAGTTTGAGAACCCGTGCTCTTGAACATCTAAATATTATAAGTCAACAATATAGTTGAACCATATATTCATGGGTGTTTTAATACTCCTACTCATGTGGTTCTATGCATGAGCACCGGAGTGGAAATGTGGAAATCGAGTGGAAATCATATTGTGTGACTTCTTGTATAGAACAGTGTGGAAATGTGTACTACTATGAACTAGTACTTACTAAGATAGTTAGTACTGTCTATTCTTCGATCTATCTGGTCCTTACTATTCAGCCATAATTTAGACACTTTTATCTAATGGGACTTGACATTTTCAGCGGAGTAACTCAAGGTCAGGTGAATTACTCAAGGATGCCTACAGGTAAACTGCTGACACTGGGGTTTGAACCCAGAACTGTTTAGCAGGGAATCAAAGACCCGAACCACTAGACTACCCTGCCCCAGATAATGAGAAGTGAGGAGGAGTGAGTGCACTAGGAAGCAGGTGCGTCATACAGACTTTTGATTGTATTATAGTGTAGCGTAAGTGCAAGTTCCTTTTTTCTAAAGAGAACTGGGCCTATTTCCTTATGTCATATATATATAGTGACTTTTAGCAAACAGCAACTGGCCGTTGCAGTTTGTTGGACAGCACATTGCAATGTTTTGTCTTCAAAGGTCATGGCAGGCTAGGATGGACATGTTTATGAAAAGATAAGGTCCAACTGAACCCCCGACCGACACAACATCCACACTGAAGGACCACAAGGCCAAACGGAAACACACGTCCAAGACCATTACAAACTAAGCATTTGGGGAGTGTTATGTAGGGATTCTTGTTTCATCTCCTTTATGTTGCTGATACAAGTCTGCATGCATCATAAATATTTAAGCGATCAACATCCCCCCCCCCCCCCCTTTCTATCTATTGATGGGCAGTGATCACAGCTTTGGGATCCCTGCTGGTCACTCCCATATCTTTACCATCAATCAAAAAAATATGATTTTGTAAACAATAATAAGTAAACAATATATTTCTGTGTGGTGTGTGTGGTGTGTGGTGTGTGGGGTGGTGGGGGGGGGGGGGGTGGGGGGGGGGGGAGGGGTTCTGTACACACATTTAGGCCTACACTGAGAAGAGGAAGCATAGCGTGCATTTTAGAGTGAATGTTGACCACAACTAGCCTAGGCCTCTAAGAGCATCAGAGATCAGAGATGAGCTAAACGGATGATGAATAATTTATGACTTGCTCTTCTGTCCTGCCATTGTTCCTGTTGTGTCTGCTCCATCGTCTGTACACTACAGCTGTACAGGCAATGTGCAATCAACTGTCCACATACATTTGCGAATATACATGCAATAAACAGGCATGTTTGATAACATGTGTGTTATACGTGTGTGCTGCTTACCTTGAGAGCACATTTCTCTTCTGTCTTCCTGCAGTAGCATTGCAATACTTTGCCATTGATACCGAAACCAAGAACTTGAGTGGTGAGCTTGTAGTCATCTGTGACAGCGTTCCGCCTGAACTCAACTTTGTGATGAGCAACTTGCTGCTGTTGTTGTAGCTCTGTCGGGAAACTGCCCACTGGGTTTCCTAGACTGGAAGAAAACCCGCTACGTGTTGTCCCTTGATGGTTACAACTCTGCTGTTCCTCTATATTGTTCTGCATTTTGACCTAAAAAAAGCACCAGTCACCAGATAGTGTCTCAGCCAATAATCCTAACCAACGCGCGTCATCATCCTCATCAATTCGAGTCGATTAGTCTATAAGTCCCCGAGGACATTCTCTTTTTCCGTGGTGAAATATATTTAAAACAGCAAAAAAAATGACGATTACAGTATGTGCACACAAAGACAAATGAATACAACCGGATCGTTATAATAATTCAATAGCATAGAAGACGAACGCAGAATAGAAGACTTGAACTGGCAACCTCCCAGTAGACAGTGTGGTTTCCATCACGGCTCTGCGCTTCTTCCTGCTGGTAATTCATCTGAACTCAGCCCTTACGTAAACCAAGCAGCTTGCATTCTTCTACTGGCTCTTTTCTTAAAGGAGCCCCTACATACAAGCGGACGAGATAACGGGACCGGCACACATGATAATACAAAACAATTACCTATCCTGTTTTCAAGGTCATTTCAGTTTTCAATATCATTCATTTGAAACAGCAAAACAAAAAATACTTATGTTTTCAACTGCTGTGTCTATTAATGTTTTGTTTCTATGGATAATGGACCAGCCCCTTGCCTGGTCTGCAGGTGCAGATGAGGTGGTTGGAGGGGCTCCATCACCCACTAGTGTGAGTGGCGACAAAGGGGTGTAGGTCGAGCTTTGCGTTTGTCAGCCTCTTCAGTCGGTTTTTCTGTTTTTCTTCCTGAGCAAATTAAGTCCCGTCCAGTGTTCTGCAGCTTTCCTGTGTCTAGAAACACTTCCTCTAAGTACTATCAGGTACTTCAAAATAGTATAACGATTGGGTGAAATTGTGAATCCTATTTCCTGCTTTGTAATGAGGCGTTTTAAACAAAACATGACTGCTGTTTAAACTTTAAATGTCCAATGAAATTATTTTAAATGCAATATCGTATATATATGCACAACTACATTTTCAAACAATCATTTTATTAACACATTTACTTCTTACAAATGTAGTGATTTCACAAAAATAAGTACATTCTTTAGATTGTAGGCAATGTATAATAATACATTTTCTTTTCCCAGGCTAATTCCAGACCTATTTTTAACCGCTTGTTTGGCTCCATGTGACTCCAACCTCTTGCTAGCCCTGCAGGGCTCGATCCAAAACATCCTCGTCCTGCACAGAGAAAGGCATGGTGACCCGTAGCTGCGTCTGGTCCTCCATGGTACGCGCTATGGTCTCGTAGGCGTTGGAGTTCCCCGACCAGCAGCGTCGAGCCACCTGTTGATGATAATGGAAGAATAATACATCCAGGAGGAGGAAACCTCATCAGACCCTATGAGGTCACATCTTTGGTAAAGCGATTGTGCATTCGGACGCAGTCCAATTGTAGTCCCCCCCCCCCCGCCCACCTTTGGTTTGAACCCGCCTTACCCCGTTCGAGACGTCCCAGTTGAGCATCAGACCGGCGCGCTTCGCCGCCTCCTCGGAGCCGTCCAGCACCAGACCGAACCCTCCGTTCATCACCTCGCCCCTGGCAGAGAACAAGAAGCCCGATGTTCCTCAACAGAACAGAACACTCCCTGTCATGTACGCCGGTGCTTCTGTTGCACGTTGTGGGTGAAGAAAAGAAGAAAAAAACCCGCCGGGGTCTTACCAGCCGACCCCCCCGCCGTTGTGCAGAGATACCCACGTGGCTCCCCTGAACGCGTCCCCAACAAAGTTTTGGACCGCCATATCTGTATGGCAAGGCAAGGAAAAAGATTAGCATCCCATGTGTTGCTTTAAAAAAAAATAATAACAGGAGAGAGAGAGAGAGAGAGAGAGAGAGAGAGAGAGAGAGAGAGAGAGAGAGAGAGAGAGAGAGAGAGAGAGAGAGAGAGGGGAGAGAGAGAGAGAGAGAGAGAGAGAGAGAGAGAGAGAGAGAGAGAGAGAGAGAGAGTGTGTTAAGAGGGAGGGAGTGGGCAGCAATAATCACAGAAGAACAAAGAGACATTAGGACAGATGGAAATAGATGATATGCTCAGAGCCATTTAAGTGATCCGCTTCCACCCCCAGTTCTAAAAAAACCCCTCTCACACACACCACTTCCCCCGCCGACGCCCAGATGGGTCATCTAATAAGACCAGAGGAAAATCAATCCACCTGCACAGAAGGCAGACCCGTCGTAGACGTTGGAGGTCTCTCTGAAAGGGCTGTCCGTCCCGCTGACGTCATGATGGTCCCTGCTGATGACGACAGGAGCCTGCGTGGAACAATTACCACAATAAAAACGAGGCATACAACCGTCTATGTTAATATGAACAGAAGGTTAACAGTACACCGTGTGTGGCCTCTTACTGAAACTCTCCCCTCTGCGATGGCTTTGTTTATAGCCAGTGCGATGCATACTCTGCCCCTCTGGTCCGAGTAGAGGATTCTAGCCTGGGATCCCACCACCTACATACAGAGAAGAAAACAGGCATTCACACACACACACTAGGGCATTTCACTTTACATTTTTGGAACATTTTGCATACCAGCTTGAAAAAACAAAGTACCATATTGTGTTTCCCGGCCTCTCTGATCCAGCGGATGTTGTCGTCGTACTGCTGCCTCACGCGCTCGGTCACGTTCGCTCCGATGTCCTCCAGAACGGTGGCAGCGATGCCGTCGGTGACCTCCAGGTCTTTGGGGTCGCCGGAGGTACACACCCAGCGGAAGGGGCCGAACCCCAACGAGAAGATGTCCCTTTGAGAAAGCGACGAGCGGGAGAGTTTATTGAAAAACAATCCATCACTAAACGGATTCGCTGAACACGAATCCACGGGGACACAAATTTACAGAATCCTCCATCAGTCACTTTATTGTGTATAGCTTAGTTATAGTATAGTGTTGTGTATATTCTATTATATATTGTATATCGTGTTGTTTATAGTATAGTATTGTTGTTCAAATTCGTACTGCGGGAGGGACTGGGGAGTAAGCATTCCACTGTACTTGTTACACAGGGTAATTGGTAAATGGTAAATGGACATTTATATATAGCGCTTTTCTAACCAATGGTTACTCAAAGCGCTTTACATATCAAGTCTCACATTCACCCATTCAACCACCAACGGCGGAGTCAGCCATGCAAGGAGACAGCCAGCACGTCAGGAGCAGTTAGGGTTAGGGTGTCTTGCTCAAGGACACCTCGACAGCTTTTGCTAGGAGGAGGAGGCGGGGATCGAACCAGCGACCTTCCGGTTGTGAGGCGAAGCTGAGCTAAACTGACGCTAATTAAGCATCTTGAAACTGAATCTTTAGTGTCTTTGAATGTTTTATACTGCTCAACTCAAATCAACTCACCCCATAATATGTTGGACATAAGAAGGGTAGCGGAACTCCGTTGAACCCCCGCTTCCACCGACCTTCTCCACTTTGGCGCCTGACACCAGAAGAAGACATGTACTTGTAAAGTGAATGAGTGAACCTCTTCTGTGTGTTATAAAACAGGTCCACGTGCCTTGTGTCTGAACTTTGTGTTGTGTGCGTTGCTGGTCTCACCGGCTCTCTGCGCTTCCAGGAGAAACGCGTTCCCATAGTCCCAGAAGAACATTCCCGCCTCGGACAGCTTGTCGATAGCTTTCACGTGTCTCTGGAGGCTACAAGGATGGGCGATCATCAACGGTATGTCAGGCAAAATATGCTCCTTTATAAGTAGCTCTATGAGCCTTTTTGTATCTGTCCATCCGTCTGTCTGTCTGTGTTCCCTTCTGTCTGTGTTGTAACTCTGACCTCTCTTGGATTGCAGCTTTGAACTGCTCAGGATTGGTGGCCATGAGCTGGTTGCCCTGGCGGAAGCTGAGCTGGACAGGGTAGTATCCTCCGCTGAAGGGGTTGTGGAGGGAGGTCTGGTCTGAACCCAGGTCCACCAGAAGCTCCCCCGTTCTCTCGTATTCCAGCACCAGCCTCTCCCTGCCAAGAAACCGAGGTGAGGCCACAAGGGAGAGCAATGACGGAACATGGGTTGCATGAGTCACAATGGTTGATGACTTCTTCACCTTTCACTTACCATAGGTCTACAATGTTTCCATGGTAACCCAAGCTAAGGGGCGTCTTGGAGGCCCTTGCCTCTCTGTGAATAATATTAAACGATCAGTTAGTGAGCACGCAAAGGTTTACATTAGGAGTAAGAATAGGTTCAATCCTTTGGTCTTGGGTTACCTGATGCGCTTGATGCAGTGGTCCAAGCTACTGGTCATCTCCATCAGCCATCCCTGCTCATGTCTCTTTCTAATAGGAGCCTCGTCCACCTGCAGGACATCACATTGAAACTATGACACCAAGACCAACCCATACGCTCAGCAGACCAATTGGATCGTAGTCAACTGAAATACGAAAACTGAAACTGAGCTTGCAGAAAAAAAGTTGAACTAAACTGAAACCGAAACACGACTTCAAAAAAAAATGGAAGTGATGTACAAAATGGAAGGTAAATATCAACTGTTTTTAGGTTTCTTGTTTCGATTTTCAACTTTTGGGAGGCGAGACTGGACCTTTATCTTGCTATTGCTTTCCCCAAGATAAACCTGAATTCTAATCCACTATGATAGTAATAATTTGTTGTGGTTGTTTGTATCAAAACACAGAGATTTAATTGCTGTTTGATTACTACAACTGAAACTGAAATACAAACGACAAGGAATCCTTAAAGATAAAACTGTAATAACTGTAATAAAAACTGTGAATACAATAACAAGAGAAACTTGATTGACGTTGGGTCTCGAATCCAGAACCTTTTCAGCGGGGGAGACCACACACACCAAATATATGCAAACTGACCTCTGCGATGACCCCAATGCAGCCGGCGATGACGGCAGCCTTGGCCTGGGCCCCGCTCATGCCCCCGAGCCCCGAGGTGACCAGGACTCGGCCCCTCAGGTCCCCAGAGCCCAGGTACCTCCGGCCAGCGTTAAGCAACGTCAGCTGTGTGGGGAACACAGGGTTCAACAGAGTCACCGAGGGGGAGTCCAAATCAATCACATGCAATGCAAGTTATACATCCGGATCATTGCTGTGTGTCGTGAATGACTAGAATAAAACTAAAAAAGCAGTTTACACAGCTGTATATTAGCCCTTCGTTTACTAACCATGGTGCCATGGACAATCCCTTGAGGCCCAATATAACAGTAGCTCCCAGCAGTCATTTGACCATACCTAAAAAAAAACAAAAAAACAGACAAGAGACAAGAAGATTAACTTAACGGCTGTTCTCGTCGAAAGAAGAAGGAAGTGATGCCCCCTAGTGGTGCATCAGGCAATGAAAGATAACAAGGAAAGAGACAGAAACGAAACACACATTGATACACCGAGGGCGAACATCTTTTCAAGCTGTTCTCTGGAGGAGTAATTAGGTATGACCTGGAAACAAAAAACAAAAACAATCATGTTGAAATCCATGAAAAAACACATAGGGTTATGGAATCCCAACCAAGTAACTGCACCGGAGGTAGAGGACGTGTGTGTGTGTGTGTGTGTGTGTGTGTGTGTGTGTGTGTGTGTGTGTGTGTGTGTGTGTGTGTGTGTGTGTGTGTGTGTGTGTGTGTGTGTGTGTGTGTGTGTGTGTGTGTGTGTGTGTGTGTGTGTGTGTGTGTGTGTGTGTGTGTGTGTCAGGGTACCATGCCGTTGGTGATGATGGCCCTGGGGGAGGAGGGCAGGCTGGGGAACAGGCCCATCGGATGACCGCTGTACATCACCAGAGTCTGCTCCTCCGTCATCTCGCTGAGGTAGTGCATCACCAGGCGGAACTGCACCGGACACGGACACGGACACACACACACACACACACACACACACACACACACACACACACACACACACACACACACACACACACACACACACACACACACACACAGTGTTCATATTATCCTGCATTACTGCTCGCTGGGCAGGCTGGAGTACTTTAAACAGAGGTAAACACACCTGGGCCCAGTTACCAAACACCTGTCCGTTCCCACCGTACGTCACCAGCTCCTGCGGGAACTGAAAGATAAAAACATAAATGAGGTTGTTTGTTGTTCACAATCTGCCATCAAGGATATTTTTCTCATTTTAGGTATGGGACGCAGCTTTGCGAAAGGAAAAGCGCATTTAGATGCGGACCTGTGCAATGGCTGGATCCAGGTTGTTCATAATCATGAGCATGATGGCGGCGGCTTGGCGAGTACGACATGGATACTGGTCTATTGGGTATGCTCTGTGGATACAAGAGCAAACAGAACCTCCAATGACATACAATACATACATACATACATACATACATACATACATACATACATACATACATACAACATACATACATACATACATACATACATACACTTTAATTTATGTGCAGAGTGTGCTTTGTTTCTCACTTGATGCGTATGGAGGGGCAGAAACGGTACATGTAGATATGACCGTGGTGCCTCAGCTCTTGAGCAAACTCGGGTGCTAGCGTTGCATGGTGGCATGGCGGGAAATATCGTAAGGCATTTCTCAGGGCCAGCTGGAGGACAAACGCATAAGATCAATGAACAGCACGTAGCAGTGTAACAAGTGTGTGACAGACAGACAGCTAGATGGCTCTCTGACTTGAAACTCTTCTTTGTTGTTCCAAAGGGAGGCGGTACACTTAATCTCTCTTAATTATTGACTTTAGCCTTTGCTCTCTGAGTTTGGGCAAACACTCCTGGAAGAGTCACCATTTTTTTTTGGGGGGGGGGGGGGGGGGGGGGGGTCATATATATAATATATGACTTAACATCTTGTCATTGTGACTTTTAACAAGGGGGGAAAACATATGATATCAGACATGGTGATATGCCCCTACATGACCAACTTTCAATAATGCTGTGTACTTTCTCTATTAAGCTCTATGTAGATTTGATTCCTATGGTCTTCACAGTCCCCCAAAACAGTGCATCTGACCTATGTAGTATACGACATACACACAGTACATCTACAACTAGAGGGCACTCAGCGCATACCTTCACACCTGGACCCGGGTCTGCGCCAAAATATAATCAACTGTTCCTTGGCCCGTGGATACGTTTTTGAGTTATTGCTTAACAGGCGTGAAAAACATTACCTCCGTTCCACCTTCGATGGTGGAGGTAACTATACCGTTATAAAAACGGCCTTACCCGCTCCTCTTCGGCCGTGAGGTTAGGTGTCCGGGTAGGGGCATGCGGTACGCTGGAGTCTCTGCCTCGGTTATCTGGCAACGGGTCCAGGGGCAAACCGCTGCATATTTCCTCTAAAGTAGACATATTGTACACACAAATTCGCGCAAAAAGAAGACGCTGATGACAGGCGCGCAGGTTTGAGGTTCAATGCACTCCAACTTCCCAACTATATTATAGGAGGGACATAACTGGACCTCTGATTGGCTGTTGGGCATTCCCCCTCTTTTCACCAATGACAAGTCGGAGATGAAGAACTCAGTTTGGTAATTATTACTGCTGAAGCGGCTTGATGTAGTCAAACACTACCAACATCTGACCTTTAACATTGGCCCATGTAACCATTGACCAACCATTTGACTTTTGAAAACCTTTGGACCTAAACATCAATAGGGTTTCTGATAAACCATCATTCAATCACTCACCCACCAGTCTGTATGTTAGAGCTATGGATAGTTTTAAATACGTTTATTTATGTGTCGTGTGCATCTCAGCGCAGTGTAGAGAAATGCACCGATATTAGCCGCCTTACTGCTCCGGATCTGACGACACAGTCAACGCGTACCCGTGACACACCCTAGCACTGTTCACAATATTATTCACATGTATAGCTTCCCGTTTGTTAGTTTATTTAATAAACATGGTTACCTTCCACCCTGACGGAGGACATAGCTGTATCTGGAGGCACTGAACTGTTTTTCGGTAGCATGCCCTGTGTCTATATAGCACGTGAAACAACCAATGCTACCCTTGCATTCATATGCTTCTTTGGTATGAGGGTGCGTGATGCAGTCATCGCCCGAACGGAGTGCCTTATCTTAATAAGCATATCATCATCTCCGATCACGCGCTGGTTTACAGCATGCGGACTTAGATATGGAGCGCATTTCAATAAAATGCTCAAAACTTAAATGCACTGAAGAAATAAGCACGCGCCCAACAGACACACGAGTCAAAGGAATACCCTCAGAAAAATGAGGTTTAATTGAGAATGTTTTTCAAGAAAAAGTTTGTTCAGAACTCTTTTTACATAGTCAAAAGACATTTTACAATTTAGATGTATTCAAAGTGATTAAATTTATATGGTCTATATACACAGGAACCAGAATTTACAACGCATGAGAAATGTTTTAAATGCAATACTTGAAGCAAACGATAAAAAAAAAAAAAAAAAAGATTTTACAACGTGGGTGACGTAGCCTGAGGGCCCTTGGTTTGCAAATAAACATGATTAATTTACTGGAATTTTGTTTTCTGGTCCACGCTTTTGCTTGATACGCAGGTGAGAACCACAAAAAGACAGTTGATCATTCAGGGATAGTAAGGATATTAATCTCGTTCGACCAAGCACAGGTCACTATGTTTGTAGGTTGAACATCAAAACACAACTATATTGTTATAGTGCTATTATAGTTTGGGCATGTATGAAATCTGCTGGAAGTGACGACCAACAGGAAGGAAGATGTCTTTTGTCCAGGTCTGGTATTCCTGCATACTGAACAGCTGTTAATGGCCTGAAAACCGATACGCTCCACCTTCTCGTGCCGCTCACCGGGTCTCTTTGCGCACAAAATGTAAGTTCTCTTTGAGCCGATCTCAGGAGCCTGGATCATCATCTCAAGTTGTTGTTGTAAAACTGTACTCGTTTAACCGATATGCAAGTCTACATTTCAAAGACTAGAAGAAGAGAGGCAAGGGGGGGGGGGGGGGGGGTAGTGTATGACAAGATGTAGTCCCACAATGCTGCAACATCCCCGATTTAGCTTTCACCATTATCCTAAAAAAAAAAGAAGGAATGATTTGGAGACTCCTAGGAACATCCTGAACCAGGAGAGCCAACAGGGGTGCAGGGATGTGACCGTGATGTTTGAATGAGAACAAAGTCTGCGGGACAGGGTTGGTGCTTGTCCAAGTATACAAAACAATAGTGACGATGACGTCGAGCGATGTCTTTTTCCCCTAGAAGAGCAGGGCCCCCATGCTTCCCATTTCACTCTGCTCCTTGACGAAGATCTCAAAGTACTGGTATATGATGGTGACGGCCAGTAGGATACCGGTGCCAGAGCCGATGGCGCCCAGGAAGTCCGCCATCACTGACAGACCACCGATACAAAGACCACCAAAGGCAGCGGCAGTCGGGATGTACCTGGAAGCCAAGTGGGGGAGACGTTTAGTTTGGGACACATCGCAACCAACCCTGGCTACAAAAATGTTGAATCAATCAAATATACCAGAATTTACTCTACTTGATCAAGAATTTGGAGGTTTCTCTGGTTTTAACGTCAATGTATTAAGTTTCGAGATACCCAAGCAATCCATTTTAAAGTTCCAGTTGTGTTTACCTGTTGAGCTCATGGACCATGGAGGTCTCTCTGTGTCCCCTCATCACCATCTGCTGCTCTTTGAGTTGTTTCGCCACCTGAAGGACAGGGAAGAATAGACCGTGTCACACACACAGCTTCGGGCAGAAAGGCAGATCGCAAACCGTTTAGGAGATATTTAGCACATTGGTGTATTCACAGACACATACATCTTTAGCGGAGGAGCCAGACACTTCAATCCATGTTTTGGAGAAAAAGGCACAGGATCCCAGCATGAACACGATGTAGATGGAGGCATGGACCGGATCATCCAAGACGGATCCAAACGATTCCGGTGGAGAGAGGTAATAACACAGTCCAGCAACAGGATAGGCACGGGCCGGACCACCCGTTGATGTGTCCTACAAAACAGATGCAAAGATTAAAATATGAACATACATATAGTGCTGAACATTCAGGCAAGCATGCATTCAAAGTCTCTGTATATATAACGCTGTTATATTAAAAGGGGCAATAGATAAAATGTTTATATATGGAAAATGTCCCAGTTTGTTGGTAAGTGCCTGGCTTCCCTCCGGTACCATCCCAAGTACTCGGCGACAAAAGTAGGAGCAAGACCAGGGTGAACAGGATAATCAGTTCAGCTTTTGCTCATGAGTCTCACTCCACTTCACCATGAAATATGCAGGTTGTGCACCAAACAGGCAACCAATGGAATGGAACGGAAGTGAGACATCTAGTGGCTGAATGGATGTACTTACAGACCACGTTCCAAGCAGGTTGACTATGAAGTTGCCGCTGAAGCGTGTAGAGAGCATCTGCGATATGACGTACAAGTTGGAGACCAGGGCAGACTGCAGGATGATGGGGATGTTGGAGGTGTAGAACAGCTTGATGGGGTAGGTGTTGTACTGACCACGGTAGCGGGCAGACTTGATGGGCAGGTCAACCCTGAAGCCCTGTCAAGGAGGAGCAGGCAATTGTGGTAAATCATTTGCCCCCCCATGTACTACATTCCCTTCATTTCTGTGTTCTCCACATTGCCCCTGTTCTTTTGAGGCGGCAGCAGGTTGGAGACACATAAGGAAAAGGCACTCACCTGGAAGTATATGACTACAGCAAAGACGAATACTGTGGCAATTAGGTTCATGAGGTTGGGCAGGTTTTGTCTGTAGAAACCCTCTCTGAGAGCACGCACTTTGTCTGTCCGTGTGGCCAGCAGATGGAAGAGAGCAATGATTGCTCCCTCAAACTCAGTGCCTGGAAACAAGCAGAAGAAATGACACATGACATCAGCAATGACCTTTCTTAAAATCGTATGGATGACGTGTATACATTGGAGGTATGACTACAGGCTAGTATCCAAACTCTTACCTCTGCCGGTGTTTACAGTAGTGGGACTAAAGGCCTTCCAGACAATGGTTTCACAGATGTTGGTGGCAATGAACAAGGAGATTCCTGAACCCAGTCCATAGCCCTTTTGGAGCAACTCGTCCAGCAGCAGGACAATCAGACCGGCCACAAACAGCTAGAGCATGAAAAAAAGAGAGCATGGAATCAGCTCACACACATAACATTTCACACATGCATGGATCCAGCAAATGCAATAAGCAAAAACTGATATAGTTTTTGTTTTATATATATATATATATATGCTATTTGTTTTATTTACAATATTACTCCAATGACAGTGTTCGGCTAGAAAAATAAAAACGTATACTGTAGGTGGCATTAGCCTAAATGTAGGAAGCATGAAGAGAAAAAGTAACACAGTAAGTGACCTTAATAACAGAAAATATCCTATGTATTTGATGGTGTAACAGTGTTATGAAACCCAGACGATGGGATGGCTAAAATTTGCAAACTGAAATCTGTACACACACACACGGCATGCCATTTCTGGTTATGTTATATTGTCATACCATTGTATGAGACTTTCTGTTGGAATGTACCAGAGCCCTACTGGAATTTAAGTGACACTGAGACAACATTTCACACACACCTTGTGGTGTGTAGGGGAGGAAACACTGCTTAGGTTCAAATGATTCACTTCATCTAATATACGACCGGGCTGGAACAAATACCCCTCTAAACTGGCTAGACTAGCCCGGTCTGTGTTTACATTTAACTTTGTTTACGTTGTTTGGAGGACTATGACAACTCATTTGTATGTGATGTTAATATAGAGACGTCACACCATGGATGAGCCACGTCATCCATTGTCTATTAAATCGAATTTAATTACTAGACATGCAGTGGTATTTGTGATGACGAAGGCCTCACCTAATAAAAATAAACACAAGGTTTAGATTCAGAGAAGTAACCAGGAAGTGCCCTCACCTGAATGATGATCAGTAGACAGATCCCAGCACCCATTTCTGAGGGGTCTCCATACATGCCAGTCATGACGTAGACAATAGCCTGGCCAATGGTGATGATCATTCCAAATACTGAAAAGTAAAAAATATAAAATTGCAGTTAGTGAATCTAAAGCCTTGATCATCTTTTCACAATTGTAAACCCAGCCATGACGATGGCGGACTTACATTTCTGTGCGCCGTTGAAGAGGGCTCTATCCTTGGGGGTGTCTCCAACCTCAATGATCTTGGCTCCGGCCAGGAGCTGCATGATGAGGCCTGAGGTGACGATGGGTGAGATACCCAACTCCATCAGAGTACCTAAGAGGAGGGTATACCATTAGGGATGCAGCAAGGAGAAGCTATGGGATTTTTATTATTTTTTTACTTCTGAGTAGAGACGTACCTCTGTTGGAGGCCAGAATCACTCTCATCCAATAGAAAGGATCTGCAGAATCCGAGGACATGATGCCAAAGAGAGGTATCTGTGAAAAGGTAAGAAAAACAGTGGGGAGGGGTGAAATGATTAGATAAGATGATTTTCCCTACAATGAGTGCTGCTATTGACCCCTGTTTAATAAATCACTCATGTCAAATAGCTGATAACAATGAATTCTGGAGACTTACCTGGCAGCACACAAGGAAGATGAAGAGGGTTATGGCGGTCCATAATACTTTCTCTCTGAACTGAATCTGGAAATGAAAAAAAATAAAACAATTCAAAACACATACAAAACGCAAGACCGAATCCACATGCCACAACTACAATGCGAAAAAGAGCATATTTGATTTCGACCTTCAAGGGCATATGTGGCATCACAGCAGTGAGCGTAAATTGACAAGATACACACCTTTCGTTCAGGTTTTTGGATCTCTGGCAATACTGCACAGAATGGCTTGATGACTTCCAAAAATTTAACTGTTAAAAAAGCAAATCAAGAAGAAATACAGTTAGGAACTGGATGGGGAAACTCCAACCGGTGGTCGCACCGCTGCTGTCGGCAGTGGGACGTGGCATCGGTGGGGGGGCGGATTTCAGTAAAGGTACCGTGATCACAACAGTAAAATCGAACACAAATAGGAAAAAAGACAAGAGAAAAATGTAATAAATAATACTAAAAACAAGAAATGCCAAAGGTGGTTGGGTGAAAATAATAACACGCCGTGTCCGTTTTGAAGGTGGCTTTTAAAAAGAGGTTGTCTTATGCGTCGTCATCACTAACTGTCAATGTCTTTGAATGAACGGCTAACATTAGCTTGTTTGCCAGCAGTGCAGTTTGCCTTTATATAACAGTTGTATGTGAATAAAAAGGATGTCAAAACGAGGCAAACAGCGATGTACTAACTGTTCAAAGTTAAGACACGGGACTGATTATTTACCACATAGTACGAAAGTAACCAGCAATTAGCGCTAGCCAGATAGCTTTAGCCCGCGACCCCTTCAATGTAGCTAGGTTGTGTTAAATGTAAATCACAACGACAATGTATACGAGTCTATCAAAAAAACAAATATTAAAACACAAACACAAACTCAAAAACAACACAATGGACGTGGCAATACTTACTCCCCATGGTTGCTACAAATCGTGGTCAATCACGCTCCGTTACTCGAGTGTTGAAGCCTATTTGAGGCTTTGCTACCGGCGGAGAGCAGGGACTGCTGCTGACTGGCTCGCTGACTGGCTGCTCGGTGGGCAGCGTAGCAGCAGTCCGCCTAGAGACACGTCACCACTACACAGCCTCTACGGCGAGCCGGAGGGGGACACACACATCCACAGTCCAGATTCGAGATTTTTTATTTTTTGCCATGTGTACAACAGTAACATGTGTACAACAGTACAATCGAATGCTATACGTCCCCGTCCACCCGTCCCCAAATCACTCCCGCAGTATGAATAATGCACAACTATTCGGCGGAAGTACATCTATATAAATATAAATAGCAATCATAACAGTGAAGAACCGTACGAAGTGTATACGTGGTACACATTGCAGCTGGTGTTATTGTACAGCTATTGTAAAGAAATATAATAGTAATATAATAATAAACACACAAATAGTGGATAACATAATATCATCATTTGTTTTACTTTAGCACAATAAAAACACACACTGGAAGATTCATGCTTATCATACGTATTGCAAAGGAGACGCCTATTTTATGGAATGTGAAAGCCTGCTTTTGATTTATTCTATCACATTGTAACATAAAATTGGTTTTGTCACACTGATACAATGTGTAGCTCTTTCGGGTAACCGTAGAAGTATAACACAATACAGCTTTACATGTACTGCATTATAAATAAATTAAAATCGCTGGGTGACGCAATTGTGTTCATATTGACAACTTGTATCCGACAGAGGGCAGCACAGGATAAACCACGTTTGATTTGGCGAAACAAATGTGTATAAAGATAACAACCAAGGCAAGGGCACTTGCTGGAGTTGGCGCTACATGGTGTCCTCACTGCTCCTATATCCATGACTACATTGCCTTATATTGCCTATTTATAATTAGATTACGAGATACCAAAACAAATCTATATTTATATAGTATTTTACAAAACCTTGACTCATTTACTAATGAAAGCAATTGTAAAGGTTCTTTGTTAACTGTGACCATTGAATTTCAGGCAGAATACATACACTATGAAAGGGAATGTTGTTATCTTGTGCTCATAAATCGTAAAGGTTAACATTTGGAGATTACAGTGCAGGTCCCTTTCTTCCCTGCAATCCACTGCAGTGCTTACAAGAAAATAACACTATGTTCTTGACCTATTACCACCAGGTGACATAAACACAAAACAACCTAATCTCACAGAGCAATGCAAGCTTCTGTTTACATTGAAGTAAACGCATATAGTTGCATTAAAAATTAAATCATATACATATACATATAAATACAATAAATACATCTAATGAATACAATGGCATTAGTATTAACCCTAAACAATACACATTTCTCAGAATTAGATTGCAGAGAAGTAGGAAAGATAGCAAGCTTTGACTTAGAGAAAATAGCTATATAGGGAGGGACTATGTGGCAAACAAACAGAGAAGGCTTTGTAAACATCACCTTATATTCCCACAGAATGGGAGGAGGATGCTTATCTGCTAATCCTACTATACGAGCTGCACTATATGTAGCCAGTCTTATGTAATGCATGGACAGGTTACTCAAAAAGAGCATATGTTGAAGTGTCCTCTTAGCAGTGACTGGTGGAAGTAATATGATTCACAGATCTACAGATTCTAAAACATAAACATACATATAGGTATATATTCTTCCAAACATAATATAGTATTCTGGTCAGATAAGATTACATAAGTTGTCATCCATATGGTGTGCTTTTGGAACGGCTTGAAATCAAAGTGACTTTGACATTGAGCTTTGTAAGGCTGCTGGGGGCCTTTTAGTTTGTTCTTATGCACCCTAATCATGTGCAGAACTGAGACTGTGTAGTGAACTTTGCTGTCAGGCGCATATCTCAGTCTCAGTCTCTTTTAATCTCTCTCTCTCTCTCTCTCTCTCTCTCTCTCTCTCTCTCTCTCTCTCTCTCTCTCTCTCTCTCTCTCTCTCTCTCTCTCTCTCTCTCTCTCTCTCTCTCTCTCTCTATGCATCTCCCTGTCTATTTATACGGTCTGCCTCAGCCGTCAAATGTATAGGTAAAATAAGTTATTTTTCCTGTTCCATGGTATTCATTTCTTTACCAAGCAAAGGATTGTGATGAATTAGTGATGGCGTTCTTGATATGGGAGCTTGCATAATAGTTCCTGTGATATTAAAGTCTTCTCTGATAGTCTTGAAGTGGCCACAGCAGTCAACATGACTCATATAGTGGACGGTTGTTATCAACACGTGCTTCTGTAAAGATTTAGTAAGGTTCATGAGTGCAACACACACCATCGTAACATATCGTTATGTTCTGATACAAAAATAGGGTCCACACTTGCACTTTAGATACCAGCGCTTCTGTTTTGATCAGGCACTATGCCTGGGGTGTAAAGTCCTTATATGATGGAGATAACCACCATGCAGTTATCAGCTCCGCTATGGCTATAACTATTCAGCTGTTTTTAATATGCAGAACCTATCAAAGCTTGATTCGATTCAGTTGCCTTGGTAACAAACAAGCCACTCGCCACCCACATCATAAAGAACACTCTTTCAAGAGATCCAAAGTCCTGATCCGGAAAGAAGCACAAACAAAAAGAGGAATATATTTGCTAAACCTGTCCTTGTCACAATTTCCTCACACCTACATGGAAAAAACAACAACCAGACAGAGACAGAGACTCAGACAGAGTAGAAATATAAGTCATTCCCTGAGCATTCCCAGCATAGCTCATGGCTCCATGCTGATCCTCTCTCTCTCTCTCTCTCTCTCTCTCTCTCTCTCTCTCTCTCTCTCTCTCTCTCTCTCTCTCTCTCCCTCAATGAGTGACTGTCTCTTTAATCTCTATGTCACCCCCCCGCCCTCCTCCTCCCTGTCTTCCTATTGATGAGACATCCTGATCTCCTGGCTACCAGTCGATCCACCCACACAACATGTTGTTAACAAGAGATTATCACCTGGTGGCAAGTGGCGACACATGCATACATACCACCTCATTAGTATCGGACAATATTTAAGCTAGACGTCATCAAGAGATGTTATAAGTCAGAATGCAGAGTGCTGAATGACTTCCGGCTAGACATTAGCTAGGTAAAACATTATTCACCATTACCTGCGCACATATTGAGGAAGCGGTGCCAGTAATGGCTGTCACCCTGTCACCCCGTCGGATGGGTCAAGGTCAAAATGGTTGTCTGTCATAAATGGCAGTTGACTTAATGATAATATGAAGTTTCCTAAATGTGTCACTCAGTTGCTGTGTCTACATGTTAGTCCTTCGCCACACCCACACACACTTCTCATTCATTGTTCATAATCCCTCCAGGCTATGTTTCCACTCATATGACCTTGGGGGTAATATCAATTGTATTCCCATGTTGAAACATGCCGACTTACATTCCATTATGTAAGCTGCCTTAAAGAGAAGCAGGATTGCTGATAGCAGTCATTTGTTACAGCGGAATTATGCTCATTAAGTATATGAATGGTTTCAAGTCTTGGAAGTCTGGCTTGGACTGCCTGTAACACAGCTGCGAATGGACTGCAATGTTAACTTCTGCAAACGCAAATAAGCTGATGCTCAAGTAACCGCAAACACCGGAAACCTCCACTGTACATGCGTCATAGCCGCCATGTTTTTCTCTCCAGATAAGCAGTTTAGTTGTGGTGTGTTGACGACATCTCGGATCGCCTCAGACCTCGGTGCACTTTCGCTCCAAGGCTTGCTCTGGGCTACGATTAAAGCCTCTGAACATTACAGCCTCTGACACGAGTTTACATACTGCACACACAGGAGTCCCTGTTAGCCATGGTTATTAACCAAGGGTCGGCAGTGAGGTCAGTTAAGTGTGTGTGCGCACAATAAAACAAAGTACGGTAGTCACCTATGCAAGTAACCTGATGAGCCCCGTTTGAAAACCCATAAACCACAATCAGCATTCTCTAATCCAAATTTCTGAAATGACACCGGTAAATCATCTCATAATGTCGATAAGACGGTTTCTTGTGAAATTGTGTAGATGTACTTCTTTGAAGCTAACACAGCTCTTGAGGACATGCTATCCGACCTATGACCCTGACATTCTCTGTCGCCCGTCACTTCGGATTCTCTTTACCTCTGTATTTTGTTTCATATATACTGTATGTGTATACAGTCATCGGTATGCATGTGATTTCCCTAATGCATGCAAAAATCTAGCCCCAAGCTTGGAAATCTTTGGAAAATACATGTTAAGGGACTGGCCTATATTCAGTTTCACATTTCAAACACTTCCATTGCGTTTCCACACATGTAGATCCAGGTGTTATTCCTTATGTTGGATTTGATAGAACATGCAGGCTTTCCCTGTCCCACCGCCCCCCCCCCCCGCCGAACGGCCATCATAAAAGTAAACCATACAAACATAGGACATTCAATGTTTTTACCACAAAAAAAGGTTTTAATTTTCAAGACACTGTAGACACATGTATACAAGAAGAGGTATCTGCACTTGCAAAAAACACCAAATTAGGTCAAATTCCTTTCAGAACCGAATCTTCAGAGCAGTTTTATGGAATGTAGCATGTCATTTCTTGCTCTTTTTTTTTTCTTTACAAATAGCTCAAATAAATAAGTCTTTATATAGTTTTCATATTGTTCTGATCTATGCATTGTCTTATTTATTCACCATTCAAGGAATGAAGTACATCAGAGAGAGAAACAAACAAATAAAGCAACAAAACAAGAACAGTATTCCCTCACAATGCCCTTTGAAAATACATCTCACTTGAAGGCAATATAGTACAGGGAAGTGAAATAAACTAAACAAAAAAATAAAAATAAAAAGGTAAATCCCTTTTTCTAGAACTAAGCTAATATATAATTTCCTTTCACCAAGCAAAGCAAAACACAAACAAATAAACATTAAATGCACCGAATTCAAGTTCCAAACGGACACAACAACCCTGTTGGTTGACAGGTTCTTAAGGAGACACAATATATCCGAAACATACTAATTAAGTCTCAGGTGCTACAAGGCATTGCGGACCAAGGCGTCGTCTCCCGGGTCCACATGTAAATTCAGGCCATTCACTAATGTGTGCTGTGCTGTAGGTGAATGGCAGTCTGACAAATCAAAGTTTCTTTCCATTTCACGGGGGGGGAAAGCACCAATGCAGGCTCCAAAGAATTTCTACAAAAGCGTCACACGATTTTTTTTGAGTCTCGTCCCATCGTGAGAATAAAGTAATAAAGTAAACAAGTTGGTAACAGAAGTGGAGAAGTGTGAAGGAGATGTTCAGGGGTGCTACAGAGCCCTCCCCCTTGTATCTGTTCGCCAGAGTTTGCCCTCCCGACGGCCTCCTCCTACCGTGTACACTTGTGTACACCGACTGAGAACAAGCAGCGTTCTCGGAACACCGGGAAAAGTGCGAGTTAGCACGGAGGCAGCCCTTTTCCCCGCTGTAAGCCAGGGAAGGCGACAGGGGTTCACCACCCCCCCAGACCCCGAGGAGCCTGGTATCCCCCGCCCACATCCTGTGGAGGCTTGCACACCCCTCTTCCACCGGTACGCTGTGAGCATTGCTCGGGAGAGAAGCGGGTCCTTTGAATTCCAGAGCAGAGAGTGGCTTCCGAGCCCCCCCCCCCTCTCCCCGAGCTTTCAGTCGCCGCTGTGCTCCTCCAGCTGGGAGATGAGGGTGATCAGGTTCTGGAGGCCAAAGATGAAGCCACTGTCCTGGCCCTCGTGGAGCACGCTGTCCTCCCCGTAGTGGCGGCATGTGGTGTGGGCGAAGTCGATCATGTGCACGTCCACCCGGGACCCACCGGCTAGGTTAGCGCTGGGGCTCGGCACGCCGGCACTGCCACCCCCCGCCACAGAAGAAGAAGACGAAGAAGAAGACGACGACGGAAACCCAAACGCCCCGCCTTCCTCCTCCTCTTCCTCGTCCGAGGGCTCGTCCTCGTCGCCCTCCTCGCCGCCACGGTGGTGGTGGTGGTGGCGCGGTCGGGCAGCACGTCCTCGCTGGGGGTCGCCGTCGTAGTTGATGAGCAGCGAGCTGGAGAAGAAGCGGTAGGACTCGCAGGCCTCCAGCGTGGCTTGCATGTCGCGCAGCCTCCGCAGCACCGGCGACAGCAGCTCGTGGCGCAGCCGCCGGCCATTGTGGAAGAACTGGAAGAGGGCCTCCTTGAAGCCGGCCAGCGTCAGCTTACGGCCGTGGTACTTGTTCATGAATATGAGCTGGCCGGAGTCCGGGTGGTACACCTGGGGCGGGGTCACAAGCACACATGGTCAACGTGAGGGGGTCTGGGGCCATGTGGACACGCGCACCGTGTGTCGCGATGCTCATGGGAACTTTCACACAAAGAATATAACCGATATGTTTATGAATTCAAAATGCCATTCAAAACTGTCTAACCAGGCAAACCTGTCTAAGGGCATCCCCTTAGTATATGGTAATGTGAAGTATTGGACTAAACTAGTTTTCCTTTCTCTCTGGTACTTTAAACATATCATCATCATATTTGGTCATGCATAACAAGGCATAATAATGGGCTGTAATTCATTAAGACTATAAAACTTGGCGCTACAAAACCTTTCAAAGGACATTGTGACTATTAGCATTCACTATACATCTATAGAGTATACGTAACTTGACTATGTGTGACTAAGGGCTGTGTGTGCGTCAGGGCAGTACCTGCATGCCACACAGGCGGACTCCGATGGAGGAGGACGTGCTCTGCTGGCATTTGCGCGTGTGGTTGGCCTTCTTTTCCTCCGACGCGTCGTCCCCGTGCTGACGGGTTCCCATCTTCAGGTCCAAGACGCACGGCACCGAGTAGCGCCACGTCAGGTTCTCCAACAGGATGAATTCTGGTATGGGGGGGTCAAGGTTCAAGTAACGGGCAGCACAGCGGGTTTGCCTACCTAAGACCTAAACGTACCATCTAGCAGAGACTAGAAGGGTGGGTGGGGGGGGGGGGGAATAGTGTTTATCACCCGCTCAGGGAAAGGATACTGTGTTGGAGGCGGAGCTTTGTGGTGTCCCTCATCTTCTGCAGGAAATGCTGGTGACATTTGAGCCTCCAGGGGTTGTGTTTGACCTTCTCGTGATTGTAGTAGAGGACCTCGGCCTGCTGTACCTCGTCCCGGCTGTAACTGCTCACACACACACACACAAAACAACACAGACACGTTAGGCATATCGGAGCATTGGAATGAACTCAAGTGTAATGGGCTTTTTTACCATTTTATTCTGTATTGTTGTTTATCCTTCTTTCAAGTACTCATGGTACCAATGAAAAGAGACATTGATCAGCCTCAAAGGGATTCCCTCACTAGATCAAAGTCAAATAAAATAAGTAATAAAACACATTTAAAAACACATTAGCACGTCCTCACCTCACAAGCTTGTCCTCCTTGCGCATCTGCCGTGCGCGGTCTTTGCTGTAGACCTCGTTCTCCACCAGCTGCTTCTCGCTGGTCCACTTGAGCATCTTGGTCTTGGGCTCGCTGTCGTCGGAGGGGTCCTTGTTCTCCTGGTCGCCCACTTCACTGTGCAAGGGGTAGGCCACCAGACACAGGTTGCCCTCTTGGGTCTCCTCAAACGTCACCGACACCACGCCTGGGAGAGACGACGAGAGCTTGGTGAGACTTGGATATCGCAGCCGTTAGTCTACCATGGTGATAAGTGTGTGTGTGTGTGTGTGTGTGTGTGTGTGTGTGTGTGTGTGTGTGTGTGTGTGTGTGTGTGTGTGTGTGTGTGTGTGTGTGTGTGTGTGTGTGTGTGTGTGTGTGTGTGTGTGTGGCAAATTGAGACACAAACATGACAAGAATATTGAATACGGGCAGAATGTTCAAACCTTCATCCCCAATATTCACATACAGTAAGAGAACACGATAATAGTAAAACCAGTGTACAGCCAACATGCCTTTTTTTTTTAATATAAATGACCGATTCGTGACCCATTTCATCAACCCAATTCATTCATACTCAACTAACACGATTCCATGGCTACCTTTTAGCAGCCCACACAAATACACGTCTGGTCTTGCTTACAAAGACGTGAATCAAAGTCCATGATGCAATTATTTTCAGACCCAGCGGAAACAAAGACGCACTACACTAGCATGGTCCGTGTCGTCGCGTACTGCATCATTTTTCCATTAAAAGGGAGGCGTGTGTGAATGTCTGGCAAATAGAAGAGCTCTGAACTCTGTGTGCCTATTCCTACCACCACTCGGGGACTACTTGCACACATGGTGACATCACTGCGCTGCGGAATTACGCCAAGTACAATATTCCCGAATGCTGTCCCGTGTTGACTCTGCATCAAAGGTCGGGTAGGTGGTGGTGGTAGGGGTAGGGGGGGGGGCTCAGTTGTGTGGGAACATTCTCTGAACACCAGAGTCTCTCCGCTGGCCACCATGAGACACCCTCAGGGTTATTTTAGTCCCACGCGGCATGACGGAGCAGTCATGCGGATCTTGGCGCAGGACTCCTGGCGTCCAGTGTGGAGTCAGTGGATGGTACAACACGACGAGCCCACATCCGCAAGGCCCCCCCGCGCTGTACTGCGCAAACCGTGCGTAGATGCCAAGTGAGATATGTGATCGTAATTAAAGTACACGTATATTTATACTGTGCCGTTTCTCTTCTCGTGGTGATCTAGTCTATCTATCGCTGATCCGGTTGGAACTTTTTTCCCCCCATGAGCCACTGGCACTGACGGAGGCTTGGCAGGGAACTCAATACCCCTCAGGAATGGACTGCCCTGTCTAGCCTACCTCACAATACCCCCCCCCCCCCCACCCCTCGATAGACGCCAATCCATAATTACACTATAATGTCAATGCGAAATGTGTGCTTTCAATTGACACGTACAATGCAGCTTACAGCGATTACGAACCCTCCATGTCCATCTATTGCTGGGGTTAACTGAAGCCCTCAGTGGGTACTAAAGCAATTAATGGTTCATGTCATTGTTGGTAGGGTGAATTTAGACTTCGAAGTAGACCACTCACAGACCGTGACATTTGAACGGGCCGCTGGCAGCCGAGGAGAAGTCGAGCCCCAGGCCTAATAATAGGCAACCAAACGCGGACACATTTTGGACGTTAGAAAAGATCCTTACCTTTATATTGAGGAGTGAATTTTCTGATCTCCGGGGGGAGGCTTTTGTAGAATTGGTGCTCTCTGGGAATGAGCGGCTTGCAGATCGCTTGCTCCCCAAACCGCATGATACAGGAGTGGCCTGCCACCTGATGTACGAATGGCTCGAGCATCACCCCCTTCCCCGCGTGCACCTTGCCGTTCGCCTTCATGAGTGCCTCGTGCGCAGGACCCATCCTCGCTCCGCATTGGACTGCTAAGTGAGTGGGACCCACCGCGGCTTCGGAGAGGCGACCAGCACGGCCAGCACTGGCTTGGCCGTGTTGTCCAGTTATTCCGCTGTACCCCACAAGAGGGCGCTGTCGGTCACCTTGCTTTAACGCAGAAGCAAAACAAAGGACAAAGCAGGAAGCAGAGAAGGACGTACGAGCTCCTTTCGGTTTCCTGTATTTTAAGACTCCGGTGTTCGATTATGAAAGCGATCCGTCGCATTTGGGTATTATCCGCGTGTATGTGTATACAAACAAATCCAATATTTTCACAGTTGGACGCTAAATAAATCTGTTTGTGGGTTAACGTGTGCTTCCGTCGACCACGTCTACCTTCCGTGCTTTACCAAAACTGACGCTAGGTTTCAACCTTCAGTCTACAAAAGGATAGCGTTTCGTCACTTAACTCCTCCCCTTTCCGAGTAGCCAATGGGAGGCCGGCGGCTGTCACTGGGCGGGGCCAAACCACCAGATATGATCGAGGCAGGCGTCTGATCCCAAGCGAAACACGCCAACAAAGCATTGGGGGATGGGGAGGAAAAAAATACAAGACGACGTAAACATACGCATAATGTGTTATTATTGATTGTGTACACGAGGACTGTGAAAACACTCGGACGTGCCACGCCATTGAACTGATATCATTTGTTCGTGATACATACCAATGAACACACGGAACATCGTTTAATTATCTATTGCGCTGTACATTCCAGCATTTCGTTTTCTTTGCATGTCCATTGCATCATTTCTATAGAATAGGCCCGTCGAGTTAGTACTGCAGAGTCTGAAGACTGCCCTGCATATATATATATATAAACACAGATACACATATATACATTTATATCAAATAAAAAATAAACCAGAAACAAATTGAAATTAAAATGATGATAAGAATCCTAATAATAATATATAGGCCACACATTTACCACAGCCATATTTATAGGCCTCTGAACAACAACTTTGCATCAGAAAATGCTTAAAATATTTATATTTTCTACTAACAAGTAGGATTTTTTTTGTTAACATTAAAATATGTTTCAAGATCAGATTCAAGATAACTTTATTCATCCCGAGGGAAATGAAGGTGCAACAGTTGAAACAGGGGGAATAAATGCACACAAAAATATACTAATACCTAAAAGCTAAAAACTAAATAACAACAACTAACTAAACAAAACTAGTATAAACAAAATATAACTAAATTAACTCTAAATGAAATCGAAATGTATTGATAGATGAATATTTCTTTTCTGGAAGGAGACTACAGGTTGTCTCGGAGTACAAGTACCTAGGGGTACATATTGACACAAACCTCAATTTCAAAACCCATATCAAAAAGGTCTGCAATAAAGTAAAGTTCAATCTGTCAAATTACAGATACATTCGAAACTTCCTATCATCTGCAGCAGCTAAACTATACCTTCACTCAATGGTCCTCTCCCACATCAACTACTGTCTGATAAGCTGGTCTAATGCACACTCTACAGCTCTAAAACCACTGGAATCACTGTATAAACAAGCACTCAAAACACTAGACAAAAAACCATTCCGGTATCATCATTGTCACATTGTTAAAAAATATAATCTGTTCAGCTGGGAAAATCTCATAGTTTACAAAAACATCTGCTTAGTTTATAAGATCAATCGTGGGTTGGCTCCTCCTCCTCTGGCTGGCTTCATCAGCCTAAAGCCCACCTCAACCAGGGTTACTAGAGGTGCGGCTAGGGGAGACTGCGCAATCCCATTTAGGAAAAGTGCATTCAGCCAGGCTGTCTTTTCATTCCACGCATCCCATCAATGGAATTCAATACCCCAACCAATAAGAGAGTCCTCATCCTACTACACATTCAAGCACAGTATTAAAAAGTAGCTCACTAATAATCAACAGTGCTTCACTAAGTAAATATGTACAATGGTATAACATTGTCGTGGTATTTTTATTATTGCTTTTAGGATGTCTACCTCCATCTGGCAAAGGGACTATCGGTGAAAACTAGCCTTTTGGCTAATTCGAGTACTTTTACATGTTTTTAATATGTTGATTAATGTACACTGTCCCTTGTTTTAAATAAATCAAATCAATTCAAATCAAATCAATATATGAATTGCACAATTTACAGTATTATTACAGTAATACGTAGGTATATACAATACACAACAATACGTATAGTGCAAATTGGCAGTAATAAAATATTAATAATTAATAAATAACTCAAAAAAGTGACATGTGAAAAGTGAAAAGTGAAATTGAATGTACTGTGCAAAATTACAGTGAAAGGATTTACAGTGCGTTGACCAAAAAATAATAATAACAGTGCGTTGGCCTCAGGTCACTGAGTCTCCACTGTCCCTCTCACGACCCGAGGTAGATGAATTATAGAGACTGGTGGCCACAGGAAGAAAGGACTTCCTATGGCGTCCCTGTGGTACACCTGAGAGTAATGAGTCTGTTGCTGAAGGTGCTTCTGTATGAGGTCAGCACCTGATGGAGAGGGTGAGAGTTGTTGTCAAGGATACTACGCAGCTTGCGCAGCATCCTCCTCTCAGACACCACCAACAAGGAATCCAGCTGGACCCCCAGGACAGCGCCAGCCTTCCTGACAATCCTGCTGATCTTGGCGTCTGCTGACCTCAACCTGCTTCCCCAGCACACGACACCGGAGAAGATGGCACTGGCTACCACCGACTGGTAGAACATTTTCAGTTGGGGTTGTTGGTGAAATAATAAAGATAAGCCATCAAAGATACCAACTAAAGAATTAGCATATCGTCAAAATAGATCCACGGACGACGCAATTGACATGGCCCTCCACACTGCCCTTTCCCACCTGGAGGGAAAGAACTGTTATGTGCGAATGCTGTTTGTGGACTACAGCTCAGCGTTCAACACAATAGTTCCTGCCAAGCTTGACACCAAGCTGAGAGGTCTAGGCGTACCCCCATCCACGTGCAGCTGGATACTGGACCTCCTGTCGGACCGCCGCCAGGTGGTGAGGATGGGCAGCACCACATCAGAGCCACTGACCCTCAACACGGGAGCCCCCCAGGGATGCGTGCTGAGCCCTCTCCTCTACTCCCTCTACACCCACGACTGCATGGCTATGCACAGCTCCAACGTCATCTTCAAGTTGGCTGACGACACGACAGTGATGGGCCTGATCGCCGGCGACGACGAGACAGCCTACAGGGAGGAGGTAGGATCGCTGGAGCAGTGGTGCCAGGAGAACAGCCTCGCCCTCACATCACAAGAAGACCAAGGAGCTGATCGTGGACTTCAGGAGGCAGAGGGGAGAGCACAGCCCTATCTCCATCGACGGCGTTGCAGTAGAGATCTCCGAGGACCTCACATGGTCCACGCACACCACACACGTGGTGAAAAGGGCCCAACAACGCCTGTATTTCCTCAGGCGTCTGAAGAAATTCAGCATGGGCCCCCGCATCCTGAGAACATTCTATAACGGCACCATCGAGAGTGTTCTTACAGGGTGTATCACTGCCTGGTACGGGAACTGCACTGCACTCGAGCGCAGAGCGCTTCAAAGGGTTGTGCGGACGGCCCAGTATATCGTTGGAGGCGAGCTCCCCTCCCTCCTGGATATTTACAATCAGCGGTGCGTGGCCAAGGCCAAACGAATCCTAAAAGACATTGCCCACCCCAGCCACAAACTGTACTCACTGTTACCGTCAGGCAGGCGATACCGCAGTATCAAGTGCCGTACAAATAGGCTTAGAGATAGCTTCCACAGTCAGGCCATCAGGCTGCTGAACAAGGACGTATAGCATATAACAATGTATATTTTATTACATTGATTTATATATACATATTGCTCTTTTCTGTGCTGATATTATGCATTTTATAAATTGCATTTTTATTTTTAATTTGTAATTTTTATTTTTAACTTTATTCAATTTTTATTCAATTTTTATCTTATTTTATAACTGCTGTCTGTCGTCGGGTATTGCACACAAGATTTTCACATCACTGCTTTATACTTGTGTAAACTGTGAAGTGACAATAAACTTGACTTGACTTGACTTGAAGATTAGATACTACCTTATTTTTAATGTATCAATTAGCATATTCGATTAATTTGTGAAAATCAAAAATACTTCAACTGTATGTAGGCCTATTTTGTGTTGTAGGTTCATTCTTTAGATGGTATGCCAATGTGTACATAAACTACATAACACATAAACATATACAACCTACATAAACATCAAAATAATTAACATATTCTTATCTACCTACTCTGCCTGGGTCAGTAAGGGATGGCAAAATAGACTGTTGTTTGTTGTTCTGTTGGTGAAATACAGCCAGCAATGCCCTAATCCCCAATGTTCTAACTCTGGAGTGGGATTATAAATGACATGTCTGTCCCTAGACTGGATCCTAGACCATGGATGGGAAGAGGGTACAGAGACAGAGTGAGTGTGAGAGAGAGAGAGAGAGAGAGAGAGAGAGAGAGAGAGATTAACATTCTATATTTGAATGTAGCGTGCTCTACTCCAAAAGACAAATAAAGGCAGAAGATAGATAAATGTGTGTCTATGTGTGTGCTTAGGGTAAAGCATAAGTGTATGAGTATTTTGTCTTGCCTAAAAAAAAAGTAATTTAACAAAAAAAGTAATTTTACAAAAAAAAACATGTTTTCCGTATTGCTAGTCATCTTCTGTGTAGAGATCGTGAACCGCGTTATCAGAAAAGCCACTTTTATACACTGCCGGTCATTGTCCTCCTGACAGATTACATAATACCCACCCTCGACCATTGCCATGGGGCTGGGGTCCTTGAGGCCCCATTGCCCAGCCTGTGTCTGAGGATCCACAGAACATCATCTTAGTAATGTGTGTGTTTTCGTTGGGGTTGATGTCTTTTTTTCCCTTTGTCACGCTAGGCCAATAGGCCGTGTCATTGTTACGTCAGTTTCCATCTCATGGGCCTGTGCACCGGGACAATAGAGTACATAGCAGGCCACCAGAGTTTTTTCCCCTCAGACCTGTTAGGACATTCTAGTGATGCAGCCTCCAGTCACTTCCTCCATGCAATGGCTGCACAATGTTAGGCCACACACACCAGAAACACACATTCGTACAACAGCATCCGTACAAGGACTACCAGGTTCAAGGATAGTTTTCATCCACAGGCAGTGCGACTACTGAACTGCTAGGAGTGCTGCCACTATCATAACATTGTCATTAACATTACACTATCATACTTTGCTGGACTTTCTGGACTCGTTACTGCACTTTCCACACTGAACTGTCAAGTCAAGTCAAATTTGTCACTTCACAGTTTACACAAGTATAAAGCAGTGATGTGAAAATCTTATGTGCAATACCCGACGACATTATAAAATAAGATAAAAATTGAATAAAAATTGAATAAAGTTAAAAAATAAAAATGCTAAATATCGGCACAGAAAAGAGCAATATGTATATATAAATCAATGTAATAAAATATACATTGTTATATGCTATACGCCCTAGTTCAGCAGCCTGATGGCCTGACTGTGGAAGCTATCTCTAAGCCTATTTGTACGGCACTTGATACTGCGGTATCGCCTGCCTGACGGTAACAGTGAGTACAGTTCGTGGCTGGGGTGGGCATTGTCTTTTATGATTCGTTTGGCCTTGGCCACGCACCGCTGATTGTATATATCCAGGAGGGAGGGGAGCTCACCTCCAACGATATACTGGGCCATCCGCACCACCCTTTGAAGCGCTCTGCGCTCGAGTGCGGTGCAGTTCCCGTACCAGGCGGTGATACACCCTGTAAGAACACTCTCAATGGTGCCGTTATAGAATGTTCTCAGGATGCGGGGGCCCATGCTGAATTTGTTCAGACGCCTGAGGAAATACAGGCGTTGTTGGGCCCTTTTCACCACGTGTGTGGTGTGCGTGGATCATGTGAGGTCCTCGGATATGTGCACGCCGAGGAACTTGAAGCTGCTGACCCTCTCTACTGCAACACCGTCGATGGAGATAGGGCTGTGCTCCCCCCTCTGCTTCCTGAAGTCCACGATCAGCTCCTTGGTCTTCTTGACGTTGAGGGCGAGGCTGTTCTCCTGGCACCACTGCTCCAGCGATCCGACCTCCTCCCTGTAGGCTGTCTCGTCGTCGCCGGCGATCAGGCCCATCACTGTCGTGTCATCAGCAAACTTGACGATGACGTTGGAGCTGTGCATAGCCATGCAGTCGTGGGTGTAGAGGGAGTCTGTAGAGGGCTCAGCACGCATCCCTGGGGGGCTCCCGTGTTGAGGGTCAGTGGCTCTGATGTGGTGCTGCCCATCCTCACCACCTGGCGGCGGTCCGACAGGAGGTCCAATATCCAGCTGCACGTGGATGGGGGCACGCCTAGACCTCTAAGCTTGGTGTCGAGCTTGGCAGGAACTATCGTGTTGAACGCTGAGCTGTAGTCCACAAACAGCATTCGCACATAACAGTTCTTTCCCTCCAGGTGGGAAAGGGCAGTGTGGAGGGCCTCCACACTGTAGATAGATCCACGGACAACGCAATTGCGTCGTCCGTGGATCTATTTTGACGATATGCAAATTGCCATGGGTCCAGCGTGGCAGGTAACACGGAGCAAATAAAGTCCTTGACCAACCTCTCGAAGCATTTGCTGACAATCGAGGTGAGGGCTACAGGTCTATAGTCATTCAGGCATGTTACTTTGGGTTGTTTAGGGACAGGCACGATGGTGGACATCTTGAAGACCGCGGGGACAACAGCCTTGGACAGGGAGAGGTTGAAGATGTCTGCAAAGACTCCTGCCAACTAGTCTGCGCATGCTCTGAGGACGCGGCCCGGGATGTCGTCGGGGCCTGCCGCCTTACGGATGTTCAGCCGCTTGAAGGTGCGGCATACATACGCCTCCGAGATGCTCAGCAGGCTGGTCTCCTCAGGCGGCGCTGGCTTCGGCGGGCCGCCGTTTACGTCGAACCGAGCAAAAAAAGTATTTAGCTCTCCTGGGAGGGAGGTAGAGGAGTTCTCTACACAACTGGTTCTCCCTCTGAAGTTCGTTATCGTCTGCAGCCCCTGCCACATACCCCTCGCATCGTGGCTCTTGAATTTATCTTCCACTCTGTCCTTATACTCCCGCTTGGCAGTGACGATGGTCTTACGGAGGTCGTAACGGGCTCTTGTATATTCCTCCATATTCCCGGAGCCAAAGGCAGCGTTACGCGCGTGTAGGGCAGCACGAACATCGCCGTTAATCCACGGTTTCTGGTTGGGATATATCTGAACCGACTTGGTCGGAACAATGTCATCTATGCACTTCTTGATGAACCCGGTGACCGACGACGCGTACTCGTTGATGTTATTGTCCGAGGCAACACGGAACATGTGCCAGTCAGCGCGATCAAAACAATCCTGCAGCATAGAGTCCGATTGGTCCGACCAGCATTGGACCTCCCTCACAGCGATCGGTTGCTGCTTCAGTCTCTGCCTATAGGCGGGGAGCAGCTGGATAGAGCGGTGGTCTGATTTGCCGAACAGCACTGTGTTCAGGATGCTGCTGCACTACTGGCACTATAAAATGTTTTTTTGAGCAATATAACACTTGTACATATCATCCATCAATCACTTTATTGCTCTTTTTATGTTTTATTTTATTGTGTATAATATTATTATAGTATTGTGTTTGAGAATTGCATACTGCGGGAGGGAGTAAGCGTTCCATTGTCCTTGAATGTTGAATGTTGAATGTTGAATGGCAGCAGCCATAAGACTCCATGTTTTACTACTGGCTGAGGGTTCTGACAGTCGTCGTCTTAACTTAAGATGTTACATCTTCACCCCCGGGGACACACTATCCCCAGAGGATAGAGAACATCCTGTTATTTTCGCGGTTTCATCCTTAGCACATGGAAGGACTACCAGTGACTTCTGGGGAAGATATTTGGAGGGTGTTACATGACAGTGGAAAATGTTAAACTGGCCAGTGCAGTCACACTTGCAGTCACACTTCTACAGTACTGTCATGCACTTCCGCAGTCCATTCCCG
>CM051002.1:11806946-11811946 GCA_027704905.1 Muraenolepis orangiensis
CACACACATATACAAATACTCTCATACACACACACGCACGTACACATGCCCACGCACACAGACACACAGACAGACACACACACACACACACACACACACACACACACACACACACACACACACACACACACACACACACACACACACACACACACACACACACACACACACACACACACACACACACACACACACACACACATAAGCAAACACACACACACAAGCAAACACACACAAACACACACACACACATGCACACACACACAATGCAAACATTTTTCACAATGGCTATGGACATGCATGTGCAATTGAAATAGTATGGCGGTGGCTTGCTCTGTGAACGTGTTCCATATGACAGGAGAATGTGAAGTGGAGTTACAAAACACTCCTCCTCACAGAGTAGTCCACATGGAGGAACACAGGGATGTCACGTGGGGCCTCAAACTGCCAGAAAGTACCAGAGTCCCTGGGGACAGTTACGATTTCAACACACAGACAAACACAGACACAGACACAGACACACACACACACACCATCCCTGAGAGCCCAGAGGCATACACACAAGATTCGTAGTCCAAAACAAACAAAGCCGAAAGACAAGCTGGACACCCTTTGGCTGTGGTTCGTCAGATTACACTGGAAGGAGTCCAGTACACTCAGTCTCTGAATCGGTAAACAACTAGAGGTCATCTGAGGGTGACTCAAACTAAATATACGTACATCTTTTTTCCAAATTGAATCGAATTAGGGTCTTCGTTGTTGAGCTTTTCAACCTGAACTTTGCTTCCAGCTTGTTTACCTCAACCCTAGTCTAAATTGAACCACATTTAGCTAAACATAACGTTAGACTTTAGGTAAGACTGGTTTTTTTCTCATTAGGTTCACCCTGTAAATCATTTTGAGTGTGGACGTTTGTAGAACTTAGTAACAATGAAGCTCTTTGAGGGGTAAAGTGATGCCAAACATGTGACATTATTATATCTGCAGTTGTTTTCTGCTTAAAAGCAGAGTGAGGGTTAACAGAGTCTCTTGGAAAAAAACATGTTACGTGTGTATGGTAGTTAAGATGGAGTGAATGTCGGTCTCTGCGTATATCCAAATTGGTATTTAGTATACAGTATTGCATTATTGTGTTATGTATTATATAACAGCCAATTGCTTCAATCTTGACATGACCGTGTATTACCGCATTCCAAAAATATACCACATCTATGATTGCACAATCTTTGTCAATGTCAAACACAAGTTGAGGTTCATCTGTGTGAAGGCAGCCAGCCAATGTGTTTTTGGTAATATTGCACAATGTATGGATTCAGGGATTCTAGAGTATTCAGGGAATGTTCTACTGTTAAAGTTTCTGTTAAAGCCTATAGACGAGCCCTCTATATATACGGTTGCTGCATCTATCTATGCAACAAGTCTGTTTCCACAATATTGCTTTGGAGCATCAACAGCCTGTGTTATGTAACATGTCTATCAATATGAACCTCAAGCCTCCTGGGCCCAGGCAGTCACTTCAATCAGCAGTGGTTCCCACAGGAGGCTCCGGAATTGTCATAAACTTAGAAGCCTAGTGGTGGCTCTGGAGGTCGTGGACACAGCCACTCAGCCTGGCACATGTGCTAAAACCGTTGTACATGCAGATGTGAGGTTTAGCAAGCCGTGGTTGAAGTGGCCGGAATTTTTTCAGGCATCTCTGTTGAGGCTGGGGGCATTGAGCCAGAGTGGTCATTGTTCAAAGCTTCTATTGCTGCAGCTGCGGTTGAGAGCTGTGGCCTCAAGGTCATTGGTGCCTCAAGGGGCGGCAACCCATCGGACTTCGTGGTGGACACAGGTGGTCAGGGAAGCCATCCGGCTGAAGAAGGAGGCCTTCTGGGCTATGTTAGCCTGTGAGACTCCGGACTCAGTTGTGAGGTTTCGACTTTCAGTCGGCACCAAAGCGTTTCTGGCAAACAATCCGGCGCCTCAGGAGGGGGAAGCGTGGGTCCATCCAAGCTGTGTACAGTAAGGGTGGAACATTGCTGACCTCAACTGAGGAGGTGATCGGGCGGTGGAAAGAGCACTTTGAGGAACTTCTTAACCCAACTACACCCTCAACGGTAGAGACAGAGCTGGAGGATGAAGGACAGCAAACATCAATCTCCCTGGAGGAAGTCAATGCGGTAGTCAAACATCTCCGCAGTGGCAAAGCCCCAGGGGTTGATGAGATCCGTCCAGAAATGCTAAAGGCTCTGGGTGTTGAGTGGCAAACGGGGGTGGTTGTACCCCTGTTGAAAAAGGGGGACCAGAGGGTGTGTACCAATTACAGGGGTATCACATATTACTCAGCCTCCCTGGGAAAGTCTACTCCAAGGTGCTGGAAAGGAGAGTTCGGCCGATAGTCGAACCTCAGATTGAAGAGGAACAATGCGGATTCCGCCCTGGTCGTGGACCAGCTTTTCACTCTTGCAAGGATCCTGGAGGGGGCTTGGGAGTATGCCCATCCGGTCTACATGTGTTTTGTGGATTGGGAGAAGGCATATGAGCGGGTCCCTCGGGAAATAATGTGGAGGGTGCTGTGGGAGTATGGGGTGCGGGGTTCACTATTGAGGGCCATCCAATCTTTGTACTCCCAAAGCAAGAGCTGGGTCCAGATTCTCGGTAGAAAGTCAGGCCTGTTCTCAGTGGGTGTTGGCCTCCGCCAGGGCTGCGCTTTGTCACCCATCCTGTTTGTGATTTTCATGGACAGGATTTCAAGGCATAGTCATGGAGGGGAGGGGTTTCAGTATGGTGGGCTCAGGATTGAATCGCTGCTGTTTGCAGATGATGTGTTTGCGTCAACAGTATGTGACCTTCAGCACTCACTGGATCGGTTTGCAGCGGAGTGTGAAGCGGCTGGATGAGGATCAGCACCTCCAAATCTGAGGCCAAGGTTCTTAGCAGGAAAGCGATGGATTGTCTACTCCAAGTAGGGAGGGAGTCCTTATCCCAAGTGAAGGAGTTCAAGTATCTCGCGGTCTTGTTCTCGAGTGAGGGGAGGATGGAGTGTGGGATTGACCGGAGAATAGGTGCAGCGGGAGCGGTATTGGATGCGCTTTACCGCACCATTGTAACCAAAAGAGAGCTTAGCCAAAAGGGAAAGCTCTTGATCTATCTATCAGTCTTCGTTCCTACCCTCACCTATGGTCATGAACAATGGGTAATGACCGAAAGGACAAGATTGCGAATACAAGCGACCAAAATAGAGAATAACCTCAGCGCAAGATTGTGGGACGTTTCAAATGACCACTGACTAGTACAAAGTCGGTCTAAAGCACAGAGCGAGCAGTAGTACATGGGTTAAGAGTGGCCACGCTGTTGGAACAAATCTATAAGCCTTTCAGGGGGCCCATGGTCGATCAGCACATTGGGACATGCGTGTGTGAAAACGTGTTGTTGGCCTCCGCTTCAATGTGACTTTGGAACCTCTGGTCCGACAGAAGAGAGCGCTTGTTATGAAGTCCATCTAACGACACCCATGATGTCCATTCAGAGTTCTGCATGCGGCCATTCAGCAGGTGGATGTGGGTTTTTTGTTGTTGCTTCTGCAACCCCCTGGGAAACTGTATATAATTACATTACATTTCATTCATTTAGCAGACGCTTTTGTCCAAAGTGACATACGATAAGTGCATTCAACACAGGCAGGCAAAATAACTACTAGTCACCAGAAATCATAAGTGCAACATGCCTCAAATAGCAGAACCAGTGCTCAGGTAAAACTGCAATTAGTACATCAAACATGGTCAATGAAAAATACTGAAGCTAATAAACACAAGCTTATAAGCAAAAGCTAATAAACAAGCGCCTGCAAAGAAATACAGCTAAAATGACGCAAGTGCTAAGAGGAAGGGGCCGGGTAGCGCTTCCTGAAGAGGTGGGTCTTTAGCCTGCGGTGGAATACGGGCAGCGACTCTGCTGTCCTGACCATCACTTTACCTGTTCAATGTCTTTTGTTTGTCGTGTGTCCCTACACAGACGCATCGGTCACTGCAGATCCTAAGAGACCAGCATCCTAAAAAGCTCCACTCCTCCCTCTCTCTCCTACGTCACTCATTCTCCATCGTCCTCATCATCATCTCCTCTCCTTTCACCCCTTATCTCTCTCATCCCCTCACTCTTATCTCCATCCTCCATCCCTACACCCATGTTTAAAAGCATGTTCTTGATTATATTATGGGAAATGTAGAAAAACATTTTAATATGAGATTTATTTTAGGTTCATGCCCTAATAAACATGCCTGTGACACACACACACACACACACACACACACACACACAGTCGGGAACGTCGGGTTCTTCAGTTCCTGCTTTAGACTTGGCAGATAAAACCTATTGATTGCATTCAGTGGGATTTTCCTCTCACGTTGCACCTCTCTTACACCGCCACACACGGCTCTCTGCTGCAGTGTGGAAATTTCCAGGCGAAGCGCTGCAGTGTCTGAACCCTGGAAACAGTGGAGCGCGGGAGGAAGGGTGTACGATGACGGATACCTAACACTCAGAGTGCTGCATTCTGCATGAGGAGACAGCGACACACGGATTTGAGTTGGTTAACGGGCTGATCATTCTATTAGTCCAGGGGGGGGGGGGGGGGGGGCGCGACCTTCACTTGACTCTGAATGCATGTATTGCAGGCCATTTTAAGGTTTAGTCAGTGTAGAATGTGGACAGAAAGTGAGAAGAAGGGCGACATTAGATAAGAGAGTGAGAGAGATGTGGGTAGAGAGGTGCAAAGTGGGGACATAGAGAGAGAGAGAGAGAGAGAGAGGGGGCGGGAGGGAGGAACAAAGAGAGGGTGCCTTTTTAGATGTCATCCATGACTCACTGCTCACACAGTGCAGACTCTGCCCTTCTACAACCAAGCTCTCCTCCCACCCTCTATATCAGACTATCACACCTACCATCGGCTGTCATCATGCCCACACCAAACACACACACACACACATGCGCACACACACACACACACTGGAACACACCAC
>CM051002.1:11819446-11841946 GCA_027704905.1 Muraenolepis orangiensis
CAAAGTAATGTAAAGATGATGTGTGGGACCATTCCTGTTTGATTTCTATCACTCAGCTTTACAAACAGAAAACTAATATTTGATGTATTTTTCGGCGCATGTTATTGCTGTTTCACACAGTGCCTGTGCCTCTTATGGTTTTTTTTAGCAACACTATAACATGGCTGTATCAGGAAGGTTTCCAGTTTGAACCATGGTGACGGACAAGCTCTTGTTAACAAAGCAATAGGGATGGAACTAGAAGAAACCCTGCCGTTTACAGGCTGTCCTTCATGAAAGCGTTTGCTAAAAACAACAAGCTTCTAGTCTGCTGTGTGTGTGTGTGTGTGTGTGTGTGTGTGTGTGTGTGTGTGTGTGTGTGTGTGTGTGTGTGTGTGTGTGTGTGTGTGTGTGTGTGTGTGTGTGTGTGTGTGTGTGTGTGTGTGTGTGTGTGAGTGAGTGAGTGAGTGAGTGTGTGTGTGTGTGTGTGTGAGTGTGTGTGTGTGTGCGTGTTCACTTCCTCATTGGGTCAAAAAACACTTTGTCATCATGTCAAAGGTTTGTAACAATAGGATGAAGACTCAAATAGAGGAAGTTTCAACAGGATTGGGCGTGGTCGAAAGTAGGCCTGTTCTGTCTGCATGGCTCTCTTTTGTAAAGAAAAATCACAAATAATAATAATAAGATCATACCACTTTACTCTTGTCTCTGCCTCTGTCTCTGTCTCTCTATAACTTTGTAATCAGATGTTCTTAAAACTCATCCCAGATCGCTACTTACACCACAGAAAGAGTTCCTACGTTATGTAAGATGTGAACGATTCTGCAGTGAACCCCAGAGTGTAATACTCCAAGACAACACTGGGAGCGAGAGAGAGAGAGAGAGAGAGAGAGAGAGAGAGAGAGAGAGAGAGAGAGAGAGAGAGAGAGAGAGGAGAGAGAGAGAGAGAGAGAGAGAGAGAGAGAGAGAGAGAGAGAGAGAGAGAGAGAGAGAGAGAGTATGTGTGTACATCGTGTCAAGGGCTTTCCTAGAAATGTGCGGTGTGTTGGGACAGCTGTGCACGTGTGTATTTGATGTGCCTATTTTGTGTGTGTGTGTGTGTGTGTAGATGTGTGTAGTGTAAATCATATCAATGTTTTTGGGGCTTTCCTAGAAAAACAGCATGGTTTGGGATAGCGGACAGATTTAAACTCTAGGCCAGCAGTCTGGTTCATTGTAAAACCACATTGGAGAGCAGCAACAGCCCCCCCCCCACCCCCCCCCCCCCTCAACCGGATCGAGGTCTAATGGTCAGGTTTCACTTTCAACCACTTCTCGCAATAAAGAAAACGTTTCATACTCGACCCCCCCCCCCCTCCTTGTATACATAGACATAAAGAAACATACCTAACTTGTACAGACAGACAGACAGACAGACAGACAGACAGACAGACACACACACACACACGCGCACACGTGACACAGAAACCAAACGTGTCACGTGTCACGTTTTGAAAAGTGCACTGGGTTCATTCTCAATCTGAGAAACGGTGTGTGTTTACAACTTTACAGTCATACACATACCATAGAAGCGTGTTTTACTCCTCCAAGAGGGGAGAGCGAGGCACTGGCCGTGGGGAAGTGAAACACACACACACACACACACACACACACGGTTGAGATAAAAACAGCTAAACATTCAGAGAGAGTTTGTGAGCATGTGTTTCTGTGTATGTTATGAGGTGAGGTGGAGATGTTCATGGTCAAATGCGCGGTGTGTGTGTGTGTGTGTGTGTGTGTGTGTGTGTGTGTGTGTGTGTGTGTGTGTGTGTGTGTGTGTGTGTGTGTGTTTCTTTTGAAAGATGTTAAAGTAGCAGTCCGAGCTACAACAATAGTTTTAGAAAGCACGTGCACTTGTTTCATTTAAGATGGGGGTATCGGGTGCAAACATGTGTTCGCCTGGAGTAGCTGTTATCTGTAATCTGCTGTCCATATTATATTATATTACATATTTTGACCTTCAACTCATATGTTCTATAGTATAAAAAGTATAGTCAGAGTATAGTAGAGTATTGTAAGACATTCAAACCTGCCATAGCACTGTGGGACAGATGTTGGGTCGTATCAGGCCGAATCGGAGACCTGTGTGTGTGTCAGTCGGTAGTTTAAACACTACTAGGGTGAGATAAGGATCCCTATCACAACCTGTTGGTGATTCACTGTAGTCAAACTGGTCACATATTTAACATGAACCTATTCTCGTCATTAAAAAAAAGGGGAACAGTGGCTCACCAAAAGTCGTTTTTTGGTTAGATTGAGTTGCGTTTTCGATATTCCAACTATTTTGACAACGGTGCATTGTTAAAGTAAAACCAAAACACACGTGTGTTGGCGGAATTTCAAATAGTGTTTGCACTGCTATGACACTGTGAAAAGGCTCCAGATCTTCACTAGTTTTGGTCTACCACCAATGCCCTGGTACATACAAATATCAGACACACAATTAGTGTTATGAGCGACACCACCTATTTATTTCTGCATATAAATGTATTTGTATTAAAATACAATATAATAATATAAATGTAAACGTATTTATTCACCTATTGATCAGTTGGACAACATCGCCCCCTGGCGAAACTCACCTCTTGCGACTTCTAGTTCTAAAATAGGTCTCATATTCTATCTGACTAAAAGTGTAGATTCAAAGATACCGTTTAAAATGGGGTTGAGCAGCACACGGTGTGATATTATCACGCTATGTATATATTTGATTTTTATTTTGTATTATTCAATTGTGGGGATGTTTTTGTAATTTGGTTGTATGGTATGATAAGTAACGTAATACATGTAATACATTCATAAATTCATTGAGCATATGTTCTGTAATTCGCGTGTACATTTTATGAAAGAACAAGCTAAAAAACCAATCCAGTTGCCGAAACCCGGGATCGAACCAGGGACATTTAGATCTTCAGTCTAACGCTCTCCCAACTGAGCTATTTCGGCGAGATATATAATCAGGGATATGTACAGTACATATGGTTATATTGGTGATATTTTCTTTGTGGCAAACATTCTGTAATTAAAAACGACGAGTTAGTCTGCATCGATCAAATGTATTGGTTGGCACAGTATTCAATAAGAGGTTGGGCAACATTAAGAAACAGGACTAGCAGTGCGGTGGTTGTGATTGTTGCGCATTGGTGCAACTATTACATCATAACGCAAGGTGGCAGCATTAGCTGAAAAGTATTCAATCGTCGTGCAATAGCCTAATAATACAACCACCACTAATACTAATACAAATGCCACCAATGCTAATAAAAATACATACAAGTACTAATACTAATAGTCTACTCATACTGTTTAAAATATATTGCAGGTGTATATTCTGTCTTTTAGGCCTAAAAAACGTGTTTACCTTATGCATAAGCCTACTTAAGCGTACTCTATGTATATGACTATGTATGCATCTTACTGTGAAGAGGCATTTGGCATTCATATTACTATCATCCTTTGGAACATAATAGAGCAACTTCTAGTTTTTGGCCCTTTTCGCCTTGGAGCAATTCCTTGCCTTGGCCCTAATGCACAGACATTGCTCAACAGTATTTAGCATCTTAGCAACATGTGCCTGTATACAGTGTTTGTTTTGGCCACTCCCGATGTGCTTCTGCAGTACTGCAGCACTGTCCTGCTTATGTCCTGTTGGCAGCCTGCTTAGGCCCCCACCGCCCCCCCAATTAATCCCCTCTCTGCTGTCTCCCGCTCTTCCTCCTCCTCCCCACACTGGAAAATCTCCCTCTATTCTCCCATTCTCTGTCTGTCTCTGGCTTGTGCTCAGCCTCTCTTGTTTTCATCTCTCTCTCTTCTCTCTCTCTCTCTCTCTCTCTCTCTCTCTCTCTCTCTCTCTCTCTCTCTCTCTCTCTCTCTCTCTCTCTCTCTCTCTCTCTCTCTCTCTCTCTCTCTCTCTCTCTCTCTCTCTCTCTCTCTCTCTCTCGCTCTTTGTTTCTCTCTTCTCCCTCTCTTTCCCCAAGGTGACTTTCCCTTCCGTCTCAGACACTGCAGCTATTTTCCTTTTGTTCTGGAAGGCCTGGGTGTGGATAAGAGATGAGAGAGATGCACAGACGCAGAGGGACAAAGAGAGAGAGAGAGAGAGAGAGAGAGAGGAGAGAGAGAGAGAGAGAGAGAGAGAGAGAGAGAGAGAGAGAGAGAGAGACACACACACACACACACACACACACACACACACACACACACACACACACCACACACACACACACACACACACACACACACACATAGACACATCGAGACATAGAGAGGAACTAAGTGGATAGAGGTGTGTAGGAACTGATGACATTTATGAAAAAAGACGGTTAAATCTGCCTTTCTCTTTTTTTTTAATATATAATCTCCAAGGAAACAGGGCCCTGGCCTTACGTTCACCTGGCCGGTGTAGTGTACAGTGAAGTGGGCCACAAATAGGGATGACGATATTGATCCGCGCATTGAGATTCAAAAAGCCGATCAGGAGATTGTGAGTGTGTGTCTTTATCTACGCTAGTGATTAGCAGTGTGTTCACATGGCATTGCGGTTGTGCTCCCAATGCGACAGGGAGCATTTCATTCAGCAGTAAACACCGATACAAGTATCTGGGGCAGAGGTTCTAAATTTAACTTTAAACCGAGCGGAGAAGACGGAAGGAACGAAGGATGAAGGATCTGATTTCAAGGTCTGGAGGAACCTAGTAGTTTATAATAGTTGCGTTTGGTTCTGCTCTCGGCATGGGATATTCTTGTTTGGATTCTAGAAGTCATTTCCCCCCCCAGTGGACGCTATTACCAGTGGGTCACATCCTAGATTGATAATCAACATCACAGTGTCAGGTATTCCATTAAGATTATCCGTGGTCTATATCTATATATATAGCAGGGCAAAATGTGCGGAAAATAAGCTACAAAACCGCTACAAGCGATGAATGTTAAAATGCCACAAGCCATTCTTTGATTCCCGCTCAATTTGTTTTCTGTTGGCCTATAGTCCCATATTGCCATCATTGTTTATTCAGTCCATTAATAAAGTGTGAGTAAAGTGGAACGGCTGTTTCTGTGTGTGTGTGTTAGCCCTCCATTTCGCTATAAACAATGGCCCATGAGGGCCCACAATGCACTTGTTCTTCCTCCCACCATAGTCAAACTTTTTGGTCGAGATCATGACAATGAAATCAATACACCACTTCGCAAAATATAATAATAATCGTTAAAAGGTCAACTGTATTTCGGTCCATGCAACGTAAGGATAGAAGTGAGAGAGATCCGCGGGGTTTATATTGCAACGTGTTTTTAATACAGACTTTGCCCTGCTCTAGTATATAATAACACATTTTTATAAATCATGTACAATACTAACATTTTTTTGTCTATACACATGGTCATCAATGTACATTACAGTGTACACACACATCTACACCAATTACATAAGTACGTAAGTAATATCTCTCTCTGTCTCTCTCTCTCTCTCTCTCTCTCTCTCTCTCTCTCTCTCTCTCTCTCTCTCTCTCTCTCTCTCTCTCTCTCTCTCTCTCTCTTTTCTGGCCAGCAGATCATTCCGACCACAAATTATTGAACTAAAACCTCAAGTGGACTCTTTGCAGTATTTACATCCCTGAAAAATATACACCGATTCACAAGAAATCCTGCCTTTAGCTCTGGCTCACAAAGGGTGTAAAAGGGAGGGATTTGGGGGAGGGAGGAGGGAGGTTAGGTGGGGGGGGGGGGGGGGGTTGTAGCGATAGCCCAAAGCTCCAATGCATCGAGCCAATATAAATCGTCAAATGCGACTCAACAACAACGCAATGCTGTGACATTCGGCCCTTACAGTAACACACACTACTAACTACACTGAAAACCAAATGGTGCATCACTACGACGGTGGTGTTGTCCAGCCGGTTGTAAAAGGTAAGATCAAGCCCTGAGGAGGAGGAGGAGAGACTAGATTATAGTGTCACATGTGTCCAGGACTCAATCCAGAAGCTGGTATAGCTGTGTGTACCTCTGACATGTACGTAGAAAGTAGTCCAAACGGAGGTAACACACACACACACACACGCACACACACACACACACACACACAGCTAGTGTAACATGGTGGTGACGGTGATGTCACTGTGACTGAGACTGGACTCCTCCTGATCACTTAGAATAATGCGCAATTTACTGGATGGAAACAAGTGTCAAAATCATCTGAATTCGAGAATACATGAATATAAAAAAAAAAGGTTAATTGTATGAATTTCACTGTAGGTCACATGTTTTTCAATGCGTTTTTTTCGTGAATAAGCTCAGAATAAATTAGATTGCAAATTAAATTACATTGCATTCACCGTTGCATTTATGCGAGTGATTCACGTTTTAATTCTAACCTTTTATGCTTTACTGCATATGCATTTTAACTTTAAGTTATTCATATTGATGTGGTTGCTAATATTGAGCATCCACTACAAATTAAATCCACAAATCCTGAAAACATCTAAGTATATTTTATTCAGAGCTTATTCAAATACAATATACCAGGAGTTTGATTGAAATTCAGCTGACTTTGACACTTCTCCCATCTGACTGTAAATGGAGTTGATCTATTCGCCCACATATTGCTATTGGCCCCAGTGAACCGTTAGAGTAAAGTATTGGGTGGTCACATGGTCACACTGGATCGTTTGCAGTGTTGACGATCTTCATGCTTTTGGAATGAAGACATAAACAAACGTCACAATGCTTTGTTTACATACATTGGGCTCATTGCTTTGCTTGTGATTTATTGCACATTGTTGAAGACACGAATGCACATATATCACACACGCACACCCACCCACCCACCCACCCACCCACACACACACACACACACACACACACACACACACACACACACACACACACACACACACACACACACACACACACACACACACACACACACACACACACACACACACACACACACACACAAATGAAGGATTTCATGCCTTTTTATGAGATGCATTTCATTAACATCTAAAATTTGGTGCTTTGTTTGGGAGATGTGATCATATTTCTGTTGCAGTCATTTCCAGTTAACCGTGAGGTGTATGATGCATGTCCTGTAAACTTTGAGTCCGAATGCTTTCACTTGTATTTAGACTTTTGCTATTGATGTGCAAAACCTTTACATCCTTTTTTTGTAAACATACAGCTGGTCGCTCAGCACCGCAAGAATCAATTCAAAACTCAATTAAGGCATGAAAAAAAACAACATTCTAAACTTTCCCAGTGTGCAGGGACATGGATGTGCTTAACTTCACAAGTTTGTATTTGTAGAAATCTACGTGTGTGTGTGTGTGGGTGTATGTCTGTATATATGTGTGTGTGTGTGTGTGTGTGTGTGTGTGTGTGTGTGTGTGTGTGTGTGTGTGTGTGTGTGTGCACGCCTTTAAATATACATATATGTGTGTGTGTGTGTGTGTGTGTGTGCGTGTCTGTACATCTGCACATAACCTGCCATGGATTAATATAGGGTTGTATTATACATGTGTATACCTGGGTTGTAAGCCTTGTATATTGTGGGCCATGGGTACAACACATATTCAACATGAAGCCACATATTGCATGGCCAATCGTTGTCATGGTGACCGGCTGGTAGCCATCTTGTCATGCAGAGGGGTAGTGTTAACTAGTAAGGAGAGCCTGTATAATATAGCTCCAATTAGAGCACACAGCCCACCTGCATCCATGTCTGCATGGAGCCAGAGGTGTGTGATCCCCCCTTACCTTTGTAAACGCTTTTACCTTTCACAAAGTTATGCACACGTGCACACACACACACACACACACACACACACACACACACACACACACACACACACACACACACACACACACACACACACACACACACACACACACACACACACACACACACACACATAAACATACGCACACACATGCACACACACACACACACACACACACACACACACACACACACACACACACACACACACACACACACACACACACCACACACACACACACACACACACACACACACATAAACATACACACACATGTCATGCACACACACACACACACACACACACACACACACACACACACACACACACACACACACACACACACACACACACACACACACACACACACACACACAGGACAAATGTGGCACACACCCTTTCACTCCCTCACTGCCTCAGTGAGGCATCGATCAGTCCCGTCGCTGGCCTCCACGCGGGGCTTGCGGGCCTTCCTCTGGCCTCCGCCCTCCACCCAGGAGTTGTGGATGACGGTCCCCCCGCTTGGTGCCGGGTCCACCTGCAGCAGGGACACCACCCGCTTTTTGACCCGCGTCTTGAGGGCCCGCCGCAGCTTCTGCCGGGTGAAGGCGTAGAGCAGCGGGTGGAAGATGGTGGTGCCATAGGCCATGGCCAGGAAGCAGAGGCGGATGCGCACCAGGCCGTCGCTGGGGCCCATGCACAGGATGAGCACGTTGACCACTGACAGCGGCGCCCAGCAGCCAATGAAGGTGGATATGATGATGAGGGACATCTTGAGCACGCGCCGCTGCCGCTCCCGCCGGTCCCGGTGCCGGCGCACCGCTCTTCTCAGGGCGATGATGGCCGACACGGACGCCTGCACGCCCATGCCGGAGTTGGAAGAGGCGGCCGGTGGTGGTGCAGCGGCGGCTGCCGCGGGCTGTCCCGGGACCGGGGCCGAGGCCCGGACAGGGGAGGGTGCCTGGGCGGCGGGCTCGGTGGCCACCGGTGTGGTGGCCACGGCGGTGATGGCGGTCACGGTGGTGCCGCTGTCGGAGGTCATCAGGGGCACGGAGGACATGGGCGGGGGCGAAGTGGGCGTGGGTGTGGGGGAGGGGAGCAGGGGAGGGTGGCCCTGGTTCTGCCGGGGCCCCGAGGACAGGGCGGCGGTGGCCAGCGCCAGGTCCTTGCGCTTGCCCCGGCGGCGCCGCAGGATCCCGCAGCCCCCGTCTTTGGACCGCGTGCCGCGCATTATGTGGGAGCCGATGCGGATGTTGAGCGCCTGCAGGATGCGGGAGTAGGTGAACAGCATGACGGCCACCGAGACGAAGAAGCAGGGCACCTGGAGCAGCAGGTGGTAGTACATGGACAGACCCGTGTAGTAGCCCTGGCCCCCCACACACAGCAGAGTCCGGTTCTGCCACGCCCGGGACAGGTGGTGTGGGGGGGAGGGCGTGGAAGAGGGAGACGGGGAGGAGGAGAAGGATGAGAAGGAGGAGGAGGAGGAGGAGGAGGAGGAGGAGGAGGAGGAGGAGGAGGAGGAGGAGGAGGAGGAGGAGGAGGAGGAGGAAGAAGAAAGGAGGACGGGGGGCAGCCCGGTGGTGAGGTCAGAGTAGGGGGTCTGCTCTGGGTCCTCGACGTCCTCGCCGCCGTAGAAGAAGTCTCCCTCCAGGAAGGGCAGGAAGAAGACGGCGAGGGACACCACCCACACGAACGCCAGCAGCACGGCTGCACGCCGCGGCGTCAGCAGCCGGCTGGCCGGCCGCACCGAGATGTCGTAGCGGTCCAGGCTGATGACCAGCACGTTGACGGCCGTGGCCACACTGGTGAAGGTGACGCACGCCTCGTGGAAGCAGCACAGCGTGGCCAGGCTGCCCACGCCGCTGCCGTCAGCCGGCAGCAGGATGACGGCCACAGTCAGTGGCAAACACAGCAGACACACCAGAATGTCCAGCACGTGCAGGTTGACGGTGACCAGGTTGCTGACCGAGTCCACCAGGTTGGACTGGGCGCAGTAGAGCACCAGCACGGTCAGGTTGCTGCTGAAGCCCAGCACCAGCTCCAGCACCAGCACGGTGGTCAGGGACACCTGGAACCCCAAAGGGTACGGGGTGCTCCATCCCTCCCCCTGCCCCGCCGCCCCCCCAGCGGCCCCGTCCAGCGGGCCCGCGGGCCCCTGCCCGTCGCTGGTCTCCAGGAGGTGGCCGTAGCCTTCGGTCTCCATTGACGGCCGTCTGCTCCCTCACACATGGCAACAGCTGCCGGCGCACCGGCCCATGGCCCAGGCCATCGCCTCACAGCGGAGAGATCAGAGATGCTGTCCTGAGGTTCTGTGGAAACAAGGAGAGAGAGAGAGAGAGAGAGAGAGAGAGAGAGAGAGGGGGGGAGCTATTTAGATGCCAGTTTGTGTTAATTTAATTGCGTTTACTTGGTGTAACAACGATGTTGTTAAGGTAAAAAGGAGAGTTGATAGTATGAGATCAAAACAAGAAAGGAACAACTCTCGGCAATACAATACATGAAAAAAAATGACAACTTGTTTTATGTATAACACTATTTATCCGGATAAAAATCCACAGGGAAATGGGAAGGAAAGCACACACACACACACACACACACACACACACACACACACACACACACACACACACACACACACACACACACACATGCACAGCTGCATGTGACAGTCTGTGGAGATTTTAATTGGCCAGGAAGACCTTTTCCACAAAAGGAGATGCAGGTGAGCAAATGAGTGCGTCTCCATGGGCCGTGCAGAGGTTAGTGGCAGGGGGCCAGAGGAGCAGGTTCACCGCTTATCAGAGGGGGCAGGGGGCGAGGGCTCTGAGGCTTGTTGGGTGATTGGTTTCTCTGAAAGCCAGCAGCTCTGCGTAAACACGGCACCTCGTCTCCTGTTTGGTTATGGAGATTATTCGACCCGAGAGGAACTCATTGGTGAGAGTGGATGACGTTTTCACAAGTGTGTTTTCGTGTGGGCCAGGTCTACACCGTTGTGATTTTTAACTGAGGACACTTTTTTCTAAGAATGTCGGTGTACGGACGGGACGTTATAGGGTTTCTCTTAAGCCGGTAACCGGTGCTGTTGTAAGCCAGAACACGCTTACAGATCCCCACTTGTGATTGGTCGAACCAAATATGAAGCTAGCTCACAAGTGAAACACAGATTTCAGCTATAGCTGCTTTCAGCCTTCAGATTGTTCCTCTTGTGGTACTACCAAAAGGGTGAGCGTAGACATCAATTCCCTGGTCTGTGAATGTGTGTGTGTGCGTGAGTGTGAGTGTGAGTGTGAGTGTGAGTGTGAGTGTGAGTGTGAGTGTGAGTGTGAAAGAGAGAGAGAGAGTGTATTTAAGTCCCCGCTGCAGTAGACAATCACCCAGTGGAAGAATGATGAATTATTCAAAGTTTTTTTTATGATGGTGTTTTCTCACCCTCACCAGACTCTGAGCAGCACTCATTTTAATATGCTTGAGTTTGGAAGTTATTTTTAGCTGGTCAAATGAAACCGTGTGAAGTAATAGTGGTTACGCACTAAGAGGCATGTGGGGACAAGGAAGATGAGAAATCTTGGGAGTATTTTTCCTGCAGTTCGGGGGGGGGGGGGCTGCAGCGTTATCTCATCCACGCAGCCGCTGAGGTCAAATGTTTCCACTGCTTCTGCTGCAAACTTGCCCCTCTACAGTCGGTACACTATTGCAATTTCATTACAGGCCCTGGTCTGCTGTTGATCCAGTCAGCAGGGAGCATGTAGATGATACAAACTCAAATACAAAAAGGAACCAGCCAAGTATTGATCCTTGCGGGCTACCGCAACGTGAAACGGTCACGGACTTACAAACTCCAGTTGGGATTTATCCTGCCTCAGTTCTTCTCAGACCTCTCGGGCCTGAAAGGCGGCTGGAGAGGCTGATGGGGATTTATAAAGGTGTTTTAGGAGGATACCCGAATCACAGTGTGTGAAATAAAGTGCTTAGGTCCAGAAGCACCCGCCACACCTTTCATTGGTATTTCCCATATACTGTAGGTTGTGTGCATTCGATGCGGTCCTGAAGCGGAACGATCTACTACTACACTATCTCAGATGGGTCTGTAGCTTTACCCTCACCGGGTGGGTCTCTAAAGAGAATAAACGGAATACGGAATACGGAACAGCGGGGCTCAAAGGGCACGTTTTATGATTGAGAGCCAAGAATGAGCCGAGAGTGATGGTGTTTTTGTTAAGTGGTTAAATGAAGATAAAACGGAGGCAAGATTGTTGAGATTTGAGGGCGCAGGCAGGTCCGACGGCTGAAGCAGAAGGGAGGAAGCCTCGGAAAATCAGAGAGCGGATCTGCCCTTGGCTATGAAAAGGTCAATGATATTATGCTACCGCTCTTCAGTGGCTCATTTGAATGAAATAAGCGCATAGCTTTAGGAGATGGTTTATCGCCACAAAGGAGAGGAACAGATCTCAATGTATTGTCATCGGCTAGCTTGGAATAGAAACGTCGGCCACTTCAACGGACTGCCGCTCGCTTTATGAACTGTGAGGTCAGTATTTTTTAACTGCCTTTCCTTTTACCAAGCAAAGGCCCAAAGCATTGGGGTCGGACTGTGATAACCCGACCTCTCCGTCATGACAGAGGGCACCGGGGTCAAACACACTGCTCGGGATCAATTGTAGTGTAATCGCAGTCCAGCGCGTCTTTCACTGATGAACTTGATGAATGAAAGTGAAGTTGCCTTCTTCTGCTAATCTCAGTCAGCCCAGTATAACCCTGATGGAAGGGGTCCAATTCAACACAATCAAAGACCCTGATCCAGGATGTGTGTGTGTGTCTGTTTGTTTGTTTCATTCACCATAACAGCAGTTCAAAGACCCGACTGACCCGATATGACACCAAAGAGTTGGAAAATAATGTCAGGATACCATGAAACAAGGAACAACAACAAAGGCACCATTATCTACGTATCTACAAGGGCTAATCAGGGCTCTCTTTGTCGTTAACAAGACAAAATAGGTATTTTCCTTTAAGTGGTAAGGCCGAGATAGGCTGTTGTTAAGCAATCATTCTTTTCCGCACGCACAAAGGAAATGGCAAAACATAATCACGCCATTTAGCAGAGGAGACCCTTGTGTATGTGAGTGTGTTGCGCGTGTGTGTGTGCGTGTGCATCCAAGCACACATGTTGAATTGTTTGCGTACCTGGCAGACAGCGTTGTACCAAGTTGACCAACAGAATTTAACAAGCCGTCTGGGAATTGTTGCATGGCCAGAAGCGTCGGGCTCCTCCGCTGTGCTGCCCGAGGAACTAAATACGTTACTAGCATCACACACAGCGTGTATCCAGAGAGCATTCAGGTTTTTTTCTTTTTGTTCACACCATATATACAGTGCAACCAGGATGGATCTATAAATACCATGTGCACACTCGCACACACGTGTCACCTGCCAAGAATAGACACCCTCACGCCTCTTAACATGATGTTAGTTCAGCCGTAATTTCACGCCGCCGCTAAATACGCAAATTCAATCAGAGTCTCTGCGAAGCAACGCGGCGAGCGTAGTTTCTTTCAGTTTTTTTTTCAATCAGGGTTAAGCTGCGTTCAATCGGCAAACTCCAGCAAAAGGATTGCTTGAATACGGTGCAGGGGGTGTGTGAGCGAGGCCGTGCGGCGCATGTCAACACAGACGCCACAACACAGACGTGGCAGAAGCTAATACCGTTCCTAAGAGGCGCGAGTAATGAAGACGAATGGATCGATGGGCCACAGACAGCGGTGCACCTACACAACAAACAATACAATTCGGTTTAGATTTTACGCTATTCCAATTTCCAGTCCTGTCCTTTCATTTCTATTCTCCTTTCATTTCTATTCTCCTTTCATTTCTATTCTCCTTTTGCCAAACCCACCCACACAGTGTGTGTGTGTGTGTGTGTGTCTCTGCTATCTTTGGTCGCCGCGCATTGCAAAGCTACTCACGGCGGGATTGTGTGGTTGCAAAAGGAACCAGGTTGATATATAGCTTTTGTGGACTGTGTCCAGGTGTTCAGGTGAGTGCTTATTCCTAGAGATAAACAAAGCAGTGCCGTTGGGCAGGCTAAAACCAAAGTAAAGATTTCACAAATGTGTCTTTTTTTTTATAAACTGTTAGTTTATTTTGCTCTCTCATTTCCCCCCACTTGTAATCCTCTTGGAAGAGGGGGGCGGCGGGCAGAATGGTCCGACTGTGCAACACTGGTCTCTCTTAATCCACTAATGGGTTCTGTGGGGATTGTGGTGTCGCTGGAACATTGATTTAAGGCATCATCGATCTGCCAATGCAACAACCCCTAAGGCAAGAGAACACACACACACACGCACACACACACACACACACACACACACACGCACACACACACTCCCTGTGCTCCCTAACCCCATCTCAACAGTGGGCATCGGTGGTCTCTCCTCCTCCTCTCTCTGCTGCTTGAACTTCCACACGTCTGTAAAGGATAGTTACTATTGCTATTATTAAGGATGAAATATGATTAGAATTATAATTATTATTATTATTATAATTATTATTATTATTAATAATGTTGTTGTTGTTGTTGTTGTTGTTGTTCTCTTTATGATTAGTTTTAACACTTTCCTGAATCGCCCATCAATTCAACTTAATTGAATTCAAGGACAATCTAAATCTCCAGACCCGTAGCGAGAGCAAGAGCCATTTCCACCGCTCGAAAAAGCCGCAGGGGGGCAAACCTAATCCGATATATAGATACATACAGCGGTTGGCGAGGCGCCAGGTTTGATGCGGAGACATCTCAGCGTCGCCCGCCAGTGAATTCCGTTTGACGGAGCGCATTACTGTAAAAAAAAAAACAAGATAAAAAAAAAAGAAAAGAAAAGAAAAAAAACACGGCGGCGGCACCACCACAGGGGAGAGAGAGCGGCGGTCAGGTTGAGTGGTCTGTGTTGGTGGTCTGATGACACGGCGCTCCCGCTCTCACAGCCAGCGGCATGGAGAGGCAGACGTCAGGCCACCGGCCGCGGCGTTAATTACGAGGCGATGATTGCGGCGCGGGGTGGCGCAGCGGCTACGCCAATATATCCGCGCGTCAGGGGGTGCGCGGCAGGCGCCTGCTCTCCTCGCTCGCCGCTATCCTTTTAGATTGAAATAATTGCGCGGCGGACGTTCCTGCGCACCGGCGTGTCGCACCGGCGCAAAACACACAGACTGTTTTAAGAGACACCTAAATAGCTTCTGGCAGCAGAAGCAAATGGTGCAGAAATAAACAATTACAGCTAAAAAACAACAACAACTTCCATATGTAGGATTAGAGGTCATACATACAATATGCTGGCATGGGTTCAAGTATCTTTATGTTTCTGTGTGTGTGTGTGTGTGTGTGTGTGTGTGTGTGTGTGTGTGTGTGTGTGTGTGTAAGCCCTAGAGCATTTTGTACTAACACTATAGCTGTTAGCAAGGTGAAACTTTAGCAGCCCCAGTTCTGTCAGTATTTTGATTGACAAGACGACAGGAACACAGACAGACAGATGGGGGGGGGGGGCATTCACCTGATGGTATACTAAGAATACTTATTTTATTATTCATAAACCTGACCAGCACTGCCTGCGGGGCAAACGTGACCTAAAACCCTCAATAACACCAGGTGAAGAGGGTGCATCTGGCCGCATGCATCATCCCTCTAAAATGGCTGTCATCGACCGAGCCAAACACGCTCCGGAGCTCTGATGAATCATTCCCCTCACGGCAACACGGAAAACACTTAAAGGAAGAGGTTAGCACTTAAAAATGAAGGAAAGAAAACGAGAAAACGGAAGAGGAAAGCCCAGAAGAAGAAGAAGAAGAAGAAGAAGAAGAAGAAGAAGAAGAAGAAGAAGAAGAAGAAGAACCCCCTCTCATTAAGGGGATGGGGTGAGGATGGAGGGATGGGACGAGACGAGGGGGGGGTGGGACGGGGAGCCGCAGAGAGCTGACTCATGGCTTTTCCGAGGTGCTAGTCCTAACGTCCGCAGCGAGGCTATCGATTCCGAGGATTCGTTTCTCCACTCAATCCATCCAGCGGCGCTAGCAGCATGCGGCCACCTGCTTGCCAGCGGCGCCGAGCCTAACGCGGCAGGGCCTCCCGGGCGTCCCTTTCCAGAGGAGCCATGCCGGCGGGCCGAAGTCTCAGTCAGAGCAGCTGTTTTCTGGGATGCTGAGCGTGAGAGGGGGCGGCGGAGGGGGCGGAGGAGGGGGTGGAGGAGGGACAGCAGAAATCACTCTTTTAGCTGTCATCATCGCAGCTTCCTGCCAGCCTCTGCGAGATCACATGGACACTAACCATGGATCACTTACTCCCACCCACGTGGATACTTACATAGCAACTACCTCCTCCCGTGGCCCGACACACATGCGCACAGGACACGCGCACACACACACACACACACACACACACACACACACACACACACAAATAGTATGCATAGCAACAGAGACACACATACACACGTACACACATCCACACACACACATATACAATCATCCATACCTCCACAGCCTCCCTAGCTTCAACACACATATACGTACATATGCACAAGAACACACACGCCCACAGACACACATGTATACACACACACACACACATATGTACTTAAAGATATGCATGCACGTATACACACATGCATGAACAGATCCACGGCCCCACATGGCCAACGGTGACGCACGCACACATACAGACACACATATATACCAAAATAACAAGCACACATGTACACATACACACCCACACACAAGGACACGCACAGACGCCACACAGACCAACACACACACATCGTACCGTCGTACAGACATACACATGTGCGAGCGAGTGCACACACACACACACACACACACACACACACACACACACACACACACACACACACACACACACACACACACACACACACACACACACACACACACACACACACACCTAAAGCACAACACACACGCCCAGTCCATATGCTCACTGTGGAGTGAAGATGGATGACCATCTGACGGAGTACCTGATTGTCTTGTTTGTTCGAGAGACAGCTGGACCTCCTCCACACTGGGACAGCAAACACGCTGTGTGTGTGTGTGTGTGTGTGTGTGTGTGTGTGTGTGTGTGTGTGTGTGTGTGTGTGTGTGTGTGTGTGTGTGTGTGTGTGTGTGTTTGTGTGTGTGTGTGGGTGTGTGTGGATGGGGGCTGCCAATATAGTGAGGTAAGATGAAGAGGTAAAGGTAGAGCTGTCTGATGGAGCTGGTGGAGGTAGTGGTGGTGGTGGTGGTGGTGATGGAGGTAGAGGTGGTGGTGGTGGTGATGGAGGTGATGGAGGTAGAGGTGGTGGTGGTGGTGATGGAGGTGATGGAGGTAGAGGTGGGTGGTGGTGGTGGTGATGGAGGTAGAGGTATTGGTGGTGGTGGAGGTAGAGGTATTGGTGGTGGTGGTGGTGGTGGAGGTAGAGGTATTGGTGGTGGTGGTGGTGGTGGAGGTGATGGAGGTAGAGGTAGTGGTGGTGGTGGTGGGTGGTGGTGGAGGTAGAGGTATTGGTGGTGGTGGTGGTGGTGGAAGTGATGGAGGTAGCGGTAGTGGTGGTGATGGTGGTTGAGATGGAGGTAGAGGTAGTGGTGGTGATGGTGGTTGAGATGAGGGTTGTGGTGGTGATTGTGATGGTGGTGGTGGTGGTGGTGGTGGTGGTGGTGATGGAGGTAGCGGTAGTGGTGGTGGTGGTGGAGGTGATGGAGGTAGAGGTAGTGGTGGTGATGGTGATTGTGATGGTGGTGGTGGTGCAGGGTCTAAAGACTGGAGCAGAGCTGTGTATTCCCTACAGGCCCGTGTTTGTCTCCTTCCTTGTTCCTCTTTTCCTCATTCATGAAGAGCTTCACACGGCTGCTGGGCTTCTGCCTTGGCCGTGTACAGGCAACATGTCTCCACACCCTCTCTCTCTCTCTCTCTCTCTCTCTCTCTCTCTCTCTCTCTCTCTCTCTCTCTCTCTCTCTCTCTCTCTCTCTCTCTCTCTCTCTCTCTCTCTACCACAACAGGATCTGACTGGTCGCGTGGCCTTCAGAGACACAGAACACCACAACAGTCGTCAGTGTACAATGTGGTGGTTCAAGTGTCATAGATGGCGTCTTTGTACCATTGTCCCCCCTCCGGAGAGAGCTCTGAGGCGGGCCACGTCGTCGGACTGCAGAACAGGGATCCTAAAGAAATCCAATGTCTAGTTTGAAATGCATCGACATGGTGGTGACTGGCCGGCCGATCGATGAGACAAATATGGCACGGTCTGTCCTCACGCCGCAATTTCTAAAAGCGAGCCTCCCTATAGGGTCCGTGCTCTCCCGCCGGGATCCTGATCCATACCCCTGGTCCACGGGTGTAGGCAATCATTACCCCTTGACAGCAGGCTTGATTCATTCCATTAGCACTCTCATTTGACTGGTGCAACCTTTACCAAACATTCGGTCTTCTTCCATATCTACTGCTGTGGCCCAGGCATCAGTCACTTATCTAATACCTGTGGCCACCCATCAATACTAATCAACGATATAGGGTCGTCCCAGGGCCGCAACGCACTCACAAGCCAAAGAATCAAGCGGGACTGCAGAGGAAACGATCAACAATCAGGCAGTGCGGTTGTTTCAAGCCCCGTAGCAGAACAATGATAGTGATTAGGTTCATTCTGACGGCGGGACGAGAATAGGCAGGAATGACACTCGTTCATCGCGTGGCTTTTGTTTCAGTATAATTACGTACCTCGACGGCGCTAAAAGCACACACAAGCCATCGACTCACAAAGCAATTCCTTTTAAAGCGGCGCCATCGTTTTAAATCATTAGCGTCATTAGGGCCCCCGAGAACGCTCTCCATTACGGATTCAAGTGCGTCTCCGTTGCCAGGGAGGAAGTGACGGTGGGTTCCAGGACTCTGGCTGTGTGTGTGCGTTCCACCCGTAACATCAAGGACACGTCCCTCGGATCGCGCTGTGCAGACACAGCACGATCTCAGCCGGAATGAGCTCAGGTACGTCTGTGTGTGTGATGAACACACACGTCTGAACAGGCGACAGTGGCCTTAAGCCGTGGCCTCAGTGAATGAAGAAACGAAGAGATCAGAAGTCTTATTTGGTATAGTGGAAGTGACTTCTATCTCTTGCCAATACAAGCTTATTTGGGCAGGAGAGGAGAGTGTCACGACAGCAATCCCTAGACTACTTGACGGCTTACATATATACACAAATACATAGCAACTTGTTCATGCCATAGCATTAATATGATGTAAAGCTGAGCATAATAATAATATTCATGCATAAGCAGTCATTATATATACAGTTATATATGGCTTAAGATATGCGCTGTTAACAGTTGAAGGACAGTTGGAAAAGGATATATCCAAACTCTGATTATATAAGGAGTCACTCTTTTGAAAAGCGTTATTCTTTAGATTTATGACACCTATCATAAAAGAAAGCCGCGAAGGAAATGATAAATCTTTCATTTAGACTTTTCACACTTTCTTTCAAAGGGGGAAAAACAACACCACGGCCAAGCCACAGACGACCACCGCGGCTGTCACTATCAGAACTTCACGAAGCAAGACTCACATTATCCAAAGAAACCTGTCAAAGGGGAGGATAACCTCAGTCACCCGAGAGAGAGAGAGAGAGAGAGAAGAAGCGACGCTCTGGAAATAAAACATACACTGTCTTTTAGCTACCCGGCCGCCTCGTCTCTCTGGGAGAGCTCCCAGGCTTCTTATGATGTTTCCCCACTGGCAACATTAAAAGACAAGCCACCCCCTACCGCAAATACACACACACACACAACAAATCGTGAGGATTGAATCCTCTTTATTGGTCACATACATGAAGACATACAGTGAAATGTGTTCTCTGCATTTAACCCATCCTAGTATTAGGAGCAGTGGGCAGCTATTTGTACAGCGCCCGGGGAGCAGTTATGGTTAGGGTCTTCCTCAAGGACACCTCGACAGTTTTTGCTAGGAGGAGCTGGGGATCGAACCAGCAACCTTCCGGCGAACCGCTCTACCTCCTGAGCTAGACTGCCGCCCCAAAAATACACACACACACATACACACACACACACACACACACACTCACACGCACGCAGAGACACACACACTCAGACACACTCACACACACGCACGCAGAGACACACAGACATACATACACACACACACAAACCGACAGTCACACACCTACAATACATGGGAATGGGAATATCTATATGTAGACACACACACACACACACACACACACACACACACACACACACACACACACACACACACACACACACATATACAGAGAGAGAAAGAGAGAGAGAGAGAGACACACACACACGCCTGCTAAATGGGAATGGGAATATATCTATATATCTATATGTTGAGAATACATTTACACTTTATATTTTAAAGGTAGTCCCTTTGAGAATTACAGCAGGGGCCCTCCAGGAAATAACTATAAACAAACAGTCAGACAATCACACACTATGAATACATATTAATACAACACACACACACACACACACACACACACCACACACACCTTGTGTCAAGATCAAGCAGAACGATCAGTATCTCATTTAATGTTGGTTTTGAATATTTTGTCAACTGCAAATGTGAAGGCCTCCATAGCTGCTGGGTTTAAACCAATACTCACTGAAAGAATGATATATAGTATAGGATTTGAACACACTCGCACGTTCAGTTCTTTGAAATAAGGCTGACACCATGGGTTCGTCCAGACAACGTCCAGAGTACAAACACACTGCCGTGGCAACAGCTGCCTTGAGGCCATTGTTATGTAAACATAACATCATATATCTCTACAGGCCCATGTATCCTAATCTGTAATATTACTCATTGTCAATTTGCATGGAATTCTATAACATAACATGTTTTGGTTGTGCACTGTGATAATGCTTTCTGAGCCAAATTAGATGTAGCCTTATACACACACTGTGTAGACTAATATCAATATCAAAAGACTAATATTGACATTCTAGGATGCACTGAGAAGGATGTTGCGGTGTATGGGTGCTATACCCTATACTTCCTCACAAGGTAAAAACCCATGATTTACTGTAGGATGAAGCAAAACTCAGTATAGTCTGAAAGAGTTCTAATAAATGTTTTATGTTAGATAAATACGAGGCAGTTGACTTCAACCAACAAAAGTATTCATAATGTACTTTGGCCTAATATGTTAAACATGAATACGTTAAAGTAGTTAAAGTACATTATTGTTTATTCCTCGGTCAAACTATGTAAAGCCATTCTGCATTTGTCAGTAGTCTAATCGAAAACATTCGGTGAACGTTTTTGGAAATTCTCCAAGTTCAGGATCGAATCTAATCCGGAGCATCTGCGGGGCTAATTGAATTTGCGATAGGAGCCAACAATAATCAACCCCCCAAAAAAATGAAGCGCTCTAAGAATCGAAAAAAAAGAGAAAGGCCTTGCAGTCTCAACTTAAACCTGTTAGACGTTTACATTATTATTGATGGGCAATTGAAGGGAGCCGTTATACAGAAACACAGCGGAATAGAGAAAATGTAAAAAAAACAAAAAAACACCAGTAAAACGGAGGGGGGCTTATGTTCAGTGAGTCCGCCTCCATCAGCTCTGCGGACGGGGGGCGGTCGGCGACAGTCCCGGGCTGCCTGGTTGTGCAAAGCAACACCAACGGCGCTGCTCGTACAATGAGGTCATATAAAATGCCGCCTCCAATCCAATCAAAACCTGCCTTTGACTGATGTCCTGGGTCCTTGGGGAAATGTGGCACGAACTGATTGCCTAATAAATTCGTCTCTTACATAATGTTTCGTCAAATGCACAATCATTGTCTCACATATTGTGGCACATTGTTTTTTTTTTTTAAATAGAAAGCCACTCGGAACGCTTGTTTACCATGACATAAAACACACGATTTTTTGTTTAACCATTCCATAATTCCGATTCACATTCCGTTGTATCGTTACAAGTTGTAAAGTGATGAACTTACCTCTTGCAGCCCAGTTTATGCGGGGATTTCCCGTTACATTCCACTGCAGGTGTCCGCTCGCTGCGCTATCTCTCTGGCGCTGGACGGCGACGCACTCCGACGCGCTCCAGGACAGCCGGCTGTCAGCCCCCCACCCCCCCCCCCCCCACCACCCCCACCTCCTAAAAAAACGTGACCAGAATAAATTTGCTCCGTTTTGGGTTACAAATGCGGTTACACTGGCGGGAAAACTCCGTCACCGTGACACACAAGCACCCCGCACACACAGATCCGTAAGCAGCGCACCTGCTTGTTTATGGTGTCCCTCTGCTTCCTCCTTGTTACTCTCCTACCACACAGTACGCGGCTTCACTTTAGCGCAGTCCTTCCATCTCGCCCCCAGCACGGTTACTATCTGCAGCAGGAGGAGGAGGAGGAGGAGGAGGAGGAGGAGGAGGAGGAGGAGGAGGAGGAGATGTGGTTGGAGGAGGAGGAGGAGTAGGAGGGGGAGGAGAGGGGGGGGGGGGGGGGGGGTGCAGAGATGAAGCACGGATGAGAAGCGTTTTAGTTGGGGGTGGGGTGGGGGGTGGTGGAGACAATGATGGAAGGGGGGAGAGGTGGGGGGGAGGGGGCGAGGGGTGGCATGTGATGAGTAGCGCCACAAGGACAACCTGAGATTTCTCAAGGGTGAACGCTATGCGTGTGTCTATAGT
>CM051002.1:11844446-11846946 GCA_027704905.1 Muraenolepis orangiensis
GGAGGAGGAGGAGGAGGAGGAGGAGGAGGAGGAGGAGGAGGAGGAGGAGGAGGAGAAGAAGGAGGAGCACAGACGGGGAGGAGAAGACGGTGAGAAGGGATACCAAAGGGGAAGATGTTGGTAGCAGTAGTAAGAACAGGGAGAACACACCAGTCCCATGCTCTCACACACTCATGCTTTACTTGCCTGAACATGTGGCGGACCACCGGTGGGTCACAGCTGAAAGATTTTGACACCATTTCTCCGTAGAATAATTTCCCCTCCCCCCCCGTATCCCCACCCCACCACCCCACCGCTGCCTTCGCCCTAGTCCCGCGAGTGTGTCTGACACCCACCACACACACACACACGACCGTTACCACCTCCATGGCCTCAAGCGCCACCCCGCCCTCACCACCCCTCCCCGTTTCCCGCCCCCCACCACCCCCCCCCCCCCCCTCGCAAAACGACAACACAACATCCATTGCCCTCGCTAGCCAACTGAATCTTTTGAACATTGTCACACACACACACACACACACACACATGAGCACTCACACACACACACATGAGCACTCACACACTCACACACACACACACACACACACACACACACACACACACACACACACACACACACACACACACACACACACACACACACACACACACACACACACACACACACACACACACACACACACACACACACACACACACACACACAGTGCAGCTAGCCAGAGATCTGGCTGGATCTGCCAGCCACCCACATGCCATATGCCTGTGTCAGTCAGCCAAGGAAATTAGGTTTAAAACACATGCGCTCATGACGAACACAGCAAACAAGATCAAGAACGCAGACATGGATGCAGACGGACACACGGGTGTTCCGTGTGTCACACACACACACACACACGTGCGCACACACACGCACACACACGCACACACACGCACACACACACACACACACACACACACACACACACACACACACACACACACTTGCTTGCTTATGGTTGTCCATCGAATCCGATGATGACGTCCACTTCTATCGGTGAGTTCTTTGGTGGCTGAATAGCCCTATCCTGGACCCACAAATCCTGTTGCAGGTAGGACAAGTGTATGTGGTGGTAGTAGCAACGGCAACTGTAGGTGTGTTCCTCCTGAGTCTCCTCTCCTGTCTCCTGGCTGTCCTTTCCTCCTCCAGCATTTGGGTCCCATCCCGGCACAGCTGGCGCCAGGTGTTACGATCAGCAGCAACATCCTCCAGGGCCTCAGGTCTGATTTTACATTTCTTTAACGCAGTCTTCAGCTGGTCTTTATAGCGCTTCTTCTGCCCTCCAGCAGAGCGTCGACCATGATGTAGCTGGCCATATAGCACTCTGCGAGGCAGGCGGTTTGAGGGCATCCTTACTACATGGCCCAGCCATCGTAGCTGGTGCTGAGTAATTGTGGCCTCAATACTCCTGCAGTTGGTCTTCGAGAGTACTTCAGAGTGAGGCACACGATCACGCCAGGTAATTCCCAGGATGCGCTGAAGGCAGCGTATGTGGAACTGCTCTAGGGCCCTGATGTGGCGGCTGTAAGTTACCCAGGCTTCGCAGCTGTAAAGGAGGGTAGTGATGCAGATGGCTTGGTAGACACAGACCTTCGTGCGGAGATGCAGGTTCTTGTTTTGAAAGACCCTACGCCGGAGTCTCCCAAAAGCAGCTGATGCCTGCTTTATCCTGTTTTGGACCTCATTGTCGATGGTGTTGTCCTCAGAGAGAATGCTCCCCAGGTATCTGAAGGATGGTACAACAGACAGTTGTTCACCAGCAGCAGTGAAGGTAGGTGGTGTAGATGGGATGTTGGCACTCCACTGGCAAACTACTTCCGTCTTGATGGTGTTGACGGTCAGTCCCATCCTGCTGTATGCTCTCACCGCAGCAGTAAGAACAGACTGGAGGTCTTGTGGATTGTGAGATACAAGAGCACAGTCGTCTGCATACTGTAGCTCAATGACTCTCTCCCTTTGCAGTTTGGTGGTTGCCTGGAGCCTCCTTATGTTGAAGAGGTTGCCATCTAGACGAAAGTCCACTGCCACACCGCTACTGTCCTCAATCTCCTTGTGGAGAAGCTGGGTGACACATAGCAGGAAGATGTTAAAAAGTACTGGTGCTAATACACACCCCTGCCTTACCCCTGTACGTACAGGGAAGGGGTAAGGCACACACACACACACACACACACACACACACGTGAACGCATTTAGAACTGGAATGAAAATACATTTGTGCCTGCCTTTGGTTGTGCTCCATAGTTCATGGTGATTGAAGTGTGTGTACCGCATGTGGAGCCCACAGTCAGTGGCCGACTGTGGGACAGGGGCGTTGGAGTTCACTGCAGGCGCCAAGGTGATGGGCCGGCGGTCAGAGCGAGGGAGAGGCCACCGCGGAGAGGAGAGAGGTGTCTGACCCCCCCCCCCCCCCCGGGCTCCGTGTTAAATTGGCCGATACTATCAGCAGACCTGCATCCCTGA
>CM051002.1:11869446-11896946 GCA_027704905.1 Muraenolepis orangiensis
CCCCTTCTCTCCCTGCACGCCTTTGCCTCCCCGGTCCCCCTGCGCAACACACACACACACACACACACACACACACACACACACACACACACACACACACACACACACACACACACACACACACACACACACACACACACACACACACACACGAGCACAGCACACACCACTCATGAGGGCCCCCCACCATTATACATATACGACGCCAACGTGTGAAACGGATAAGACAAGAGACAGGTTATTTTTAGGAGAACTAGGGGAGGGGGGGGTACGGGGGGGGTTGGGGGGGAGGGGGATGGGGGCGAGGGTGCGGGGGGGGGGGGGATGGGGGCGAGGGTGCGGGGGGGGGGGGGATGGGGGTGGGAGTGATGGCGCTCACTGACAAGTTCTCCTTTGTTGCCCTTCTCTCCGGGAGGTCCCCCCACCAGCAGACTGTCCCCCTGTGGGGGGGGGGGGAAAACAATGACATACATAAGTGTCTGTTCCATCTCGTCCCCCCGTCTCTCATGTGCCACAGTTCTGTTCATTACCGTCCTACCGTACTTCATTCTTAGGGTTATTTTATTCTTTTATTCTTTTTTAAATGGATAAATATCTCAGACTTTCATCAGAGCATCTCTCGCACCGCACAATAGGTCCCACCGTCGCCACGTCTCCGGGCTTTGGTTTTGGTTTCTGTTTGGCCTGATTTATGCAACAAGCAAAATAAATGGACATTTTGCGCACACACACACACACACACACACGCACACACGCACACCGCACACACGCACACACGCACACACGCACACACACACACGCACACACGCACACACACGCACACGCGCACACACGCACACACGCACACACGCACACACACACACACAGTGCAGGGTAATACTCATTAGACTTTATAATGGGCCTACCTTCTCTCCTTTGTCACCTTGTGGACCCAATTCTCCCTGTGATAAATTGAAAAGCAAGACATTTCATCCACGCGTGTCAATCACATCAATGTCATAACACGAGGCCCCGGTGCTCAGGGTGGAACATAATCGGGAGGATATATTCCGAATGGGCAGCGAGAGACCAGTGGCAGTTACCTTGTCTCCCCGGTCGCCACGGCTACCAGCGGGGCCCTAATGAACAAAATGTTCCGTTATAAAAAGTGGTGTCAATTCCTGCTAGCCGCTCACAAGGCCAATGCAAATTTTGCTCTCGCTTTCGCCGAATAACCTTGAATCACCTTTCGGAGGAAAATACAAAAAACGTCTGGCATAGCACCTGTAACTTGTTGAGTTACAGGTTTGAACCATTTCAATTTCAATACTAAACAGTGCTTAAACTGAAACCATAGCAACGTCCTGTCCCCAACTTGTTAGGATTATAAAAACAAAAAGATATTGATATTGACCGTTGGACCACGTTCCCCGTCCACACCGGCACGACCTTCTTCACCCTGGGAACAAAAGAACGCCAACATCAAGAAAAACCTCACGAAAAACCTCAAGAAAAAACACTCACGAAAAACCTCAAGAAAAACATCAAGAAAAACATCAACAAAAACATCAACAAAAACATCAACAAAAACATCAACAAAAAGTCTGCTTCAACTCAAAACAGACCGGCAACACATAACTGGCTAGATTGCCCTGAGTCAAGCCGTAGCATAAAAGAGACAGAGGAAAAAGTAAGGGAACAACCATAACTTATATTTATTTAAGTAACCAACTATGTGTCTGTGGGTAGTAGCCGTAACAGTAACTTACTCTGGCCCCCGAGTCACCCCTCTCTCCTCTCAGTCCTGGTACTCCCACTCCAGCCTCCCCCTGTGGACGGAGAAGAAGAGCATTATTGAAAGCGCCAGTGCTTTGTCTTGTGTGCAGGACAGTATGTACTCGGATGTTCCTCCAAGCTCACCTTGTCTCCTTTTCCTCCATCGGTACCCGGCACGCCCTAGAGAAAACACAAATGTTACCACGTGAAGCATCGCACGCTAACCTATGTACTATTTATTAGTAGGTGGTGAAGTCCGCCTCGCTCGACGAGGCCCAGAAGAGGTAGCCTCGACGAGGGCCGGGAGGCTCCGAGGCTCCCAGGCCTTGCCTACGCTATCCTGACGTCCTCTGACGTCCTCAGACGTCCTCTGACAAGGGCAAACTTTTCAAAATACGTGTATTTATAGCGTCTCCCTGTCTTCCTCGGCCAACTTCATGACGCTGACCGATGTTGAATGTAAGAATAACAATATACTCACTGCAGGCCCAAGAGGCCCGGCCGGGCCTGGAGCCCCGGGGTTGCCTGCCCGGCCTGCGAATCCTTGGAGACCCTGGAGATGGATAACAGATAAGCGAGATATAAATATATATATATATATATATCTCTCTTCATGAACATCCCTCTGTCACAGGCTTAACTCCCCAGAGTACAGAAGCACATTCCCCTGTATGGGGGGGGGGTCTAAAGTGGACCCACCCTTCCCCCCAGGGGTCCGGGAGCTCCTGGTTCTCCGACCTCTCCCCTCTGGCCGGCCAAGCCCGCGTTGCCCACCAGGCCTCTGGGTCCCGGGGGCCCGGCAGGACCGGGAAGCCCTGGATCTCCCTTTAAAAGAAAAACACACAAGAAGCAAGCAAGTCAGCGACGGACACACAGCCATTGCCGCAGGTTTGTGCTCATGCAGAGAATATAATTTCCTTTTTGAATAAATTTTTTATTACGATGCGGCGGCCAAATTAGAAGCACGTTTACATTACGTTCAGGTATCTTTGTGTGTAAGTTTGGTGTTTTCCTTGTCGTCAACTCTTGTTGTGTGTGTATTGCATGTTGTCGTCACTGACCTTTAAACCCTGAGGTCCATGTTGGCCAGAGGGACCCGCCAGGCCTATGCCCTTCTCTCCCTGGAACACAAGGTTGTTATGTTAATGTCCGACACTAGCCTGTCCATTTACAGATGACTATTGACACATTTCTAATTGACACCCCCCCCCCCCCCCCCACACACACACACACACAGACCAATTGCATTTTAAACTTAATAGCTAAGGTGGTGGTCAATAGACGGAGGTCATCCAAGGTAAACCATATTTGAAGTCATGATCCTTGTGGGTGGGTTGTAGACCAGACGGGAACTATTTGTCTCGGGAACAAAGACAGGCTAGAATGAGAATCTAGACGTGGGACAGAAGGGCGAGGTCTCGTCTGTGATGGTCTTTGGGACACTTCAAGCCCAAAGCAATTCTGATGACTGAATGAAACCACAATACTCCAGCATAGGGACAAGGCAAACATTTGGATTCCGTTTTATTTTATTTTAATTAAGTGCCCTGAGTTTTCTCTAGAATTCTCTCGGCTTTTTTGTTGTTGTACCTTTTGTACATCAGAGAGTCTTGCTGAATACAGGACGATTGGTATAACAAAAAACAGCGCGCTCACCTTATCTCCCTTGTGCCCTGCTGGGCCTTTGGCACCCTGTGTGACCGACAGAGAAGAGAGGGGATGTAAACAAGAGCAACAACCTCCTTGTTTTGAAGGTCAATACAACACACACAACAGGTTTGCAGAGGAAATGGAAAAAAGTATTTAAAAAAGACATGGATTGATATATCAATACAGGACAACAACTGTGTGGGATATGCTTATGTAGTGTGTGTGTGTGTGTGCATGTGTGTGTCAAACATGATTGCCTTATTCATTAGCATATGAGTGTTGTGGTGCGGCAGACGCAGTGCAGTATGAGATGATGCTAATCAGGCTTTCAACAGCAATATTGATCAATTTCAACAAATGACAAGTAGCTACAAATCTACTAGAATACAATAAAAAATATATTATATAGTCATAAAATGGCAGGGTCGCTTTCTGATTCTGCCAGGCCGATACTCGACACGCTATCCGTCCTCTCCCGTTGACCTCGGCTCGCACAATAGCTTTACCAGGCTCGCCTTGGCTCACGGATTGATCTGCGGCAGCCGCAGTCTCACTGTGCACAAAGGGAGGGAGGCAGCACTGCTCCCTTTCTAACATGTTCATTCAAGCCCTCGGGGGCTAAAAGAGTCCCATTGTCGCTTGCGGATGGTGGGTGGGATATGCTGAACTCGTCGGCTGAACCACGGGTCTGAACTCGTACACATTTGACTGGATTGATGAGACGCTGGGGGGGGGGGGGGGGGCTGTCGCGGTTTAGCGGAGTGACGCAGAGAGATTCTGTTTGGAAGGAGTGCGTCATCATCGGCCCTAAACCTCCAGCTCCCCGGGAACAGGAACCGCTGACAGAAGGACACCTTAGAGAGCACAACTCTGGCCACGTTGCTGGAAGTAAACTAAAGCTAATGGTGCGGTGTGATCATCAACAGCAATGATACTCCAATTCCTCTCATCTCTCACCCTGTGATTGATACCAATTCCACTGTTTTCATGCGTCCTCCACAGCCCGGTTCCTGCCGGAGGCTGTTGGCTGACCAAATGAAACCGGCGACTGATTGTTTGTACAATAACTACTTTGAATTTAAATTTTTGGATCTTCCAGGAGGTCTGACTATCCGCCTTTGCGGGCAGATGGTGCAGAGGGCTGTGTTATGAAACCAAACCAGCAAAACCCACACTGAAAGCCAGTGACATTAAAGTCTGGGACTTCTGCACTCCAACTCTGGGACTGTACAAATGTGGTCTGAATGATGGTGCTTAAACTTTTTTGTTTAGTTTTAGCATCTCAGTATACCTATATATACATCTCAAATATATATATATATATATATAATATATACATCTCAAAACCTGTGGATAGGCTTTATGCAGTAAAGGCCCCAGGCTGGCCCAACAGAACATATAGAACATATACCTGAGTGTCGCACAAGGGTACCAGAGGATTTTAAACTGATAAACCAGATGGTCACCCCCCAGATGTTGAGGTAGAGATTGCCCTCATAGATTCCATTCTAACGTCAGCCCCACACACAAGACAAAGCCGCAAATATCTAGGTTGTGAGGCAGGATTTCGATCCCAAGAGCGTACCCCTGTCACATCCCACCTCTGCCCTCAGCAAACTGGGCTACTAAACAATGCAGCACTGTGACAACATGCTGATGGTGATTGTTGGGTGAGCACAGTGACCAGTGATTGTGAAAGGCATTGTGGTTTGCTCGCTTGCATACGTACATCTTCTCCACGTGTCCCAGGTTCTCCAGACAAAGCCTAAAAGTAAACAAATCTTAATTGCACATACAATATATATATATATATATATATATATATTATTTATTTATATTTATATTCATATACTATATATGTAAAGTAGATATGTGTAGCACTGTAACCTACCCTTTCTCCTGTGATCCCTGCAGGGCCTCTGTCTCCTCTATCACCCTAAATGGCAGGAACAGGCAATCAGTTTTTCTTGAGAGAAAGGCATGACAGCCGATTGCCACTGGTGGACGTCAGCAACATGGCTGTTAAGGTTTGAAAATACCCACCTTAAAACCTGGTAAACCTCTTTCTCCTGTTATTCCCGGCAGTGTCTGTCCAGGAAGCCCCTACAATCAATCGAGATAAGCCAATCAGATACTTTTGTCCTTCTTACAAAAGGTCACTCTTTGTAAGTGTCTGGCCGCTGTCATTTCATTCACAACGTATCAAATCCTCGCCTAGCGGTTCATGTCAGAGAACCCGGTCGGGAAAAAGGCTCTCTGTTCTTCAGTGGTCAGGGAACCAGACCCAGTGGGATATTCGACAGAACAGCAAGATCACAGAGCACGCAATTTGGACACAGTGTTGCTTTGTGGCTATGGGGTGAATACTGGTAACATGTCTGCTTCTGATGCTCACGCTCGGACGCAGAACATCATCATCGTAATGACATTAGAAGCACAAAGCAAAGTGCGGGCAATGCCAAAGGGAGAAGTAACGAACAGATGATCATCTTTTCCACGTTCAAAGAACCATCTCGAGGACTTACATCACGTCCTTTTGGCCCAGAGGGTCCAGCCACGGCCTATAAGCGATGGGGAAGGGGGGGAGAGAGAGAGAGAGAGAGAGAGAGAGAGAGAGAGAGAGAGAGAGAGAGAGAGAGAGAGAGAGAGAGGAGAGAGAGAGAGAGAGAGAGAGAGAGAGAGACAAAGAGACACAGAGAGTGACAATCATTACTTGTAAATGGAAAAGTACACTTTATTGTCCGATCGATAGCGGGAAACGGGTGCCTGAAAGGGTTGCTTTTCATTAAACATCATGTATCTCCGGTGCGTACTCTCCGTGGCCCCTTCCAGAGATCAATACCCTCCATGTATGCTGCTGGCTCTTAGGTTGATAAGTAGACATATAGAAGGACTAAAGTGCAAAAGTGGTGGACTAAGAATAACAGTTATATAACCGTATAACAAAGACGCCACACAAACTGCAGTGTGTGCCTGTGACCGCATCGATATCGTATATAGAGACGATGAAGATGAAAAGATGCCCGCGGCATCTATTTTCATCTACCGTTCAGCTAGCCCTAAATAATGAATCAGTCGGTTAATAATGCAGCACGGTCCAAATGGCCAAATGGCCGTATCGTAGCGGCGCTAGCCGCCGCTAGGCCAACCCTGCATCCAGGGTCGCTGGCCGCCCGGCAATAGGTCTCTCTCCAAGCTGTTTATTAAACACACTTCTATCAAGAGAACACGAGACACGAATGATCGTTATTATTATTACTATCATTATGAATACATTTGAAAGTAGAGGCCACTCATCCCTCCGCCACATCGAAAAGTCTCCTGGATCCGGATTCAGATCTGTGGCAAAATCAAATCAACTGTTCCTTGGCCCTTAAGTAATCTAACCACCAAGTTTTGTCCATTTCCGTGCATTACATTTCGAGTTAAACATAGAGGGGAGAAAACATCTTCCACGGCGGAGGTAATAAAACCGGTTGCTTTAGTCGGCAATACAAAAAAAACGAGGAAGGAGGCAGGCGATTAGGCGTGTATGTTCACATGGACAAGTATGAACTTGTTTCATCGTCTCGCTAATTAGAACCACTTGTTAGAGACACACGCCGGCCGACGAGAGCAGCGCCCGTACAGAACTGAGTTGACACAGCAGCGGCGGACCGGCAGCCCGTCAGCCGTGTGTTGCAGTGGAAAAACCTTTGCTTGGCTAACAATGTGCCCTGCTCCCATCACACACGCACACACACACACACACACACACACACACACACACACACACACACACACACACACACACACGCAACAGCGTGGCTGGCATGACTACCTTCCCCGGGGGGCCGCTGTCTCCCTGCTCCCCCTTTGAACCGAATAGTCCTGAAGGCCCGGCGATGCCCTGGGGGGTGGGAAGGGTGACATGAAGACGGATGAGATGAAACAGGAACTGGAACTACGACAGAATGTCTCACAGTATGTGTGTGTGTGTGTGTGTATGTGTGTGCAACTTGCACAGGCAAACACAAATACACTGGAACAAAGAGGCCTTTAAGCTGACATGATACAGATTCTCTCGACACAGACACACACACAAACACACACACACACACACACACACACACACACACACCTGTTTTCCGGGCATTCCTGGTGTTCCTTCCTTGCCGGGTACACCATCTCTACCTGGGACGCCTGGCTTGCCACCCTCGCCCTATGGAGTTAAGACACACTTCACTGTCAAGGTCACAGTAGCTCAAACGCTCGACAGTAGGCGTGTGAACATGGCTAGGCATGGCAGGCTAGGATGTACTCTATGCATTCTCTTTATTGTCATCATTACATCCAGTACATCATTGTGTATATTATAACAACAAAGGAATAAATATCCAACAAAGAGAAAAACAGGATGAGTCCTCACTTAGTAAATGGACAAATGCATTTCAGGCACTTTTTAACTCATTCATCAATCAACCAATTAGTCGTCCGCCAAACACAATTTCCCGTGATTGATCGTCCGGCCAAATATTTGGCTACAGTGCAGCAGTGAACCAAAATGTGCTGATCCAAGCATGTGGTCGGTTGGTTTCTGGTCCCCACAGGCCTGAGCTCTTTACTCACCACCTGACCGGAGAGTCCCGGAGGTCCTTGGGGACCCTGCTCAGACACAGGGAACAAACACACAGCGGCATGAGCGACGACAGCGTGAGAATGAATCCCCATGGGGGGTTTTACAAGCAGGTAAAGAAAGGCGGTTTATCCCCCCCCCCCCCCCCATACGTTTGACTTAATCGTGGCTTACCACGGCTCCTGGGGGGCCAGCGGGCCCCGGCAGTCCTGTGCTCCCCTGGGCACCCGGGGGACCCTGTAGGGGGGGGGGGGGGGGGTGGACGTGAATCTCAGCGTCAGTTCAAACCACCGCGGTAGCGGCGGCGGTGACTTAAGATAATGGATGGCCCGCCACACACAAACCAACCACATCCGCACATGCCCTTATTGTTTTTCTTTCATCAAGGTGATCAAAAGCCTTACCTGGACGCCCATGCCTGGCTCGCCGTGATTGCCCTGCGGACGACATTAAAAGCGTGAGGACGAAGCAGCGGCAAAGCACGCATCACATTTGTTTCGCGGTGTCGATACGAAAGGGAACAAGAACCAGCCGGTTGACGTTGGGAGGCGTGCTCACCTTCACCCCAGGGGGTCCCGGGGGCCCGTTGGTGCCAATCGGACCCTGCGTCAAACATCGAACGGTAAACATCAAAAACCATGTGTGTCTAAATCTAAATCTAAAGAGTATTTGGAATCCTCTTTATTGGTCACATACATGTACACACACACACAGTGAAATGTGTTTCTCGGCATTTAACCCATCCTATAGTGTGTGTGTGTGTGCGCATGTGTTACGCTACTCACAGTGGGGCCTCTCATGCCTGACTCTCCTGGGTTTCCCTGCGGAGAGATGACAAAGCTCTGCTGTAGTCGCATAATCACGTTTACATTTATCGGGGGGGGGGGGGGGGAGAATGCAGGAGACAGGCGGCGCATTTTGACCCACGACATATCGACATTTAGCGTAAATGCGCCCGGCGTACTGACATGTCTGACGGAGGCGGCGACTGACGCAAAGCTGACGTCGGCCTGTCAAGGTCGTCCGCTCCATTGTCATAGTGTAGTTAATAGTACATAGTATAGCATATCGTAGGTAGTATATGTCGAGATTCAAACTGCGGGAGGGAATAAGCTCAATAATACTCACTCACAAGCACGCACCCGGTCCCTCAACTATATGAGTGATTCACATAGTAATAATAATAATCATAATAATAACAATAATAATAATAATAATAATAATAATAACGATAGGTGATTCAGTCATAATAATCCAAGACACTGACATGCGCAGGTTGAAGAAGACAAAGAAATATATGCTTTAAGGCGGCGTACGCACGGAAGCAGAAGCGGATCACAAGGCGGAACGAAGCAGTCCCCCCCCCCCCCCCGTAAAAATGTAGTCCTTCATCGCACAATGAAGGACTACAGTGGCGTCCGCCCCTCTCCCCCCACCCCCCCTCTCATCTCGCCGCATTAAACATTTAAACTCGCCCCGAATTTGCTGCTTGGGGGAACAGGTGGTGAGGTGGGGATGAATATTTCACAAAGAACAAATCAAGGGCGGACTGGCCAGGTACAACCCCCCCCCCCCCCCATAAAACAAATCAACAGGGTTTTGAAGTTGGCGCAGTGTAGACTGCAGACCGTGGCTATAAGGGGAAGACTGGTGGGTGAATGCAGATGTTTGTTATTACGAGTAAGTGTCCCCCCCATCCCCCCGCCATAGATGACATGGACCCTTTCCCTTTTGCTGAGTGCTCGGCGCACTGTAGCACAGCGTGATAGCATGTCATGGCGAGAGACGCCCAGAGGACTACTTCCACCGCCACCAGCAAACTCTAAAGGCAAGCGATGACAGAGCCAGAGCCAGCCAACATAGGACCTACCGGTCTGCCTAGCACTCCGGGGAACCCAGGCATGCCCTAGAATGAATGGAAGAGAGAGAGAGAGAGAGAGAGAGAGAGAGAGAGAGAGAGAGAGAGAGAGAGAGAGAGAGAGAGAGAGAGAGAGAGAGAGGAGAGAGAGAGAGAGAGAGAGAGAGAGAGAGAGAGAGAGAGAGAGAGGTGGGGGGAGTGAGAGAGAGAGAGGGGTGGGGGGAGTGAGAGAGATAGAGAAGGAGAGAGAGAGAGGGTAGGGGGAGAGAGAAAGAGAGAGAGAGAGGGGGAGTAGGAGGGAGAGAGAAAGATAGGAGGGGACAGGATTGGGGGATTGAGAGAGAGAGCGAGGGAGAGAGAGAAAGAGAGGGCGAGAATGTAGGGGGGGAGTGAGAGAGAGAGGGAGAGAGAGTAGGTGAGAGTGGGAAAGAGAGAGAGAGAGGGTGGGGGGGAGTGAGAGAGAGAGAGAGGAGAGAGAGAGGGCGAGCGAGGGTGGGGGGAGTGAGAGAGAGAGAGAGGGGGAGAGAGAGAGAAAGGGGGGGAGAGGGATGGAGAGAGAGAGAGGGGGGGGAGAGGATGGGGGAAGTGAGAGAGAGAGAGGGGGAGAGAGAGAAAGAGAGAGGGAGAGGGTGGGAGGAGTGAGCGAGAGAGAATAAGAAGAGAGAGAGAGGGCGATCGAGAGGGTGGGGGGAGAGAGAGAGAGAGAGTGGGAGAGAGAAAGAGAGAGAGAGAGGGGGAGTGGGAGGGAGAGAGAAAGATAGGAGGGGACAGGATTGGGGGATTGAGAGAGAGAGCGAGGGAGAGAGAGAAAGAGAGGGCGAGAATGTAGGGGGGGAGTGAGAGAGAGAGGGAGAGAGAGTAGGTGAGAGTGGGAAAGAGAGAGAGAGAGGGTGGGGGGGGAGTGAGAGAGAGAGAGAAGGAGAGAGAGAGGGCGAGCGAGGGTGGGGGGAGTGAGAGAGAGAGAGAGGGTGAGAGAGAGAGAGGGGGAGAGAGAGAAAGAGAGAGGGGAGAGGGTGGGAGGAGAGTGAGCGAGAGAGGAGAGAAGAAGAAGAGAGAGAGAGGGCGATCGAGAGGGTGGGGGGAGAGAGAGAGAGAGAGAGAGGGGGGAGAGGTAGAGAACGAACAGGGGAGGGGACAGTATGATTGACAGATAGGTGGACAAGGAACAGACGACACAGAAGAGGGAATAGATATAAAGACATAAGGGGCAGAGATAGAGAGAGAGGGGGGGGGGGGCAGAGGAGAAAGCAAAAAAAGGAGAAGAAGTGGAAGGTAAAGCGTCGGTGACAGAGCTGCCAAAGTCCTAGACTGTCTTGGGATGTGCAGAGCGCCAGCGCGGGAAGAGGAGAAAACACAGCTCCATCTGCTCCATCCTATAGCAGCCCAGCCAACCTCCTTCCCCTCCCCCCGTTCCCCGCCACACACACACACACACCCACAACCCCCTCCCGCTACAGGCTCGAGCCTGAGCCATGGCCACTGGCCACTGGTTTACTCACTGGTTGTCCTTGCAGACCAGCTGGCCCCGGTGGACCCTACTCCCCCGGCATGATACAGGGAAGGAAACCGGAAAAGCGTGAGGAAGTGCTCACCATCCCTCCCTCCATCCCTCCATCCCTCCCCCCCCCCTCCATCCCTCCATCCCTCCCTCCCCCTCCTCCCTCCCTCCCTCCCTCCCTCCCTCCCTCCCTCCCTCCCATCCCTCTATGCCTCCCTCCATCCATCCCACCAGGACTTGGTACATGGTACATGCTACATGCTATGACAGTCCCTTTATCTAACAGTTAGCGGTCCTGCTGGTTGTATTGCTCATCCAACGGTTAAGAGCCCTTTCTACAGAACACATGAACAGAACACCTGAAGATGACCTTCAAATGGCATATCGCTATGAACACAGAAGAATACTTTGTTAAATCACAGGAGGAGCATGACAAGCAAAAAGTGAATACACACAACTATGTCTTATATATGCAACAATATATCATATTTCCAATAAAAAAGTTCCACACTCTAATTAAAAAACACTAATATGGAATTTCCTTCATATATTGTTTTCCTTGTACTATAAATGCTCATAACTCACACAGATGTGTGTGACACACACACACATCTCATGACAAATGTTTGCAGTAAAGAGTGACAATGGAAGCAGGTGATATTACAGTATAGTAAAATTAAAAAAACATAGCACATTATTGTGCTATGTATGTGTGTTATATGATTTTTCTGTTTGCAAAAATTATTCCTGTGTATCAACTTACCGGCTTTCCATCCTGACCAGGTTTACCCGGTTCCCCAGAGAGTCCCTGGACACAACACAATCACATCGTGGTCTCCATCCCAAAATGAACACAGAATGAATCATATTTTTGGAGCACAGCAGACAGCAAGCTCACCTGTGAGCCATCGCGGCCCCTCTCCCCAGCTTCTCCCCGGTCTCCTTTATTCCCACTTGAGCCGGCAAAACCCTGTAAAGGGCCATGTCCAATGGACAGTTCAGCATGACTCATATACACACTTTCATCTCTTTTGTGCTGGCACATTTTTGTAATTGAACCTTTTACTTAACCAGGTTGGTCTCATTGAGACCATCATATGCACCACATTAGAAATGTCAATGAGTCAAGAGAGGCAGTTGCATTGACCTGCATGGGATTTAGCCAAAGCATTCTACTTATGGTAAATGGACTGCATTTATATAGCGCTTTTCTAACCAGTGTGGCCACTCAAAGCGCTTTACAAGTCAAGCCTCACACTCATTAATACGCACATTCATACACACATTCATCCACCGAGGGCGGAGTCGGCCATGCAAGGCGACAGCAGTCGCCTTGCATGTACGTCGGGAGCAGTTAAGGGTCAGGGTGTCTTGCTCAGGGACACCTCGACACTTGGAGGCTAGGAGGAGGAGCAGGGGGGGGGATCGAACCAGCAACCTTCCGGTTGTCAGACAACCCGCTCTACCTCTCTGAGCTGCTACCGCCACCCCCAACTATTATGTGGAGGACGTGTTCTCACCCTCTCCCCCTTGAACCCGTGTGCTCCGGGTGCTCCCGGGTCTCCCTTGGGCCCCACGCCTCCAGGTAGTCCTCGGACCCCCGGCGCGCCGGCCACGACCGACTCAGCCGAAGTGCCCTATACAGTCCCCGGAGAAGACCTGCGTTAGATACCGGCTGTCGTGTTGTCACGTGGCAACGGGGTTACGCATGCTTGATGTACTGAGATGTGAACTTGTTCCCGTGGCCGCGCCGTGGGGGGATGCTTATACCTTCTGACCCGCCGGTCCACTTGCTCCCGTTAGTCCCAGTTTGCCCTAGAAAAAAAAAAAAATTAAAGGCAGGAATTGAAGGGATGCTTGTGGAGTGTGTGTGTGGTTGGTGGCTGGTTTAAGCAGCCTCACCTGGCCTGAGTTAGACTGATTACTTTATAGCTGGTGAGGCTGCACACCTGTGTGTCCTTGTTAATCAAGGCCCACAGGTTAAACCAGCCACCACCACACACACACTGGAGGGAGAGCTCTAGTGTGTACCTTCTGCTCTGTTCACAATGATTCAAACTCTTGCAATAATCAAATTCCACCCTGTGTCCCTTCGTCTTCGGGAGGAGCCCGCAAGTAGCCATTTTAATGGCTGGTGGCAGCGTTGTCTGCTACAATGCTTTTGGTAGCGTTTTTGCTCAAATGGATCTGGTATATCAAACGTTTAAGGATCAAAGTAAAACGATATGGACGGAAATACTCACCGTCTCTCCTTTGTCCCCTTTCTCCGCTCTCTCGCCCTTAAACACACAAACACACACACACACACACACACACACACACATTTCAGCATGTCATGCCCGCCCAGCGTGTAGAAAGACCACATCAAATGTTCAGGTCCCTTTCTCCCCCGACCTTTTCCCCCTGTCTCCCGGCCTCCCCCAGCTCCCCAGCTCTGCCGGGGACACCGGGTATTCCGGGCTTGCCGGACTCCCCGGCTTGTCCCGGGTGTCCTTCTGGCCCGCGCACTCCTATGGCCCTCCCCGTGGGACCGGTGGCCCCGACCGGGCCCCGCTCCCCCTGGTCTCCTTTGGGTCCCTGATCACCCGCGGACCCGCGGACCCCCTGGTTGAGATGATTAGATTAGATAAGACACATTTATTGTCAGTGCACAGCAGCACAAGTACAGTACAGCAAAAATGATTTGGCATCTAACCAGAGTGCAAATCTTGCAGTACAGTGCATGGTAATATATCATGTGCAGTGGTTAAATAGGATGTAAAAACAGTCTACGATGGAATACAAACTAAATAAAATAAATGATAGAGTAGGTATGAGATATGTGCAGAATTATAGGTATATATATATACAGGTAAGTATACAAGTATAAACAGGTAGTGAGCAGGGGTATGCAGTTATGTTGACATAGGAAGGAAGACAAGGCAAGTGCATTGTCCATGCGAACGATCTCCCCACTCCCCTTGTGCGTGTGCGTGTATTGTAATCTCCTGTAAACACCTGGTTCGCGGTTACTCACGTCTGCCCCGGCTGGGCCTCGGTTTCCGGGCTCCCCCGGGTCCCCTTGCTGACCCTTCTGCGCCTTCGGGATCACCGGCGTCACGGTAATATCCTTCCTGTCCACCACCGTCTTCAGGTCAGACACCTATGAAGGCCACAGGATCATGTCACACGGCTGTGATGGCTTTTGGCTGATCAATACAGACCCTACCGTCTGGTCGCCGGTTGCGCAGCATCCATACAAGGACCACCACGTTTAAGGACAGTTTTGATCCACAAGCAGCAGTGTGCCTACTGAACTGCTAGGAGTGCTGCCACTTTCATAACATTGTCATTAACATTACACTGTCATACCTTTCTGGTCTCGTCACAGTTACTGCACTGTTTTCATGATGCTGCTGCACTACTGGCATATTTTTGTAAAAACAAATATATATATATCATTTAACAGTCACTTTGCTGCTCTTTTTGTTTATTTTTATTTTATATATTATTGTTATGGTATTGTTTTTGGAGATGTATACTGCGGGAGGGAATGGGGAGTAAGCATTCCAATGTACCTGTTGCAATTGGCCAATAAAAATATCTTGTATCTTGCATCTTGCATCTTGTATCTTGTATATATCACACAGTGTTTATTTGAGCACGTTTGTACTGTGTATGCTGTTGTGTCCCTTATTGACCGTCCACTCACCATGATCCCCATGCTGGACAGGGCCTTCTGCACATCCTGGAGACACACGCGTCACCGCAGCGACGGAAAATAGAAAAAGAAGAAGAAAGTTGAACCCCGCTGAAGCCTCTCGGCGAACACACTGAGCCGAGTCACCGCAACGTCAGTGTCGAGAGAGGGAGATAGCGCCGTCTTACCACCGCCGTTCCCGGTCTGCCAGGCGCCCCGTCCTCTCCCGGGTCTCCCTGTCAACAGCAGCAGAGTCTCATTCATGATGACCGTCATGAAAACATAAAACCTCAACCACCCAACAAAACCTCAGTGTGATGATACCCCCCCCCCCCCCCCCCCCCCCCCGCTCTGGCTACTCATGAATGGGGTGTACACTGACCGTTTCCCCTTTGGCGCCAGCCTGGCCTCTGTCCCCCTGTAACAGAGCAGAGCCGCCAGGTCAGAGGCAAAACTGACTGGTGGATAATCAAGACAAAGCTGCGATTGATGAGGAGCATTGACTTACCCTGGATCCCAAGGCTCCTGGGATCCCAGACACGCCCTGAAGGGGGGGGTGAGTGATGAGCATGATTAACAATGGTGGTGGTGATGGTGGTGGTGGTGGCAGCGGTGGTGGCGGCGGTGGTGGTGGCGGTGGTGGTGGCGGTGGTGGCGGCGGTGGTGGCGGCGGTGGTGGTGGGGGTGGGGGTGGTGGCGGTGGTGGCGGTGGTGGCAGTGGTGGCGGTGAGGAGGAGGGAGGAGGGAGCAGGAGGCACAATGAAAACAACAAACACGCACACGCACGCACAGCAACACATTCACCACGCATGCTCACACACACGCACACACACACACACATACACAGGCACACACACATACACAGGCACACACACATACACAGTCAGGCTGAAATCAATGCGCTGGCGTCGATGTGTGAAGACGGAGAAACAGAGAGAGAAACAACGCACTAAACACATTTCGGGGGCGTTTGTTTGTGTGGATGTTTTTAACATCGGTGCCGATTTTTCTTTGAATCTTTAAGAGGGCAAACTTTCCCGAAACAATAAAGACAAAGCAGAGAGAGAGAGAGAGAGGGAGAGAGAGAGAGAGAGAGAGAGAGAGGGAGAGAGAGAGAGAGAGAGAGAGAGAGAGAGAGAGAGAGAGAGAGAGAGAGAGAGAGAGGGGAAGGGAGAAAGCGATTGTGTGAGAAATATATGTGTGAAATAATTCTTTCTAATGATTTCTCCTACCAGAACCTGGGGCTAAGGGGGCTACATTTGCATATAGTGTTTGCGTCGACGGAATGAACTAAATTAACGCAATTAACGACGGCAGCGTGACGGCAGCTCATTCATGCGTTACCGGGACTCCGGGTGGTCCCTGGGGTCCGGCGATGGGGGGCAACGCGGCTCCCTTCACGTACACCACCTGCAGGGGGGAACCCAACCGCACAGAATGCGCAGGCCATGAGCCGTCAAGAAGAAGAAGAGTACCCAATGACGTGGGTCGTTCGTATATATATATATATATATTTAACCGCTGTCATCTCCGGGACGGGTGGCGGCGGTGTACCCCGATGTCTCACCTGTCCCGGCGGTCCGATGGTCCCCGGCACGCCTGGGACACCGGCTGCTCCGGCCGGGCCGGAAGGCCCGACGAGGCCCCGATCTCCCTTCAGTCCGTCTCGACCCTGGGAACACACACACACACACACACACCTTGACACAGTGCTCAGAGACCCCACTGCACATCCTGGGTCATCAACGTCCACTCCACTGCTACACAGTCACATCTACTTCCCCTCAGTCCCTCCCACCACAAACCCTCTAGCCGCCCATCTGAAGATCACTCTGGAGATCACTCTTATGAATTTGCATATTGGAAAACGACGCCGTGACAGTCCACCGTGAAGGGGGGGCTCCCCCTTTGAAGCCTAGCGGCGGATCATTAAGAGGCTGGGGGCCTCGTCACCGCACCGCTCTGCTATCGATTCGCCTCCGAGCAAGGTTGAGCGTGTCGACCTACCTCGCCGCTAAACCCCACTCTTGAGGGGATAACTGATATGCAGTGGGACGGCAGCAACACTAATGTGGCGAGCAATAAAGACAAGAAAAGCGGGGGATCGATAGGGAGGCAGACAGGTGAGAGATGTTGAGGGTGGACGAACTGTAGACGAGCGTTAAGAGAGAAAGACAGAGAAAGAAAGAGAGCGTGAGAGAAGAGAAGAGAAGAGGGAAAGAGTGAGAGAGTGAGAGAGAGAGAGAGCGAGAGATGATGAGGGTAGACTGACTGTAGACGGAGGATTGAGTGAAGAGAGAGAGAGAGAGAGAGGGAGAGAGAGACAGATAGAGCGAGAGAGGGAGATGATGATGAGGGTGCGAGATGTAGAGGCAGACGGAGGATCAAGTGTAGAGAGGGAGAGAGAGAGAGAGCGAGAGAGAGCGAGAGAGAGCGAGAGCGAGAGCGAGAGCGAGAGCGAGAGCGAGAGCGAGAGCGAGAGAGAGAGAGAGAGAGAGAGAGAGTGTGTGGGGTGGGAGGGGGGAGTGGGAAGAAAAGACATCTGAGGAGATTTGGTGCAACTGACATCTCTTCCAGCTGCTCCTCCATCTCCTTTGTCGCCCTGTGGATTAAAAGGTGATCATGTTAAGATTCGAACGATAAAATAAAGACAGCTGCTACTGAGCCAATGACAACATATGTGTATTATAGTGAAGCACCATTAATACTGTGTGGCTGCATCATATGTAAAGGTCTCTGTAAAGCTAGGAGCAGATTTCTGGATCACCACCAAGATGTCCACATCTGCACTCATGTTAATTGGGTGCCGACTCCAATGCTGCATTGCATTATAGCTGTGGGGCAGGCCGACAGCTTTGGGCTATTTGGGGTTCAAAGCGGCTATTGAATATCCTTCCACACCCACCTTCCTCCCGTCTTCCCCTGGTACGCCTTCCTCTCCCTGCGGAGCAACACAGAACACTTGTTTCAAAGAGACAGGCTGGATTGCGGCAGACCAAAGCGTGGTCAGCGTGCGGTGCCATTGGACCATCTAGATAATTTATTGCTGCTCCGATTCCTGATTACATCATTAGTGAGTCAATTTAGGAGGTCGTTAGGCAGCAGAGCCTGAAATAAATAGCTTTGCTGCTTTTGATCAGTGAACCAGATTAGTACCAATAAAGGACAGTCAAACCACATGTACTGTAAGACAGTCAGTCTGGCAGACAGACAAACAGACAGACAGACAGGCAGATAGGCATGCAATCAGATGGTCAGGGAAACAGACAGCTATAGTGACAGACACACAGGCAGGCAAACAGACATATTTACAGGCAGGCAGGCAGACAGACAAACATATTTACAGACAGACAGGCAGACAGACGTATACAGACAGACAGACATATATACAGGCAGAAAGACTATCTAGAAGGCAGACATACATACACTGTATACAGAACACAGACAGACAGACAGACAGACAGACAGACAGACAGACAGACAGACAGACAGACAGACATATATATACAGGTAGACAGAGGATTCACCATTTTTCCAGGGACGCCAGGTTTTCCATCCTCCCCTGCTTTACCCTAAACACAAATGAAAAGAACAAAAATAAGAGTTGATGTGTAACGTATATAGAGCAAAACTGTGTGCATAAGGAATGTGCGGAACACTCACAGGTGTGCCTGAGTTGCCTGAGGGCCCTGTGGGGCCCGGTGGTCCCTGGTTCCCCCTTAGGCCCGCTAGACCCTAGTGAAACCAGAGCAAAGAGACAGTGAGATGACCAACAGGAACACCCTTAGAGATAAGTCCTCATGACTTAATACGCGCCTTGATAGGATATTAGAAATACATTACAGCATAAACAATACTCCTTGCACGGAACTTTCTTTTTATGTCTATTTATGTTTTTTTTAACAAAATTATATTTTTCTCATTGAATCATTCTTATCTAATATGAAACTGCCCTCAAACTGGAAATCAACTTAAACCCTTCGTCATATAGAAGACATGTCAACGTGTTGACATGTCTCGTGGATTCAGGTCAGTCAGCTCCACAGTGCCCCCTACAGTAAGGTGTTGTAATTGTTTCGTAGCGTTACAATATTTTAATAATAATCCACTTTTGTGGCTCAGTGTGAGATGATGTGAGATGTGAGTGTGAGATGGTCATAATGGACATAATTAACAACTTCACCCCATGGAAGTGTGCAATTGTATTCAAAGAAAAACAAAATAATGTAAATATGTATGTAAATATGTCATTATTTTGTACATTTGTCATTTATGTCATTTAGAGGACATATTTGGACCTTTCATTGCACATTATACACACTGTACCCTATTCATGTGACAAATAAACCAAATCTGAATCTAAACGACAAAGTACTTACTAATACTACACACACTGCAAGTACTGCAGAAAAAAAACCTGTGTGCTAAGCAAACTATTAGCATGAACACAGATCCAAACATTGCCATCAGAGAGTGTGTGCTTTGTAAGAGTGCTTTGTGGTGCATTGTTACGTTCTGAAAAAAAGACACCTTTCCGCTTGCCATTACTTAATGCTAAATGAGCTCTATGAAATGTCACCGGTGAGCTATGTGTACCAACAAAGGGCAGTATTTTACATAATGCAATGTCCTGTACTGTACACAATAACACTAATGTTAATATATCAAGTGATTTATGAGTACGACCTTTACAGGAATAACCTTACCTCATCTATTATTCATTAATGGCAAACATGTTTATATCCCCATATTCCTCTAAGTTACAAGTTGTTTTGAAAACACAAGGCCCAACAAAATGCGAAATGCTAATTATTTTTTGGACAAAAACAACAACTCAACAAAGAACTCTCACGGCATCACACATCCTGTTACATCCTGTTAATTATGAACAGGTGTGTTTGGCGTTGGATGAATACATGCTGTGATACATAACAGAATGAAGGAACGCTATCCTGGAGGAAAAAAAAGCCACAGTCTATAATTCATTTGACTTCAATGGTAATCAAGGTCATTCTCTGGGAAGAAAATAGAATTAAACAATTCTTATAGTAGGCCAGCCTGATGCTGTATTTGGAGTAATAGAACCTGCATGTGGAGTAATGGTAGTAAGTGGGTCAAAGGTATAGCACACGTATTTCACGGTCGTTATACAAGCAGCTCCTTGTGCTCAGGGCCAGGAGAGGAAAGGACACCTCTCATTTGAGGGCGGCAGAAATTAATGAATAAGCAAATCAGCAAGTCATTCAATTAAGAAAAATATGGAGCTGGTGTGTCAGTGTCCGATTTTGATTAGCATCGTTTAAGGTGGATTTTCTAAAACGTTTCACATTCTTAGCAACAACTGTGTACCATTAACTAACAATTTCACACCATCTAACACGGAACTCCGGCCAGACAGACATGTGTCCAACATGTGTTCTGCCCCCCCCCCCCCCCAAAACCCCCTTCCCCCTTTTCCCTGATAACACAATATATAATTATTACCGGCCTTTATGGCAATCATGTGCTTAATTATGCTAACTCGCTCCATGCAGATCTGTGTGTGTGTGTGCCTGTGTGTGTGTGTGTGTGGTGTGTGTGCCTGTGTGTGTGTGGTGTGTGTGCCTGTGTGTGTGTGTGTGTGTGTGGTGTGTGTGGCTCGGCTGGGGGGGTAGGAAGTGTGCGGGTGACTTACATCTCGTCCTGGATTGCCCAGCTTCCCTGCCTCTCCCTGAGAAAACACATCATATCGTAAATACACTTAATATCGTTGCCATACGCGTAGTGTGCCATCTACCCCATTGACCTTTTCAAAGGATCGCCTTTGAAAAAAAAAATACTCCCCCCCCCCCCAATATGTTTACCTGCTGGCCAGAGGGTCCTACCGGCCCAGGTTTGCCGTCCAGAGCGGCTCGTCCATCCAAGCCAGAAGCACCTCGTTCCCCCTTTTTTGGCCAGACACAGGTGGTCAGTCACAGGAAGACTCAAGTGCAAGTTCAGAGGAAGCCTGAAGGCCGACTCGTGCGTTCATTCCAGTGGTGAGGTGCCTCAATAACAGCATCCCTTTCCAGGGTGGGGAAGCGGTACCTGACCCTGCTACTACACACACAGTGTTTTTCAAACCGCAGCATTACTGCTTGCATGTGTCAAGCGGTCGATCCCACTTGAGGATGGCCACTGCTCTTCTGTATAAAGCACTGTTTGTCCTCTGTTCGCAATCTTCCGGTAATCCTTTCGCAAACGCCACGCACAAGCTGTGGGCCATTTGGCAGAACGCCTTCTTTCTACACAAAGGCCGCTAAAATTACGCTATTAATATGGCGAGAAACTGAAAGACGCTTTAGCCCGATCCGGGCCCCCTACCTTCTCCCCGGGGGGTCCTCTCTCTCCACTGTCACCCTGGAGGAGTGAAAGTTAGTAAGAGTAAGTGTCAGAGGAAAGAGGGGGAGGGCGTCATTTATACAGTGGGTGTTTTTTGCAAATTGTGAAACAATGGTGTTCTCTACATCTCGACATCTAGTGAGGCAACAAGCTCCATTTTGCATCGGTATGTATATTTAGCACACGAGGGCCGCAAGATAAGAAGACATGGACATCTAAAGGGAAACTCACTCTGGCTCCCACGGGTCCGCGTTGTCCCTCCACACCCTTCAAGGACAGCGGGAAAACACCGATCAGAACCGACGCCAGTCAAAAGCACAGGAATGTGTCAAAGTGTCCCTCATTGTTGAGATAGGTCATCAACAAGGCCATCACTCACCCGTAACCCTGGAGGGCCGTGGCCACCTGCTACACCCTGTGGCCCCTTGCTGCCGTGCTCCCCTGGGTCACCGGCATCTCCCTGGGGAACCCGAGAGCCAATGTTGACATTCAAGAGCACCAGAGTTCTTACTTGCCGGTCATACATTGATTTTATTTTATATTTTTTGTTTTGTTTTGTTGCTGCTGCTGCTGCTGCACGCCTACACGGGTTAGAAGCCCATCTGCTGCACGGTGCCATGTGGTGAGTGAGTGAGTGACTGAGTGGTTAAGTGTGGTGGTGTACTGCAGGACAGGGGGAGGGGATGTAGCTCAGTGGTAGAGCGCATGCTTTGCATGTATGAGGCCCCGGGTTCAATCCCCGGCATCTCCAATGGATTGCCTTTTAAGAAATGTCTCTCCGGGGAGCGGTAAAGAACCTATATACGGGAAGTGTGTTGAAGGGCAGTGACTTAAAGTCCGGCAGGCCCCATTGAAATATTGATTGGTTTATGCAGATGACCACAATAATGGTAATAGGTCAGAAGGCAAACAGCGATGCATGCAGAAGATTAAGGGGAACCCAAAAATAGGAAAGAATACCTTCTCTCCTCGGTCTCCTTTCAGCTGAGGCATGAGGTCAAGCTGATGAGGAAAAGCATTGTAACTCTTTAGAGTGGTTTCGATCGTCTCGTATTTTGCAAAACTACACGTTCATTATACGTAACTTAAATGTAAGGGCTGACGTTTTGCTCAATACGTTCTGATGAATACATAAAAATAGGGTTTGAACGATTGGGTTTAAAAAGCCCATCCCTTTATTAACTGTATAATAAATCCTAAAAATCCTATAAATGTTAAATATTAATATTCATATTCGAGGCACTTACCACCTTCCCCGTGGGTCCGGCAGGGCCTTGAGCTCCCTTCAAGCAAGAGAAGAAGAAAAATAACAATCAAAAATGTAATGTAAGTAAAACAAAAACAAGCATTTTCAAAATAGAAAACAGGTGACACACACACACACACACACACACACACACACACAGACAGACACACACCCACACACACAGACACACACACACACACACACAGCCACACATACACACACAGACACACACAGACACACACAGACACACACACACACCTCATCTCCTTTTTCCCCTCTTGCTCCGGCAGATCCCTGAATTCCCTAAAAAACAGACATAGTAAGATCAATACACCTGTGCTATCAGTTTAAACACACCGTCTGCAGTGGAAGGCTAAAGTAAACGTGTGTTTCTCTCACATTTCGCCCACTCTCCCCTGGGTCTCCGGGATCTCCTTTCTCCCCTAGTCGTCCAGCCTGACCCGCCAAGCCCTGGAGAGAAACCATATGTCGAATGTAATTTGTCTTTATCCAGGGTATATTGCGCCATGTTATAATACGACAGTACGCTAAAACAACTGCCATGTTGAAACAACTGTACAACACATGTGAAGCTAAATACACCGTTTTTTCTGTTTTGTATAACAATTTATTTTTGAATGACAAGACTCCCCAGTGACACTTAAGTCATATAATATACCCTTAGTCCTCTTTCGCCGTTCTTTCCTGGAAGACCAGACTCCCCCTGGTGGTGAAACAGGGTCAGAACAGAAAAGGAAAATGAGTGTCAAGAGGTAATAAACAGCCCCAGCAAACGAGTATACCTTGACAGTAAATGCCTTCTTGTCGTCAAGTGGACAGTTACACAAATACACAAATTGGACAAAAGGGATAAAAAAATGGCGTGAACATCTAAATGGAAAAAGACTTTGAGAAGAGAGTGGTCCGCAGAACAATGGATAATACCAAATATTAACACACACTTACAGGAGTGCCCTCCTCCCCTCTGTCCCCTTTCTCTGCCTGTAAAACACAAACAGTAATAATGAATGAAAAAGCCCACAGTCACTTGTTGAATGCGCAACCTGACAACGGAAAAGAGAGCTCCATATGCTCAATAGTAAAAAGACGGAAAGAAAAGCAGGTGGAGATCAGCAGATCATCAGAGTAGTGGAGAACACTAAACAAGGCCATTACATTGATTTTACCTCTGTGGTGCTGGCATCATGGGGGAAATGCATGGGGGGGGGGAGGGGAGAATCAGAAAGGCAACGTGGGACTGTTAAGACTTCTCAAGCATGCTTGATAGAACCCTGCTGTGAAATAACAAGGCACACGCCTTAAAGGTGCTGTAGGTACGATTTAAGTGTAATCATTTCAGTGTAAACTGTTGGAAATGCCATGACGTCACCCTGTCAGCTATTTGTGAGAGAAATGCTCCGTGAGAATATCTGTTTTGGTTGACTTGCGTGCCTGCCTTTTATATGAGACCATTTCGATTTGGGACCACTCCCGGCTCATTTCTGACCAATCAGGGAATCTCTACTCTGATTGGTCCATCTCGCCTGTCAATCACATTCACACATCATCTCAATGGTGGAGAAGCGTAGGGAGCTAGGGGTTGTTTATTTTCAAAATCTCGCTCACTTCTGCTCTTTTCTCAACTCTCTCAACTCGTACTCGAGCAGTAAGCAGTTGTTCGGTTTGGTTTCCACAGGCCATTCGCAGTCTTTTCACAGTTCACACTTTGAATTAGGAACAGAGGCCACATGGCGGGTCACACAACACCTAGAGTCATCTCTGCGTTGTTCTGTGAGAGAGTGCGACTCAAGCAATTAATAGAAATCCCAACCTGCTTTCCAACAAGGCCGTTCTTTCCTGGGAGCCCCGGTCGGCCGTTCTCCCCTCTCTCCCCTAGGTCACCTGGGTCTCCCTGCCACGCCACAAACAAGAAGGTCAGACATTTCTGTAGATACCATATATGGTACATGTATACACCTCTGTCTGTAGCTATGGTGGACTGTCTGTGTTGTGCATATAGGTATGAGGTCACACCTCATGGTATCAGTCTATAAAATACAGTTTTTATTGTATATTTGATTATAGAACCAGTTGAGATTAGTAATCTGTGTTTCCCCCCCGGCCAGAGCCCCCCGACCAAGATAGGCAGCAGAATTTTAACATTGTGTTAAAGATAGACTAATATTTTTCAGTCGAACGACTTAAGAAGACATGGACAGGTCAAGGAACCTGCCTCAATGTCCTTCATTCATTATTTAAAAAAATCCCATTCAAAATGCTTCCTGTACTGATGTGGCTATCTGTACCACAAAACTGTGAAACACAAACATACACGACTGCGGATATAAAAGGGATACATTAGCATTTCATAACATTGTAACAAGAGGGCCAACACACACACACATACACACACACACACACACACACATACACACACACAAAGCTGGGTTTCTATCATGGGCTAAACTGAAACACGCAGGCCACACGTTATTGGCTACCTTTCACTTTTAATAAAACAAAGCGGCTTCGTGGCCGCGGTAACCAGAGCACATATTAAACCATTACACGGAGGGCGAGCTTTCAGCAAGGTGTAGATCCTCTTTACCTTGCCTCCCGGCCTGCCGCTGATGCCAGCTGATCCCTGGGGGAGAAAGCAGATGTGAGATGTAACACCTCAGTGCCGGCAGGCCTGCCCGCCTGGTTTTGGGGTATGACCTGAATTGATATTTGGCATTAAGCTCTGGGAATTATTCATACACCCACAAAAAATGGATTACAATACCTATCATATCAGGTGTGGAATCTATCTTTGTGTTTTTTTTCTTTTCTTTCAGTACCACAATCACTCCAACCTATACTTACCCGATCTCCAGACTCTCCTTTAGATCCAAGCGGTCCTGGGGCTCCAGCACCAAGTGAACCCTAACAGGACAAAAAAACATAGAAAGTTACCATCGGGGAAAAAACAACAACAACAACAAACATGAAAAAGAAAGAACGAACCAGACAGTTGTTGCGTTACCGCATATGCAGTAAGCACGGCCATTCCCCGGTGACATGACAGCTATCAGGGCGAGCCGTCTACATACAATGCCGTTTATTATCTCCCATGCATCGCCCCTCCCCCCCCCCCCCCCCTCACCTTGTCCCCCTTCCCCCCCGGCTTTCCATTTTCCGCCGCTGGTCCCTCGGGCCCCGGAATGCCTCGCTCTCCCTGCAGAAGGAGGTAGGGGTGGGTGGGAAGGAAGGCATCTCATCACCGCGGAGGTTAGCGTGTGTGTGTGTGTGTGTGTGTGTGTGTGTGTGTGTGTGTGTGTGTGTGTGTGTGGTGGCAGGTTTGTCTCGTCTTATGAGGTGAAGCTGCAGGCCTACCTGGTCGCCTTTCTTCCCGAACACGCCTGGACCCTGGATAGGGCAAACAAACAATCATCATCATCATCATCATCATCTTCACCTTTGCCATAAAGGAGGACTCACACATTCACACACACACACACACACACACACACACACACACACACACACACACACACACACACACACACACACACACACACACACACACACACACACGCAAGGTCAAAGTATGAAATGAGGAAAGAATATTGCATCGCGCGGCTTACACTTCTACCGGGTTCTCCGCGAGCGCCCTCGTTGCCCTGAAAGTAAAGAGAGAGAGGTTAGGCTGATCTCTCCTGATCTAATAATGTGGTTCGGTGGGAGACGTCTTTGTGAGCACCAGGTACCTTTTCCCCTTGCGGTCCACTGGACCCCGGCAAACCCTGAAGTCAAACAGAACAGCGAGCCCTTGTAAGTCATGCATCTTTAATGCTCGGACCAAAGAGCTGAACACAGCCCTGTATATATGTATATATATATATATGAGAGTAATAATGGAGCCCCAGCATGGAGGCTGCAGGTCAGTCTGCCACTCACCCTGAGGCCTGTTGTTCCTGATAGGCCCGGCTTCCCTGACTCCCCCTGTGAAATACATTATTCAGAGAGTGGTACAAGCGAGGACAGAGGCACTGAAATCTTATAAGGAGGAGGAGGAGGAGGAGGAGGAGTAGGAGGAGGAGGAGGAGGAGGAGGAGGAGGAGGAGGAGGAGGAGCAGGAGGAAAAGGTAGACCGTTGTATATACTCACTCTCTCTGCAGCTTCCCCAGCTGGTCCCCGGTCGCCCTGAAAGAGTTGAGACACCGCAGTGTTTCAGACAGTCCTAAAGTACTAAAGTACGCTCTTGCCGTACCGCTTGATAGGTCATGGCAAGCTCCAGCAGCTCCTATAGGCCTATATCACGGCACAGTTGAAAGCCGGAAGTACCCGTTAAAAATCGCTGAAGCAGTGTATCCCAAGTTCCGGTTAATGCATTCACCATGGCATTCACCATGGAGGACATTTATCGCTGGACAACATCGCTGCATAACCTTCCAAAAGTCGGTCAAGACGATGTGGTTCAACTAGTGAATGAACACTCTACAGTGAAGAAGTCTAAATCCGAATCATACAATTCCCCGACATTGTGTCTTGTGGCTCTATCTGGATATATCGCCATATAACGAAGGGGATTTAGTGTAGGAGCAGAGGTATGCCTATGTATTTAATATAGGCTATTTATTTGATGGATTTGGATTATTTCAATGTACCTTTTCATTTACGTGTTAATATGTAGTGTGCAGCTGTATATTTTCTAGAAGGGAATGCCTGTTATTCTTGTGAATATGAGTTGTCTTAAAATAAAAGTGCTTGTGACATACTTGTCACAAGCACTCGCTTTGGATAAAAGCGTCGCTTTGGATAAAAGCGTCTGCCAAATGCCCTAAATGAAATTGAGTTAAT
>CM051002.1:11901946-11941946 GCA_027704905.1 Muraenolepis orangiensis
AGTGTGACTGAACATGTACTTACCCTCTCCCCCTTCTCTCCCCTCACCCCTCCTGACGGGCCCTCTGTCCGCCCTGGTGGCCCTTGACGTCCCTCCGGGCCCCTGAGGCCCTCCCTCCCTGACAAACCATCACGGCCCTGCAGCGGACACACACACACACGCACACATACACACACACACACACATTAAGACACGAAAACACGCAAAAAAAATGCATTAGGAAATAAATAGACCATTAAAAATGAATGAGAAGAAATGAAGAACTCACAGGATCTCCCTTGCGTCCGTCAACTGCATCTCGACCTCTCTCACCCTGAGGGCAAAAGCATAAACTGATCAGAAGAAATCTAAATCTGGAGGATTGAATGTTCTTTATTGGTCACACATGAACACACACAGTGGAATTAGTTTATCTGCATTTAACCCATCCTAGTATTAGATACAGTGGGCAGCTATTGTATATACCCGGAGAGCAGTGTAGGGGTCTAGTGCCTTGCTCAAGGGCACCTCAAGAGGGCCCAAGAGGCGAACCAGCATCTTTTTCCAAGTACCAGTTCTCACTCTGTACTTGGTCTGTTTCTTTTGGGGACTTGAACCGGCGAACCGGCGACCCCTTCCGGTTCCCAGGCCAAGTCCTAACAGACTTGAGCTACTGCCGCTCCGAATGTGTTTTTTTTAAAAGGGAAAAGTAGGTACTTTACCGTTAAATAAATGTTCAGTTTAAATACACGTTCACTGTGTCCTCGACTGAAAATGATCTTCTACGAGAAGAACATTGAGCGATTGGACACAGGGAAGGTGAATGATGATGAAACGTGTGCTCGGTTCAAGAGCAGCACATAAACAGCGCTAGATAAAACCCGCCCCAGAGGTCCGTTATCTTTAGAACATAAAGTGATACAGGTTTTGTATTTTACCTTCTCTCCACGTTCCCCCCTGTCACCCTAAAATACAAAATAGAAAAAAAACATCAGGTAGGGTTTTAGAAACAAAAAGAAGGGAAAAATAAATGGAACAATTTCGACTTTCTGTTTGAATGGAAGCGACTGGAAGCAACTGTTGACCGTTCTCATTCCAAACAGAAAAGAAAAGCGGATCTCGAGGAAGTGGAAGTCAGTGCACTCCACTCTGAAAGGATGACTGTTGTTTTATGAAAGGCTGATACACTCACCCGAGGACATTGGACGGTACACTGCTGCGTCCCTCCAGTGGTCTAGGACAATAAAAACAGACATAACTCACAAAGTGAGCGGGGCTTTTACTATTCTCAAAGGACTCTCTGCATGTGGATCCCCCCCCAAATTCCCAAGGTATTTACACAACTACCGCACTACATAAATGCTGCATGGAGGGTGTTTATACATGTGTGTGCTTTTTTTTTGTTGTTGCTGCGTTAGTGATGTCAGGTCCTGACATCTGGCGTTATCTCTATATAGCCCCAGCTAGTTTCTAAATATGTACAAATACTGTAAGACAAGAAGCAGACGGATGGAAATAATGGTTTTGTTAGTTTTGTTGCATTTCAATACAATTTAGCTTTTAACATGATTCCAATGAATGCTTTTTTTTTTTTACCTCTGCCAGAGGATGTGTTTTCACCCCTGTTTGTCTGTCCCCCTGTCCGTCTGTCCGTCTGTCTGTGTGTCTGTTTGTCTGTTAGCAATATAACTTAAAAAGTTATGTACACAACTTGGTGGTAAGATTACTTATGGGCCATGGAACAGTTAATTGAATTTTGGCGCAGATCTGGATCCAAATCCGGATCCAAGATATCCTTTTTAGTGTGACGGACGTATGTGCTCAACTGAGTGCCCTCAAGTTTGCTTTGGTTATTTTATTCATTTGGATTTTCCTTGTGCCCTACATCGGGTATTCTGGCGATCCCGCAGAGCAGGCCCGCCAGGTCCGAGTGCAGCGCTCCCAGCTGGGACGCATCCCGCGTGTAGAGCAGGTTCTGGGGGCTCTGGTCCGTCACCGCCCTGCGTAACTCCTCCAGGTCCGCCCGGCCCACACCCACCGCCAACACCGTCACACCTGACGTGGCCCAGGGAACACAGTTCAACAGGTCGGTTCATGTTGTTCGCTTCACACACAAGGGTGTTTCTGAGAGACAAGGACTTTTGATCCCCCCAAGCCATTTATTATGAAGAAAAATAAGCTCAACACTGTTCAACAGACAAATATGTTTTTTTTTGCCTTATACACTGGCAGGTTGGCCTTGTACAATAACAACAAGCACATTTGTTCTAAAATAGTAGTTGGGATCTGATAGAGGACTTTTGTTGACATACATACATTTTAACATGCTGTCTGGGCATCTTAATGCTAACTAAACTAGATTCAACATTCAACATTTGCATTTGCCATATGCACGTACATGCACAATGGAATTATGTACAATGGAATGCTTAATCCCCATTCCCTCCGGCAGTATACATTTTCTGAAACACTATTCTATAAAAAATACTGTACACAATAAAAAGACCAATAAAGTGACTGTTGGGTGAAATGTACATGTGTTGAATTGTGCAAAAAGCATTTCAAAAGCATTTTAAACGCTGCAGCTGCCTGAACAGTACAGCACAGTACATGGTGGAACAGTGCAGTAGCTGTAATGAATCCAGAATGTCCATCAAAAGTATGATAGTCTATGATACATATACTGTACTATATGGATATAATGTTATGATAGTGGCAGCACTCCTAGCAGTAGAATACTTTGCAACTGAATAGATGAGAATGCATGGACCAGGGACAAGGGCAATGCAGTTGTTTCTTGGTCACTGTGGTTTGCCTACCTGGAACTCCGACCGTGCTCGCTGGAGCTCTGATGTTAGCCTACCTGATGCTCTGACAGTGCCAGCCGAAGTGGTGAAGTTAGCCTACCTGATGCTATGACCCTGCTCGCTGGAGCGGTGATGTTAGCCTACCTGATGCTATGACCCTGCTCGCCGGAGTGGTGATGTTAGCCTACCTGATGCTCTGACAGTGCCAGCCGAAGTGGTGAAGTTAGCCTACCTGATGCTATGACCCTGCTCGCTGGAGCGGTGATGTTAGCCTACCTGATGCTATGACCCTGCTCGCCGGAGCGGTGATGTTAGCCTACCTGATGCTCTGACAGTGCCAGCCGAAGTGGTGAAGTTAGCCTACCTGATGCTATGACCCTGCTCGCTGGAGCGGTGATGTTAGCCTACCTGATGCTATGACCCTGCTCGCCGGAGCGGTGATGTTAGCCTACCTGATGCTCTGACAGTGCCAGCCGAAGTGGTGAAGTTAGCCTACCTGATGCTATGACCCTGCTCGCTGGAGCGGTGATGTTAGCCTACCTGATGCTATGACCCTGCTCGCCGGAGCGGTGATGTTAGCCTACCTGATGCTCTGACAATGCTAGCCGGAACGGTGATGTTGTCGCTGGATTTACTGTCCGAGATGATGACCACGGCGCCAGGCACCCTGGACCTTCGGCCCCCTGAGGACTTCAGGAGGAACTGATTGGTGAAGGTCAGCGCTTGGCCTGCAGAGGGAGATAGAGAGCTTAGTACAAAGATGAACAATTGATGAACAACTGTTACGGTTCCTCGTATTTATCATTCTTATTGTTACGGGACTAACCAATTTCATTGCCCGAGACCTCGTTGAAGGGTGTGGACAGGATTTCTTGTAACATTGCCTCTTTGTTGGTGTGGCGATTGAGCAGGAACCAGACTTTGGGTCTGGAGCTGTATACTACGATTCCCACCTGAGGACACAAGGCATGGCAAGCTCGCTAGCACACACTAGGAAACACCATACACAGAGAGAGATAAACAGTGCTCCGAAATAGAGAAAACAAGACAGTGTTTTCTACTCTTGACATGAACATGTTCACTTCATTAAAGATGTTAAACATGTACTTCTGTATTATATTTATATATAGGACACACTCAATATTCAAGACCTTTTTTGTTTTGTTTTTCCTGAATCACGAGTCACAGACCTGAGAGTCTCGTGCGCCGATGGTAGTGAGGGACCCGGCTGCGCTGGTCAGAAGGGCCGTCAGCGGCACGGCCAGGCTCGCTCTGTCCCGAGACGCTGGTACTAGGAAGACCACGTCTAGACGGCCCCCCGTGCACACTGCGGAGAGACGAGGGCAAATGCTGATGTATCCGAGCCCGTGATGAGAGACAAGTGATTGTTATATACAACAGGTGCGTGTGTGTGTGTGTGTGTGTGTGTGTTTGCATGCGTGCATGTGTTACCGGTGCGTTCCTCCACATAGCGCTCGGGTCCCAGGCCGCGGTTGGATCTGGCCTGCAGGGTGAAACGGTATCGCTGGCCCAGGCGCAGCCCTGTCACTGGGTAGGAGCTGGAGGAGGCGGGAAGCGTGATAGACTGTCCCGGCGACGTGTCTGCAAGACATCAGACGGACAGTTGTTTAGATTAGATGCTACGGCCCATTTTCCGATTAGATTCTACAGCGGATTCTACAGTCAATTTCGATTGTGTCTCGAGTCAGAAACCTTTTACATGAAAGGCATGACAACTACCCCAGCCGGTTTGCATGCAGGGCCAGTTGACGAGAGATCCCCGCTTGGTATGCCCGCGTACAGGTTTCAGATTTGTATCACAGCCATAGTTTCCCTGTTCTCTATGAACGGGCGACCCTAGTGTGCGAGTTTACAGAGCTTGGGATCATGTTTCGAGGTTAATCATCGAGGTCAATCATCGAGGTCTAGGATTGTTTCAATCACTGTCTACTCTATCTCTCATGTAACCGTTCCCACCTGTTGAGATGGAGAAAACATCTCTCTCTCTCTCTGTGCGAGCTCGTAACTGTCTTCAACACGTGATTTGACGAGTGATTCAAAATGCTGGCGTAAACTAGGCCATGTGAATTATGATTAGTTTATTAATGAGCAGGTAGGGATTAGGCTTCTGGCTCTAGTAGTAGACTGCAGACACTGGTGTTCAGACCCAGTACCTGAGAGGCTGAGAGTCAAACAGCCTAGCCACGATGCCCTCTGTTTATAACAGTTTGTAACAATAAACAATATAACGTAATCTCGGATCCAGCAGTCCTACTATGCTATAGCACATTTCTTGGGGGGTAGAGACAGCACAGAGCCTGGGTCGGGAACCGAAAACTGAAAGGAGGGTTGATCTGAAACCTTAACAGACACAGAGTTTGCGTTTGCCACCCACTCAGCTTACAGATCAGTCGAATTCGCCTCCAGCAACAAGATCGGTCGAAAAACCAAATAGAAACAAAGATTTTCCATCAGACTTAAGTGTGATTTGCGAGACTATAACCGGGGCAATACTGCCAGGTGCGAATGTGTCATTCTGATGAAAGAAGTGAATATGTTATCGTGGTCTGTGACTCACCTCTATCCCTCGTCCAGGTGAGGTAGTATCCAGTGGCACCTGGAACAGGTATCCAGCCCAGGACGACAGAGGTCTCCCTCACCTCGGCAACGCGCAGGCCTGTCACAGCCTGCGTGGGCGTCTGGCTCACAGCTGTGTGGATCATAACCCGCGAGCCCAACGAGAACCACATATGTATAGACGGATACACACAAACTCACTTCACAAACAAACACCACCGTCTTTTGTGTGTGAAACGAGGATGTTTCTCTTCTTCCTGCTTCTTGCTGCTTTTAAAACATCACTCAAAAACACACACACATCTACACATCTAACATCTTACTCTCCTCAACTGTGTTCTTTTGAATGTTTTAATGTAACCTTTCATTGATATTTGTGTGTGTCAATGTGTGTGAAGACTCACGTGTGGTGACTCGGACAGTTACGGGGGACCCCTCCCTGTTCTGGACCAGAGCCATGACCTGGACCTCGTACTGGGCGCCCGGGTCCAGCTGGTCCAAGTCCACCGATGTCACCTCTCCCCCCACGACCCGGCTGCTCTCCTCCCCGCCTACGAGACACAACACACACACACACACACACACACACACACACACACACGCACGCACACACACACACACACAGAGCACTGACAAGGTGGCCTGATATGGGACAGCTGCCGGACCTTACAACCTTCTCTGTGTAAAGGACTTCTGGGTTACTTATTTTTAGCTTTTCGTCATCATGTTGTGTTCAGCTACGCACAAGCCAAAGGACACAAAGTTGAAATGTAATAAAGCTGGTGGTCAGTGAACGGATTGGAGGGACTTCTGTGCTTTGAAAAGATCACCAGAGATGTTTCAAGTACAAACTGGAAACCAGATATACAATTCTTGTTTGTGTGTGTCTATTTGTACACAATTGGTTTTGCTCAAAAGGATTTGCGACACAGACATAGCCTGTAGAGTCCTACCATCCTCCCGCCTCCAGGACACGCGGTAGGACGTGGCTCCTTGCACACCGACCCAGGTGACCCTGATGACCTCTCCGTGAGGTTCCTGCACTGTGAGGGATGTCACAGTTCCCACCACAAGCGGATCCGACTCTGAAGAAGAAGAACACCTTTTTAAGCATTTTGTACATCAAATAACCCAATCACACGCAATGAAAATGTTGGTCTGATTTTGTATGAACGTATCTTCAGTCTGTTGTGTTAGTCTGGAGGGAAAATCAGGCCGACTCAACAGGACAGCAGCGGACTCCGAAAGGTGTACCTGTCCTGACGCTCAGCGAGACGGGGGTTCCTTCCCGAGCGCCGGCCAGCGTGTACACCGACACCCGGTACGCAGAGTCCGCCTGGAGCCCGTCGATGGAGAAAGACGTTGTGTTGGCAGCCAGGCTACGAGTGACCTCCACCCCTGCATGAAGAGACACAGAGGGCAAAGACATACTGGTGACGTCTGATTCACCAGTGATACAGACGTGATACATGTACACCGCACAGGACACAGAAAGATACATGACATATATCATGTAAAAGATACATGACGTGTAACATGTAAAAGATACATGACATATATCATGTAAAAGATACATGTAACATGTAATAGATGCATGACCTATGACATGTAAAAGATACATGAACTATAACATATACATGTAACATGTCTTGTACAGGTGTTAACATGTGCAATTATGGAACCCTTATAAGACATATGCAACGTATACGGAACCTATACGGTGATGTAAATGATGAATACACACACAAAAAAACCCCAATGATTGATGTTAACCATGAGGTGTTTTAAACCCCCCCCCCACCCCCCCTCTTGGACTTCACGATTTGCGCGATCACGATTACCCCCCCCCCCCCCCCCCCCAGTTGGTCTTCACGATGTTGGCGATGGTGAAGATCTGTGCACGCGTTTTTTTTAATGTTTCAGTCCCCTCCGGTGATAGTGGGGGGGTCGCCAGTCTCTAGCTCTGTTATTTTGGGGGTCGCGGGCTGAAACGTTTGGGAACCCCTGCTCTACACCACAACAACACAACCGGATGTGATCAGGGCCCGAACACCGCAGCCACATACCGTCGTCACGACGCCAGACCACCCGGTACCCCGTGGCCCTGGAGGCGGGCGCCCAGGAGATGCGGATCCTCTGCGACGAGACGTCGACCACGCGGAGGCCGGACACCCCGCCGTTACCGTTGCCGTTGGCGTTGGTGCGGGTCGACAGCGTGGCGGCCTCTCCCACCCGCTGGTCGGCCATGGCCGCCACGCCCACCACCAGCGGCTGGTCCGGCTGCAGGCCCTCGATGGTGAAGGTTGACAACTCCGGTCCCACGAGGCGGGACTGCTCCCCGTCTAACACAGAGAGGGGAGAGGAGGGGGCGGGGGAGGTTAGATGGGAGAGAGGGGGGAAGGGGGGAGTGTAGAGGGGAGAGGGGTAGAGGGAAGAGGGATAGGGAGGGTAGAGGGGTAGGTGAGAGAGAGGGGAGGGGAGAGGGGTAGGGAGAGGAGAAGAGGGTAGAGAGGAGAGGTGGTAAAGGGTAGAGGGGAGAAAGGGAGGTAGAGGGGAGAAAGGGAGGTAGAGGGGAGAGGGGAAAGAGGTAGGGAGGGGGGAGGGGAAAGGGGGAGAGGGGTTGGGAGGGTAGAGGGGTAGGGAGGGTAAAGGGGAGAGGGGGAGAGGGGGATAGGGGAGAGGGAGGTGAGGGTATAGGGAAGAGGGGTAATGAGGGGAGAAGGGAGAGGGGTAGGGAGGGTAGAGAGGGGAGAGGGGGGAGAGGGGGTGGGTTATGCACACAATGGAAGGAAGCTTCTATGGAGGAGCAAAGGAAGTGGTGCTGGTGTGACTTTAAAGGAAGATGTGGGAAGGATGAAGGGCAGACGATGGAGTGATGAGAGGACCGGGTGGGAATAGAATAGAGAATAGGCGTAGGAGTTCACCGGCTGTTTTATATTCCACACGTCATCAACACAACATGACCCAATGAATACATTTCATATTTCATGCACATTGTACGTGCTTCTAAGCAAGTAAGTATTGTTGTACGATTTACTAGAATGTGGATGGAAAAACAAAACATGTTATATATTTGCTGTGATATATATATATATATAAGTATATATTTATATACTTATATACAAATATGTATTGTATATTTTTCCATTCACTTTGTCAAGACAAAAACAAGTTTGATAGAAACTACTACTGTGCACATGAATGGGCACATGATAACAGAAGACTCAACTCACTGTTGCCTTGTCTCCATGTAACCCTGTAACCCGTTGCCCTGGCAACACTGAGCCAGCCAATACGAATCCTCCGACTGTTTACATGAATCACTTTCAGGTCTGTTATCCTCCCAACTCCTTGCTCTAAAAAGAAGGACGCAAAGAGGTAAGAAAAACATTGGTTTCATAAGTGATTGAAGACGGAATTTTTATGAATAGGTTCTAATGAACCAGATGGAAGAACGGTCGGTCATGTGCGTGTGTGTGTGACGCAATAAGAGATAAATAAAGTTGATGCATCTGCATTTTCTACATCTATGCTATGGAACACTGTATTTTTGGTGCTTTTGGTGCTGCACAAGTTGACTTCTGGGACTAATCAAGAGAACATGTATAATTGAGTCTTTCTTCTGATTAGATGATGTAAGGTCCGGACCAGAAATGTGTACATGGGCCTTTAAACACGACGGCCTCCGTTCTCTCCCGTTCAGTCAGAACAACTCTCCTCAAAAAACTAAAAAACCAAAGTCTAGCCACACTCACTCATGAGAAATATGGAACAGATCAGACATTCAAACATTCCCAGGGTGAAGGCTGGAACGGTCTAATCCAAATTCCTAATGGAAGTAAAAAGCTGAAATGCTTATGCTCCAACCGGAGACCAACCGGCTCAGACTCCACAACCCGGGTGGAGGCTCGGGTACCTTTCATTCATTCATTCATTCATTCATTCATTCATTCATTCATTCATTCATTCAGTCATTCATTCACAATAGCGTGACAAGACAGCGGCGCAGTGTTCCCTCGCCTGGTTTGATGTAGACGGTGACGGGGTCTCCCGCCCGCTCTCCCACCAGCGCCGTTACGCTGACCCCGTAGGACACGCCCGGCGTAAGGTCGCGGAGGTCAAGGGTCGTCTGGTTTCCAGGGACGCTGCGGCTTTCCTCAGTCCCGTCTGTCGTGAGACCCAAGAGTTGCAACACAGTTATTTCAATATAATACAATAATAATACAAAAATGATATATATATATATATATATAATATATATAACACATATATATATAAATATAGAAACATATACATATAATACATATATATATATATATATATATACAACTCAGACGTCACCATCTGAGTTGACGATCAGGAAGCGGTACTGCGTGGCACCCGCCACGCCCGTCCAGCCGAGTCTCATGGTGCTGCCCAGGTACTCCACCACCCGCAGGTTCGATACCCTTCCCACCGGTTGATCCACTGGCCAATCACCCCGGGGAAAAAAAGGACAAAAGAAGAAAAGAAAAGTAGTGAATGACAGAATGTTATAAGCTCATTCGCTGAAAGACTATCCAGCCTTTGCCCCCCCCCCCCTCCCCCTGGGGTCCTCACCAGCGGATGAGGAGGAGGCTGGAGTGGCCTCCTCCCGGCCTTCGTACAGCGTGTACAGGGTGATGAGGTACTCTGTGCCGGGCTGCAGGCCCGAGAGCAGATACCTGGTGGTACCCTTGGGGAACGACTGGCTCTGCACGGACCCTCCTGCAGGCAGAGCAACGAGGCCGCACAGTGAGCGAGGGAAAAATACACTTGCAGACACAGTGACTACAGTCATCAGAAGCTTGCCTCTAATGAGGCTGTCTGGCTTTAAAGAATGTCTGGTGAAGACAGAGAGAGAGAGGTGTGTGTGTGTGTGTGTGTGTGTGTGTGTGTGTGTGTGTGTGTGTGTGTGTGTGTGTGTGTGTGTGTGTGTGTGTGTGTGTGTGTGTGTGTGTGTGTGTGTGTGTGTGTGTGTGTGTGTGTGTGTGTGTGTGTGTGTGTGCGTGCGTGCGTGCGTGTGTCTATGTGCGTTCACGTCTGCACACACCGTCTGGATTGTGGGCATGACAACTGTACAGTACGAGCGGCTGCATGGCCATGTGCATAGACGTCTCTATTGGAGTCACATTCACACACTTCACATTGGAGTGTGCGTGCTTGGTGTGTGTGTGTGTGTGTGTGTGTGTTTGCATGTTCTAGTATGCTGAGCATGCACGTTGCGAATGTTCAAAGCCCACCTTGGCCCTGCCTCCACTCCAGGCGGTAGCCTTTTGACGACTGGATGAGGTTCCAGAGGAGGCTGACGGCCGAGGGGCTGGAGGGCTCGGCCCTCAGGATCTGCTGCTCCTGGCGCTCTGGCAGGGAAGGTTCAGGGGGGGGGGGGGGATAAACAGAGACAGACAAGCTTGAGTTATTCAGCAGACGCTTTTATCCAAAGCGACTTACAAGCGAGGCTGAGAAGCGCACAATCGTTAATTGGAGTGTACACAAATTTGGAAGACCCCTTTGCCTCGTTTCTAAACCAGCATACAACAACAACATACCGGAGACAAGGAACACAGAACTGAAGCGTGCCAATATTTTGTAATCTTCCCCAGTACATTCCTTGTGAAATACCATCTACAGGATATCTGCAAGTTATATTATCGGTTTAGCGTTCAAATGCTTGCAGATGCGTTTCCATTGATCTTGAAAGGATGACATTTAAAGCTGCATCATGCACGGGTTAGAGTCCCCCCCCCCCCCCCGGGTTTATTTGTCTTCTCCTCGCAGACAGCAGCATCACCCCTCAGGCTTCCCCCCCGTCTGCAAAACACGTCTGAAAACACCCATCGCTTTTTCTCACCCGCACCCCCCACACCACCCACCCCACCCCAAAAATACGAAAAAATGTATCCTACACAAGACACTAAACACTTTCCCCCTTTATTTATGACATGTGGCTGTGTTGCTCCATCCACAGACATCTTTTATAGCTGCCACCCAGAGAAACCAGGCACTGGGAGCAGGATTTCATCACCGACACAGTGATGAAGAGCATTCGTGCTCCTCTTATCTCCATCGTTCAGGGTTTTTCCTCCCCGGGGGGGGGGGGGTGGCGACGCCTACAGCGCAAGAAGCGCGGACACCTCCAACATGTGGGGGGACTCTAATCTTCAGCCGTCAGGTTCTTCTGATAGACGGGGAATAAAAGGTGCCCACACTTTCCACACTGAACGTAAGTACAACAAGGCTTCCAGATAGCGTCTCACTGACACCTGACATACGACATTTATTGTACACTTATACTATTATTATACTACAATAATAATAATAATAATAATAGTAATAATAACCTTTACTTTATATAGCGTGATTCTCAAGGGGCTTTAGAAAAAAATACAATACAAAGTACAAATCAACGACAACAAGATCAAAGAAGAGAAGTACAATTAATTCAACGCTTGAAACTATTGCAAATAATGTATACAATCTATACTATTAGATGCCGTTTCACTCGAGTCAATTCTATTCCATTCTACTCTATACTTTGGAAACTTTGTTTACAAATGCAGATTCCAAGGCACGGCCATCTTCAGCCCTCCCACTCTGTTGAGTGGGAGGGCTGCTGAGTGCCCCGCAAACATCAAGCCAGAGATGTTAATAGAAGACATAAACATGGCGAGGTACAGGATCCGGACGGCGAGTATGAAGGCCCCGCGGTGAGAGGCCCTGGTCTTGTTCCTCCCCCTCCCCCCCCCACCGGGTCGGCCGGTTCTCAGTGACTCAGACAAACAAAACCACCGACTGAAGTCAAACCATCCCATTGCCATTAGTCACAAAAGATGGAAAATGTCTGTATGTGTGTGGGATGAGTGTGTGTGTGTGTGTGTGTGTGTGTGTGTGTGTGTGTGTGTGTGTATCTCCTTAATCTGTGTGTGGATGTGTGTGTGTGTGTGTGTGTATCTCCTTAATCTGTGTGTGTGTGTGTGTCTGTGTGTGTGTGTGTCTGCTTAACGAGTGTGTTGATGTGTGGGTGTGGTGGGAATGTCTCCTAAACAGAGCAGTAACATGTAGGGTTTTGATAAAACAACACGTGTCTCTTTGTCCTGCCTCTTCACCTTCTACTTGTCTTTCCTCTGCCCAAACCTCCTGTACTCCTGACAGCTGGCACCTCTGAAAGCACCCAGTGCAAAGACAACCTTTACCACGTATTGTTCCAAGAAAGCAAGGACGGGAAGAAAGTATATGTATTTTGTTGGGATTTCTTCCCAACAATGTGTGTGCGTGCGTGCGTGCATGCGTGCGTGCGTGCGTGCGTGCGTGCGTGCGTGCGTGCGTGCGTGCGTGCGTGTGTGTGTGTGTCTGCGTGTGTGTATGCGGTTATAGCTGGAGGCAGCCTGGAGGGTGGAAGAATCACAGAATTGGTGAGGGATTAAAGGGGAAGGGGAAACAAATGCTTCATTATTATATAAATCAACATAGATGGTATTAGTTCTGCAACACCTGCCGTCTACGGTAGGGGCTCTCGTGGGAAAAACACCGGCGCCCCTCTGTTAGGGGCCACACCTGAAAACAGCAGAGCCCCTCTCCCTGTAATTAAAGTCTTAAAGGAGAAAAGTGTGTTCAGGGAGAGTGTCTGGGCTGTTATGTAGCAGAATGAAGCGTTAGTGTGTGGGGGGAATATATATCATCACATAGCTTTGAACTCAACTTGACTTAAAGTATGGAATGGAACACAACAACACTCACTATGCAGGGTCTGCAGGGTGAAATGTTGTCTGGGTATGCTTGGTGTAACTATACAATTATTTCTGAAAATATGTGTAAATAGAGCTATTTCTGTGTTTGTTTATTATGTTCATGATATCATCATCTTCTTCTTCTTGTTCTTCTGCATCATCTTCATTATTGCTAGAAAAAGTTCTGATGATGACGATGATGATGATGATTTCATGAATACAATTATATTATCAGTTCTTGAGGATGATAAGAATTGTATGTATATACAGTATATTTAGTTTACTGCTGTACTGTATCTACATCACCCAGCTTTACTAGTTCAGTGCTGGCACTAGATGGAGAGCCAGCTGTAAGACTCCTGTATTTACATCACCCGGTAGTTCTAATTCAGTGCTGGCACTAGATGGAGAGCCAGCTTTACGCCTACAACAACGAAATAACCCACCTATTTTGAACCTGCCGGTGGCCGCAGGGCCCTCTGTGTCGCCGTGGTAGAGAGGGATGATGGTGACGATGTACTCCGTGTCTGGCTGCAGGTTGGACAGAGAGTGAACCTCCTTGGACCCCACCACCTCCACTGTATCCACGTTACGGCCTATCAGCACGGAGCCAGGCACCAAGGAGAAATGTCACGTGAGACAGAAACGTGAAATGTGATTTCATTATAATACAATAATTATAAATAATAATAATAATATAATAATAAATAATGTATTTATACCTTGATTAAAAAATGTGTAGCAAAGTTCTTCACAACAAAGTAATACAATAAAATAAAACTTAATTATAACAACTGATGCCATAATAAAAAAAAGTTTTGTTCAAAATAAATCAGAAAAAAATAATATATATATATATATAACAAACAAACACTACAATAAGCAGATTAAGAATGTGAGAATCTGGGAACAGATACACATGGACGAACAAGAAACACATTTGTTCGATTCTACTGATGCCAAAAATAGAACGATAGAACAAGACATCAATGGGGATCCTAACAATACCACCCTAAATCACTACAATTAATAAAATCATGATTTAACGAGTAGCAAATGGAAACTGTTGGCGCTCATTTGGGACCATCGGAGGCAGCTGTTGCAATGACTCCTGTTTGGCCACAGGTGGTGCTGTAGTGTGTGTTTTGTGTGTGTGTTTTGTGTGTGTTTTGTGTGTGTTTTGTGTGTGTGTGTGTGTGGCCCCAGTACCTGGGAAAGGTCCCCAGACCAGACGGTAGGCCCTGACCCCGGCGGCCCCTCTCCACCGCACGCGCACACTGCTCTCCGACTCTGTGTCTACCGCCAACTGCTGCACTGACTCAAGACGCACTGACACACACACACACACACACACACACACACACACACACACACACACACACACACACACACACACACACACACACACACACACACACACACACACACACACACACACACACACACACACACACACACACACACACACACACACACACACACACACACACAACATAGATAAATGCACAACAAAAGTCAATGAAAACTACCATTTCATATTTTTCGGAAGGATGCCACTTTACTTTTATAAACAGAAAAACACTAGAAGTAATTACATAGCAGTCAGTAGTTCATGAATGTACTGTGATTATAGGTAACGAGTAATTCATAGTTGTTATTATAAAGTCATAATAATGGTTATTCCAGCGAGAAGAGCGATTGATGCAGGTATTTACTGCACTATAGTGTTGCATTATAACGGCGGGCTTCAGCACCCCGGCATTGTGTGTGTGTGTGTGTGTGTGTGTGTCTACGGGTGTGCAGCTAGCTGGCTGAGGGTAGCTTGGGGGGGTGCTGCTACTCACGGGTGCGGGCGGTGAGGGTGGAAGGGGAGGAGGCGTTGCGTGCAAACAGCGGATAGAGGCTGATGGCGTACTCCGTGTCGGGCAGCAGCCCCTCCAGGGTGGTGGAGGTGGTGGAGTCGGCAGGTAGGTTGATCTCCTGCAACCTGCTGGCAGCCTGGCCTACTCCCCCCCCCCCCGCCCATCCAGACCCGAGACCAGAGAACCATGGGAGACAAACATTTTGTGCTGTTAGCCCACATTAGCCCAAGCAACATTTCGTTTTAGAGCCCAAACCACACACACAGATCGTTATTTTTTTTCTTGTTTTTGCTATCTCTTGAAATAATCGGAAAAGTACATCATTTATTTTACAGGTGGTTTTCCGAACAAGCTTCCCCGCTCCCTCCCACTTCACGTTAGAACTCGTCGATGAGGATGAAAGCTACCCGGCAACTGAGACCAAAGAAACGCTACCTCGGGACACGAAGGACAGGCCAGCCCTTAACAATGGATCCATGCCCGATACATCACTGTATAACACCACAGAGCTTCGTCCAATCAGAGGCCTTCCTGTGAGGGACTGGTACCCCTGCCACATCCCGTAAGAGTAAGAGTCTAGGTCCGAGGTGCCACTTCGCATGCAACACCCAAATGACTGATTTGGTGATTTCATTGTTTTGGCTGTATAATCAAACCCTAAGGGGAGCCTTTCATTCATGAGTCATCTCCCTAGCATCTCCCTAGCATCCAGACATTATAATACCTTCACGATGTTTGCCACACCCTGTCTGTCACACTGTTATACTTTAATACTGCACTATGTGCAGTATTAAAGCACCAGCCAGCAGCTCCTTACATTATCACCGAATCCCTTTCCAACTTAACCTTACGTGTCCTTTTGCATTCCATGTGAAGGATCGGCGACGACAATCCTTGCTTAATACTGGAGGTAATGTGTGGTAGTAAATCACCTAACTGGCAACCAGTCCCTGGGGGGGAGACTTTATTCTGCTTTATTTTTTATTTGATGCAGTACAAACTTGCCATAGGCATTTTAAACATTACCTCTTCTATCTACATTTATTACTCTTAATATTCTGCTATAGAGTCAACGCTCAGCGAATCATTGAGTGCTCTGCAAAACTGGCATTGGCTGTTTTTTTTCGACGATGTACAAACAATGTAAGCAAAAGGAGTTGGGGTGGGGGTGGGGGAGAGGGGGTCGTGGAGGCTGACCTCGCGGGCCGTAGGTCAACCTGTACCCCTGGAAAGAGGACGAAGGCCGCTCCCATGCCAGAGACAGAGAGAAGAAGCCGGCCTGGACCAGCCGCAGACTGGACGCCCCTGGCAATGACCCTGGGGAAAAACAGGAGCAGAGCATGAGCGACTTGTCTGTCTGTCTGTCTGTCTGTCTGTCATATCTCTCCATTTGGTGTCTGATTACCAATGAGTACCAATCAATGGAAGGACTCTTACGAGCCTACAACCATCCACACGCCACCTGCCCCTGTGGCCCTACGCCCTGCTTCCAACACTCACTGGTGCGCTGCTTAGCGGACGTGGACTCCCCCACGCTGTTGGGGTACTGGGAGATGACGGTCACCAGGTAGTCCGTCCCCGACCTCAGCTCCCGTGCCGTAAAGGTCCGCTGATGGGCAGCCACGTTTTCCTGCCACACACAAGACACAAGTGCATCAGACGCCAAAGGGACAAGTAGGTTTCAGCCAAAAAATACATCTGTAGAGATGTCTGGGCATCTGGGCATTCCTCATGCTCATCCTCCTTTTCGCGCGGCATACCGATGGGTACTGCATCACTTTTGCTGCCAGAATGTACTGTCGAAAAGCGGATCCACGAAGATCCACCCCTTTTAGACATGTTCATACTTATGCCCGAATCCTTGTGTTTCTCACACACAAGCACAACCTCGCTGCTCAGGCACCTGCAGCTAGGAAGCCTGTTCCCATACAGATCCCGTGCGAGGTCTCCACCCCTATTGGCATACCAGGGAACTCACCTGATGCAACTCCGCCGTAATTGGCTGTCCCAGGCCGGACAGAGGCGTGTACTGGACCACGTAGCCGCTGACGGGCCCTCCGGCCGCACTCCAACGGAACCTGAGCGAGTCGGAGGTTTGGCCCAGGAACTGGACATTGGACGGGCCAGAAAAGGCCTCTGTGAAAGCAGGGAGAGCGTGACGCACCTGGATAATATGGCGATGATGAAGATGATGATGATCGCTGACCGACAGCATGTAAAGCCATTAGTAGCTTAAGTGACTGACGTTGAAGTACTGATGTAATCAGGAAACCCAACGGCAATTCATTATCTTAATGGCTCATTGAGTCCTTGGTGAATTTGAATTCAGTGTCAACCAAGTGTGAGCGTGTTACGCTCGGCAGGCAGAGGAACTTACACCACGGCAGAAAGATGAGTGATGTGTATAATTGCACTATTTAATCAGCGTGCCTCCCACGCTGAACAGACGGTAAACATGTTTAGAGGAGGGCTGTTTGATCAATAGCAATCTTCAATAGCGGCTGTGAAATGGCTTTCCATGCATCTGTCCCCTCAAATAAACAAAGACAATGGGCCACTGATAATATGCCAAATATCTGCGAGTACACAGATGCATAGTCATTTGTTAGTCAGTGAAATACAACCAACAACAAAGTGGTGTTAAAGTGATGGACAGCAGGACCTACAAAAACGTAAAACAGCCATGAGATATCACAGAGGAAGGTATCCACTGCACACCCACTGAATATCTTGTCAGGATAATGTCGAAATGGTATACTATCATACTGTACATCTCAAATCAGGCTAAAGAACAGTCTAACATAAAATAGACGCATTCAAGGAATAGAAGGACCTCGATAAACTGACATGACGTGAGATTGCAATCAGTCGGACGCTTCATAGCCCTTAATAACATAATCAGAAGTAAACAAATGAAGAGAATTTCTGTTGTCCATCATCAAATGTCAGTGAGCCTCCCCATAGCCAACCATATATTTCAGGTCACGTCAATCAAGCAACCAATCAAGAAAGCGTCTGCCTGTTTCGCTCTCCCTTGAAGTGCAGACGGGGGGGGAAACTCGGTCGGGGAGAGTGATGACAGGTACCGTCACTGGCGTACACTCCTCCGGCGCTGGAGCAAACCCGCGGGCCCACCCGGGGAAGCAGGGTGTTCAGCAGCCTGAAATCCCCCACGAAGGAGGTGTAGTCTTTGGGGGGCTCGGAGGCGATCAGCTCCAATTCGTTCCTGTCAGCGCTCTTTATGCCTAGAAGGGTGAGAAGGGAGCCGCTTTTTCAAAGTGACTCGGCGAAATGAATGAAAAAAAGAAAAAAAATCATCATAAAAAAGGGACTCTCTTCGTCAGGGGAGATGCTCACCGAGGGCGAACACCACCACCCTCTGGCTGCGGAGCCTCTGTGCCGGCTCCTGCACGCTGTCCTGGGACTTCCCATCTGTGATCAGGATGGTGATCTGAACAGACAGACGGCATAGGAATCCGGGACACACGGTCTAAGTATAGGTACTGTACGTGTAGGGACCTTGGAGAGGATTATGTTAAACGGGCTGGACATCTAGAAAGGAATAGTTTGAATTAAACCTCTCAATCAGACCCTCACCTCACGACAACAACAAACAAACAAAAAAATATATAGAAATATTGTACTGTATGTAACTGTAAAATAACACACCAAGATCTACTTCTTGTGTGGGTAACCTACTTGGCAATGCATCACATGCTGATTCTTTTGACTCCTGATGTCCATGAATTAGTAGTTTGGTTTAATCTCTCGCTCACCTTCGGGACGTCCCGACTGGTGGCCGGGTTGAAGAAGTTGTCCGCCACGAACTTGAGGCCGGCGCCGGTGCGCGTGTTCCCGCCCTTGTAGTTCAGGTTCTCTATGGCGCTGACCAGCTCTGTGCCGTTCAGGTAGGTGGTGAATGTGAACTCAACCCTGGTTTCCATAACAACCACAACAACAACAACAACACGAACAAGTTAGGTTACTCGACCTGATCAAGAGGATGGCAACATCATGGCGTTATTGTACATTTCCAAATCTAGTGACTAGTTCACTAGATTTTCACTAGAATCTAGTTCACACGCGGGAGTGTCCACCCGGATGTCTTTTTCACTACCTTTACCGTGTTCTAGTGTCTTACTAAGTAGATTGTTTGCTTGTTAGTTAGTTAGGTATTGTTATATTGTTTGCCTACTACATTTGTACTTTTACATGAGCACTATGAGTTCAGTTCTTGGAGACAAGACAAGTAAGGCAATGGAATGCACTTATGACTTCAGCATTTCTTGTTGAAACACACTATTGTAAGTCGTTTTGGACAGAAGCGTCTGCTGAATGACTGTAATATAATGTAATGTAATGTTATGTAATGTTATGTGTGACAGGCCGAACAACCCAGCAGCCTACCCGGTGGATCGTACCAACCGGTAGGCTGATCTATAGGGGGGAGGGGTGTATGGCTTCGAAGCGGCTCGTAATGGCTGATCAACATCACGCCGGGGGGAAAAAAACGGGGGCAACCTCTGTGAATCACCTGGACGTGTCGCTGTACTGCACTGCCCCAAACCGGATCCCCGATGGGCCGACGTAGCTGGCGAACGGCTTGACGATGGCCACCATGAAGGCCTTCACCTGCAGGAAGTTGGCCCTGCCGATGCTGGAGGAGCCGTCCACCAGGAAGACCACATCGGCAGCCTGGACATTATTACATCGGCCTGGGAGGAGGGAGACGCCGAGAAGCACATTATTACAGAACACACGCCGCGACTTTAAAGGGACGCTGTGAAGTTTGAATGATTGTAATTATTTTGTTTACTTTGCGTTTCAGCCTGGTTCACAGATGACAGTAGGACCACCGCGGGTAAAAACCAGCCCCACATCTTTACGACCTGGGAACAGACATGTAGTTAAATTCACTTTTTCACTTTTTCACTTTTTATTGGAAATTATGACTGTAATTTCATTTCAGTCATAGATATAATTGAGTGTTTACTGTTTAGATTAACGCCAAATCAAATCATAACGACAACAAATACAGCTGAAAGTATGTGATAACATTAAAATGTCCGCACAAAGCAAGCTTGGAGCATTTTAATGAATATTCTAAATCCAAAAACATGTTAAAATATGTTTTAGATTTAAATGATTCCTTCAAATGCAAAGCCTGTAACAGGCTAATACAAAGCTGGCTAGCATGTCCTGTAATTAATTCTTCCTACTGTTTTTCCCACAGTGACATCCTGTTTTGCTTGATAGTATGTGTTACTATGGAGGAAATATGTCATTATCTTATCTTGATCAAAACTACTGGTGTTCTCATCTGTCTAATAAGAAAAAAGATTGACATCATAAAACACACAAAGGTATTGCAGAGATACATTTTTGCTCACTGCTACATTCAGGTTTATTTATGAATGTGTTTATTTATGGATATATATTTTTAGCATCTTGCATTTTTTTTGTAATAACGATGACAAGTTACATAGTTACAAGTAACAGTGAACATTCAAATCTAAGTTAATAATATATAAGTTATTCACTCGTCCATTCAAGAGAAACATAGGAATACAGGTATGTTCTTGTTCAGGAACATGGGAGGCTTGGGATGATTTGAGACCAGATGATAATCATCTTGTCCCTAGACTACAAACGCACAGCTATAGACATTTGAGGAGCTTCAATTAGTTTAACAGGGCATCCGAAGGTAAATTTCCGGAACTCGGAACTCCATCTGAAGGCAGGCAGATAAGGCTAATTGGAGGCAATACTGCCTATGGCATTACTCCACAAACCGCCACCCGCACCCTCAGATCTGCCAACAGCTTGCTCCTCAGGGCCCCAGTTCTGCACCATGGGGGACAGAGCTTTTTGGTCGGCTGCGCGCTGTGGAATGGCCTTCCTCATCATTAGAGGGCGCCACAGACCCGGGACTCTTTAAAGACTAAAAATGAACTTTTTATGTAAATATTAGTGCTCACTATTTTAAGTAATTTTACTTTGTTTGTTTGCTATGTTTTTAACTTTGTAGCACTCTTTAAATTTTTTTAATGAAATGCAATATAAGTGCAATATAAATTAAATGTATTATAATTATTATTTTAATGGCTGTGTGTGACCATTCTGGCGACATAACACCGCCAGAATGTGTGAAGAATGACTGCTTTCGGTGCGGACCGGGAAACAGTGTATTGTAATGTGTAACAATGGCAGCACTGATGCTGAGGACCTTGAGTCAGCTTGACGCACACAGATTAACTAAATAGTATCGATCAGAGTATAATGTGATCCTTTGAAAACCTTTCAAATTGTTTCTTTGAAACTAACCCTTTTAGAATTTCCTACGGAAGTTCATATACTCTTGGGTTTCCATGCACTGTAGATAAGTCTGCACACACACTACAACAAAGTCCAAATGTGGCTTTCCTCACATCAATTGGGCACACAGACGGAGATCTGCAAAGCATTATTGTGTGAACGCATTTTAAACTTTCCTGCAACCATTCCCACGCCACACTGCACTGAGGGATGCCATCCACTTTACAGCACTTCGGCGTTTTTGTTATCTCTCTCTTCAAAGGACATAAATCCTTTTTTTACGGAAAAAAAAACTGTGTCTATTACCATCAATGTCGTTTTTTCCACACATCAACTGTAAAACATTTTTATTGAACCTTTGGTGATCCCATCATCACATAGAAATGGCTTTGCGTTGAACTTTGAACCACTTTGAACGACATGAATGAAGCGTGTGAGTTCTAGTTGAGATCAGGGGACAGAGATCGTGCCTACTGTGGCATGTGGCATTTATTTCTCCGGGGAAACTCAAAACTCCACAACATGCGTGTTCCCGAAAGGTGAGCCACCCCAAAATGCCCACCGCAAATACCTTGCAGATGCTGTGTCAGACGCTGTTATGTCTGATTTTCTCTGATTACTCTTTGAGGACTTTGAGCAGAAGAACTACGAAGAGGTTAAACCACGATGATTCTAGTTCTATAAATAGTGTTCACATCAGGAAAAGGACAGAGGAAGATGAAAAGAGGGGAATGAGTTAGGAGTTAGTGCAGAACAAGCAAAACTGTCACCCATGAAAGCCAAAACCTCTAAACTCACGTGTACGTGAATTAAAGCTGATCTCCGAAGATCTGAGTCAAAGTCAACTGTTTAGTGTAACTTGTACCTGGAACAGATGTATAAACATTGACAGGGCATCCACCCTCTCAATATTCTCCTTTCATTCAATAGTTTTGAATGAAATAGTTTCTGGGTTTTATAAAGGATTTCTAAAGATGCATATTTGCGAAACAGGAAATGGGTTTATTTGATCCCTCTCCTTACTTTGTCCCAAACGAACGCTACAGAGACCATCTGAAAGCCAAAAGCCCATGGAGAATCTGTTACTGTTTATTCTACTGCTGTGACTCAGAGGACCACAAAGCCAACACTTCCTGATAGTTCTAACCCTAACATGGCACGCACAAATAACATGAAACAACCCCTACCACTGTCAGGAGATTAAAGGGACCGTGTTTAATGATTAACCAACACATAAAAAATAAATTGCGATCAGGTCCTGCAGAAGTCAGGCAAATTTCACATTGCATCTCTACCTCCTGTGTTTTTATTTGAATCCTGGGCTATTTTCGCTATTTTCACACTGCAAGTGTTGAGCTCAGAGCTGAGCAGACCCAGAACCCCCGAATTTGAAGTTCTCTTAACAGCTATTGCCTGGATGATTTAAAGGGGGCCGTGATTGTAAAGCATTAATCTTTTATTTGCCATTCAAAATGCCAGCTGACAACTAAAAGAAGTAGCCGTAAACATTCTACGTGTCGGTCCAAATGGCTTCCTACTGAAACGACTTCTGCCACACCACCTCTTTAGCACAGCCTTGTATACTTCCACACACGCCAACCAAATGTTTTGACAGAGTAGTGTGCAGCAACACATATTTACTCACAGACTTAAAAAGAAGTTACTCTTTGAAAGTAAAACAACATGGTTGAATAATTTATAACTGCATAACCCTTAGTTAGAACATTCCTATGGTGGCCTCCACACCTGGGATTGTAAATGCATTGCTGTCAGGCTGGTGGCTACACACACACACCCACACTCTCACTCTCACCTGTACATGCATAACTGTAACAATTGTTGGCTACACACACACACCCACACTCTCACTTTCACCTGTACATGCATTCTGTTACAGCTGGTGGCTACACACACACCCACACCCATACTCTCACCTGTAAAAGCATTACTATTACAGATGGTGGCTACACACAAACACACACACACACACACACACTTTCTCACTCTCACCTGTAAATGCATTAATGTAATGTATGTGATGGCTGCACTCACACACACACACACACACACACACACACACACACACACACACACACACACACACACACACACACACACACAAATACACACACACTCATTCACTCTGACCTGGGAATCTCACCAATTGCAGGGGTTCAAGGAATAGCAGATTAACGAACATTCAAGTGGCATTCTGGCAGAAGAAATGCCTCCTCATCCATCTGAATGGATGAGGAGCGGCACGGAACAGCTAAGGGCTAGCAGAGATGGGTTAAGGGCAAGCAGAGATGGGTTAAGGGCTAGCAGAGATGGGCTAAGGGCAAGCAGAGATGGGTTAAGGGCTAGCAGAGATGGGCTGAGGGCAAGCAGAGATGGGGTAAGGGCAAGCAGAGATGGGTTAAGGGCTAGCAGAGATGGGCTGAGGGCAAGCAGAGATGGGGTAAGGGCAAGCAGAGATGGGTTAAGGGCTAGCAGAGATGGGCTAAGGACTAGCAGAGATGGCATTCTCCCTGGGAGGGGGGCTTCTGGCCAGTTTGGTGCACTGTGTTGAAGGGGAGCCAGGCTCCCTCTGCATGGGACAGGGGGTTAGGAGGGGACAATGGGGGGACAAACAAGAGTGTCGTGTCATGGTTAATTAATCAAATTCTCCAGCAGTTATGCTCTGGTGGCACAATAAACTGCAGTACAAATCATTAAATCTGATGCTTTAGTGAGTTATTTTCTCTTATATGAGAACTATAGCATTCCCCTCCCAAATGCAGTCCTGCTAAGGTGATTTTTCTTTTATGGATCATTTTACTGGGTGAATGGATGAATGAGCAAATTCATTAATAAACAACGAAACACAAGGAAATTCATACTGTGGTGGATTCTGTCTTAGGTAAAGACATAAACATCAGTCTGCCTTGTTCAGGTATTGTCAGTATGACCCACTGACCCCCTGTGACCTGTGGGTCAATTACACCACCTCTCCTCTCAATCCCAAACCAGAATTCTGGTTTCCACTCATAGGAAGCAACACTTTCAATAAGCAAACTTTAAATTAGCAGAAAATGTAGGCCTAAGTGATGTGAAAGATAATGGCACGCGTTGTCAAACAGAGCGCCCCAGGGAGTCGGGTGATGGAAACCATTAAAATGCCAGAAAAGACTAACTCATCAATAACTGACAAACCGATGACTGAATGACAGAAAGTTACCGCTGCTTTTGCTTTGTAATGTGGCATCCTCGTTTGACAAACTGTATCATGGCATGTCTGCATTGACAGTAACAATGAAGATCTAGGGAAACAGTGTTCGTCGGGAACGCGCAGCAGCGAGAGTAAATGTTTCCTATTACGCACTAAACACACTAAACAAACACTTTTCCTTCAAACATGTTTTACGCACTGTATTAGGCTTTAACTAACATTTAATCCTCGAATGTTAATGTGGTCGGGTTCGCCTGAGGTCACCATTTCAGTGCCATCGTAGTGCCAACTTCACTGCATTGAGACATGCACGGCCAGAGGCGCACGTTTCAGGTGCGTAAAGTAAGAGATCATACTGTTCAGTGTCCTGATATGCTGACTTGCATAAGTGCAAGGCATGCGAAGGCAGGCGAATGCATTGCAAGTGCCCATCACATGTGAATAAATATTGTTCACATTTGCTGGCAATACGCACAAGAAACGGCGTGGTCTACAATTCTGGATTGTCTTATTAACGGAACTTTTGTCGGCATGCATATTATGGTCTGCAATACATTCTGAGATTATAAAGTTGTCCGGTGAAGGTTCGGAAATGAAATCCATTGCATGAAACCTGCAGACTACATGTGTAGCACATCTGCATGAACTTAAATAGTAGCCAATGGGCATACCCTGTCTCAGCATCCAATGCACACATCATTTCGAGATATAGATTACAATATAACAGTATTGCGGTAGGCCTTACCTGACGACCACTACAGTTCTCTGGATAGCAACTCCTTTGGACCCCTCAAGACTTGTTCACGTCCTCCCGAACCGTTTCACCTGTGGCATATCCTCTCTCTTTCTTCTCTCCCTTTATCTCTCTCTCTATCTATCTCTCTCTCTCCTTTGCCCCGACAGGTTCAGCGTACACACGTAAACCAGTGATGTCCACCTGTCAGCGGCTGGCTAGGGGCGGATCAAACACGTGGAAGTGGCAAACTATAGCCGCAGTAAGGTCACGCAAATTGTTTAAAAACCGTCCATTTAGCGCACGTCAGTGCGGAAAGTGGCTAGTGCGGAGGTAACTTTGCTCCAATGAATGTACAGCTGCGGTAGTTATTTCAGATCTACGAGACTCCGTTCCTTAACGTTGAGCTTAGCCCGAGCAGCAGCGGAACAGTCCAGACTTGTTGGGATGCCTGAAGGGGGATCACTGGCTCTCCCTTTTTGCTTCTTTTTTTTGTGTTCTTTCTTTAAACCTCTCCCCCTCTGCCTCCCTGCCCCAGCCTGCAAGCAATTCGCACAGCCAAAACGGGACAGAAGCATCTCAAGCAGCCTTCAAGACACCTTTTTCTGCATGTCGTCGTTTAATCTTGCTTTAATTGAATGGTGTAGGCCCCGTGTAGTCCTATACCATTGGCCTGGATTATGAATATGGGAATAAATGTGTGTTTGTGCTTTGTGTTCTTTTTCTTCTCTTGTTTCCCATCTTGTATTGCCACTGTACAAAAGTCAGCTCTTCTGTTTATTGTGTAATGAACCTGTTGAACCCTTAGCATCCATCATTGTGGCCTAACTGTGATGGTGGCAAAGAGGCAACCTAGGGGAGGACAATGCCCAACGAGTGATTAGTCAATGCTATACTTTTATATGTACTGTATAGTTTACTTCATGCCATATATATATATATATATATATATATATATATATATATATATATATATATATATATATATTGCACTGACCTTTTCAACGGCAAGCTCCCTCATAACTCACCTCATACTACGTGTTTCAGCATCTGCACTGTCGGGTGGTAACACCTGCACACATACTACATATATTACAGCATAGAAGAAGGATGCCTAACTTGTCATCCTGTCTAATCGCCACCCCGGGGCTTCTTATATGACATCAAGTGTGTAAGTAGTAGGATGCGGTGGTTGGCACGGTGATAGACGTTACTGTTTACCCAAGCCATGGCGGCTACATCACATCACCATCATCAACAATGATACCCAAGAGGTATAGGCACCGTGGAGGCCTTGTGGGACACCTACTGTTAGATGTTAACGATAATTGTGTTGGGAGATTGAGAAAAGGCTCGTCTCTCACATGTCTCCCGACTGACAGTAGTAGACTGAAAAATGCCATCGCTGTCAGGACATGTTGGGTTTTACAGTACGCTTCTGGACAAGACACTGGATGTGTGCGTTATATTCCAGACGTCCCTTGGAATTTGTATTGGTAGTAATACTCATAATAATCACACTATTAATAGCACGCATGTGGCGGTGGAGGAGAGGAAAGGTCTTGAAACGGATACCGGCGGGGGAGAGAGGATATCTTCATCAAGAAAGAAAGAAAGAAAGAAGAAAGAAAGAAGAAAAAGAAAGAAGAAAGAAAGAAGAAGAAAAAAAAGTCCAACAAAGGGAAACAAACAACGAAAAAGAATGAAAGCCAGAAGGTAGGCCGAGGCAGAGAAGAGCACAGAGGAACTGTGAGGCAGATGTGCGTGCAGCCTCACTCCTTTTGAAGCAGCTCAGCTACCGAGGTCATAGCCATGCTGCAGACAATAAAAAATGCATTCCACCAGAAGAATTCTACCGACACCGCTTTTGACTGTCTGTGATTGGTTAGGGATAATGGGGACGGGGGACCAGGGGGACAAGTTGAATTGTGGGTAGAACCACACAAGTTGCACTTCGGCAACGTTCAATGCTCATCGCAGCTACCTACCTGCTCCTGTCAGTCAGATAGCACATTGTGTTCCCCTTGTCCTGCTTTACATTAGCCAGGCTTCTGCAATAGACCGCCTGAAGGGCTATCTGACACACACGCACGCACACACACACACACACACACACGCACGCGCGCGCGCACCACACACACACACACACACACACACACACACACACAACACACACATACATGTCTCTTGTATCTATTAAAATGTTGAATTGACGAAGTGAGAATGCGGAGGATGTTCTGCCTCATGCCTATTTTTCTATGGAGGCCTAATTTTGGAGAAAAAATGGAATAATATAAATGCGAAGAGAAAGAATCAGTGAAGACAATGAGCTAAAAAACATAATATCATTGTAATTGTTTTGGTGGAAGGCAAATAGCAACAGAAAATGGCTTCTCCAATTGGTTTTCCGTCCGTCTGTCCCTTTCTCCTCCCTGAAGGATAGTCTGCAGAGCAGTGTGCCTTTTAACAAACCTTGGGTCATAAATTAGCAAATGTGGCGCCATCATATCGGCTTCCTGCTGCTGATAATTATGGATCTGGGAGGCGGTGGAGGGTCTGATTTAGCTCAGGTTCCCCTGTTGATGGCTGCTAGAGAGGCACCGCGATAAGGAGATCCAGACAGGAGAAGCATTTGGGGGGTGGGGGGGGGGGGGGGAATCAACCCTCTGGCCAGTAAACTGAAGCCACCTGATGCTTCTGTAGTATCACGCTTTCAGGATACTCCATTGCCAGGTAAAATTGGGCACTGTCCCAATTGTGAGGATGTACACTATCATCTGTTACGCTCAAAATGTTTCAGTCGAAAGTTGTTCAGTTGGCCTGTTCAGAGGGATTCGAGTCGCCTCACGGCTAATTCAATGACCTGTTACTGTACTACCTGTGGAATATTCTTGTCGGCTGTTAAATCGAGCCGTATTACTCTGTACATTTCACATCCTCTCGAGGCTGTGGAACAGAGAGAGCTTAGAGGCTGTACAACGACAGGAGTTGCTGCTCTTCTCAAGCGCTCGTAACGGTCTCAGACCTGTCCGTTCATTCTTCCCTTCTGTCTCTTTCTCTGAAATACCCTAAGGAATACCACCGTGTGTGTGTGTGTGTGTATGTGTGTGTGTATGCGTTTGTGACAACAAAGAGAATAAAACCCCAAAGATTATGCACAAAACGTCCTATTGTCTAAGTGGATCTTGTGTGGAGTTTTGTGTGGCTGTGTTTACATGTCTGAGTGCTCACCGGTGACAGCAGGTCCCATCCTCTCCACATCTTCCAATGCAGCCACAGACTCACAGTCTGGCCCGCTGACGTCTTGCCTCTGACCTGCTGTCTGGTGGTGTCCAACCCCCCCCCGGGGGGACACGGCGATGTAGCTAGTTGTTTACACTACAGGGTTGAGGCTTAAGGAAAAAGGCCCGGATTCCAGGTCTTTCATCATGTCTTTTCAGGTACGGGACTAATAGTGCAGAGGTGGTGGGGGGGGGGGTTGGCTAAAGAGCGACACCAGTACAGGCCTCAGCAGTGGGGCTAAGCTATTCGGATCCTCTCTGACACTGGCCTGGAGCCTTCCACCCCCCCCCCCCCCCCAACTACTACCTGTCCAGGAGAAAAAATGCAGCGCAAGAGCCCCGCCCGGGGCTCGCTTAGGATTGAGAGGAAAGTTGGGAGAAAATGACAGGCTTTTATTTTTTTCTCCACACAAGGAAAGCAAGGCTATTATTTTAATCTGGAGAACAGAGAAAAGGTTTTGGCAGATTTATTTAATTCCACCAACTGTGAAGTTTGGTTGTCTTGCTTCCAATATATTTAAGTATACGGTTATTGTATATTTATTAAAAACATATTTCAGATTTGGAATGTCCAAATGTACTCACAGGAATGTCCTGTAATGACAGGACCTTTTGTACCTAATTCAGTTTGTTCCAACAATCGTCTCTCTGGAGGCATTCACTAAAAGGTCTTGAAAGGTCATCGTGTTTCTAAAGCACAAAAGTTCAACAGCCTCCAGTTGTTTTGGCTAGCAGTAGCGTTACTTTATGAATCTTGACCCCCTTCCAAAATCTTTTTTGTTTCTTCGTTCAGCACGGGGGCATATAGGCACACATTGGTGTCTTGATGTACATGAAGGCTTTATTTATCTTTATTTGTTAAGTTCATAAAAGAGTTCATAAAAACACAGTTGTGATGATTCAACCTGCCCAGCTGGGTTATGCAGAGTGTACCACTGACCGCACTCGGCCCCAGGATTGGTGGACGAGTAAAGCCAGAAAGGGGCGTACCCGGAACTCAGCGATGGTAGTTGTTTTTACCATGCCTCGTCTATAGCTGGGTTAGCCACTCAACGTTTGGAGTCGTTCATGTGAGGGCTAATATTCACATATTGTCAATATTGTTAACGTTATCGTGTTACTGTATTCTATTGAATTCTATTGTCCCCCCCCTGTTCCCTTTCATACCAGAGAACAACGCGTGGATGAATGTGTGGTTACTCGACAGGTACGCCTCCTCCACGTTCAACACGTTCAACACGTGCCCCCACCAGGCACTACCCTGTATGGAGGGGCCACCAGTCGAGATACACATCGACCCGGCTGCCCCGCCGAAGGCCTGCCACACCCAAGCACACAGCAAACGTACCCTTGCATTGGCAACGACACGTGCATGAAGACCTCCTACGTGACGAAGCTCTCGGCGTCATCTAACGCGTACCCTATGGCGAACCTGGAGTATGGCGCCGTACGAGATGGCTGCCGTGTCGCGAGCTCCCGCACGACGACGCAGTTTTTTGTTATTTATTCTTTTTATCGCAACTATTTTAGTTCAGGATGTTAGCAGCAAGTTCACTTATAACTTCTGCACACTTTGGGAGATCAGATCGACAGTCGCTCGCCGCCTACCGGAGTTTTTTCATTCTTTCGGCTCGGACGTCCCGCCCGAAGTCACAGCTGGATTATCTCCGTCCATTTTGGGCACGATTACGCGCAAGCGTCGCCGGAGGAAGCGAGGGAAGCGAGCCGGCGTGCTAGTCAGGCTGAGATGTCGATCCGATCGCCCCCCACTACCCACCATTCTACTGGCTAATGTACAGTCTCTGGACAATAAGTTAAGCGAACTACAGGCTCGTATTCAATTCCACCGGGAAACTAGGGACAATTGTATTATCTGCCTTACGGAGACATGGATGTCGGAGGGGGTTACCGACGCAGCTATCGAGCCGACGGGATTTTCCGTACACCGGGCGGACAGAACAAAGGCTCTCTCCGGTAAAGATCGTGGAGGGGGGGTATGTCTCATGATAAACAGATCTTGGTGCAACCAAAGTCATGTACATCCCCTCAAGTCTTTCTGTTCCCCGGACCTGGAGTACCTGATGCTTATGTGCCGTCCATACTGGCTACCTCGGGAGTTTACAGCGGTAACCGTGACCGCTGTTTACATTCCCCCACAAGTCAACACGGACACAGCGCTGAAGGAACTGTACGGGGCTATCAGCGAACAGGAGTCGGCCCACCCCGAGGCTGCTCTCATCGTGGCGGGGGACTTCAACAAGGCGAACCTGAAGAAGGTTCTCCCGAAGTTCTACCAACACATAAAGAGCAACACACGGGGCGAGCGGATCCTCGACCACTGCTACACTCCCTTCCGTGATGGCTACAAGGCCCTCCTCCGCCCACCGTTCGGCAAATCAGATCACCGCTCTATCCAGCTGCTCCCCGCCTATAGGCAGAGACTGAAGCAGCAACCGATCGCTGTGAGGGAGGTCCAATGCTGGTCGGACCAATCAGATTCTACGCTGCAGGATTGTTTTGATCACGCTGACTGGCACATGTTCCGCGTTGCCTCGGACAATAACATCAACGAGTACGCGTCGTCAGTCACCGGGTTCATCAAGAAGTGCATAGATGACGTTGTTCCGACCAAGTCGGTTCGGATATATCCCAACCAGAAACCGTGGATTAACGGCGATGTTCGCGCTGCCCTACATGCGCGTAACGCCGCCTTTGGTTCCGGGAATACGGAGGAATATACGAGAGCCCGTTACGACCTCCGTAAGACCATCGTCACTGCCAAGCGGGAGTATAAGGACAGAGTGGAAGATAAATTCAAGAAACACGATGCGAGGGGTATGTGGCAGGGGCTGCAGAAGATAACGAACTTCAGAGGGAGAACCAGTTGTGTAGAGAACTCCTCTACCTCCCTCCCAGGAGAGCTAAATACTTTTTTTGCTCGGTTCGACGTAAACGGCAGCCCGCCAAAGCCAGCACCGACTGGGGAGACCAGCCAGCTGCGCATCTCGGAGGCGGATGTGCGCCGCACCTTTAAGCGGCTGAACATCCGTAAGGCGGCAGGCCCCGACGACATCCCGGGCCGCGTCCTCAGAGCATGCGCAGACCAGTTGGCAGGAGTCTTTGCAGACATCTTCAACCTCTCCCTGTCCCAGGCTGTTGTCCCCGCGGTCTTCAAGATATCCACCATCGTGCCTGTCCCTAAACAAACCAAGGTAACATGCCTGAATGACTACAGACCTGTGGCCCTCACCTCGATCGTTAGCAAATGCTTCGAGAGGTTGGTCAAGGACTTTATTTGCTCCGTGTTACCTTCCACGCTGGACCCATGGCAATTTGCATATCGTCAAAATAGATCCACGGACGACGCAATTGCCATGGCCCTCCACACTGCCCTTTCCCACCTGGAGGGGAAGAACTGTTATGTGCGAATGCTGTTTGTGGACTACAGCTCAGCATTCAACACAATAGTTCCTGCCAAGCTCGACACCAAGCTGAGAGGTCTAGGCGTACCCCCATCCATGTGCAGCTGGATACTGAACCTCCTGTCGGACCGCCGCCAGGTGGTGAGGATGGGCAGCACCACATCAGAGCCACTGACCCTCAACACGGGAGCCCCCCAGGGATGCGTGCTGAGCCCTCTCCTCTACTCCCTCTACACCCACGACTGCATGGCTATGCACAGCTCCAACGTCATCGTCAAGTTTGCTGACGACACGACAGTGATGGGCCTGATCGCCGGCGACGACGAGACAGCCTACAGGGAGGAGGTCGGATCGCTGGAGCAGTGGTGCCAGGAGAACAGCCTCGCCCTCAACGTCAAGAAGACCAAGGAGCTGATCGTGGACTTCAGGAGGCAGAGGGGAGAGCACAGCCCTATCTCCATCGACGGCGTTGCAGTAGAGAGGGTCAGCAGCTTCAAGTTCCTCGGCGTGCACATCTCCGAGGACCTCACATGGTCCACGCACACCACACACGTGGTGAAAAGGGCCCAACAACGCCTGTATTTTCTCAGGCGTCTGAAGAAATTCAGCATGGGCCCCCGCATCCTGAGAACATTCTACAACGGCACCATCGAGAGTGTTCTGACAGGGTGCACGCGACGGGCACTCGAGCGCAGAGCGCTTCAAAGGGTGGTGCGGACGGCCCAGTATATCGTTGGAGGTGAGCTCCCCTCCCTCCTGGACATTTACAACCAGCGGTGCGTGGCCAAGGCCAAAAGAATTATAAAAGACATTGCCCACCCCAGCCACGAACTTTACTCACTATTACCGTCAGGCAGGCGATACCGCAGTATCAAGTGTCGTACAAATAGGCTTAGAGATAGCTTCCACAGTCAGGCCATCAGGCTGCTGAACAAGGGCGTATAACATATAACAATGTATATTTTATTACATTGATTTATATATATATATATTGCTCTTTTCTGTGCTGATTTTTGCATTTTATAAATTGCATTTTTTATTTTTATTTTATATTCTTTATTCTATTTTTTATTCTATTTTTTATCTATTTTTATTTTATCTTATTTTATAACTGCTGTCTGTCGTCGGGTATTGCACACAAGAATTTCACATCACTGCTTTATACTAAACTGTAAACTGTGAAGTGACAATAAACTTGACTTGACTTGACTTGACCTCTCGCCACTGAACCAATTCTGTCAACGGGAGACTATTTGCTATGGAGTCACCCTTCCACGTTTGGCCGCTGGCGCTACATCAGGGCACCCCAAGGATTCCTTTCCTCGGGCGACCGTTAGAATCGTCGTTTCGACGCCGTCCTATCGGACTTCGAGCGCAAGGAGCGCTGCGTCGACGACACCATCCACTATGACTCGGACCTCGAGCAACACTGGTGGAGGACCATCGACCTTCTCACCTGTGTTGGCGAGGCTGGTATTGTGTTCAACCCCGGCAAGTTCCAGTTTGCAGAGAAGAGCGTGGACTCCCATGTCTCAACGACCGACATTAGAAGCTGGTTCGGCCTGGTCAACCAGGTGGTGAACTACGTGCAACTACGTGACACAATGGCGCCATTCAAGCCTTTTCTGAGCCCACACTGCAATTTATTGTGGCCCTCTGGACTAGAGGAGGCCTTCCAGGCGTCTAAAGAGGCCATTGTCAAAGCTTTTCACCAGGGTGTGGAGATCTTCGACCTGCAGAGGCGCACCTGTCTTCCCCCCGACTGGTCCCAACGTGGCATCGGCTACTTTCTATTCCAGCAGCACTGCACCTGCCCCTCTGGTCTCCCCGACTGCTGCCCCGGGGGATAACACTGGCTGGCTCGCGGTCTTTTTCCTCCGCTGAACAACGCTATGCGGCCATTGAAGGAGAGGCACTTGCCGTAGCATGGGGACTGGAGCAGACCCGGTACTTCACACAAGGTTGTGACAATCTCCACGTCGTCACCGACCATAAGCCCCTGACAAAGATTTTCGAAGATATACTCACGACTGTTTAGACTCAAGCTGTGCACTCTCCCGTGGTGCTTTGACATCGAACACTTGCCTGGGAAGAGCAACCTTGCAGCTGACGCGACGTCGCGCCATCCATCGCCCTCAGACTCAGTGAGCTGCCCCTCACAGGAGATGTCGAGCATCCCTGACCTCCTCAAGTCTGCACTGATGGCGTCTATCCGCCATGATGCCCAGGAAGTTGGCATCGTCTCATGGTCCCTCATTGCACAGGAAACGGCCATGGACACTGCACTAAGCCACCTCCTGGGGCTTACCGGAGGAGGGGCACAGAGCCTTGACCGCAGCGACCCCGCCCTCGCACCGTTCTGGCCGGTCCGCGAGTCGATCTACACACATGAGGGCGTCCTCCTGTACCAGGATCGTGTTGTGATCCGCTCTTCGCTCCGTCACTGGATTCTACAGCACCTCCACGCGGCTCACCAAGGTATTTTGTCGATGAAAAAACGCGCCTGTGCGATCGCTCCTTTACAGGCTGCCACGCCCCCTCTTCCTTTGTCTTCCCCATCTACCCCATTTGAGGCGGTCTTCGCCGACTTCTTTGACTTTGGTGGACGGCACTACCTTGTGGTAGGAGACACCTCTCAGGCTGGGTTGAGGTGTTCGGATCATCGACAGGTATGGCCTTGTGGGGGCTGCCGGCCTGGTTCGCCACCTTCGCACATTCTTTGCGACGTTTGGTGTCCCAGAAGAGCTGTCCAGCGATGGCGGCCCGGAGTTTACCGCCGGTGCCACACAGGGCTTCCTCTGGCTTTGGGGCATCCGACACCGGATTTCCTCCACTTACTTCCCTCAGTCGAATGGCAGAGAGAGGTGGCGTTGAAGACTGCCAAACGCCTGCCCAGATAATCTTTGGCCGCCCCCTGCGAGATACTCTTTATTTTCACTTATTTTGTCAATCGGCTTGAGAAATACTCAAACACAAACACAAACACAAACCTGAGCGTCCCACACGCCAGCGAGGGGCCGGGCCCAGCCGTCCCCTCGCCACAGGAGCAAGTCCCGCAGTCGCAGGCACCTATACCACCATCCCTGGGTCCGGGCCGCACGCGCCGGGCACAACGTTACGAACCCGAGACCGGTCATTGGATGTAGATTTTAGTCCGTCCATCTACGTCGGCCCGTAGATCCCCGGACTGGGGGGGATGCAGAGTGCACCACTGACCGCACTCGGCCCCAGGATTGGCGGACGAGTAAAGCCAGAAAGGGGCGTACCCGGAACTCAGCGATGGTAGTTGTTTTTACCATGCCTCGTCTATAGCTGGGTTAGCCACACATTGTTTATTGTCTTTCCATTACCGGCTTTGGCAGGATTGGCTCTTCCTCAGGGTTGAATGTATTGAGGGATAAAGTTGGAAAGAGGATACTCCCTCCACATCGTAAAAATAAATGTCTGCCATTTTGTTTTGTTTTGGGTGGTCCCCCCCTCCCCATCATCATCATCCCGGGGGTAAACAGGTAAACATGTTGGGGTGCGGCCCATGTGTAGTTGTGCTGGAATTTAAAATGTATGAAATGATACCCCTTCACCTCTCTGTGCTCGGCCTAACTCTCCGTAATAGCAGGGTCTGTGTAGGCTTTAAAGTGAGAGTTGATTGACAGGTGGCATGAGAACTGACATTCTCCTTCTTTCCGTGGACGAAACAAAAAAAGATACATCCGTCACACATGTGTTTGCGTCTGTAGATTTTACTAGTTGTAATCACGTGGTCCGATCCCGTTCTATGAGGTGATATAACACACACATATAATACTTAATACTTTTCTCTATCCATCGGTTATCCGGGTGGTTTTGCATCACTGCATGCAGAGTCCTGTGGTCTTGTTGGGTTTGAACTTGCATAGAGTTTTACTAGGGGTTAAGAGGCTATCGCAAAGTGAAAACATTAAAAACATGCTTGGTTTTATGGTTCTCACTACACATGTTGGGTCCGTTCACAGTTCAGCTTGTAACTACTGTAACTGTTTCATTTCACAAGGTTGGCAAGGCATTGGTATAGGGTTTGCTAGTCATCTTATCTTATCTTATTACAGATGGATATAGCTAATGGGTAATGACAAGATAATGAATGATGATTGTGGCAGACAACGCTGCCAGCAACCATTAACATGGCTACTTGCGGGCTCCTCCAGAAGCCACAGAAACAGGTTGATGAGGAAGGAGGTTTATTGCAAGAGTCGTGCAGCCTCACCAGCCGATTAGTCTAACTCAGGCTAGGTGAGGCTGCTTAAACCAGCCACTAACCACACTCACACTCCACAATGATATACGTAATTAGATTAGATTAGATTAGATTCAAATTTATACATTTATACTATCTATTTTTGTACAGTACAGCGAAAATAATTTACCAGACTTACCAGAGTGCAAATGTTGCAGTAAAGTGCATGGTAATATATAATGTACAGTTATATATATATTGAATAATATGTAAAAACAGTCTACAAAAACAAAATGGTGAGGATACTTTCAATGGCACACCAGTAAAAGTTCACCAGAATCTGAGGGGACAGGTGGGCTTTCCTCAGTCTCCTCAGGAAGAAGAGACGCTTGTGATGACCATAAGACTAAAGTTTATGTTCATTGTCACAGTGATTAGCTCTGCTACACTTTACAGCAAGACGGCCCTGGGTTCGGAGGCCAACCACAGCCTCCAGGAGGCCTTTCTGCGTTCTGTTTGCATGGGTTCCACATGGGTGTCCTCCGGGTGCAATTGTTTCCCCACACCATGAAACATGCATGAAAACACGCCCACCCTGCCCATAACCAAGGCAATGGACGCTGACAACTGGAGTTGGTTCCTTGGTTACTGTGAGGCAGTCCACTGCTCCTGGCATGAAAGGCTAAATTCAGAGAGGGAATCTCCCCACTGGAATGAATTAAGTAAACCTTAACAGTATACGCCACATTGTAATTTATTCTGTAAGTTTCCATATGCATACCATAGGCAGTTCTGTTCTGATGATTGCCCATGTTCTTTGAATTGTCTAGAGATGGGGTATGCCTTAATTAAAATAATGTTTTACCTACAACATTCTGTTTGACCAATATGCATTTTCTTTTTGATTATTATTAACATTATTTAATCATCTCATGAATTTCAACTAAATTCATGAAATTATATTTAATATGAATACATTATTTAATTATGTATTCAATTATTTATGACCAACGGTTTTAAACCATGATCCGCTCTAGAGGGCAGTAGAGATTCACTTTTTGATTGGGTACGGATCGTCAGCGCTATGTTTCTATATTCCGTAAGATGGCAGTAGAACCCCGCGACGTGGCAATGGCGCCACAACAGACACATCGCCAACGTTTTCGAGGCTCATACGCTTTGCAGAACGGCAAATGGTCAACAAGGTCACCAAATTATGACGACAATTTACGACGAACATAAATGTGTTTACTCGAGAAGAAACATTTTTAAATGTCAAGGTTCAAGAAGACTAATCCCCAGCACAGCTCATCTGTGTACTTAAGAGAAACGACGAGTGTTGCCTTGCAAAACAGAGGCTTGCCAACACCTCCTGACCTTTAATGGTAATCCCTGAGATGTGTCATCTTGCTACAGCCTAATTGACTGTCCGAAAGTGACCTAAATAAATAAATAGGTACGCAATTTAGATGAGATTAGATTCAAATGTATTGTCATTGCACAGCACATGTACAGTACAGCGAAAATAATTTAGCATCTAACCAGAGTGCAAATGTTGCAGTAAAGTGCATGGTAATATAATTTACAGTTTAAATGTACAGGTTAAAAGGTATCAAAATGGGATATTAGCATAATAATAAAATGTATATATATATATATATACAGGTAAGTGAGTATTTAACAGGTAGTGATCAGGGGTATGCAGTTATTATTATTGTTATTATTAGAGCAAAGGGAGTAAAGTCCAATTGTTAAGAGTGTGAACACTCTTATTTATAATGTTCACGTTGGAGCCTGTCCTGTTCTGTGACAACGCATTAAATGCCACCAAAAGTAGTGGTTGAATAAGGAAATTCCCATTAATGATCAATCAATGGGAATAATCTGATCAATTCATTCATCATACTGCTTTAATAATCGCACTACGAATGCAGCCTGTGGCGTTCGTGCACATAGTCTCTAGTTTGTAGCGCAGCCGTTGCTGTTCTCTCATATTAGCATTTGTCGTTATTGTGAGAGAGGCTAAATGGACATTATCCACTTTTCTCGCAGACTACATCCAGAAATATATAGTTCTTTCATGCCTCTGATAAATGGGTTCTGCAGTGAATGGTATACACCAGTGTATTCAGGCCCCGGAATATAACAAGGCATTAGGATTCCTCTTAATGGGTTCCTGTACCTTTCAACCTCAAGAGCTCATTGAATAGATGATGTGCGTGCACACACACATGCGTGCGCACACACACACACACACACACACACACACACACACACACACACATACACACACACACACACACACACACACACACACACACACACACACACACACACACACACACACACACACACACACATGCGTGTACACACACACACACACACACATACACATACACACACACACACATGCGTGTACACACACACACACACACACACACAAACACACACACACACACACACACACACACACACACACACGTACACACACACACACACAGTCACTCCCTTGCTCTCTTACACACACACACACACACACACACACACACACACACACACACTTTCTCTTCTTTCTCTTTCTATCTGTCTCTCGCTCTCACACACACACACACACACACACACACACACACACACACACACACACACACACACACACACACACACACACACACACACACACACACATATATACACACTACCAGAAAGGAGTGAAGGTAAACAGCAAAATGGCTGCATACTTTGCTCCTAATAGTGGACAATGATGGCCTCAGAGGCTTGCTGACACCGGGGAGGTTCACAGTAGTAATGGTATTGTACCCAACATCCCCATGGCAACAGAGTCACATAATGTCATCATTTGATGTTGAGGTCCCACTAGAGCCACGTTACCTGTGTAGGGAACAACAAAGCACTGCGTGCTAATAGCATTTTTCTCCAGCTACATCGCTAAGACAACCAGCCACCAGGTCGTGGGTACTCCTGGCAGCAGGGATGTGTATGTGACACATTGTTAATGACACGCGATTGGGGTACTGTACAGCAAAGTAAACCGCCATTCTAAATGTCAGGCGTCTCTTTCGTAACAGCCAGCCACCAGTCTGTCAGGGCGTCAGCGTGTGCTGCAACTCCAAAATTATATTATATTATTATACTGTGTGTCTTAACGATCCTATTTCTAGCCTGCCCTCCTCTCGCTTAGGGGGAAAGCCTTTGGGTGGAAAGTCATATTTTTGACTCAAGTACCGTTCTGGTATCCTTGTTGTGGGATATTTGCAATGTACCGGCGTGACCCATATTGTGCATGTAAATTGGGCTGTATTCATCCTTAATTTTGTTTTATTGATTAGGAATATTGCTAAAAGTCTATCCATGAAAAGTGGTATATTCTATGGGTATAATAGGTCACCTTTCATATTGGATGACGATACGGGAAATGCTTTAATGGCCATCCACACACATGGATCAAGCACACGTTTAGCTCGTTTAAGGTTGGTGCATTCAGCATAGGAGGTGAAGAACTGTAGCATTTAACGTGTGTTTATTGAGTCTGCATCAAGGTCTTATTCTCAAGTGCAGTAACTCATGTGTACAAAGTGTGTACTAATGTGTGCACTAACTGACTACTTCTTAATTGTAACACTTTACATACATACATACCCTTTCAGAAATATGTTTTTCTATTTTTTTTCTCTCTATCTTTATCTATCCATCTCTATTTTTATCGCTGCTATGCCTAGCATAATATAATATGCAGTGAAGCCATAAACAACATAAGAAACCATTCCAGGAGTCACTTTGTGAGTCACAGTTTCAGTCTCAGTGTGTGTCTGTGCTTGTCGGCGGCTCACTGCTAGATTC
>CM051002.1:11944446-11956946 GCA_027704905.1 Muraenolepis orangiensis
GTGAAAGGGATCAAGTTCAGACATCTCGTGGTTATAAAACAAAAAAAGAAGCAGCAGTGAATGTAAGCCAGCACTCCGGCAGTAATGACTTCTTTAGACAGACGCCGTGAATGACAGATTGCAGTAGGAGTGCGGAAAGGGCCGACAAAACGGGTTTCGAATTTTTTAGAAACCATATCAAATATGCTTTACAAGTTTGGCGTGCACTCGTCATTCTGTCAGGGAGTGTATGAGAAACAGAGATAGATAGATGACCCACTATGGACCTGATAATGTGTGATGGATGGTTGCCATTTCTTTGATTTGCCTTTGAGCTTTAAATTAAAAAAGATGGAGCAGCCTCATCCCCGTGCTGTTCCATAGATCCATCCCAGTGACATTTTGCGGGCCGGGCTAGTAATTGAAACCCGACCACTGGTGTTTCCATCCATACCCCCACCACCCCACCCCGCACCCCCCGCTGGGACAGGGTGACCTTTGCCTGTGACCCCTGGTGACCTCCTGCTCTTGTCTGCTACTCACCTGGTGCTCATTACTGATCAATCACAAGGTTATCCACATACGCCGCCCGCCACCCCAAACCAGACAACACCATGGCAGGTATGTTAAGGCTGGGACCAGTGTCGTTCATCACTATCAGAATGTTATGTTATATACATGGGAGTTGTCGTATCATGTGGTATCACCTTAAATGGACGTCATTATTTCAGAAGCCTTTTGTACACTACAATGATTTGTTTTTTCACAGTAAATCCAGCCACAAACGCAAAGTGGCTGGTAAGAGTGACGGAGTTACAAGCCACTGCCCAATTCCACCGGCATTGGGCCAGTGGCCGGTGTTAATGTCAAGCCCTGGTTGTATATGAGGTTGCTTTTGTATTTTTTTTTGTCAGAGGACAGGACAGAGGCTCTCCTCTCTTCCAGCAGGAAGTCCATGTGAGCAAGTGAACAGCTTGAGGCCCCCTACCTCTGACCCGGTGGCGTGTAGGGAGGCCGGTCTATTGCGAGTTAGTTCCGTCATCTGTGCCTGTATTCAGTTACCTCGCCTCCCCCGGTACTCCCTGGACTCACCTGCCAGGGGCTCAGATCACAGCCCTCCAGATGGACCAGTGATGTATATATGGATCTTCGGAGCTCCGTCTCCCCTGCTCTCTTCCTTCTCCGTCTCACACACACACACACACACACACACACACACACACACACACACACACACACACACACACACACACACACACACACACACACCATTCAGATGAACACATATACAATGACATACAGCACATAAAACTAACACACAAACTAAAACAAACACACAAACAATTGCACATCAGCAATATTGATAAAATGTGAGTCTCTCGTTTTTCAATGGATTCAATTATCTTGGGGCCTGACATGCTATACAGGATTACTAATGCACAGCAATCTCTGTAAATTAGGTTATTTGAAATGCTTGAGCGTGCTGGAAAACGTACTCCTGCATCATGTGAAGCAAAGGTAAAGTTATTCCACACAGCACAGCACAAAATGAATGATACCCCCGCACTCCCTCCCTTCTCTCTCTCTCTCTCCCTGTCGCTCTCTCTCTCTCTCTCTGTCTCTGTCTCTCTCTCTCCCCCACTCTCTGTCCTGCAGAATAGTATTTGTTCTAATGGCCTGGCTGTTTTCCACAGGCTTAATGAGCCAGGGAGAAAGCCAGCAGCGGGCAGAGGGTCATAACACCAGTAGAGATCTCAGCTTGTGTACCCGGGGCTGTGTGACCCCTCCATCTGAAAACCACTCAACCTGAATGCGTACTACTTTACCCACGTTCCCCGTGTTTTATACCAGGCGATTGTAACTTGGTGCCTTATGTCCAATCAAGGAGACATACATTTTTCCCCTCGTAGGAACAAAGCTGGGATTGGATACAAAACATACAGAGTTATTCATACTTAAGGTCAAATGTCGCTGTGTGTGTGTGTGTGTGTGTGGGTGTGTGTGTGTGTGTGTGTGTATGCGTGTGTGCAATGAATATATGCATGTTGTCGGTGCATGAATGTGTGTGTGTGTGTGTGTGTGTGTATGCATGTGGTCAGTGCATGTGTGTGTGTGTGTGTAGGTGTGTGTGTGTGTGTGTGTGTGTGCGTGTCAGGGTAAATTAAGCCATCTGCTGTGCCATTAACCTCAGCCTGTGTGTGTGTGTGTGTGTGTGTGTGTGTGTGTGTGTGTGTGTGTGTGTGTCTGTGTCTGTGTGTGTCTGTGTGTGTTTGTAGATTTATGCACACTCTGTCTGCTGTCAGGTCGCTGTGCCCAGACTGAGCGGGTGACTTGGTGCTCACAGTGTGTTCGTCAGCCCTGTGTTCCTTCATTAGTGCTCGCCCGCAAGATTGGAAAACGTATGAAGCCTAAGAAACACATAGAGAACTGAACCCCAGAGCCTTCACATCTGGGTCTGTCTGAAGGGGCCCAAGACGTGTTTACCCAGTGAGCCAAGCCCCAAGAGGATGCTTGCTGGGAGGATTCTGGGAGGGCCAAGTCACACATTGTCCACACACACACACACACACACACACACACACACACACACACACACACACACACACACACACACACACACATGTCCAAACAGTGGTCAGTGTGGACAGTGACACGGCACGCTGAGGCTGAATGAATGAGTGGCCGGAGGAGGTCTTTGTTGGCCTACAGGGGGAGGGGTGGGGGGCAGGGGCACGACCCCAGGGTTAACTACGCAGCAAGATGCTCTAGTCGACGCCATAAAGTTAAACATGGGGATGAATTTAAAAAATGAATGGAGTGAGCTCGCTCGACGATGTGTGCCTGTCAGCCAGCCTGTCAACCAGACGTCCTCCCTGTTGCATTGTCCCCCCCCCCCCCGGTGGTGGACAGGATAGGGGCTCCCCGGACATCCAGCTGTCCTCCGGACCCTGAACACAATGACCCTGGGCCAGATGTGCCACTTTATCTGGCACATGATGTCAGGGCTGCCATTAGCTCATGGGCCATTCATCACGTTCAAACAGCACGCCGCCACCACCACCAAAGGTGAAGGCCATGAAAACAAAACGTTTAAGGAAGTTAAGGACGAAAAACGGAAACAAATATGACCCAAAAAAAAACCCTACAAAAATATGCTTCACTACGGAGCCAAATGAAAAGGTTCATGTTTTGGGGTGTATAATTACCACTGGAGACGACCGTGGAATTACCCCACCAGCAGAAGGTTGGTTGGCACACAGCACTATCACAGCGCTGGATGATTTAAGTAGCAGGCGAAGCCTCGGATTCCACTCACTTCCTCTGGGCCGAGCAGGGAGCCTTAAAGCATGTTGTTATGGTATGTGGTGGGTGAAACGGCTGGACGTGTCTTCTGGGAATATTGTGTTACACTTCTGCTTACCCGCTTAGAAAAAGAAACAGGATTCCGGATACCCTGATATGCAGCTTTTCTGGATTGGAAGTACAAGAAAAGGGCTTTAAGGTGGACTCAAAGTGTGTAGTGTGTTTTTGTGCTGCGTTTTGAGACCGTAAAGTTTGACGATCACGTCAGACCCCTGTCTCCCCCCCCCCCCCCCCCACTGCTGTGGCAGTAGATCATCTCCGTGTCACTGGAGGAACAGACAGTGCTGCTGATATCCTCTCTGCACGGGAAATCCCTGAGAGCAGAAGACCTTTCAGGGATTTCAGCGGTTCCGTCGGATCCTCCGGCGGTTCCGTCGGATCCTCCGGCGGTTCCGTCGGATCCTCCGGCGGTTCCGACGGATCCTCCGGCGGTGTGCCGGCGTGGGCTCCAAAGCACAGAGTTGAGCAGGGGAGCAGAGTCTCCTGGTCTCTGCTTCAGCACACAGACGCGCTTTGTGTTCCAGAAGGCCGGTTTCCTGTACTCCCAGGAAACTGGCCTCATATTGGAAACAGATTTCCTCTGACAGTTGACTGGGATCCCAGACCCAGCTGAAACCACTCTGGGCTGCTGCACAGGGCGGGGGTGGAGGGTAGAGAGGGACTGGGGGGGGGGGGGGGGAGAAGGAAAGGGGGGATGGGGGAGGGCTGGGGAGAGGAGGCAGCAGACCCACACCGCCCCCCCGCCCCCCTGCTTTGAAACTCATCTCACACATCTAATGGAGGATGCAGAGTATCTCCTTCATTGTTTTCTATTTTAGCAACACAACATCTCTCTCTCTCTCTCTCTCTCTCTCTCTCTCTCTCTCTCTCTCTCTCTCTCTCCTCTCTCTCTCTCTCTCCTCTCTCTCTCTCTCTCTCTCTCTCTCTCTCTCACTCACTTTCAGAAACGCTCAGCACTCTGTGGATTGTCCCTCTGCTTCCTCTCCCCGCTCTGTGCTTACACTGGGGCAGCCGTTACACCGCTACAGCTTTTTCAAACGTCAACATCCGGCCGGGAGTCTGCCTGTGTGGAGGAGTTGGACTCCCCCCCTCCTCCCCGGCAGTGGCGGTACACTGTGGGCTCTCCTCCACGCATGGCGCCCCCCGTCCATGCGTGGAGGACAAACCTGGGTGGACGGAGTTGGCTTTATAGTGGAAGGGGCTCCCACTATAAATACAGAACACAACACGCCATAACAGTCTGCTTTTAAAGCCGCGGGACAGAGGAAGTTAGCGGCAGAGTATGGGTGCGCTGGCAGGCCGGTCATCTGTTGGGTATATAAAACTGTCAGAATAAGCTTAACTGACCCTGGACTCAACCCAAACACAGCCCTCTCTCTCTCTCTCTCTCTCTCTCTCTCTCTCTGTCGCGCCTGCAGAGAGACCCCACGGCCCGCCACATATAGATCTATATAGAAATATAGTGTACACACTCATTGATACGCCGACTGTATACACACACTGTAGGTAGACTAATGGGCCGAGCCACACACACACACACACTCACGTACGAGTGCTGAATTGCAAATCACGCCATGTTGACAGATGAGTCATACACACGGTGTTGAGTGATGGGAGGTTAGATTAGACTTGGGCACTGGAGTAATGTACATATATACATATCCACAGTATATATATAAATAAATGGCATCACATATGTATATATATGATGGGAAATGAAATACATTCAGGAGCTCCCTATTTTGATTTTGACAGATCGACTCAAGCCGTCATGGCAGTGCCACACACTGACTGACCGGTTACAGAACCAGCACCTATACAAGAGGTACCAGCCAGTAGCTGAGTGCATCTCCGAGTGGCTGTAGCCCCAGGGTTACCATGGTGATAACCCTGGGGTCAGGGGAAGTGTGCCAGGCGTTGGGACCCCCCACGTGGAGGCAGCCTCCCCCCCACCACCACCCACCCCCGGGGGCCTCATTGAGACGTACTGCTATCGTTTACCTCACGTCAGCTGGCTGCTGAGAAATGGTGAGAGTGAGAGCGGCACACACACACACAGAGAGAGAGCGGTGTCCATCTAAGGTCCTAGGGATGGGACCGAGAGGAAGCATCGCATTGTGTGTATTTGAGTTTTCTTTGATTTGTGCCCTTTAAAGTATTAGTCCGATTATCTGACTACAATACACATGCTGTTTACAGCTCCCCTTGCAAAATACAAATTAAAAGGATGGAATTATAATACTCACTTTAAAAATATAAGTTCAGTGGTCCTTCAGTGCAGTACATCACAAAGCAGTAGGAAAAACTGTCCACCAGAAAACACAATCCTAGAAATGTAATGTTCCTTAGTATGTGTTGACTTTCTAAGGGTGAACGCAGATCCAGTCAGACTAACTCAATTCATGAGCCAGGAAATCAGCAGCTTGCTTCCTTCGTATTACCAACAAATCATAGAGTCATTCACATGAGTCATTCACATTCTCTTTCTTTTAAACCACACATTGTGGAACTCTTGAAAAAATTAAGAATAAAATTTGGTTTTTTCTTCAGAAACAAGTCCTGTTTTTCCTATGAGGCCAAAAAGAGACTAGTGTCTGCAACCTTGTGTGCTGGATTATGGAGATGTGGTTTATATGAATGCATCTTCTCAGTGCCTTCACTCGCTGGATACCGTCGACCACGGTGCACTGAGATTCATCACAGACCTCAAAACCTTGACGCACCACTGCAATCTATACACTCGTGTTGGATGGTCTTCCCTGACCACACGTAGACTAAAACATTGGCACATCCTTATATATAAGGCTATTCTTGGTGCTCTTCCCCTTTATCTAAGGATGTACATAAACAGAAAATGCACTGGATCTTATCGGCTTCGCTCCGAGAACTTTTTCCTTTTAACTGTACCAAAGGTCCGTACTGATCTGGGGAAAAGGGCGTTCAGTTACGCTGCCCCTCAAGCTTGGAACCTGCTTCAAACTGAGCTGAAACTCAGAGAGCTGGTCTCATTAAACGCACTCAAAGCAACTTTAACTGACCTTGAAGCAGGCCGCTGTGTCTGTAAATGCTTTGGCTAAACCTGGTGTATGACTGTGTTGTGATTGTGTGTTTTGTAATCGTCTGTAACTGTGCAGTTACCATTCTTGGGCCAGGACTCTCTTGAAAAAGAGATTTTTAATCTCAATGAGACCTATCCTGGTTAAATAAAGGTAAAATTAAATAAAAATGATATCAGTTAAAACTCTAACTTAATCATACGAGTAAACAATGCTAAATCAAAACCACATAATGCTCAATGTTGGTTAACATAGTACCACGTTGCCATAAACAGGTAGCTTCCTGCGGCAGTAGATCCTGCATGCAGTGTCCTGTGCTGGGCTACTCCTCCAACACTGGTAGTTTACTGGAGTGTTATAGGTGTTATAGGTGAGATGTTATAGCCAGAGCAGGTGTTACATGTTGACATGTCAGAGCACTCTTTTGAGAGTGTGTGTGTGTGTGTGTGTGTGTGTGTGTGTGGTGGATAGCTAGTTTATCCATTGTGCCTTGATTACCAATGCACCATAGGTGTGCAGCCTCACCCAGACCCAGACGATAATCAGTCTGACTCGGGCCAGATGAGGCTGCTTAAAACCGGCTACCAACCACACTAACACTCCACGGCTCCACGGCACAAATTAGACGTGCTAATATAAACTTCTAAATTCTTATAGATAAAAAACAATAAATGAATAACAAAATAAACAGCCGTTGCCAAAACGAACCACGCTTGATGTTTCATTGATTATCCATTATGTTTTGAAGTCAGGAACAGGAAACACGGACCACTTTCAACACTAACATTTCGCTTTTTCTTTAATTCTTTAGTGAAAATACAGCTGTCCTGAGTGAAAAATGTCCCAGTGAAAGTGGATCTGTGTAATACTCACTTTACCAGCCTGTGGTGAGAATAGGCCATTGTGTCTTGGGCTGTAGTTAATTCCTGATGATTTCCCCTCATTTCTCCCACATGGTGTTGTGTTTCCCCATGTCTAATCCTGGGCTCAGTCAGGGTACCCCGCTCTCCATTCACTGCTGTGCTTCTCTTCTCCCGTCTTTGTCCTTCTCTCCCTGGCTGTCAGGTGACCTTCCAGGTGTTCCAAATGAGGCCTGTGTTCCCTAGCAACCAGCCAGGTGAGCTGGCTGGCCCTTGAGAAAACACAGGGCCCCGATGTGTGTGTGTGTGTGTGTGTGTGTGGTGTGTGTGTGTGTGTGTGTGTGTGTGTGTGTGTGTGTGTGTGTGGTAGGGGGGGGGGGGTTTACTGTAATCTGGTTTGGGACAGCTTCGCTGAAAAAACAACCCGCAGGTTAAGCTGCTATCCCCCCCCCGCTGCATACGATCATTAAAGCTGCTCTATCAGGAGGTGTATTTCTTGCCATGTGGAGACATACACACATTTATGATCCTATCGCGGTCAAGTCAAGTCAAGTCACCTGAAGCCAGGGCATCTCCTGCTTCTCCTCTGTGTGAAGATCACTGTATGAGGGGGGGGGGGGTATTATAGTCAGGAATGGGCTAGTTTCTAAACTGGGGTTCGGAGGAGAGAGGTCTCGCTGCTGTCCTGTTATATTCCCAGGAGTGCCTCCTCCACCTCCTCCTCCTCCCAGGCCCAAATCAACACACTGTGGTCCCGCTGTGGCTTGAAGGGGTTTCGCTGTGTGCTGCTGACACAAGAATGTGTTGCGCTGTATCATTTTGTCCCTCTGCTACCAGCTATATTTAAAGGCGGGGATCGCCGCTTTACGGACCCAACCCAACCCCTGATGCTTTGTGAACTGGGGCCCCCGCGGCTCAGTCAGCCCTCAGCAGGGGTTAGAAGGAGTCGTAGTAATGGCGAAAGATGAGCTGAGCTACTGCCGGGCTTTCCACTCTCACCGCAGGCCCTCGCCACTGACCTCCAGCCCGGTTCGAGCGGTGGTGGCTGTGGTGGCAGTGGAAGCTGGGGAACCGTTACCGCGCAAGGGGCTAATCTTGGAAAAGCGAAGCATTACGTGTACGCTGAGCGATGCTGAGGCAACAGGCCTGAACACTGCAGTCCTATATCTTCGCAAATGTGTTTTCTTTTAGGTGAAATTGTTTTTCAAACGGCGGGAAATGACTTACAACGGTCTTACAATGTTTTTTTTATAGGTGGGCGGTGCTATTTGTTTGAATAGCAACGCAGCAACTGGGAATAACACGTCATGTTTACTTGCAGGGTTTATTTTGAACGTTCATTGCTATCGACGTCCTCCGCTTACAACCCGTCATCGTGTCCGGCCGCCACGCTTCACCCCCCCCCTGTCAGGGCTCCACTTCTGCAATGGTGACCTCTGAAGATGAGGCATGTGTTTCTGATTATGCGGGCCGCTTGTGATCACCGTGGTGGAGTGGCCCGGTAACCCCCCTTTCTAAGAAAAATGTTCTTTTTCAGCTCCTTTTTCACCTCGGTGTCAGTGTCGGGGGGGGAAGCTCCATGTCACAGCACAGCTTTCCCATGAGGTGCCGTCAAGTTGTTATTGTTATTAACTGTCCCCTCCACGGAAGACGGTCAAAAGGGCAAAGTGGGCAGAATGACACACCAGGCTTCGTGTGTTTGGCTGTTGCAGAACGCCTGCGTCCATGAAAAGTCGTTGACGGAAAGATCGGAAAATGCACACAAACACTTTTGTGGAGAACCGTTTCTTATCACAATATATGGCATCTTTAAAATAACTACGACATGAAGATAATGCTGTGTGATGCTTACATTAGGCATGCCACCACAATAAAGTCCTGGCTTGGACTTCACGAGATCATGTGGTGTGTGTATTTGTGTTGTGTGTGTGTGTGTGTGTGTGTGTGTGTGTGTGTGTGTGTGTGTGTGTGTGTGTGTGTGTGTGTGTGTGTGTGTGTGTGTGTGTTCCACGTTAGATGCAAAACCAAAAAGGAGGGGGGGGGTGGGGTGTAGGAGGAGAAAGGAAGAGGAGGAGGAGGAGGAGGAGGAGGAGGAGGAGGAGGAGGAGGAGGAGGAGGAGGAGGAGAAGAAGTAAAGAAAAGGCCCCAGCTAGACCCTGCCTTTATAATCTGCAGTCTGGTGCCAATTATCCTGATTGCAGAGGCGCTGGCGGTCCCAGGCTGCCCGGTGTGAAGGTGATTGCATCCCACTGCTGAGCACACACCATTAGGTGCCGAGACCGCCCGGACCAGCTGACATTAGAGCCGGATAATGAAGGGGAAGGGGGGGGGGGGACACAAGGAATTGGGGGCCATTTGGAGAATTGTAATTCCGAATGGTTCAGTGGATTGAAATGGGAGCCTCTGCGTGTTCCTGGGTAGAATGAATGTCAACTTTATTTGTCTGTTTCGTCTATTTAGTTGGAATGGAATGCAATTCCCATGGCCGGACCGCTAATAGCCTGATGATTACACGTTACTTACAGGCACAAGGTTTGGTAGTAGTATGCACCAAATGATAAGCAGCCGATGTCCCCCTTCTTCCAGAAATGAAAGTGGAGAAAGAGAAAACAAACCCTTTCTCCTCAACCACCCCCCCCCCCCCCCCCACCCCCCATGCTAATGTTTGGACAACTTGTCGTAAACCTCTGCCCATGGAGAGGACTAGCAGAAGGCCAGCACTGTTTACACTTTGCCCGGCAACTCCCAGCAACCTCCCAGCAGACCAACAACCACGGCCCTATTTCCATATATAGACCCGAAGCTTTAGGTTCTCCCCAATGCCCTCTGTGAATATCTCTACTGCCTCTGCCCAGTGGACACATGCAGCATTAATCTGCAACGGCTGCTCTCTGTCTCTGTCTCTGTCTGTCTGTCTCTGTCTCTGTCTCTGTCTCGTCTCTGTCTGTCTCTGTCTCTCTCTCTCTCTCTCTCTCTGTGTCTCTCTCTCTCGCTCTCTCTCTCTGGGGCTCCGGGTCACTCTCACTACAGGTCAGGTCAGGAGAAGTGGAATTCCTTTGTGTTGGTCAGTCAGAGTCTGCCCCCCCCCCCCCTCCCCTCCCCATTGTTGTCATCCTCATACAGACACACGTTGAGTATGAATAAGACACTAAAAGTGTCTAAGTGGTGTGAAGAGGGCCGGGCTGGTAGTATGGTCAAAGTGAATGGGGATCGTTCCCCCCGATATTGATCTGCTGGTGGCTAATGTGACATCTGCTCAGCCCCTAATGGACAACTTTTATGTACGGAAGTGCGCCAGGGGGCTGTCGTTAAAAAAAAAACTGTTTTAACAAGTCCGCGTTGTGTTTTTTTCCTTTTTGCTTTCATCTGAAGAACAAACAAGCAACCCGTGAGAAGACACGGAGATGCGATGAATTTTGCGCTTTTCTCTGCACGCCGTTTTTGCGGAGAGCAGATGAACAAAGTCATCAGGCGCCATCGGGCTCGCCGCGTTGAGGAGGCCCATCACTTTCTCCACCCGGGTCCATTTGTCTTCGTGGACAGACCGCACAGAGGAGTGTGAGGCGGAGACATCTGGTTCAGGGTGATGCTCTTTGGTCTTTGAAGGTCCCCGCGAGGGGGGGCCACATCAATGGGCAGGATGATAAATCTGGACAATGAGAGGCCCAGTAAAACCGCCAGCAGGGGCCCGACCCCGCAGACTACAGGAAGTGTGGCTCCTCTCGACCTCTGACCCCCGAGGTGATGTCTGCCCTTAGGTCTGCTCTCTAAGGTGTTGCTGTAAATTGAAAACTCCTTGTAGCCCAGGTAGGCACAGAATAAAAGAGGCTAAAACATTTTGTTACCAGCGCCACTTTGATCTTTAGGGGGCACCTTGTCTAGGAGAGGGAATGGGTGTGAACACAGGGATGGATCCAATACATCATATAACTGTCAGCATCGCTGGGTGGACACCTCATTGTCTGGTGGCGAGACCGAGACAAACCACAAGGCTGTGTGTGTGTGTGTGAGTGAGAGAGAGAGAGAGAGAGAGAGAGAGAGAGAGAGAGAGAGAGAGAGAGAGAGAGAGAGAGAGAGAGAGAGAGAGAGAGAGAGAGAGAGAGAGAGAGAGAGAGAGATGGGGAGGGGAATGGGGGGAAATTAATACTATGGGAATATGCAAAGTTTGCAATTCACAGACCACAGAATGGGTAAGACAAGAGGTTCCATCTCCGTGTCAGACTCTGAGGATGCAGCATCACTGCAGGCCTATCTGTCATGTGTGCGGATGCCATGGCACATGAAAGCAGTGCGTCCTTGTGAATCAGTCGAGGATAATAATCACCAGCAGTCTAGAAGAAGCCAGGAGATGCTGCAGTGCCGGGGGCCTAATCTGATCACATCAACCCCATTATGGGGCCCGTGGGTGGGGTGTAGGGGGGAGAAACACAAAGGCATACAGTGTTAAACCTGTTGCTATTGCCTGAGAGCTCTGCAGAGCATGCTAATGCACTTATATGGGTTAATCAGTGGCTGCTAGATAGTGATGAGTTGGAGAATGGTGAATGTGTGATTGAATATGGGAGCAATGCAGTTGGTAATCAGGGAACAAGGCTAATCAGAAACGTAATAATGGGGGGGTCACTCTCCATTCACTTAGATAAAAGCGACGTTAGATCAAGATAACTGCCCGAATCTACGCACTACAGATTGGATGTGAGCTGAATTGAAGTCACCTCTTAACGTGATGTGACTTTTTGCAGAGTGCACTATTCTAGGCCACTGGGCCAAGCTAATAGGCAGCAACACAATTAACACCTCTAGGAAGGCAGAGCGCAGGCAGGAACAAACCAATTTTGTGAGAGGATAAGCAAAAGCAGCTAGGCACGCACGGTCAGCGATTTCAAACGCTTTCATCGTGACAGAATACATAACATTTGTGAATTGTACCCTCCACCTCCTCCCTTGCGCCCCACAAAAAAAGAAACTGCACAAAGAACACTTTCATGGACGGTGGAGTCGGCATGCGAGCTCCGAGCGTTTAATGTGGTCTAAGAGCAACAACACAGAGCACATTACTGAAGGGCTGAAAAAACAACACATTCCACATACCCCCCCCCCCCCCCCAAGAAAAAGAAGAAATATGTTTTGTTTTGAATTATCGAGAAGTGCAATTTCAAACGGGTTCCTCTGGAACGGTGTGGAGCGGGATGGCAGGAAGCCGCTCTGGTTTGGTTCAGCGGGGCCTCGGCTGGACACATCA
>CM051002.1:11959446-11966946 GCA_027704905.1 Muraenolepis orangiensis
CTATTGCTAAATAATAATATTTAGCTAAATAATCCTCAAAATGCACTAATGTATTACTAGCCCTACTGCGAAAATGAAGATGCGTGTGCGTCTGTGTCCGTGTGTGCACATCTGTCTGTCCGTCCGTCTCTCTGTGTGAGAGCAGAGGCGGGGTTGTGATAGGGTCTCAAATGTTTAAATATTTGTTCAATATTTGACTCCGTACCTGTACCCAAGCCCTGGCTAGTCACTCATTCACACCGTGTTCCGCATTAGCAGAATTAGCATGATACGTATCTTTTGTTTGCCATGGTCAACAGTAGCCCAGGTGTGGGGCAGGACCCCCAGCCGCCAGACCATCTGGCCCCCCCCCCCCCCCCCCAGCAGTGGCCCTCCTCCGCTGGGGGTTGCGTTTACACAGTCGCTCCAAGTAACCCATTTACTTTGAACATAAATGTCAGCTGGAACCAAACCAGTCTTTTCAACGACGAAGAATCGCTAGAATCCATAGATCATCTTTTGAATAACGGGCCTTTATGTAAACACACGCATGAATCGGCCAGAGGGACGCAGACTTCCCTAGCGATGGTACTGTGAGAAAAAATGCTAATGTTGGCTAATATTAGCCATGTCGTTTTTTGTTTTTTTTCTTATGAGAACCAACCAAAAAATCACTGGGGAAAGGAAGCTGTGGGAGGGATATATATGAGAGAGAGAGAGAGAGAGAGAGAGAGAGAGAGAGAGAGAGAGAGAGAGAGAGAGAGAGAGAGAGAGAGAGTGAGAGAGAGAGAGAGAGAGAGAGAGAGAGAAGAGAGACAGACAGACAGACGAGCGGGATGTGTGTGAGAAGAAAACTTGTTGACCCTCATGTCCTCCCCCCATGTTTCCCACGTCCAGAGGTCCGCGGTGGGGCTTGACACGCTCCACTAACCCCCTGGGTCCGTCCCGATCGGAGCGGAGCACAGCAGACCCCCCTTATCTTCCATCAAATGGAAACACGGCTGCCTGACGACGAAACCTATTACGTTGACTTATTGTGTCTTTTAGTCGTGCTGTACCGCATCACACTTTAATGGGTTGGCCTTTCCTGGCCTTCTTGGTGTGTGCTTTCTGACAGGGAGAAAGTCATGTTCCCCACACCCATCCACCCCCCCGCCCCCCCCCCCCCCGGCGGGAGACTCGACACTCTCTCCATAATGATGGTTAAAGGACCCGTTCATTGCATTTGGTGTCCACAGATGCAATGTTTTGTACACTTTGTGTTGTGGCACCATGTGGACCACATTCTACTGGGGCTTCCTTCGCTCAAAGCCCCCAGATCTGCGCATCTCACACACACACACATCCTCTACCAAAGGGCTCCCCACAAAACACCAGCAGGAGATCATTATGGATATTGTTTGAGTGTTGACTCCACCCCCCCCCCCCGTCCCCCGTCCCCCGTCCCCCGTCCCCGTCCTCCCCCCTCCCCCCGTCCTCCGCTATAACCCCTTTTCTCACCACTCCTGTTTATATTCAGCCGGCTCTGGCAAATATCAAGACGGGGGGCTAAAAAGTCGACTAAACAAATTTGCCGGCATAACAAATTGTCCAAGCATCGGACCCACAGCATCGGACCCACAGCATCGGACCCACAGCATCGGACCCACAGCATCGGACCCACAGCGGGGGGGGACGCCGGCGACAATCAATTACTGGGGAAAAAAACCTGAAAAAGAATAACCCAAATGCCCTCGCTTAATGACATGCATCCAACGTATATATATATATATATATATATATATATATAGAGAGAGAGAGAGGGAGGGAGAGAGAGGGACAGAGAGGGAGAGATAGAGGGGGATCGCTTAATGACATGCATCCAACGTATATGTGTATATATATATATATCCCGGGGGCCATCTTGGGAGAACAAAGTGACGAAAGGAAAGCGGGTCATGTGGGAAACCCTTAGCGCACGACGACGATGAGGACGTGCCGAAGAAAAGACGGCCTGTTGTCTGAGTTAAAGAGAGGGGGGGTGGAGGGGGGGGGGGGAAAGAGAGAGAGATGTGTGTTTGAAGCAACACAGCGTCTGTTCTCCAGCCTCGTCTAATCCGCCGTTACTCATCTCAGAGCAGAGGGGAAAAAAGGGACATATTGTGGTGTGCCCCGGCGATGGCCTTTCTTTCTTTCTTTCTTTCTTTCTTTCTTTCCTTCTTTCTTTCTTTCTGGTGCTGTGGTGGGATGGGGAGGAGGAGGAGGAGGAAGAGGAGGGGGGGTTAGGGGGAGGTGGCAGTTTAGGGGGCAAAGCCACGCTGTGAGGGAGATCCACAGGAAGCCTTAAACGTATTAAGGTCACTACTCGGGCCTCGGCTTCCTGTCGCACAGAATGAGCCATTGTGTGTGTGTGTGTGTGTGTGTGTGTGTGTGTGTGTGTGTGTGTGTGTGTGTGTGTGTGTGTGTGTGTGTGTGTGTGTGTGTGTGTGTGTGTGTGTGTGTGTGTGAGCGAGGGGCTCTGGGACTGCCGCCTGGCTCACGCAGAACCTCTCGTCTTTTTCTTCCCCACATAGCTGTGGTGATTCTTCAGGTCAACGCGGTCGTCTGCAGCCAGGTCATCCTCCTGATCTTGCCTGTTAGCTATCTGCTTCTATCCCTCCCTCTCTCTGCCTCTCTCTCTCCCCCTCTCTCTTCCTCCCTCTATCTATCCCTCTCTGTCTCTCTCCCTCCCCCTCTATCTCTCCCTCTCTGTGCCTCTCTCTCCCTCCCTCCCTCTCTCTGTCTCTCTCTCCCCTCCCCCTCCCCTCTCTCTCTCTCTCTCTCTCTCTCTCTCTCTCTCTCTCTCTCTCTCTCTCTCTCTCTCTCTCCCTGCCTCTCCTCTACCCTGGTTTGACCTCATCCTCCCTATTCCTGCTCCTCACAGGGCTGGCTTTGTGCCCCGACCTCCTTGCCTCCTCTTATCTCTCTCTCTTCTGGACTTCTGGAATTGTCTGAATCCCCCCCGCCACCCATCCCGCCACCCATCCCCACCCACCCCCCACCCATCCCCCACCCATCCCCCCACCCATCCCCCACCATATCGCCCTCCTTAAATGTGTCTTTTGAGGTTTTTGCGTCTTGTGTTTGCATGATATAGTCTCACGTGGGACACGGTGACGACGGTGATCCCCAAGCGGAGGCGACAAGAGAGCCCCGTGTTCCCCGGTTACTTTAACCAAGCCCCGGGAGGCCGGCTTGGTTGCCCCTCTTTAAGACATGAACATACACCGCTTGGGCAGAGCCAAAGGGCTCTAGGATACCCTATAGCAGTAGCCACGAGGCACAATTTCCCATTTGCTGGTTCCCTGCGCTTGTGTGCCCGTGCATATGTATGTGTGCACTCACTTGTATGTGAGTCATTCGGAAACGTGAGAAATCTGCGCTGGTCCTCATCCTCATGTGGCTCAACAAAAAAATTAAAAAAGCCTTGAAACAATACTGGTCTCCGAGTCGTACAGATTCGGACTGTAGGCAACGTCTTCAGAGCACATTTATTTATTTTAGTTTGATTGGCCGTGGCACGCCTCACTGCTTGAGGGTGGTGGGGATGGTTTGAATGTTTGAGTTTGGGGGTCGCCGGAGTCCATATTTGTAGTTTGACCATAAAACGACACAGTTCTAACCGGCGGTGAATGGACTCTGTGTGGTCAGGCTTATACCTTCTCACATCATCATCTTCTTCTTCTTCTTTATTCACAACTGGAGACCTGAAGGAATGTGGAGGGCTCTGACCGTATGTGGTCAGAGCCCTTTGGCAGAAGCCACAGGCTTTGTCTGAGAGGGTGCTTCTCTGTGTGTCGATTGTATTACCTCAGCACAGAGCAAACACACCTTGTGTGTGTGTGTGTGTGCGTGCATGTGTGCGTGCGTGCGTGCGCACGCGCGTGTGTGTGTGTGTGTGTGTGTGTGTGCGTGTGTGTGTGCGCGCGCACACTCGGACAGAGTTTGGACAGAGAGGCCCGTGGCCACGAGGGCCGAATTTAATGTTTACACAAGAGCGGATTCACGTGGATAAATCAAACGATGTGGATGCAAAATAAATAGTCTAAATATACCGTCTCAAATGATAGTGTTGTGTACCTCTGAGAGAGCCGGCCCTGTCTTCATTTAGCAGAGGAAAGGAAACGGGGGGAAAAGCCGGCATTTTTTATGAGAGCACTGAGACCAGGAGGCCAGGCAGCAAAAATAAACACAACAACACAATAATGGGCTCCAGAGACGCTAATGTTATTTTCCATTACTTCACTTAGCCCCCCCCCCCTTACCTCCCCAGGCCCCCATTCTGTTTTTAGCCTAAACCAGAGAACAGCAATGGCATACCAGTGGTGGCACGCAGCCTTCTCCTCAGTGCTCTGTGGAGCCCATGCATGCATGCATGCATGCATGCTGCAGGAGACTCTGCAGGAGCCCCAGGGCCGTGCCACCGGGGGGGAAGCCCCCCCAGATGTGGAAGACATAGCGTGGGGACACAAGCTCGGACAGGTCCTTGACGGCGCGTACAGAGCGTGACTCATATGCGCATACAGAGCACTCAGAGTTGTAAAGAGTGGTGCTACATTCCGTGCAGGGAGGCGAATGTGTTACACACACACACACACACACACACACACCACACACACACGCTATGGGGTCCACACGCAATGAACGGTTCATTCTGCGGAACAAACGTGTAATTGTTCAAGAGTGTAGTTTAACGGAAATGTTTTTACATGTCAAATGCTGAGAATGTTTCAAATAAAACCGTGGTTGTGTATGGAAAGCAACACTGTGGCGCTGGTGGCTGGTTTAAAGCAGCCTCACCTGGCCCCCAGTCCCACTCATTAGACTCTGGGGCTGCTGGGTGAGGCTACACGCCATGGCGCATTGGTAATGAAGGCCCACAGGTGAAACCAGCCACCACCACACACACACAGGAGGAGCGCTAAAATGTACAACATTTACGCCATTTACCACCTGCTCTGGCTGTAACAGCTTGCAAATAAACTGGTTTACCCAATCAAGATTCAAGATTTGCATTTATTATATTCATACTGTGAGAGGGAATGGGGAGTAAGCATTCCATTGTACTTGTGGCAACCAGCAAATCCAAATCTTGCATCTTGAATCAATCTCGACCAGTGTCCTGTACGTCAGAGGAACCCATGCCATGTGGCAGGAGAAACTGCTATTCGGCACACACTTCATTGTGTGCAGTAGTCATTTTGCCAGGCATATGTAAGAACCAGAAATCGCCCAACTGCCCAACCCATTTTATCTGTGAAAACAAGCAACTTTTTATTTATTTGCATCATGCATTCCAGTCGTGTTTTTATAAAGTTTCCATAATAAATATGATCAATAAAAACGCATGTCGTATTTATGACGGGTGCGGGGGAAACTAATTTTATGGCTGCGGCAGCCACTGCAATATTAATGGGGGGGACCAATGCAGAAGAGGTTTATGATTTAGCACGGTGGTTTACAAACAGCGCTGCAGCGGCTTCCACTCTGCCCAAACTGCTGATACGGCGAACAGTGAATCATAACGTGCCGGCAAACTCCAATCCATACACATTAATGAGAACAAGTGAACCTGAGAGATCACGTCTGTGAGATGGGGAAGGAGCTCGTGTGAAGCAGGCGTGTTTGGATGAGCGGAGGAAGTCCGGTCTGACCTTAGAGGCCTCTGTTTGGCCAGGAGAACCAAAGCATTGACTCCAACAAGGATATTTGCTTTGCCCCGTGTCATACTCATGGGATGTTTCCCATGAAGCGTCACGGCCGGGTCTATAACGAAAGCAAAGAGAGGCAAACATCTGGGTAGTGTCCAAATAAATCTGCTGGTGGTTTATCTGCTCTATTTTTAGCGGTTGCACCGGGAGACTGCATTGCTAGTTTTTTTTTTCCCTCTCTTTTTTTGCCAAAGAGTTGGCACAGCGCCAACGCGGAAGCAGCAATGCACAAAGTTCTTTGTGCCACAGCATTGTTGAATAACTTGATCCCGTTCGGGCTATTACATTCCAGGGATGTGCATTATTTTTCAATAAAGGGACACCTCTGCCTTTTGACAGTTCTGAATCAATGCGCTACCAACCCATCATTAAAAACAGCAGGCACAGATGTTCCCTTAACAATGTAAAAAAAAACAATATGCTCAAAGAATATTGGAATTGCAGCTGATATTTGAAGTCGATAATAAACCAATAAGGCTCTAGACGAAAGTAACTCAGGTCCATTGTGGGTAACGGTGGTATGAGCAGATACCCCTCCAGGGTGTCCTGTAATGGGAAGTAATGCACTTGTGACGGTGAGCATCGCCACTTACCCTGCAAGGTAGCTGGACTCACAAGATTAGGATCAGGCCAGGACCATCTGGTGCATCAAGTTACACCCCCCACCCCCCTGGTCAGTTACTTTATATAACCTGGTCCTGGTTTCATCCTTCCATATTATACTCGTAGAATTAAATTAATTCAGAAGGTTGTCTGTAATAGATAGATAGTAGAAGAGAAACAGAATTATAAAGGTCACAAGGTTGCCATGGTTACACACTGTTTTCATGATCAGCTCTATCAAATGCCTTAAAGTCATATAAAATATATATAAATATATATATACATATACACATTTAGGCCCCTACTTTAGGGCAAATATACACACATCTGTGCCATGTTGTCTGTTCAGCCGGATTTTCTCTAACATTTTGCCACAGCCACTCGCTAGAACTATATAACTATATAGTTGTCCTTACTTTGTCCTTAACAATAAGCATTACCACAGCATGGTTAATGAAAACAGAAAATGATTGATATTGATGATCCATATGCCAAGCCTAACCCTGAAGCATATATTAATTATTTATTTATTTAGATTACAGTTGACTTCAGTTCGGATACAATTTGCACATCTTTCACCCATTATAATGTCCCTCTTCGACTCGGCTTCCCTTTGTCAACAGCAGCAGGGAATAATAAATTACATTAATGGAAACATTACCATTCCCAACCAGGTAACTCTTGGTGAACTGTGTATGTGTATGTGTGCGTGTGCGTGTGTGTGTGTGTGTGTGTGCGTGTGTGAGTGTGTGTGTGTGTGTGTGTGTGTGTGTGTGTGTCTGCGTGCGTGTGTGAGTGTGTGTGTGTGTGTGTGTGTGTGTGTGTGTGTGTGTGTGTGTGTGTGTGTGTGTGTGTGCATGTGTGCGTGCGTGTGTGTGTGCATGTGTGTGTGTGTTTGTTGAATTAGAGCAGGGTCTCTCTCTCTAAGTGCTGAGTGAGGGTCCATCACTAACCGCTGCCTTTGACTGATTTTATTTACCCAGCGCTCTGGTACAGAAAGACGGGCATTAATCACATGTTCAGCCTCCGTAAGCCTCCGGCGCTCACGGCAGGCCCCATGCACCCCCTCCCCTGGGCTTCCTGTTCTGTGGCTGCTGCCGTCCCAACGCCCGATAGTTATACCATGTGTGCCCCTCTTAATGACACTGTGTCATTGACGGTTCTTTTGTCAGTTTGTGTGTGTGGGGGT
>CM051002.1:11969446-11999446 GCA_027704905.1 Muraenolepis orangiensis
CCTGCCTCTAACGCCACATCGTGATGAGTGAGGTCTGGCTGCAACAAGACGCTATGGAAGCCCCGTGTGGACACACACCAAACCTCATTCATTCCAATCACTAGGTATTTTTGTTAATCTAAACTCAAGGGTAAAGTAGACAAAGGCACCGATAAGAGAGACGGTTATAGAGATGAATTAGTTTAGTTTAAAAAATGTTGAAATTCTGGAGGATTATGCAGGCTAGTGCTCTACTGAACAACATTGACTCTGGACAAAAGAAAGGACACAAGAAAGGACAAAAGAAAACACCTCAGCCATTCCAATCACCAGATTACAAAGTACACAACAAAGTACATATACCTGCGTACTTACTCCCCGCACATTAAACTAACCATATTGTTCTACTCTGGGACAACGAAGAGCAAAAGCGTTCCCCTCCATTAGCCAATGTGTGTGTGGATGATTTGACAGCAGCTGTGCAACCCAGCCACCGTGAGAGCACACGGGATGAGAGTGGAGAGGGTGAGATGAAATGAGCCGGTGGGCTCTTTAGTGAATAGCTGAGCATCTTAAAGCAAAAGGAGGGGCATTGCTCTCCGCTTGCTCCACCTGAGACCGAGTCACACAGAGTCCCCAGCAGGGACACACCAGGGAAATGACTTAATCTGCATCTACACACCGCATGTACTGTGTGCAAGCAGATTCAAGTTGTAGTTAAACTAATACTACCTGTAATAGTTTTGTTACATAAGCTTTACCGATATTCATTAAGGTATAGATTCAACTCCTTTTATTTTAAAGAAGTGTTTGTTACTGATCGATTTTTTTTTGTGTGTTACATAATTAAAAGTAATATCTATGTGGGACGTCCATCATGTGTCTACGCTAGTGCGAAAGCAGTAAATAAAGCAGTTGTAATACGTTTAGTTTTTATCTCTAAACATATTTTAAGGGGTTTTATTGAACCCTCTGGGACTGCAGAGATGACCCACTATTGGCCACAGGTTAATGGACATTTTTTTATAAAGAATGAGCCATCATTTCACATGCCGTCAATTCTGAGATTGGAAACCAGCTCTCTCTCGGTTAATAGATTTAAAAGTTGCTGTGGGTAAGAGTCAAGGGTTGTATAAAGAGAGAGAGAGAGTAGAGCGGAAGAGAGCAAGACGGCCCAAAAAAACCCCATCCTGTACCCCTCTGCTAACCTCCCTTGTTAGGTTTCCCCGCCATTGAGAAGTGTCGCATTCATGCACCTGTGATTGACAGGCAAGATGGACTCCACGAAGCAATTGACAGAAGAGCTGCCCCAATGGGTCAGCAATGAGCCGAGAGCTGTCTAAAATGTATATAGTCTCATGCGGAATCAACTCCAAACAACAGATATTCTCACAGCGTTCTCATTCTCATAATGGCTCCTAAATCTCCCCTCACAGCACCTTTAAACGAGTACAAACGGGACAAAAGAAGAAGTAGTGCTATTTTAAATATCAAAAAATACTTTTATTTACAATATAGCTTATAAAGCACAGTTGTGTGTGTGTGTGTGACATGTACTTGTCAAAGTAATAAAGTAAAGTGACACGGAGGAAAAGTTCTTCATTTTTTTTTTTAAATATATAAAAAAAAAACAATCTCAAAAAAAGTCCAGTTTCAGACGTAGCCGATTATGTCGCTGCAGATGATGGGCTGGCGGCTGCCCGACTTCATGAGGGCTCTGAAGTGGTCGAAGTCCGTCGTGTCCTCCACCGCCTCGTTCAGACCGGAGTGGGACTGGTGGAAGAACGGCGTCTCGCCGGCCGCCCGCAACACTCCGGGCACCGGGCAGGAGAGCCGCTTGGGGGCGGCGGCGGCCCGGCCCAAGCGGGCCGCCGCCTCCGACGACGACGACCTCATCCGCACGCGGCCCTCCACGCTCCGGGAGAGCCCCGCCAGCCTCTTCCTCATGTTCACCAAGAAGCCCCTCGCCAGTCTCCCGGTGCGGCCCGGGCCGCCGGGCTGCCGGTCCTCCAGCGGGGGCGCCGGCTCCTCCTCCTCCTCTGGGGGGCACTCGGGCAGGTCCATCCAGTTCTGGATGAGGTCAGCGAAGCTGTTGTCCCCCAGCACCAGGGGCCGGCGGTTGCGGCTCCGCGTCAGCAGGGAGTTGGTCCAGTCGGCCGCGCTGCCCGCACGGAACGAGGTCCACGTCTCCGGGCAAGCGTCCGACGTGGACTTGGGCCTCGCCCGCCCGGCCGAGCCCGTCCGGTTGGTGCGCAGGCAGGCGGAGGAGGACACCCGCACGTTCCTGGTCCTCCGCAGGACCACCCCCTCGTCCCGCCAGGATGCGTCCGAGTACCCCGAGTCGCACTCCAGGCTCTTCTCGCTGCTGGGAGATCCCAGACTCAGGCGTAAGCCCAGACCCGAGTCCGACCGGCTGTTTGTCTCCTCCTCTTCCTGTTCCTCCTCCTCCTCCAGGGGGCTGGCCAGGCAGCAGGCCGAGTCGTAGGTACTGGCGGTGCTGGCGTCCGACATGCGCAGCCGGGTGTGGAGCTCCCGACGCAGCGCCCTCTGCTGGCAGGCGCGTAGCACCGCGGCAGAGTGGCGGCCTGAGGGCGACGAGGAGACGGGCGGGGCGAGGGCCGTGGCCGGGGGGCCGGTGGCGGGGCAGGCCCTCCGGAGCTGCCTCAGGTCCTGGAGAGACCGCATCATGTATTGCACCTGCTCCTGAAGACTGTCCCCGCTGGAGTCTTGCAGACAGAGCTGTGAAGACACAAGAAGAACATCGGCCATCAGTTCACACACCTACAGTAACCGTTGTAACTCGATTTCCTGCTGCATCTTTCAAAACATAGCAATTGGTTTCTGTGTATGTGTGCGCGTGTGTGTGTGTGTGTGTGTGTGTGTCCCAAGGGCATGCTAGGGCTTGCTGAGAGTATGCGTCACAAGAGGAACACCTTACACCTTTTCTCGATATTATTAGTCTAAGACAGAGAGACCAACAACAGAGAGAAAGACAATTGTAATATCGACACGCCTACGTCGGGGATCATCTATCGGTCAATCAGGCCACACCTGCTGTAAAACCCCAGACATACACACCCCTCTCGACTCAGGTGGTGGTGCAATGTGTGCCTACCTGCCTACCAGTCACGATGATGAAAATAATAACAGTAAGAGGATGTGTAATGGGGGGAGTTTTCCATTCGTTTTGATTTATTTTTCTTCCCCCTCCCCCCCCCCAACCCCCCTTTTTTCCTGACGTATGTGGGAGCTCACCGTGACCCACACCAAGAAAAATATGACTTTCACTTCCTCTATTGCTGCTGACTCAGGCGCCAGATTTCGCACCAAATCGCAAAAGCAAACGATGAGCAAGTCTGTCAACTGTGAAAGAAAGACGCGTCATATGTTGCACAGCGCCTGTTTTTTTCCCCTTCAAAATGAATTAAGCAACAATCGGGGGAAATGATCAGGACACATAAACGAGAACACATTTCCAACATCAAAAACATTTTGTTGACGCTGGGCCTGTTCACTCGAATCAAAACTCTGTTGTGTTGTGCTGATGTTTACCCGGACGTTTAACGAAACAGCCCACCTCCATATCAGACAATGGCCTTAGAATAACCGCAAATATAATCATTGCGAGACGTTCTGTATACGTTTTACAGTCAATAAGTGTAACGTTAGTATGGTATGTGTTTTTGCATACAGTCAAGAGATGCAAAATGCTAACCAATCAGTCGGGGGTTGATTGCGTGGAGTGCTGGGAGATACGGTGTAAATACGGTGCAAAGCAACATGCTCAACCTGGGACGATTGAACGTAATATTCATATTATTTCGTTCAAGCCCACAAGATGAGAAAAACACTCACAAAGTGGAAATAAGCCTGCAATATAACTCACCATTCCGTTTCTTTTCATCTGTACCATTCTTCTTCTTTAAAAGTCCTGTAAAAGTCCTGCAAAGAAAAGCCGGTAATTACTAACAGATGTATTACTTGTATATAGAAGATGATGTACGGGTATACACTACAGTATCCATTCCCACATGTTTTAAAGTAAAGAAGTCATAAGTCGCGTACCTTGAATTCTTGAATCCAAAAGACAGTTAATAAGTTAGACAATCGTCATTTGCTGGGTTCCTCGGATCAGTTGATATGTCTCAAGAGTACAACGCTATAAGACCATAGACACGACCCAGCCGAGCGACTCAAGACAGAGGGAGATGATGAGCGGAGTGAACATTTCATTCACTGCGCTCCCCTTTTAGGGCGCGCGCCAGTCAGCCTGTCAGAACAAAAAAATGACTGCATGAATCAGCCAATCAGAGCCGAGGATGAAGAGCTAGGTGATGTGCGCTGTTGAGTAGTTGTTAACCCCCCCCCCTCCCCCCTCCCCCCTGTCGTTTTTAATTAAACTCATAGTATTTACATCCTGTCTACATGAAAAATGAATTATTATTAATTAGGAATAGTAGCAGTAGCAGGCGTAGAGTGTGTGTGTGAGAGAGTGAGTGAGTGAGTGAGTGAGTGAGTGAGTGAGTGAGTGAGTGAGTGAGTGTGTGTGTGTGTGTGTGTGTGTGTGTGTGTGTGTGTGTGTGTGTGTGTGTGTGTGTGTGTATAAGTATAGTGCATAGTATAGTATACAGTGTTTAACTGTAGGAAATACATACTACAGGAGGGAATGGGGAGTAAGCATTCCATTGTACTACATTTTATATCTAAATATAATTCTATATGCCATATTTACAAATATGTACTTAATCCTGTGTGTAGGACTAATTCATTAATTCATCCTGTGAATATCACAGAATATCACCAATGCATGTTTGCATCTGCTTACTTGATTGGCGGTGTACATTTTAGATAACCCAGTCAAAAAAGGTAGCTGCACTATTTTTCTATCATGTAAATGCCATGTACATTTACAGCTATTAGCATGTGGTCGTCAAGAGGTTGATGCTAATGATTACGTTCAAAAGGTAAATGCTAATGTGACGGGCCATGTTGGATCAAGCTGTTCACCGCTAGTGGAGAGTCATCCAAAAGCTAATGGCTTGCTGTTCAGGTGCAGATTTGTCTTCATAGCGAATTAGCCTTGAGCCTAGTGGCATGTCCATACATAGCACCGGCGCTTTAAAATACCCCATTAGTGTGGATCTCCTTTATTCATGTGATCCGGCGTGGATTATTTGCTCATGTTGATCCACATGCGTGCAGCAGAAAACCGGTCAGAACCAAACCACACAGAACCCTGGTCCGACTCGAACAGCAGCACAGATATAAGATACAAGATACAAGATTTGTATTGGCCATTTGCAATGAGTACAATGGAATGCTTACTCCCCATTCCCTCCCGCAGTATGAATTTCAAAATAATACTATAAAAATAAGACAAAATAACAATAAAGTGATTGATGGATGTACATGTTTTGAATTGGGCAAAAAGATTAAAAAGCATTTAAAGTGCCAGAAGGGCAGCAGCGTCATCAATTCAGTGCAGCACAGTGCAGAACAGTGCAGTAACTGTAATGAGTCCAGAAAGTATGATAGTGTAATGTTAATGACAATGTTATGATAGTGGCAGCACTCCTAGCAGTTCAGTATGTGCACTGCATAAAAGAGAGAGACACTGAGAGACAGTGAGTGGCACCCAATAGAGATAACATGATAACATGAATAGATAACATGCTCCTTAATAAGTCCAAAGCACCGGCCTGAATAGCCCAGAAAAGGGTAAAACACAGAGTGCAGGACAACACACAGCCGCCCACATTAAGTCATTGACCCAGCCCTGATGAGAGGAGGGGCTCTCCATCCCCTGCTGCTGTGTTTCTTTTCTCAGCAGATTCAGTAGCCAAAGAGGCCTTCTGCTCGTGTCCCGCTACTGCCGACCGACCATATAGGCTCGGTAGCCTATACGTTTGACCTTAGCTTATCCTCCGGTTTATAATTGCGTTTAGCACTACATCCACGTCATGTTCTCGTCGTAGGCCTAATAGTGGTTAAACGTGGTGCGAGGCTGGGCAGGGTTGGTGATTATGCAGGGCTTGTTGATCGTGATCTCTGGCTTGGGAGCCACAAAGGAAAGCGGTGAAGCGTTGCACGCAGAACACGTCTCAAACATCCTCTGATGTTGTGCCTGGAACAAGCTGTGCAGAACCCAGGAGGGGGAAAGGGGGAGGGGCATGCTGTATCTGCTTCTGAAATTATATTGATTTCAATACAATTTATAACAATTGATTATATGATATAATTATGAGCCTATAACACTGAAGTCGAACAGGAGAATCTGACCGGTCAGACTTTTGTCAGTGGCCATATAGTTGTTTCCTCAATAAAAATGGTAAAACATATATATATATGTCTTTATATACCTATATGTATCATACCACCATCCATATAATGTGCATGTCGTATTGAATCCTCTAGTCTTAAATGTCTATTTATCTTAAACATGCATAGAGAAATTTGTAGACTCTGCTGTAAATCACAATATAACTACTGACTACAGCGAGCGGCACAGAAACAAAATCCGACACCTATTCTTTGTACAACCACAGCGCCCTCTGGTGTACTGATCAGAGAGTGCACCTCTGAAGGGAAACTGCACTCACGACACGACCATGGCTGTATAGCCCAACCACATCGTTTTTAATATTTGTTTTTAATAATAATCTGACCTATATCATTATCAGTCTGAAACCAACCCAGTGCTGTTAGAGAAGCCATAAATATCACACATGTGTGTAATAAAACGCAATCATCAAGTTGAGCAGTATAGTTGAGCTTGTCTGGAATACCACGACCATTGTTTGGAAGGTAACGTGTAAGAAGTGTCCGTTTGTTTGACATGTTATGAGTGTTACGTCCATGAGTCACACGGGAGACCCTGAGTAGAACAAGTCCAGAATTGTTCCTTCAGCACAAATATACAGGTGGCGTTGGCCTTATGTTTATAATTGTATATGATGTATATTAACGTAGGCCTTATTCAATTGGAAAGGCAGAATACTGGTTTGCCAAAGCTGTGCATCTCTCCGTCTCTTTCTCAAATTATTGGCTGGGGTTTATGATGGAATACATTTATCATGCGTTTTCTTAATACCCCTCACATTATATATCAACCTTTGACGGTAATGCATTATATTGATACTTCAAGATACACACTTGATATATTATATCTGTTAAGGATATTCATGCATGTGGTGTGCGTGTGTGTTTAAGAAATATATAACAGAGCAGATGTGGATGTAGCTTACCACCTTTGTAGATCTTCCTGACGGCGGTTAAGGTTACAGGCACTACACGTCAACAAGTAACGACAACAACTACAACAACAACAACAACAACACAGACGTCTCGTTGCACGTGTTCCCACGTCCGCCATCCGCACCCTGGCTCAGCACTGGGATAAAAGCAGCAGAAGGTGATGTGGGGGAAAACAAAGTATATAATACAGATGAGATACACAGACAAACAACATAACTAATTAGGAACGTGTGATAATAACCTATAAAACAAATGTATAATTGTTCTTATTCAAGTTCGCCAGGGCAAATATTGGTGTTATTGACTGTTTGCCTATCACAAACGGCGTGCCACGAAGAGATCCAGCTTGAATATATAGGACAATTGTCTGGTAGGAGTTGAACATTTGGGTTCGAATGAGTCAGGATACTGTTTGCATTTGTCGTAATGTTTTTTTTAATCGAACTATCCTTATCAAAAGGAACCCTATATTCCACCTGTTTTTGTCGTATATTCGTATAGGCCTACATTACCAACCACATTCGCTAGGTGGCGCCCGCAAACAGTCTAAAAAGTCAGATGAAAAATGTCCACAACTCATCGATTTCTGATGTGTGTTATTGTAGTCTATTTGATTTCTATACAAATAGACTACAAATAACACACATCAGAAATCGACCCTTTGCTCTATCTGACGTTGATGGGGAAAAAGGGTCCAAGAATAGTCTTGGATCCGTCATACATATTTTTCACATAGTTTCTTCATGTTTAAGATATATGAAATCAGGGAAAATAGGTCGCTGGTCTATCACTGCATGATAACTGTCATCATTTTTGCGTTGGTAGACGTCCACTTACTAATTCACTTACTTATTCTTACTGAAAAAGTAGATCATATTCACATCACATTTCAAACAAATGCAATCAAACATGAAGGTGTGTGTGTGTGTGTGTGTGTGTAAAATGAGAATTTCAACAAACCGAAGAAAAACTACATGCAAGAGTTAGGTGAACTCTACTTTTATTTAAATTAAATCATATATGACTATAAAGCATTTGAATATTTACCAAAAACACTGAACCTCATCTTCTTAATTCGATTTTTACCTCTCATTAATAGTGACTATGCAGGCTACGCTAAGGTGGTGGTATGATGAAAATGATTCAAAGGTTTTAGGCATACAGTATAGGTCAAACAGTACTGAAAAAAGCATATCTAGGAATAGGTTGTAAACTGAAGTAAAGGCACAATCATAATGCCATAGACGTGGGAACAGATACTAGAAGAAGCATGGGAATGTTAGGTAAGTACATACTACAAATATCAGTTAGATTTTTTTACAATTTCCCCTGGGTGAAGCGGCTTTTTAATTAAATTTTTTAACATTTTTATTCATTTTTTTTCAAATCTTTTTCACTTTTTATGTATTTTTTTTGTAGGAATGTTAAGATAATCTGTGCAGATTACAGAGCTACTATATTTGCCATCTCGAGTCATGCAGAACAATATCCGGGTTGGCTATGAATGACAAACTTATGTAAACAATATTAAAAAAGCACTTTTCCTTTTTTTCCGATAATATTCCATGTCCATGCCTGGTGCTTCAGTTTTAAAAATAAGCTTTATGCGATTAAAAGTTTAACAATAATTTGCACATCAGAATTTTCTAAAGTAAAACAAATGCATTTATATAAAACAGCTTTCCTTTGCCTCGACTAGTAATTGAAAATAAAAAAAGAAAAGAGAAGAAAACAACAGCTAAAATACAATAACAAAAAGTTGATTTGAGGTCATAGCCCAAGAGTTAACAATACGAGCAACTGGATCAGCAATCAATGAAATTCCGCAAGTCTTGTTTCATTTTCGTTTCAGTCTCTCAGGCGTCTTTACAAAAAGCAGGTCGAAAGCAGAGATTGTGGTTTTGATAGTGCAGTCATTCATGATGATGATGTGTGTATTCCCCTCTCCTCTTCTGGTCATCAGAACCGTTCACATGATCTAGAAGAAGTAGAAGTAGAAGGGGACAAAAAAAAACAATCATTTCAGAGGCTGTGCGTTAGATTAGATTCACATGTATTGTAATTTCACAGCACAAGTATAGTACAGCAAAAATAACTTAGCATCTAACCAGAGTGCAAATGTTGCAGTAAAGTGCATGGTAATATAATTTACAGTTTAAATTTACAGGTTAAAAGACAGTCTAGGTATTAAATGGGATATGAGCATAATAATAGGTATATATATATATACAGGTAAGTGAGTATTTAACAGGTAGTGATTAGGGGTATGCAGTTATTGAAAGCAGGATAAATATATATAAATGTAAATGTATATACAAGTGAGCATATACGGTATAAATGTCTGGCATATATAAATGTATATACAGGAGTAGGAGCAGTTCTATCAACAGTTGAGATTTAAATATATATGGCGGGCACAGTAAACAGGTATCTTAGTAATAAATATGTATAGAGAGGTAGGTAGTTGTGATACAGTTTGTTTTTACAGTTCTGTTTGTACAAATCTTTTTACAGTTAGTCAAAGACATTGGTTACTACCCCAGAGCCTCACTGGTTAAAGACTGTTATATTTGCTCCATAGCCAAACATCACAAAGCTATTCTGTGCAGTGTGTGTGTGTGTGTGTGTGTGTGGTTGGTGGCTGGTTTAAGCAGCCTCACCAACCAGGCCTGAGTCAGAGTGATTAGAGTCTGGGACTGGCTGGGTGAGGCTGCACACCGGTGGGTCTTTGGTAATCAAGGACCCCCCCAAACGGGTTAAACCAGCCACACACACACACACACACACACACACACACACACACACACACACACACACACACACACACACACACACACACACACACACACACACCACACACACACACACACACACACACACACACACACACACACACACACACACACACACACACACACACACACACACACACACACACACGAGGAGTGCTAGCATGTACCATCTGCTCTGTTTGCTATCAATTCTTCACCACTTCACAGTAAACCTGATTACTCGTCCCCCTGGGTCATGTCCTCGAGAGGAACCCAAAGAAGCCTTTTTAGTGGCCTGTGGCAGCGTCGACTGCTACAGTTTCCTGACACGGTTGCACCACGTCGGAGGGAGGTGGAGCGCCACCAGCCATTAGTTATTACGGCATCGTTTCCCGGGGTCTACGACGGAGCCTTCGTTGGACACCGGGCTGATGGCTTCGGTGGAGCCGAGGGGGTTACTGGACACCAGCTTGATTTACTCTCCTCGTTAACGTTGACACTTTGCCACCAGCCACACTGTAGAAGCCCAACTCGTTAAAATCCTCCCGGTGGCCGGCAGCCCTTCGCCGCGTGTGTTATAACGTGCGGGGCAGAAAATCCAATTTAACCCCCTGAATGCTGCAGCCGTCTCCATGCAAACCCCTTTGAAACCACCACGTCACTCTGTCCAACAGCGTCCATACGAACCAGTTTGAAAATCATCTTGTGCCTCCATGTAAACCAGTTTAAAACCATCATGTCACTCAGTCTAACAGTGTCCACACGAACCCGTTTAAAAATCCTCTTGTCTATTTAAACCGGTCCAACCATCATGTTACTCCATGCAAAACCACAGAGTTACGCGGTTTACACAGAGTGACACAGAGTGTCACACGTCCATATAAACCAGTTTAAACCTATTACGTCCCTCTGTGTAAACGGCATCACTCCGCGGTCCACTCCAGTGACACACACGTTTACCCAGAGTGACACAATAACCACAGAGCGACGCGGTTTACACGGAGTGACACAGAGCATCACGCGACAAACTACAAACCAGTTTAAAGTCACAAAGACACCCGTCCTCCGTGCCCCCACCGTGTTGTGTGTGAATGTGAACCCGGTGTGGGGCGCTCACCTGGAGCCCCTCGGCCCGGGCCCTCAGAAGAGGCCGCAGTCCTTCAGGTTGTTCTTGATGATGACGTCGGTGACGGCGTCAAACACAAACTGCACGTTCTTGGTGTCGGTGGCGCAGGTGAAGTGGGTGTAGATCTCCTTGGTGTCCTTCTTCTTGTTCAGGTCCTCGAACTTGGTCTGGATGTAGGCCTGTGCCTCCTCGTACTTGTTGGGGCCTTTTTTGGGGGGGGGGGGGGGGGGGGGGGGGGATTGGGGAGTTATAAAGAGATCAGCATGTGTTTTTTCGGGTCGGTAGACCCTTTAGCTCGGAGATGTGGACTTCAAGCCTACAGATATCATAACTGTGTTACTTTACAATTTTTCAAACTTTTGCTCTCTCCGTTTCCATTTTTGAGACACGCAACCTTTTAAAACCAATGAAAATGATTCCTGAAGAAACAAACATTGATCCAAAATAAATTGGTTCCCGGAGGGGGGGTGTTAAAGCGTTATTTCATTTATGAAATAAAGCGTTATATCATAAATCAAAAGGGAGCCAGAAACGACACAAACACAAAGCGGAAAGTCGCTACAAAAGTCGCCCCCAGAGGGAGGAGCCTGTACCGTACCGAAAGGGGGGGGGGAGGAGCCTGTACCGTACCGAAAGGGGGGGGGGGAGGAGCCTGTACCGTACCGAAAAGGGGGGGGGGAGAGGAGCCTGTACCGTACCGAAAGGGGGGGGGGGGGGGGGGGAGGAGCCTGTACGTACCGAAGGGGGGGGGGGAGGAGCCTGTACTGTACCGAAAGGGGGGGGGGGGGGGGGGGGAGAGGAGCCTGTACCGTACCGAAAGGGGGGGGGGGGGGGGAGGAGGGAGGAGCCTGTACCGTACCGAAAGGGGGGGGGGGGGGGGAGGAGGGAGGAGCCTGTACCGTACCGAAAGGGGGGGGGGGGGGGGGGGGAGGAGCCTGTACCGTACCGAAAAGGGGGGGGGGGGGAGAGGAGCCTGTACCGTACCGAAAGGGGGGGGGGGGGGGGGGGAGGAGGAGGGAGGAGCCTGTACCGTACCGGTGTACTCGGGGAAGCAGATGGTGAGGGGGCTCTGGGGGATCTTCTCCTCAAACAGGTCCTTCTTGTTCAGAAAGAGGATAATGGAGGTCTCCGTGAACCACTTGTTGTTGCAGATGGAGTCAAAGAGCTTCATGCTCTCGTGCATCCGGTTCTGTGGGGAAAGGGGGGGGGTGGGAGAAGGCAGAATGAACCCTGCTTCGTCACCATGGCAATGGGGAGGTACACAACACATGCTAGCCTCTTTCAGGGATAAACAAAGCCTACGTACGTACATAGACATTTATATACGGTATGTCTACCGGCCCGAAAAAAACACATTCTGATCTCTTTCTAACTCCCCAATATATCTATAGATATAGATATATATATCTATATCTATATATATATGCGCACACATTTCTGTATTATGAATCCTATTTTTGATTGGTCTTAAAGTAATATTATATTTTCTATATTTTGAGATACTGGATTTTTGGATGTTATCATCAAGATTAAAAGTTAAAAATATAAGTCTATATATTTATGTGTAATACATAAAAGTTGCACTTTCTAAATTAAATTACAGAAAAAAACGAGATGCACCTGTGTATGCATATATAAATAAATAAAGGCTCCGTCTCACCATCTCCTCGTCCTCGGCCAGGACCAGGTCATAGGCGCTCATGGCCACACAGAAGATGATGGCGGTGACGCCCTCGAAACAGTGGATCCACTTCTTCCTCTCAGACCGCTGGCCGCCCACGTCAAACATCCTGCACAGAGGCATGCAGGCGGCTTATGTGTGTTCCGCTAATGAAGCACACACACGGAACCCACTAGCCCCTAACCCATCACGGGTCAACACTGACATGGGGACACATGGCCGGGGCTGGCAGAGAGGAGATGAGATGATGTGTATCTGTGTGTATGCATGTCTCGCTATATCTGTGTGTGTGTGTGTGTGTGTGTGCGTGTCTCCATATGTGCATGCGTGACGCTCTATATCTATGTCTCCCTCCCTCTCCCTCTCCCCCTCTCCCTCCCTCCCTCTCTCTCTCTCTCCCTCCCTCCCTGCCTCTCTCTCTCTCTCTCTCTCCCCCCTTCTCTATCTCCCTCTCTCCCCCTCTCTCTCACACACCTTGTCCTTTTTCTTCCCTGGCATTTGTTGGTATTTTAGCAGGGTGCGGTTGCTGTGGTAACCAGCAGCCTGAAGACAGAGTTGGGGCTTATTGTTGAGTAAGATCCTCCATGACGACTATTCATGAAGACGCAGAGAGATGGACTGGGGGGGGGGGGAGAGGACGTGATCCATAATGAGGAAGCATAATAGATCACTCGAGTCGGCGTCCAGGCCAACGTAATCAGGGACATCCGCAGAAACAGGACTGCGGCTGTGTTCAATAATTCAACTCAGATGGAGGAAAATAGAACAAGTCGTCTTTGTTCAACTGTATCGATATTACCGTGCAGCAGTCCTATCGACTGGGAGTGCTGCATAAGCAGAGCTCATTACAGTGACATCCAGTCTCTCCCCCTTTCTTCCTCCCTCCCTCACTCTGCCCTGCCTCTCTCTCTCTCTCTCTCCCCCCCCGCTCCCTTTCTCTCTCCTTCTCCCGCTCTCACTCTCTCCCCCACTCACTCTCTCTCTCTCTCTCTCTCCTCCCCCGCTCCCTCTCTCTCTCTCTCTCTCCCCCCCGCTCCCTCTCTCTCTCTCTCTCCCCCCCGCTCCTCTCTCTCTCTCTCTCTCCCCCCCGCTCCCTCTCTCTCTCTCTCTCCCCCCCGCTCCCTCTCTCTCTCTCTCTCTCCCCCCCGCTCCCTCTCTCTCTCTCTCTTCCCCCCGCTCCCGCTCTCTCTCTCTTCCCCCCCGCTCCCGCTCTCTCTCTCTCCCTCTCCTTCTCCCGCTCTCACTCTCCCACTCTCTCTCTCTCCCGCTCTCACTCTCCCCCCTCTCTACTCTCCCCCTCTCTCTCCCCCGCTCCTCTCTCTCCTCTCTCCCTCCTCTCCTCTCTCTCTCTCTCCCGCTCCTCACTCCTCTCTCTCTCTCCTCTCCCCCGCTCCCTCACTCTCTCTCTCTCCCCCGCTCCTCACTCTCTCTCTCTCTCTCTCTCTCTCTCCCTCTCTCTCTCTCTCTCCCTCTCTCACTCTCTCTCTCTCCTCTCTCTCTCTCTCTCTCTCCTCTCTCTCTCCTCTCTCTCTCTCTCTCTCTCTCTCTCCTCTCTCTCTCTCTCTCTCTCTCTCTCTCTCTCTCTCTCTCTCTCTCTCTCTCTCTCTCTCTCTCTCTCTCTCCTCTCTCTCTCTCTCTCTCTCTCTCCTCTCTCTCTCTCTCTCTCTCTCTCTCTCTCTGTCTCTCTCCCATTCCTGCAACACAACACAGGAAGCAGGTCTCCAGTGTTGAAGGGCTTTTTCAATGTTTTAAAAAGCATACATTTCTTCAAGCCATCTCTTTGTCTTCCCAAGTCCCAATTCAAGAGAATTGCAGTTCACGGCACTGATATCACGAGATTGAGATACATGCCATTAATCGTAATGTATGCAAAATCAATAATGACAGCCAAGCACCAGAAGACATACGACAAGTAGACCATAGAGACATCGAATTCCCAAAAAGGACCAAAAGATGAATGTTCACTCACTTGAAATGCAGATCCTTGAAGGTAAAGTGTGTCTCCACGATGCCCGTGGTCTTCACTCGGGTCCTCAGCACATCCTGCTGGGTAGGGATGTAATCCCCCCTGCCTATCCTCCCCAGGTCGTTCAGGTAACTGTCAGTGCGCGCGCACACACACACACACACACACACACACACACACACACACACACACACACACACACACACACACACACACACACACACACACACACACACACACACACACACACACACACACACAACACACACACACACACACACACACACCACACACACACACACACACACACACACACACACACACATCAGAATCAGAATTGTCATCGTAAACAAAATTGTCTCGCAATCCTCAAGACACTCACTACAAACAATACAAAAAATAAATGATGTAAAGGGGAAAACTAAACTAAACTCAACAAAACTGGTTAGAAAAATGCCACTAAAGAAATATTGAATACATACATACATGTATTTTGATGGCCCTATAAACAGTAGTGCAAATTACAAATGTAGTGCAATTAACCCAGTGTATAGCCATACAAAATGGTGCAGTGGGATGAACTTGTAAGCAGGTAATGTAGTATTGATACCATACAGTATTGTATTACGTGAATACAACGTGTGACACTATATGTGGTCGTCTAATTACGGGGTTATGCAGTATTTCGCAATACTTGGTCATATTAGCTAGTCAGTCATTTAGTCCCTATAATCCAAAGTGGATTGCAGTCAATACAGGTTCATGAGGGGATTAAGGATCAGGGTAGGCTTGCCGATCAGGGAACAAGGTTAAAGGTAGACTGCAGAAGTTGGGAATCAAACCTTCGATCCCCAACATCTGCAGCCTACCTTAATTCTTAAGTGCCTTATCTAAAAAAAAAAAACCTAATCTTAATTCCTCCTCCTTAGTGAAGTATGAAGATGGAATCTAACCGGGTATGAGCCTCTACCACAGTGAACACACACACACACACACACACACACACACACACCACACACACACACACACACACACACACACACACACACACACACACACACACACACACACACACACACACACACACACACACACACACACACACACACACACAGTGTTTATGGCATTCTCTCTCTCTCTCTGGGAGGGAGGCGCTCACATGGCGGCTGTTAGAGGCGCCATCTTTTTTTGCAGATGGCGCCAACACGTTTTACTCCCACGGCTTCAACACGCGCAGAAACATAACACATAACCAAATCCCCATAAGAATGACAGGAAAACCCTAATCTAGTGAGCCAAATATCTAAATCTAATTTTTCAAATCTTCTTTATTGGTCACATCCATGTACACACACACACACGCGGTGAAATTTGTTTTTCTGCATATAACCCATCTTAGTTTTAGGAGCAGTGGGCAGCTATTGTATATACAGCTGCCCCTGGGGAGAAGTGTAGGGGGTCGGGTGCTTTGCTCAAGGGCACCTCGGCAGTGCCAAGCAGGTGAACCGGTAGCAGTTCTCACTCTTGGTCCGTTTCGGGGACCCTCTGGTTCCCAAGCCAAGTCCCAACAGACTGAGCTACTGCCGCCCCATATATAGATATATAGACGTCACATCACAACCAAATCCCTGTAAGAATGACCGTGAAAACCTTAGTCCATCGAGCCAAATGATAGATAGAATGCATATCTTTGTCATTATTTATTTATTATTCTGAAGGATTCTGTATAATAATAATAACAACCCACATTTAACCCATTGGCAATTCATAAAAAATAATTTCTTTTTTTAGGTTTTCATCATCATAGTACATAGAGTATTAGGGCCAGGCATAACAACAACAAATGAGGAAGATCTTTTATTTATTTTGCATGTCGAGAATAAAGTCAAAATGGTATTTTGACTTTATTCTCGACATTTCGAGAATGTTTTTAATTTTTTTTATGCCTGGCCCTAATACTCCTCTACTAATACTCTAAGCTAAGATCACCGTGTGATCCGTCTGCAGACAGAAGAGTGCAGAGAGCTGGAGCCCAGGGGGCACAATCAAAACAAGAGAGATTTACCACAGCTATATTCCTCCAATGCTTTCCGGACCAGCGGAGTCAACACAACGGCTCTGGGCGGAGATCCTCCGCTTCCTTAAGCATCGTCAATGTTGTTGCAGCTTTATTTTAGATTTGTTTTTTCAATTTTGTTTTTTTTCAAACAAAAGCAATTTGCTGCTCCGGTTGTTACGTTGACACCGGCCTCAACAACAACCCATCAAGCGACGACCCTTCTGTCTTTAGCGTGTTTATCTCCATGACGCATAGCAAGCATCTTCCACACCCTCACAGGTGTAGACTCCTCACAGAAGTGTGTGTTCAATGAGACCTGTTTGTATGTTCAGGTTGCGCTGGTAATGACAGACTATAGGGAATGATCCGAAGAGGAAGAACAGGCGATTAGTCTGGGCGTATTTTCTGTTTGACGGCAACAGAAGGCCTGGCCCTGTTGTCGGACCACACAGCATCGCCACTGGGTGTAATCGTCCTATGAACAAGTGGTTCTCAACGGGTCTAGCAGCCTCAGGACCCTCATGGTGTCTTTTTTCCTTAAGTCACGACCCAAAATATATATATATATATATGTGGAGTGTGTGTGGTTGGTGGCTGGTTTAAGCAGCCTCACCTCATCTGAATTGGACTGGTTGGCTGGTGAGGCTGCACACCTGTGGTTAATTGTTAATCAAGGCCCACAGGTTTAACAGCCTCCACCACACACACTCGAGGGAGAGCTCTAGCATGTACCATCTGCTCTGTTCACCATGATTCAAACCAGATTCCTATTTTTGCAAGTAGCCATGTTATTGGCCTGTGGCAGTGTCGTCTGCTACAATATATTAACCAATATTGCCGTAATCAACAATGCCTTCATGTACTGTTAAAAACATTGAGCGGGCAAAAAGCTGTAACAATTGGGGCCAAACCCAAAGAAATACTAAGCCGTTAAAAACATTAATTGACATTGAAACATTAGTTAATTCAAGGGCTTTTGTCTTTAAGATTAAAGCATATGCACTGCGACCCACCAGTTGAGAATCACCACTGTAAACCACGCACATCTAGGACGATACTGATTGAAGCTTCGGGCTTCACTTGGCCATGTGCTTCCTGGGTGACAGTGGAGCTTAATCCCACACGGAGGGAGATGTAGACAGGTCTCTGGGGTGCGTCAATCAAGAGACTGTCCCGTCATTTCAGTTGGCCCCCTCTTTCACTTCAAAGGGGGTCTGAAAGTTGAATTGAGTTCTGTGGGCTTACACTCTTAAAAAAAAAAGGCTGAAGGACAGGACTCGGAGCTCTAACGCACGCGTTAAGGAAGCAACTCAAGTAGTCGGTACTCTGACAGGTTTTTGTGCAAACAAACCTCAAAAGTGTTTAGTTACAAGTCACCTTAAACAAGGCTGTTTGCTTAGGCAAAAAGCGTATTTACACAAGCAGGGGTGTTAAGTGACAGTAAGAGAGATTTGTGTTCAAGGAAGTCCACATGCAGGCATTGGGTTTGTATACTACCCCTGCCTCGCTTGCGTAATGGTTGAAGTAACACATTCTGCAGTACCGCCACACCAGAGCAGCTCTGTGATCTGTGTCTTCAATTACTGCAACATTTGCACTCTGGTTAGATGCTAAATGATTTTCGCTGTACTTGTACTTGTACTGTGCAACGACAATACATTTGAATCTAATCTAATCTAATCTAATGCTGCTTTCGGACAAACAGCGGGGAAGGGAAGAGCGAGAGAGTTTCCCCTGTTGTTTATTAAGACCTTAAGTTCCTCGCCTTGTTTGACTGGGCATCCATCTAACCGCGCTTTACATCGGCACATATCACTGCCTGGAGATTCACTGGACTGGAAAACCTTCTTCAGTCAAACAATAAGCAATCATCCAAGAGTGGTAGCGGCGTTTGGACAGTGAATACATCTCGTGTGGTCCTCGCCGTTAACCTGTATACATTTGGACATTGTAAATTTGGATTTTCTCCTCAGCATTTTACTTCTAATGTTTGGCCCTTGGCTGTTAAGTGTTGTGTGCATTGTGTGCACTTTTGGAATTGAACAACTACTGTTAACTAGTTTACATTTGCATTAATGATATTTATGATACTTACCGTTATGTGTCCCATTTACCAATCACCAATACTCTCGTAGTATATTACGCTTACAATGTGTATTTGTATAGTTGCACTTGCATACGTTTGCTCCTTTTCTACTAACTTAGATGTAGCCCCAAGGTAGCTCCTAGCATACCAACCAAGCTGTATATTCCCAGGTGGGCGTGTGGCAAATTGTAGTTCTAATATATAGGCCTGACATACAGATGCAATAAATGTGTGTTCTTGTGTCTGAAAGAGAGCATGGAGTTCAACAACAGCTCGTTGTCATTGGTTTGTTTGTTCCTATAACTATTTAGGCCTAATAAAAAAAAAAGGGTAATGAAGGTTTTTTGATAGAAGCACCGCACTGCGGGGATTTTTGAGTCGACGATGTTCACTTGCGAAACAAAACAGCGAGTTGGGGGGAAGGAAAGATTACTTTCACACATTAGTGGTTCTAAAGACTTATATCAAGGAAATCCCCACGCGACTGAAATAAATCGTCTCTTAATCAGCTATTGAGATGAGGAAGCAAAAAAGGGGATATTGAGAGTCAAAATGAATTCGTCAGCGTGGAAATCACGGCGTGTGTTCCGTCTGCCTGAAACAAACCAACCATATAAAACGGCTCCAAAAGGAATAAATCCCATTTTATAATAGGCTATAATATATACAACTAAGTACAACAAGTGTGTGTGTTGTGTTGGGGAATACTATCTAGCCTTATATACTTGTTAGACCAAATAAGGCTACATGGCATGGCTTATAGTTCTGATCGTAATGTGACTTCATAAATATACGAAATAAGATCCATCTTCCAATCTTCTAATGACCAAGAGTTGTCCAACGTGAAAATGGGCGCAGCCGGGTTCGGGTTGTGTGTGTGTGTATGTCTGTGTGTCTGTGTGTGTGTGTGTGTGTGCATGCGTGCGTGCATCCGCGCATGTGTGTGCCATCGAAGCACTGCCAGTTGCTCGGTGGAAGTACTGTCGCACGTGTTTTTCCGCCCTTGCATGGATGGGTGCACACACGCGCAATCGGCGATAGCTCACTACTAATATCGACGGTTACAAAAAACATAATTGTCTCTCGTCTAGACAATCAACCAGGAAACAACTCATAATAACAACGCTGTCTTGAGCCCCATGTTGGGCTGCCTCCCCCGGGCGCCACGCATCTGAGATTATATTACGTAATCAGCAGAGATGTTTCAGGCTGTGAAAGAGAGAGATGGAGAGAGAGAGAGAGAGAGAGAGAGAGAGAGAGAGAGAGAGAGAGAGAGAGAGAGAGAGAGAGAGAGTGAGAGACACCCACACAAAATACAAGGGGAAATTTGCCACGGCAGTAATAAAGCGGTTGGGTTGGAGAGATCTCTCTCTCTCTCTCTCTCTCTCTCTCTCTCTCTCTCTCTCTCTCTCTCTCTCTCTCTCTCTCTCTCTCTCTCTCCTCTCCTCTCTCTCTCTCTCTCTCTCTCTCTCTCTCTCCTCTCTCTACTCTCTCTCTCTCTCTCTCTCTCTCTCTCTCTCTCTCTCTCTCTCTCTACTCTCTCTCTCTCTCTCTCTCTCTCTCTCTCTCTCTCTCTCTCTCTCTCTCTCTCTCTCTCTCTCTCTCTCTCTCTCTCTCGTATATAACAGCATTTCAAACTGTCATCCCGAACCCTGTGTGTCGACCAATGGCGCCAAGTGTTGGCGTGTTGCCCCTTTGAGGGACACCTTCTGCATGTGATGCCGCACTCATCTCCCGGATAAATCCTCTCGGTCAGATTCTCAATTAAAGTGGAGATAGCACTTGGTGGTAGTAGTCGTCGATGAAGAGAGCCACAAGAACAGACGTGCTCGCCTCTCCTGCACTCCAACAACCCAATGCTGATCGTAGGCTCACCGGGGGGGGCAGTCGGAGGGGTGGTGGGCAGGCACTGTGTGTGTGTGTGTGTGTGTGTGTGTGTGTGTGTGTGTGTGGGGTGGGGGGGGGGGGGGGGGGGGGGGGTGAGGTCACTCACTAAGCTGCTGAGTCGTTGAGCTGGTACTCGCGGGCCCGTGTGAAGCAGCCCTGGACACCGTTGTCCGCCCATAGCCGCTGGATGACGTTGGACAGCTCCTCGGGCAGGACGCCCTGCTCCTCCGCCCCCGCAGAGAGGGCAAACAGCTGGCGAGCGTCATCCTGATGGAGGAACACACACACACACACACACACACACACACACACACACACACAATTTAACATGTTGATGTGGCGTCACCCTGATGGAGGAACACACACACACACACACACACACACAATTTAACATGTTGATGTGGCGTCACCCTGATGGAGGAACACACACACACACACACACACAATTGAACATGTTGATGTGGCGTCACCCTGATGGAGGAACACACACACACTTTAACATGTTGATGGAGGAACACACACACACACACACACACACTTTAACATGTTGATGTGGCGTCACCCTGATGGAGGAACACACACACACACACTTTAACATGTTGATGGAGGAACACACACACACACACACACACACCACACACACACACACACACACACACACACACACACACACACACACCACACACACACACACACACACACACACACACACACACACACACAACACACACACACACACACACACACACTTCAAAATGTTCATGTGGCAACATCCTAATTTTAGACTTGCCAGTAGGGCTGGGCGATTTTGGAACATTTACTATCACGCTATTGATGGAGAATTTTCCACAATATCGATAAATGAGTAATGCCTCTATCATAACATTGTTATCCATATTACATTACACTATCATACTTTTGCTGGACTTCCTGGACTCATCACAGTTACTGCACTGTTCTGCACTGTATTCATGATGCTGCTGCACTACTGGCACTTTAAAATGCTTTTAAATGTTTTTTGCACAATTAAACAATGTATATATCATCCATCAGTCACTTTCTTGTTATTTGTATTGTGTACAGTATTGTTATAGTATAGTGTTGTATAATATAAGTATAGTAAATAGTGTAGTATTTTGTGTATAGTGTTAAATTGTAAGAAATTCATACTGCGGGAGGGAATGGGGAGTAAGCATTCCATTGTACTTTGCACGTTGCATATGGCAAATAAAAATCTTGAATCTTGATTTGAATCTTGTATATCGCAATATGCATATGAATTAAAAATAAGGGTAATTTCTTTGGAGCATATGGAGAATTAAAGTATGGCATAGGACTAAAAGTATTTTTCATCGCTTATCACGATAAGCGATATTGTCATTTAAGGCTTTTCCACACACACACACACACACACACACACACACACACACACACACACACACACACACACACACACACACACACACACACACACACACACACACACACACACCACACACACACACACACACACACACACACACACCACACACACACACACACACACACACACACACACACAAACACAAACACAAAAGACAGTAGACAGGCTTAGGTTGATGCAGTGTGTAGCTGCTGTATAGGCTGGTGGGTTCAGCTCCATGTCTTGGTTCCCAATGTGTGGCCCCCTTGGCCCTCAAGTCATTCACAGGGAAATTAGTTAATTTCTTAGTTAAGTTGGTAAAACTGCCCGGTACGGGAACTGCACCGCACTCGAGCACAGAGCGCTTCAAAGAGTGGTGCGGACGGCCCAGTATATCGTTGGAGGTGAGCTCCCCTCCCTCCTGGATATATACAACCAGCGGTGTGTGGCCAAGGCCAAACGCATCATAAAAGACATTGCCCACCCCAGCCACGAACTGTACTCACTGTTACCGTCAGGTAGGCGATACCACAGTATCAAGTGCCGTACAAATAGACTCAGAGATAGCTTCCACAGTCAGGCCATCAGGCTGCTGAACAAGGGCGTATAGCATATAACAATGTATATTTTATTACATTGATTTATATATACATATTGCTCTTTTTCTGTGCCGATATATTGCATTTTATAAATTGCAGTTCTATTTTTATCTTATTTTTATAACTGCTGTCTGTCGTCGGGTATTGCACATAAGATTTTCACACCACTGCTTATACTTGTGTAAACTGTGAAGTGACAATAAACTTGACTTGACTTAAAAGGAGAGAAAAAAAAAAAAGAGGAAGGAACGCGCGACAACGAAGGTTTAGGAAAAACAACAAAGGCTTTCAAGCTATCTGTTTTAAGCCAATTCTCGCTTTCGGCACATATTTGACTTGTAACAGCGTTTAACATTTCACACCAACCGCACGGCGAGGGCAAAGACTGCAAACTAATTCCCAGCTCTCATGCCACCATGCAAACAGCATCGTGAGAAACAACCCACAGTGTGCGTGTGTTTGTATGTTGTATATGTGTATATGAACGGTGTGTGTGTGTGTGTGTGTGCGTGTATAGTGTGTATGGTGTGTGTGTGTGGTTGGTGTGTATGTGTGTATATGGGTGTGTGTGGGTGTGTGTGTGTGTGTGTGTGGTGTGTGTGCATGTGAATAGTGTTAGTGTGTGTGTGTACAGTGTTTGTATGTGTATATGGTGTTTGTGTGTGTGTGTGTGTGTGTGTGTGTGTGTGTATATGGTGTGTGTATATGTGTATAGTGTGTGTATGTGTTTGTGTGTGTATATGGTGTGTGTGTGTGTGTGTGTGTGTGTGTGTGTGTAAGTGGTGTGTGTGTTGCATTCTCCCCCGAGGCGATAACACTCAAGCTCCTCCTTTATTTATTATGATTGAATTGCTCAGTAGCCAATGTTTAGGCATCAACAAAACGCTGCCGCTCCTTGAAGTCGGTAAAATAGCTATCACCGCCTTGCTCCCCCTGCCTTTAAACACACACACACACACACACACACACACACACACACACACACACACACACACACACACACACACACACACACACACAGTCATGTGCTTCACGGCACACACACATCACTGAATGCTAATTACACCGCCTCTGGCGACGTGGAAAAAAGACATCTATTTTAAGTAGCCGCGGCGAGCCCCGACCATCAGAGGGCGGCTTGAGGAGGAGCAGCGGTGGGAAAAGAGTCAATGAATCCACGACAAAGCAGCTTGACATTCAATACATGGCGCGGGTCTCTGTAATGCAGAGCCAAGAACACAACCGACCCCATACCATACCATACCATCACACACACACACACACACACACACACACACACACACACACACACACACACACACACACACACACACACACACACACACACACACACACACACACACACACACACACACACACACACACACACACACACACACACACACACACACACACACACACACACACACACACACACACACACACACACACAGGGCCAGTTGGGGATCTTCAAATGGCTTAGAGACTTGTCATGACAAAACATACACTGCAAATAATATTATGATCATTATTATCATCACAGATATTGAAGGGGATATTGGGGAACACACACCTCCATCTTCCTCATTGGGTTCGCGATTAAAACGATCGGTCACAGGCACAGCTCCAGCTGAAGCACAGAACCCTGTGTTGGGTAATCTGGTGATCTTGGCTAATTTGGCGATCTCTATGTATCCTCGAGCATGATATTTCCAGATTTAGGGTTTTTAGAGCTTTGTGCACTCTGCCATCACCACCCTCACAACAAAACCCACTGCTACCTGCAGTGGGTTTATGGGCCATGTTGTGTCCTCTCTAATGTACGTGAAGTCGACCGCTGGGCCATGTTTGTCCTTCTCTGGGAGGACAATAAATTTTTTTTACTTTCCCTCCATTCGGTCCAGATATTGAAACCCCACCCATTGGCACCGTAACACTGCGGAAGACATGGCCATCTCATTCATTAAAATGAGAAAAAAAATTATAATTGTTTTTTTCGGCCGTCGTCTTGGCGCAGGGAGATGAGCGCAGGCGCAAAACAAAAACAAGGCAATGGCGGGAATCCATCTCTTAATGACCCCTCAGCGACTCGGGCTAGCCTCCGGCCGCCGCCCTCTCCCCCCGACGCTCCCTCTCCTCCACATACACACATAATGGAGAGCGGCTCTGCAGTCAGGCTCTATTTGAACCGCTTAGTCCTTCAGGAGACGGAGAGGGATAAGGGGTTTAGGGATCTGGGATTCAGGGAAAAGGGAAGGCTTACGGACAAGGGGGGAATCAAACCAGGTTCCGTGTGTGTGTGTGTGTGTGTGTGTGTGTGTGTGTGTGTGTGTGTGTGTGTGTGTGTGTGTGTGTGTGTGTGTGTGTGTGTGTGTGTGTGTGTGTAGAACCCACCGCTCTCGTGGCATCCTCGTAGTCGATCTTGAGGTTGGCCATGGCCTTGATGATGGCCATGATGGACTGGATTGTGTTGCTGTAGACCACGGCTCTGTACTGCTTGCACTCGTCTTCTGAGTAGCCGTCTTCGTGGATGATCCTGAGAACGGGAGACAAATAAATAAGTAGTTTCAAAAAAATGACCTGGGCTGTGAGAGAGGAAAGCGAGCGCTGACCTGACCGTGGGGAAAGATACGTACTGTTAAAGCGATTTGGCTTGATATACAAACAGTTTATAATTTATAGCTCTTGCTTTGCTCTTCGCTTGCTGATTTATTGCACCTTCCTCATGCAATACTTGACTAATTCATAGTTCCTCATTGGAATATCTGGCGTGGTGGAGAAACGTGAAGAGCATCTCCGAGTGAATGGACCGTAAAACAAATATAGACTCTAGACCAACAGAAAAGACAGGAAAAACTGATTAATGGTAGAGTGTAGAACAGCTCTCTCTCTCTCTCTCTCTCTCTCCCTCCCCCCCCCTCTCTCTCTCTCCCCCCCCTCTCCCTCTCCCCCCCCCTCTCTCTCTCTCTCTCACTCTCTCACTCTCCCCCTCCCCCCCCCTCTCTCTCTCTCTCTCTCTCCCTCTCCCTCCCTCCCTCTCCCTCTCCCCCAACCCCCCCCTCTCTCTCTCTCTCTCTCTCTCTCTCTCTCTCTCTCCCTCCCTCTCCCCCAACCCCCCCTCTCTCTCTCTCTCTCTCTCTCTCTCTCTCTCTCTCTCTCTCTCTCTCTCTCTCTCTCTCTCTCTCTCTCTCTCTCTCTCTCTCCTCTCTCTCTCTCTCTCTCTCTCTCTCTCTCTCTCTCTCTCTCTCTCTCTCTCTCTCCTCTCTCTCTCTCTCTCTCTCTCTCTCTCTCTCCTCTCTCTCTCTCTCTCTCTCTCTCTCTCTCTCTCTCTCTCTCCCCCTCCCCCTCTCCCTCTCCCCCCCCCCCCCTCTCTCTCTCTCTCTCTCTCCCCCTCTTTCCCTCCAGGAAGCGGAGCTGGTTCTGTCCCTTACTGACTGAGACCTCATCCAAATGCTATTCAGCTCACTGGGGAAATAAGAGCACAGCCAACCGGATTAATGGCCCACAACACTTTTGTACTCTTCCAAGAGAACATTTAATCTCTCACTTACATCAGGCTGTCTTTGTGGACTGCCTCAATATAAACTACAGGATTGTGGACTGATAAGACAGCACACCAACAGGCTAAGGCACAAATGCATGGCAAAAGCATTACGCTCATTCATTTATATCCACACTGCAGCTTCTGCTCTCCCCATTACCAAGAAAGCATATTTTTGGAAATACGTAGATTTGTTCTAACTAAATAGTATAATATGGTTTGATTCGGATCTTCACTGATCTAAAAGCAATAGCATTGTATTGGGCTTATCTTTGGCTTGAGGAGGATAGTCTTAATGGCCTCTGTGTCGATAAGACCATTTTATGTCAAATTAATTCCAAACACAGCCCATCTCACGAAGCCCCAGCGAGCTCCTGAGAATCATATGAATATTTCATCGTTATCCCCCCCCCCCCGGCTTTTGTTTGAAATATAATTTCCAATTCTACTTTCTGCCAGAAGGGAATAGTCTTCTTAGCGATTCTCAAAGTGATGACCCAAAATGGGACTGAAGGCGAGCACATGGCCGTGGCTGTATGGCGAGCACATGGCCGTGGCTGTATGGCGAGCACATGGCCGTGGCTGTATGGCGAGCACATGGCCGTGGCTGTATGGCGAGCACATGGCCGTGGCTGTATGGCGAGCACATGGCCGTGGCTGTATGGCGAGCACATGGCCGTGGCTGTATGGCGAGCACATGGCCGGGCTGTATGGCGAGCACATGGCCGTGGCTGTATGGCGAGCACATGGCCGTGGCTGTATGGCGAGCACATGGCCGTGGCTGTATGGCGAGCACATGGCGTGGCTGTATGGCGAGCACATGGCCGTGGCTGTATGGCGAGCACATGGCCGTGGCTGTATGGCGAGCACATGGCCGTGGCTGTATGGCGAGCACATGGCCGTGGCTGTATGGCGAGCACATGGCCGTGGCTGTATGGCGAGCACATGGCCGTGGCTGTATGGCGAGCACATGGCCGTGGCTGTATGGCGAGCACATGGCCGTGGCTGTATGGCGAGCACATGGCCGTGGCTGTATGGCGAGCACATGGCCGTGGCTGTATGGCGAGCACATGGCCGTGGCTGTATGGCGAGCACATGGCCGTGGCTGTATGGCGAGCACATGGCCGTGGCTGTGCGCTATACGTACGCCGCTGTGTGTCTCTGTGTGTGTGTGTGAATTCATTTAGAATAACATTAGAGCCGTAATCTGGTCATTGGGACGGTTTTTAACCCTACACAGGAGGCCTCAGAAACCCCCTCTTAAATCTAAATCTAAATCTGGAGGATTTGAGTTCTCTTTATCGGTCACATTAACAGTGAAATCAGTTTCTCTGCATTTAACCCATCGTAGTATTAGGAGCAGTGGGCGGCTATTTAATATACAGCGCCCCGGGGAGGAGTGTAGGGGGGGTCTGGGTCTGGTGCTCAAGGGCACCTCGGCAGTGACCAGGAGGCGACCTGGCACCTTTTTCCAAGTACCAGTTCTCACTCTGTACTCGGTCCGTTTCGGGGGGACTTGAACCGGCCAAGTGTCCGACAGACTGAGCTACTGCCGCCCCCCCACCCCCACCCCCCCCCCCCCCAGGCCGTGGTCGGTTACCCAGGGCTCCTGTCCCAGTCTGGCCGGCAACATGCAGCGAGCTGGAGGAGTTTCTTGGTCCTCATTCCAACGCTTCACACTGAACCACCGTGTCACCGCCAGACGCCATTCAACACCAAGCACTTCCAGACACACTTTGGAGCACTCAAGTTGTCATTGTGTACAAAAAAAACAACAACCTTGCCCTGCTGTAGTCTTACTTTACGGCCTCAGTTCACAGTTCACACGCACGCACGCACGCACACGCACACACACACACACACACACACACACACACACACACACACACACACACACACACACACACACACACACACACACACACACACACACACACACACACACACACACACACACACACACACACACACACACACACACACACACACACACACACACACACACACACACACATGCAGGCGAGGAGGAGGATTTCACACGTCAAACCAGGGCGGGGCGATATGGAAACATTTATTATAACGATAATTATGGGTCATTTTTACACAAGAATCGATACATATCACGGGTATACCGTATGTATAGATAATATTTCATTATTGCCCAGGCTCTATGTTAAACCTAAACAAAGTCATAAAGACGGGAGCTCTTGCATGTTTAGACAGACAGACAGACTCTAGGCCAAAGTACATACACACACACACACACACACCAAAACCACCTGGGCACCACCTGGACACACAAGCCATTGTTCCTGGGCAGGATGGGGAGAGCTGTCGACAACCCAGTTTCCCCCCCCCCCCTCGTCTTGCGAGGAGAAGTGTCTTGGAGTCATGTTGATGTAGTACGATAAAAAGGTTGTCAATGCAATAACTCCCCATTGTCCCTGGCTAGAGAAGCCACTTTAGTGCCTCTGCTGTGAGATACTGATGAATCGAGAGCCACTTTAGCGTTTCAGGGCCTTAGGGTTTGGGTTTATGTAGCCTTTCCGTTTTTTTTCTAGCACGTTGTTTGCTTTTTACTACACACAAGTGGCTGCTCTCTTGATGAGGCCCACGTGGGGGAAATCGCTTTGATTTAAAGTGGATATTATTATTATTATATATATATATATATATATAAGGGCTTTTGACCAACTGGACAGACGCTGTAGGTCAGTTGGCCAGTGAAAGTCTCAATCAGGAGATGCTCTATGGCCATTTTACCTTCAAGCCTGAAGCCTAGGAGGCATTGAGCAAGGACACAGGGGAGACAAGGCTATGTTGTTGTGGAGATAAGTATCTTCTACTTCTACTTCTACTTGCTCCCCGAAGAGACCAACTGCATAATATGGTCAAACCAAATGGCCTCTGCAGGTCCCAAGACGTACCCAAGACTTAGTAGTAGCAGCAGTGTGTCACTTGTATTTGGCCAAGGACTATTCAATCGCTCAATAGGGGGTGAGACAAAGTAAGACAGGGAAGTAAAGCCACAAGTCCCCAGCCACTTCCAGATGCCTACAGATGCTTTCAGGCGAGTCAACACCAACAAGTCCCTCTATTCCTCCATAACACAGAATGTTAACGCTAACGCTAGTTTAGTGAAGAGAGTGCAAGAGTGTCGAGTTGTTTGTACCAACAAATAAATACGAATAAAGGTACACTAATCTGAACAAAGGCACATACCGAGTGTACCAACCAGTGAATGCACAGAGAAAGGGACATCTGACTGAACACCAGAACAATTATTCGCAGTCGCACAAATGCTCCCAATTATATTTCCAAATTGCAACCAATTACATAAATGGGGACACATGGCACCGTGACGGTCACGACTCCGGGGTCCTGTGACTGGAGGAACTGATTGACTCAGCACAAATGGAATATTAGTAGGTAAATAAGGAGAGAGAGGGGGGCGATGATGATGAGGAATCCGGTTTATTGTGCACATTTCATAAGATCACGTGATCACGTAAATGTGAATGTGTAAAAGTAGTGCTAAGTAGTAGCATGTAGCTAAGTAGTGCTACATGCGCTGCACTTCTCTTTCCAGAAAGCCAACCGCTGCACTAAGACGCTGCTGTGCGTGTAGTCCACGTTGGCGTCCGTACGG
>CM051002.1:12004446-12031946 GCA_027704905.1 Muraenolepis orangiensis
AGGGCTTTGACGTAGGGCTGCAGGCGGTGAGAGGTGTCCAGGAGAGAGCCATCCATCATTAGAGTTTAGGAGGATTAGAGGGACCGGTATCGGAGCAGCAAACACCTGAACATCGGCCTGATAGCGGGACCCCCACACACACACACACACACACACACACACACACACACACACACACACACACACACACACACACACACACACACACACACACACACACACACACACACACACACACACACACACACACACACACACACACACACACACACACACACACGTACCAACAGGCCACACAGACAGCCCTCCATATACAGTACATAGCAGCAGGTCAGGACACATGACTAACAATGCTGAAGGGAGGGGAATTACGTTATGATCAGTAAACCTAGGAATATATCTGCATTAATTACATCAATGCTAATAAAGGAATGTTAAATGAGCGTTTATTCTATGCATATTTTTCGATTTGTTTCAACTGCATTTCGTAAAGTACTTTTAAGAAAGTTAGGGAATCTGAATTGAAATCTTGGCGGAGTTCAACGCTAAGGTCTTCTCGCGTGATAGATGGTTGGTCGGTTGGCTCCCCGCGCTGACTAATAAGTGGTTGAGGTAATGAGACTTTAGCTTTTCCCTTTCCCCGTCTTCTGAAAATGGGCCAGGTTCCCCTTTGCAGGATTCCTGGCCCTCCCAGCCATCTTGCTAATAGCATGTTATTCACTCATAAGGATCAGCCAGTGGCCATTTTCAAGACCTGAAGGGTAGGGCTAGCCAATAATTCAATATTATCCTCAACCGTCTTGCAGTGGCACTCTGACGACAGAACAAATATGATGAAGTGATAAAAAAACAAATGAATGATTTCAGTTAGGATTCAGAAATCAGAATATCACGATTCATCGGGTTTGTGTACATAGAAAACCCTTTCAAGCCAGGTGAACGCGAGGACAGCCCTACTAATCTGAGAAGGCGACAAACGTGACCCGACGGGCTTTTCTTTTCCCCCCCGGTGTCGAGACGGCCGACAGATTAGCCAAATGACACGTTAAGGTACGTGTAACCCACCTGGCGTGGCCACATAGTGCAACACGTTCTTACAGCCGGGGCCCGATCGTTAACCCAGGAACACCCAACCCAGCTCCCACAGCATGCAGCTGGTGCAGTGTGCTCGTGAGAGTGCGTGTGCGTGTGCGTGTGCGTGTGCGTGTGAGTTTTGAGTAAGTGTTTTTCATTCTGGCCCCGGTCTGGGAGTGAGTGAGTGAGTGAGGCACAAAGGCCTTCAGTGTGGAGCCGACCCCCCATGCCAGCAGGGGACACAGGGCCACCACTGTTTACTCTGCTTCAAGCCTGAGCCGCTCCCCCCAGACAACACCAGCTCCCTGCAGACCCCCCCCCCCCTCCCCGGGTCTCCACACAGCATCCACACAGCGTCGCCCGGCGGAGATGGAGAGAGAGAGAGAGAGGGGCTGCCTTTAGGCCACTTAGCATAGAGCACATTAGCGCTGGAGACAGGTACCCGAGGGCATGGGTGAGCTTTTTTTTCTTTTTTTTGGGTCGGACGATGGGTTTAAGCAGCTCAATACAAAGTGAAACCGATAAGCAGCACTGATGAGTCATAATGCGGGCAGAAGGATGAAGTCGAGCTTAAAGTTCCCCGTTGCTATATTAATTACTTTTGTGTGCACTCCACCGACCCCTTAACGCTATAAAAAGTGTCCTTTTCAGAAAATGCATACGCGGCAGCAGCTTCTAAATGTCTTGGTGTGTGTGTGCTCGGCCTGAACTTGACATGATTATGCTGTATATTTGCAAGCTGCTCATTTCTGCCCGTTCCGCGGGGGCGAGCGTGCAGGTCAACGACTACGATATCAACGAGCGCTGTTAAGAAAAGTGACACGGAGACATTTAAATAATGATCCTATCTAATCAAGATATATACATATATATATATATATATATATATATATATATAATATATATATATATATATATATATTTATATAACATAAGGCGAGAGCAGGAAGCAGGAACATGCATACGGCCCCTGTGCTACTCGCAAGCCGCCAGTACAGTTCCTCATACAGTCGCTGCACTTTGTGTAGCCTCCGCCTACACTCTCTGCGGGCGTGTGAGCGACACTTCCCCGGAGTGAGCTGATTCAAAGTGAAGCTCGTCCAGTGGAGCGGTCCTTGTGATACAATATTCTACTTTATTTAGTTCCACTCGTAAAAAATTCATCAGCCGCGCAGGACGTCATTCAATTGACGAGAATTTTTCAACCTCGAGTATATCTTTCGGCATTCCGTCACGATGACAATGACAGACAACGCGTGAACTGAAGGACTCCCCGATCGGGGATTATAAAACTCTGAAACGTATGTACTTTAAACTTAAGGCAAAAAATATATGTATTATGTATATTAGGTAAAGCTGTGTAGAGGAATACATGGAGTGGATTGTATTTGACAATATTGCAGGCTCATATAAATCCTCTAGGCCCCAATGGGCTCTAGAGCGTCCAAATGAAATACGCGGCTCTGTTGAAATTGTGGTGGGCCGTTCCCCATTTTCACAGCCGAAGGCAACCCAGCAAAGCACCCTGAAAAATGTATGAAGACAAAACTGCTCAATACTAAATGAAAAAAATGGCAGAATCATTAACAAGCTCAAACTTATTATGACTTAACTTATTCGCACAGTGAAATACCAGCAAGTTTGACTCAAAGTTTTCTTACAAAAAGGTTTGGAAGGCCACAGAATCCACACAGAGACCCAACACTGGGACCAGCCATGCGAAGAACGCACGCACGGTAAGACTTTGGATAGAAGCATCCGCCGAATGGCATGTATTCATGTATTCATTTATTCATACGAGGATGTGGTCCGCCGGTGTTCTGGAACAACACGGAACATCCGCATTAAAAAAAACAAAAAACTCAATATGTGACCCGTTGCTACGGGGGTCAACACAGCTCTACTCGCTGATGAGAAAACAACAGTGGAATAGGACACTTCAAAAAACAAAACAAATCAATATCCACTCATCCGGCGAGTAGCGCAGGCTCATTTGAGTAAGGATCTGACTATAATTAGAGGGGCGGCTCCGTGCGTACATACGAGTTGTCTGTCCATTCTGTTTTCCGACAACCGTTCTTCCGCCCGGCGGGGTGTATTGCTCGCACCGCCAGGAAGTGCGGTTCTCCAGAAATCCGCAAAAGCCAACTGAATTTCGGGTAGCTTTGTGTTGAGTGTGCATCCTCTAAAAAAGACAAAAGTAGACCATATTGATCAACTTTGAATAAACAAGCAAGCGGCAAACCCCCCCCCCCCCCAGTTCAGCCATGAACTCACAGGATCATGTGTATGGCCCTCGTCTAGCCCAACATGTGGGCTGAGCTGGCACACTGGGACCCCGCTACACCCCTAAATAGAACCCCCACCTCGACTCTTGCCAACGTCAGCCAGGTGTAATGAGACATGAGAGAGCAGGATAGAAAGGGAGCGCTTAGTCACCCGCCATTGAGAAAGATAAAGTGTGCAAGAGAGGCGGAGGAAGAGATGTACGAACGAAAAAGTGCAAGAGGAGGTAACCAAGGTCCTGCTGCAAGTAGCACCATGTAAGACACACACACACACACACACTCACACAACAACTAAAATGAACACCTGCCACCAACCAATGGTTTTGATAGATTTAACCATTTGGCAGGTATCCAATTTCAGAGTCTATAATAAAACAATTGACGGGTAGATTGTTTCCAGTCTGGCAGGTAGAAAGACACAATTGTAAAAGTGCTCTTTGGACACTGTGCAACAATATTAAAAGTAGTTGTTCGTATTCACATTCAATTTCTCCTAATTTGATGAGAGTCTTCCTCCCACGCTGCTTCTCCTCCTCCTCCTCCTCCTCCTCCTCTTCCTCCACCCCCCAAGGGAGTAGCAGGAGCGCTATGCCGTCTGTCCGCTCAGTTGAAAAGCGGTGGAGTGAAGCAGCGCCAGACCAGACACCAGAGGACAGCGAAGGGGGAGGAGGCCACGTCTCCTCGTGATGGACCGCTCGCTCCTCTCAAGAGACACATGGGCCACTTCCTATTCTCAGATCCACTCCCCAAGAATGACACACACGACACACACACACACACACACACACACACACACACACACACACACACACACGCACGTGTGGTGAACCCACACACACCCACACAAACAGGGCAAAAAATAGGGACAGAAACACATCTGGCGATTTGAAAAGCAGAGGGCAGGAGACCTTCTCCGGCTCCTCCAACAGATGGCCACCATGCCTCGGGGGAGAGTGCGAGTCGGGCACCATCACCGCTATGGATCTTGGATCTCAAGACCCACAACGTCCACCCAGAGGTCATGGGGAACACAGGGAGATCGTGAGTGGATTATGCGGACTACTCGACTACATCTGATAAACACGCTGCGTTAAGAGAGTTAAGAGTCACACAGCGGTTGTTGTGCTCGACTGAAACATTTTTTTTCTGAAAGAGCTTCCCTGAGTGCACTGGATGTTGTCACCATCATCGAGGGACCAGGAGGTGGAGTCGGGGATGGGTGGGGACTGACTGGGGAGTTTTGGTCACTTCAAACATATACTGTAGTGACACGTATCCAACGTGCTTTAGGAGGTAATAGGTTCTGACAGTCAGACAGACCACTAGGAGAGGGCAGCAGCTGTCTGGCACTTGGTCCAGCAGCAGACCTCCTACTGAGCTGTTTGTTATCCTCTTATACCGCAGGTGAATAACTGCATAGACCCAGCCTCACCCAATGACCTTTGACCCCCTGAGTACAATCTATAGTGTGTGTGTGTGTGTGTGTGTGTGTGTGTGTGTGTGTGTGTGTGTGTGTGTGTGTGTGTGTGTGTGTGTGTGTGTGTGTGTGTGTGTGTGTGTGTGTGATGGAAGGGGGAGTTTTTCCAGGGACCTATACTCAAGTAGATCTGCACTACTTGCACTCCCATCAGCTTCAAGCTAATCCACAAAAAACGTTGCCCTGGCCTGTTCCACAATGACCATAACATATTTTAAAATCAGATGTATGATCTGGATTATGATCAGACCTATTGGAGGGTGAGGTAGGTCCTGGGACACTGCAAGTAGTATTATTAAAAAGTCATATTGGTATGTCATCCACTGTACATCAAACACATGTATAACAAGCATCATTCTACATAGTGGTCTTGGTAAGCCCCATGCGCATTGCAATTTGTATGACTAGAAGATAATACAGCGGGCGGCAGTATAGCTCAGGAGGTAGAGCGGTCGCCTCACAACCGGAAGGTTACTGGTTCGATCCCCGCCGCCTCCTCCTAGCAAAAGCTGTCGAGGTGTCCTTGAGCTAGACACCCTAACCCTAACTGCTCCTAACTGTGCTGGCTGTCTCCTTGCATGGCTGACTCCGCCGTTGGTGGTTGAATGGGTGAATGTGAGGCATGACTTGTAAAGTAACTTTGAGTAACCATTTGGTTAGAAAAGCGCTATATAAATTTACAATATACAAAAGCTTTTAAACTTGGGCTGACATTACAGTAGTAATGCAATGTGTGAGCTTCAATCCCCCCCCCCCCCCCCCCTCCTCAGGGTCCCGCACCACCTCCTGTTTCCACCAACCCCTGCAACACCATTCTCCAAAAGCAATCTGTTCTGAACTCCCTGGCAACTCTTTCCTCTATAGGGCTAACCGCACACACACGCACGCACACGCACGCACGCACGCACGCACACACACACGCACCATTTTTTAAGTTATCAAGAAACTGCTCTGAACCCTACCTGCCTTACCAGTCCCCTGCAAAGTAGCACATAAGAACAGTGACCTTGGGTGATCTTGCGATAAAGGACTTCTGTGGGAAGTCGAATCAAAACCCCAGACAAACCAATGAGAGGGACAGGACACAGACACAAACAACAGCGTTGGTGCTTTGCTTTCGCGGCGTGTTTTTTTCTGACCGTGCAACCACCATTGTGGTTACACGGTGGTCCGTCAACATGGTATGAATCGCGCCCCCCCCCCCCATCCCCCCCCCCCTCCCCCGACATGTCAACTTATGTGGGAGAAGTTAAAATGGGGGTGCAGGGAGATGACGAGAGAGAGAAGGGGGGTGGGGGGGTGGGGCAGAGGTCGGAGGTTGATTGCAGGCTGTTCATTGTAGGAGACAAGAGTAAGGGACAACAGAGAAGGAGGGTGGTGGGAGGGAAGGAGGGTGTGAAAAGAAGAGACAACGGTGTTAAGAGACCCTGAGGCACGGGGGGGGGGGGGGGGAGAGAGAGAGAGAGAGAGAGAGAGAGAGAGAGAGAGAGAGAGAGAGAGAGAGAGAGAGAGAGAGAGAGAGAGAGAGATATTAAGAGACCAGGAGGCAACCAGAGGAGATCAGAGGAGGCCGACTGAGACAACACACACACACACACACACACACACACACACACACACACACACACAGCATGGAGATCAGGAGGCAAACAGAGACGGAGGAGAGGAGCCGTAGAGGAGAAGGGAAGGAGTGGAGGAGAGAGGCAGGTGTGATCGGAGAAGGGAGAGCAACAAGAGACCCTGAGGGCACAACAGGAGTGAGAGTCGTATGGCGCTCCTGCTACCTCATCTCACACACTCCAAGGCTATGCACCGACCTCCTAAGGCAAATACCACATTCACAGAGCCCATGTGTGCCTTGGACACCACTGTGGTTGCAACAACTGTAGTACCGCTGGCGATCATATCAAATGTTGCCAGTGGCTTAGTGTAGTCTTATGGGCTGCTGCTTTCCTAGCAGTGACTAAATATGTCAAGGAAACATGCCACTAGTTGTAGTTTAGGTGATTACTGCCAAATTGTCCCTCCACACACACACATACACGCCAGATGGAATGGATCCTTAATGGATGCTAATAAGCTGATTTTTTGCAGCAGTGTGTGTGTGGGTAAGCGTGTGTGTGTGTTTGTATGTGTGTGGAGAAGCTCGGCAGGTCTGCGGTAACATGCAGTCGCAGCTTCTGGAGCTGCAGGAAGGCTAGGAGAATGAAGTTAAATGAGTCAGACGGGTATAGAGGTTGTATTCTGTATGATCCTTAGGGGTAATCCCTATGGGTTGGTTTCTTTCATCCCGGTATTACGCATAGGATTAAATAGATCATTATGTTGTTATTTGAACATCATTGTGCAACCAACTAAAGACATTGCTGGAAACTGGCAAAACCCATAGCGGTGGTTTGTGTGTTTAAAGGGGAACTTCTGCAGTTTTCTGCAGGCTTTTTACCACATAAATATGGGTAGAATATGCTAAAGAACAATATTTACCTTTTCCCCCATGTTGCCTGCACCCAGATCTCCCCTAGTTCTACTAATGCCCGGCGTGACCGTATCCGCCATCTTACCCCAACTCTGTCATCAACTCAGTCTAGCTATGCCCCAGAGACACATGGAGCATCAGACAACAACAGCAGATGCTTTTCACACTATATCCCTAAGGCGGAGAGATAAGAGATAAGGAGGCTGAAAAGCGGCAAAGTTATACCTTTTAAAAAAAAAGCAAGAATCAAACTTAGATGCTGCAGTCCAGCTCCAAAAGTTTGCTCAACGCCTATTTTTTGACAAAAAAAACCCCCACAAAGATGTTTCTGATCAAATCAGGCCTTTAAACACAACACACACACACTTAGTTGTATATCAGTTAATAACACCTTGTGTATGATTCTATAGCAGTTATGCTCCATGGGCAACCTTTCATTTTCAGTTCCGTTATCAATTATTGACTACATTCTCAAAATACCGCCTCCAGTTGGCTATTGAGTGACTCAATTATCTGATGTGTGTGTGTGTGTGTGTGTGTGTGTGTGTGTGTGTGTGTGTGTGTGTGTGTGTCCCTGTGTTTACATAGGTTTCTCCAATAGGGCCTTTGCTCTTTCTTGGTTTCTGTCACGATGTATTGGAGGAAAGCTTTTGTTCTTAAAGCGAGTTTGGGGGGTAGGGGGGGGTGGAAACAGGCCAGGGCAACGTTTTTTGTGAGTGCAAGTAGTGCAGATCTACTTGAGTATAGGTCCCTGGAAAAACTCCCCCTTCCATCACACACACACACACACACACACACACACACACACACACACACACACACACACACACACACACACACACACACACACACACACACACACACACACACACACACACACACACACACACACACACACACACACACACACACACACACACACACACATCGATTGTACTCAGGGGGTCAAAGGTCATACTGATTTAATACCTCCTCTTGATTTACTACCCTACCTGTTTGAAGAGGACAGAAAAAACAAACCCTCATTCATCTCCCTCAGTAAACGGAAGGAAGTGAGGTAGCCAGTGTTTGAAGGAACATCCATGGGCCACGGTGATGTATCCTGTACTGCTTATTGTTTCAGCAAAAAGGGGGAAGCCCCACCAAACACTTCGACGATAAACTTTGCATGCCCCTCGTATGAGTCGAAGTTCTCACACAATTGCAATCAGAGCTCCGATCTCATCAGCGGCCAGTCTGTTGTGCCACCCTGGAGCCTAAGGTTTCACGGAGGCACAGGGAGCAGCCACAACAACCCAAGCCGTTGTAAGACGAGACTAGGCTAGGTCAGGCTGGCTGGAGGAGGGGTGGAAGGGAGAGGGGAGTTGATCATGTACATACAATATACAGTTGTGGTGCTGCAGTGGTCGCCACGCACGTCTGTGACAACTCAATTGTCACCAACGACGAGACCTTTATGCTTCTTGGAGGATAACGTAAAGCTCAGCCTGTAAAATCTAGAGCAGCTTCCATTCACAGAGGATTCATTTGCATCAGAAAGTAGGATAAGATAGCAAATTAAAACCGAAGGAATGGGCTGTTTTCCTTTTTCCCTTCCCTAAGGTATGAGCTCCGCAACAACAGAGAAACTACCCTTTTAAAGCATTAGCATACACACGCACAAACACACACAAAACACACTAACCAAGTGGCAGGCCTTGCAGCCCTGCGTGCATAATAATTACTGCTACACTGAAAGGCCATCCATCAAAGAGTTCACCGGGGGGAGAACCAAGGCTGCCTTCGACGAGAAGTCAGGCTCACGGCTGTGGTGTGACCCAGACACACGCACACGCACACGCACACGCACACACACACACACACACACACACACACACACACACACACACACACACACACACACACACACACACACACACACACACACACACACACACACACACACACACCGTCCCGCACCCAAAATGTCTGCCTTGAAGTCTACAGCGGAGGGCCGGAAAAAATAACCGCCAGCCAATGTCACGTTGGATCACTGTCACAGACCTCGCAGGGCCAGACGACGGCAACATTGGTCACCGTCAGACAAATACCAGGTAGGCGACATTGACCAATGTCCGTTGCCATGCTGCTGGCTGGTCCTGAAGGAGGGGGACGGGGACGGGGACGACTTGGTAACTTATGCAGAAGGCTAGCGGAAGATCAGCAGGATGCATGTGTAACAGACGCCAGCCAGTAGTGAACTGAACTGAAGTTAACCTCACTCCTCCAGCCCCCCCCCCCCACACACCCCACCCCGACACCTAAAATACGCTCTAGCAATGAAGCTTGAGCCCGTGGGGTTTTAGCTTCCCTTGTTAGAGCGTCTGCCTCTCACGCCGGGTAGGGACCCGGGACGCGAGTTTGGGACTCTCTCTCACTGCCCCACCCACACCCACACCACAGCACACGCACACACACGCACACCACACGCACACACACACACCACACACACCACACACACACACACACACACACACACACACACACACACACACACACACACACACACACACACACACACACGCACACGTGCAGTGAACCACAGCCCCGAGAGGACAGGGCCTCGTGGATAATGAAAAAGTCACATGGGCTATTTTTAGATTGGCCGCGGTGCCTGGCCACGCCGGGCAGCAAGATGCTTTGAAGTAGGAGGGGGGAAAAAAAAGGTGTGCCCTCCGTTCGGCCATGCTGCACATCCTCCCAACATTACAGAAACACAGGAGACTGTGGACCAGGGCGAAACGCTTTGGACAGAAGCCTTGGTTGGCCAAATGGAGCGAGAAGAGAAAATTGCTAGGGCTCTTGTTTACGACGAAGAAAATACTTGGTGGTTTCACCACCTGGTTTGCTGTGCGCGAGTGAAAAGACAATAAAAAAGCGGTTAGTGCAAATATTTAACCAGGGTGTGTGTGTGTGTGTGTGTGTGTGTGTGTGTGTGTGTGTGTGTGTGTGTGTGTGTCTTGGAAAAACAAAGGTCCCAAATGAAGATGTTCCGGTCGTATAGGTCCTAAATTTTACAGAAATACCACAACAAAATGAATAACATGATTGACACTGATCATTATTATTCTTTTCAGATGAAACGTACAAGGCTGTAATAGTCAAAGGATATAGCAATATATCCTATAGGTTTCGGTATAGGTTCAATCCCCTAGATGCCGAAACCACCTCAACTGGCTCCTTTCTACGCGAAGGAGCAGCGGCTCTACTCCGAGCCTCTCACGAGTGACTGAGCTTCTCACCCTATCCCTCAGGGAGATAATAGCCACCCTCCTGAGGAAACTCATTTCGGCCGCTTGTAATCGCGATCTTGTCCTTTCGGTCATTACCCATTGCTCATGGCCATAGGTGAGGGTAGGAACGAAGACTGATCGGTAGATCGAGAGCTTTGCCTTCTGGCTCAGCTCTCTTTCGGTTACAACGGTGCGCCAAAGTACTGAATAGGAACAAAAAAGAAAATCAAGCCAATTCCTGTATCAAGTGTTACGGGTCATACTAAATGCTAAGAGTAACAGTAGGCCAACATTAAATGACAGAAGGTCCCAATTATGGGACATCAATGTATGATGTAATGATGAGACGGAGGCACATATGTTCATGGATTGTTGTTCCTGGATGCTACAGTGGGGGCTTACGGAGCTGAATGAATACTTGTTCTCTCCCATGGGTTTGAAGGCTGAATAACACGGCTGAATTCGGTACCATCTTCAGAGGTAACGGTGTGGAGGGCCCGTCGGCAGGGTCAAATCTTCCCTGTGTTGTTCAGAGAGTAAATACCTGTAGGAAATCGCCTTGTGGTGGTCGGTCATCCATCAAACCCGTCTACCCGTTCTTCCAGCCAACGGGAGGTCAGCTTCAACCGGAGCATTTTCACCACACTGAACCCACGGACTCTCCCGAGGTGACCGGGTCCGTCCTCAGCACGTCTAGCCGGGAGTTGGTGTTCCTTCATGTGCACAAGACGCGCCCCTGAGGAATGCTGACCTCCGTACAGAGGCCGATGTTCTCCCAGGGGGAAAGGAGAGGGGAGGAAGAGCCACGCTTCACCACGCCGCAGCACGGGTGTAGAACCAAGTGGACGTGAAGATAGTGCACAAGAGCGGATGTTTAAACCGAGGGAAACGAGGCCGCGATGAACCGCGCAGCTCAGACAGGAAGTTGAGCCCTCCGACATGTCACTATGGTAACTCCTATTCACAGGAAATGAGAAGAGAAGAGGTGAGCCGTTTCCCTTTTCAAGTTGTACAAATTGAGCTTTGCTTTGCAAACACTCAACATTCACCAGATTCAAAATCAATGTTGCATGAGTCTCAAGAGACAACGCAGAAAAAGGCAACGTATTTAGCAAACTTGACCGAGTCCAACAAACCAATTTAAGAGCACTAAAAGCACAGCCATGTGTAATTTAGTTCCTCCAATGTCAGATGTATACCACGTACAGTCGACATGTTACCGCCTATGTCGGACATATGTATATTAAAAAAAGGGAGGTTCTCAACCCACCAAGTGGCTTGGACACCATTACATCAACTGTGGGATCACGGGTCATGTTTCGATAACGGTTTATAGGGGTGAGCCATCGACCAAGCAGCCTTGGTCCAATGCCTCAAAACAATAATACAAAAATCACCCACCTCCCCATCTCTGACATATTTCATCATGGGTTGTTTCTGTACTTTACTTCCACCTCCTGTTTCTAAGGTCATAGTTTCCGTGGTTACCATCACTCCTGAGCTGGGGGGGGGGGGGGGGGGGAGATAACCCCACCGGGTTACCAGTGTAGTACCAGTGCGACTTGTCGACACTCGAGCGACATTGTCTACACAACACACTTTAGTTGCAACACAATCGACCGACCTTAACCAGTAGGTTGTTCCTGTGCATTTGAAGCATATTCTACAGACCCACCTGAAGCCCTCTCTCTCGGTCACTCAGAGAACGTGATGCTACTTGATTCGTTTAAGGGAGGTGGTGTCTCTGTGACCATGTTAGGATACTTAAGAAATAATAAGATAAAAACTAAAGGAAGGGGAGTTTTGGGGGGGGGGATATTTGAGTCAAATCACGTAGAACTTGAAAGAGCATCTGAATTAATCTGCGTGTGTGTGTGTGTGTGTGTGTGTGTGTGTGTGTGTGTGTGTGTGTGTACTCAACAGGAATACAGAAATGGGTTTGCGCCACCACTCCGACAGAGAGGTCTTTGTCCGTGCACATTACTCCCTGAACCGGCATGTCCGCCAAAGTCTGGTTGCCGCTTTGTTTGGCCTGCTTTGCCTTTGTTGACGTCCACTTCCTTTCAGGTCTCCCCCTCTCTCCCTCGAGCTCTCCCCATCTTCCTCTCTCACCATCTTACTCTCTCACTCTCTCTCTCCCCATCTTCCTCTCTCTCTCACTCTCTCACTCTCTCTCTCCCCATCTTCCTCTCTCACTCTCTCTCTCCCCATCTTCCTTCCTCTCTCTCTCCCTCTCTCCTCTCTCCCTCTCTCCCTCTCTCCCTCTCTCTCTCTCTCTCTCTCTCTCTCTCTCTCTCTCTCTCTCTCTCTCTCTCTCTCTCTCTCTCTCTCTCTCTCTCTCTCTCTCTCTCTCTCTCTCTCTCTCTCTCTCTCTCTCTCTCTCTCTCTCTCTCTCTCTCTCTCTCTCTCTCTCTCTCTCTCTCTCTCTCTCCTCTCTCTCTCTCTCTCTCTCTCTCTCTCTCTCTCTCTCTCTCTCTCTCTCCTCTCTCTTCCTCTCTCTCTCTCCATCTTCCTCTCTCACTGCAGCTGACCAACACTTGGCAAGAGAAAGACAGAAGGAGATGGGAACAGACCCAGGGACAGACCATATAGTGTTGCTGTCAGAATCCTACACTGGCTATAAAGCATCAGCAACTCTTAAATAAGATATCTGCGAGGAAGTTGGCAGATCAAGTATGTGCATGGCTAAAGAAACTTCAGGAATTGCGATGGCACTAGGGCTGGGCAATTCAATACATTCATGATCATTTATCGTATTTCATGAAAATAATATATCAACAGTTTTAGTCTAAATTAAGGAATTCGAAACACCAGTGAGAAAGAAAAAATAGTTTTAGTGTTATGACCCTCAGGTAGACGATTTAGGTTTAGAGTGGCATTTTGAATTCATAAGCCTATCGTGATATTTATCGATACCGTGCGAGATTCCCCATGATTATTACAAGAACACATTTTTTTCATAATCGCCCGGACCTAGATAACACACACACACACACACACACACACACACACACACACACACACACACACACACACACAACATACACACACACACACACACACACACACACACACATACAAACCAGCCTTATTCTACAGTCAGTGGGTGGCATTTCTAGTGTCAAAACAGACCTGTTTGCTTTGAAAACACAGTCTGGCCCGGTGATAAATGCCATGGTAACCAGAGGAGTGAGAGGGCCCCATCCTTTCCACTCATTAACCAGTTCACCGGAGCCCCGGCACACGCCGCGACAGGGGAACGGCCGGCCGTCAAGCCGCCGATCGGGGGCCAGGATAGGGCCAGGGCCAGGATTTACCATCTCCTCCCCCAGACACACACACACACACACACACACAGGCTGCCTGTGGCATCTCCATGGCGACATGCGCGCAGCCAGGCCTGAGGCGGGAGATCGGCGGATGGGCCTCGGCGATGGACCAGGGTCCGTTTCATAAAAGGGGAAGGGCGGCGGCGGCGGCGGCGGCGATAAGGGGCTCATTGCTGAGGGCACCGAGTTGTTGACCGACGGGTGGTAAAGGGACAAAGGGGCAATTAGGAGCAAGAGGGAGAGAGGGAGGGAGGGGGGACATTCGATAGGATTTAGATGAACAGCAAGCGATATATATATATATGGGCGAGGAAGGTGTATGGCTGAGGGCAGCAGGTGGTTGAACACCCGAAAGGGGAAGTTGAAGCCGTGAGGGAGAACAAGGCGGCACACTGAAGACGAAAGCTCAGCAGCAGCCGCCCCCCCGCCCCCCCCCATACTCTCCCTCCGGAGCCGTCTACAGGAAGCCTGAGTAAACCGCTAAAGTTCCTCTAGTAAACCGCTAGAGTTGCCGCCACACAAATCCCAGAAGTAATTGTTTAATATGCGTTTTCAACTCAAATGAATCACCCCAGTGTTCACCCGAGTAAAGACCCGTGATAACGGCGCTTATGACTTTTTCCGAATATTGATGATGTAAATTTAAATGAAAGTACTTACAAAAGTAGTCTCCGGGCTATTAGTGGTTAATTGATGAGCTTGTAAAAGTCTTGGTTATATTTCAATGATAGGCCCCTTCAACCTCAGTTCACCCATTGTCCACAGTCAGGCTATAAACTGCAACCAAAGGTCAATTAATTAAGAGGACTTTCGGAATGTTTCGCATTCTCGCAGGCATATTCAAGTCGAGACATGTATGATCTTCAATGGCAGGTAACTTTTTAATTAGACCTTGTCCTTTGAGTTCAACCTGTCTATCGCAGACTGTGTGTGTGTGTGTGTGTGTGTGTGTGTGTGTGTGTGTGTGTGTGTGTGTGTGTGTGTGTGTGTGTGTGTGTGTGTGTGTCGGTTTCCCGAAAAGAGAAAAACACACATGCCAAGACCTGTACTTTAATGTCACCGTAAACAAACAGCCGAGTCATCCATCTCACCCGCTCCCTTTCATTCCCCCGTCTGCTTTCATGTAGAAGGTTAGCGTGTGTGATCCTCCGCGGACTGTCATTCCCCCTACCCGACGAAACTCCAATCTCCATTAAAGGCCGAACGCCCGTATCGCTTTGGCCTTCCCGTCGGCAGGAGAGGTGAAAGGTAGGTAGATTGGGGAAGGAAACCAAATAACTTCATTAGGGAGCTAATCTCTCCGGCCCGCCCACGTCACGCCGGGCGACCCCTGGGCGACACTTCAAAGGGAGAGCCTCCGCGTGAATGGATTGATCTAATGGCATATCACATTCTGATTACTACCAGCATGTGTGTGAGCGTGTGTGTGTGTGTGTGTGTGTGTGTGTGTGTGTGTGTGTGTGTGTGTGTTAATCGTGCATGTGTATGTGTGTGTTTGTGTGTGTGCGTGTGTGCGTGTTAATCGTGCGTGTGTTAATCGTGTGTGTGTTAATCGTGCGTGTGTGGGTGTGTGTGTGTGTGTGCATGTGTGTGTGCCTATGGGTTAATCGTAACGCAAGCAGACATCAGTTCGGGCCTGAAGGTCTGAGGGCAGGCGGGTCGTTCACGCCAGGGCTAGCGGCGCAGCCCGCTCAAAATGATAACTTACTGGCCCATCTGTGACCCGAGGCACCGCTCACTTCCTGCCTGACAGGAAACGTGCGAGGAGGCGCAGCCAAGCCCTTCCTGTCCCACTGCGGCAGCAGTTACGCACGTATACCCCCACTCACGCATGTATATTTAAAACAAACCTCTCTTTCTCCCTCTCTCTCTCTCTCTCTCTCTCCCTCGCTCTCTCACTGCCCTGTCTCTCTGTGCTTGATGTCCATCAAATGTATTTTCAACATAAAGGACGACAGCCAGTGGGAACATTCCATTCAGCTTCACCGCTCTCAAGACGAACGGCAACGCTGGCAATGTAAGGTTTACAACTCACTGCTTTCACAAACACATATAAACAGCACGGTGTACTTTCTGGAAAGTTTACAACACACTGGTTTTAAAAAAAAACAGCACTGGGTACTTTCTGGAAAGTTTACAACAAGCAGCATGTACTGTATATATACTATATATATACAGTATATATATCTCTATATATATAGAGATATATATTGCTCCAGCGGGATAGAAGCATGCCCCTGGTTCCACATGTGTCTTGGCCAGCCAGCCTGGGGGCTGAGGGACTGCTCTAGTGACCACGTTGAACAAAACGATTCCCCAGTAGCAAGGGGGCGGAGTCTGCGCTGGGGGGGCGGAGTCTGCGCTGGGGGGGCGGAGTCTGCGCTGGGGGGGGCGGAGTCTGCGCTGGGAGGAGCGATGCCCTGCTCCTTCTCCACATGCCTCATTTCCCCCCGTAGCCTTTAATCAAACTCTGGTGGAAAAGGGCACACCGTGTTTCAGCACCGAGCTTGGCGTCTCCATTGGGATGGGATGGGATGGTGGGGGGGGGGGAGGACAGACCCAGCGCAGTGCAGGAGTTCATACCTTGAGAAGAAGATAAGGCAATTCGTACGGCACACTTGGGGGAAAATAGCGAATTTACCGCACGTTTCAGCACTATCGCTCACTTGCATTTTCACACACTTTTTTCTAATGTGACAAAAAAAAAAGGCTAATCTGTCCGTGCGCTTTTAGCAAAGGGCAAGAGATAATAAGATAATTCTGACGAAAGCTGGCATTTAAATTGAGTCTGCCGTGTCAAAAACGCAAACCACTGACAAGCAGAAAAACCAAAATCAAAAAAATCAAACCTCCCCTCCGAACGCCTTCCTTTTTTGGCAAGTCTTAACGCACGATAAGGTGGCAGCCTCTAAGCTTACCTCAAACTGATCAATAAGCAGGCAACCAGGTCATATATCACTACAGCTTATTGGAAATTAGGACAATGTTACACAACACCACCGCATTCCAGCTCAACGTTACAAGAACAACAGAAAAGCAAAAACAGCAACAAACATCTGAAAATACCTAGTAAAGCAATATTAAACAAATCCCTTTCCGATCTTTGAGTTATAGCTCTTAAGTCACAAATGCCCAGCTAGACAGGCATGCAGACCTCACAGATGGAACGGAGGCCCGCAATGAAAACTGGGCTCCTTATAGCTCCAGGCACGCAGTACGCAGCTGTCCCCTGGCCCTCAGCACAGCTGGCACATCTCACATCTCACAACCACGGCCAACAGACAGACAGACCGACCGACCGACCGACGGACAGACAGACAGACAGGCCGACACGACAGCAACACATCAAATAGCCAGAGGCTTTGTTAACACCTCTCGGTCTTCTGCAAAACAAAGTTCTCAATGTCGTCATTCCTCCTCCATTTCCATCTTGGTGGTTGGTGTTTACCCGGTGGTTGATGTATGTTGATGTCTAATGGGTACCTCTCTCTCTCCCCCCCCCTCTTTATCTCCATGTCTGAGTCCTGCCTTCCTCCCAGTACACACACACACACACACACACACACACACACACACACACACACACACACACACACACACACACACACACACACACACACACACACACACACACACACACACACCACACACACACACACACACACACACACACACACACACACACACACACACACACACACACACAGCCTATTTTCATATTTTCATGTCAGTTAGCATGCTTGAGGCTGCAGAAAATCCTAGCCTGTCAAATGCTAATCCCTGGAATCCCATCTCATCACCGGAGTGTCATTGCAAAGCTCAACTCCGACTGACTCACTCCCCTCCCAGAAGGTAACTAGCAGAAAAACATAGACAAACATATTCCTATACATCTCCATACCATACCTCCATACCACGGTCTGATGGCCGCACAGAAAATGTTGTTTCTTTGGTCAGTGAGAGGGCCAACGTCGGAGATTAAAGGTTGTTAACGTGTAACAGGCGCAGGTATAAGTACGTTTGTACCTCCTGTATTTCAAGGTTGATTATTTAATTCCTTGAATGTAATTCAATACATGATTTGTTGTTTACCAAGGAAAGAGGATTAGTGATTTAGTTCGTTTTTTCGAACCTGTAAACCTGTTTACTTCCCCGCCTCGCAATACCTGTTGTGCTGTTTAGATTTAGTGATCAGCCAGCCATTATCATCGCCCAAAACACGATCAACGTGAAAACCTGCACACATGTGACTCAAAAAATATTGTTCACTGGTTCAGTCTCCTTGCATGGCTGACTCCGCCGTTGGTGGTTGAATGTGTGTGTGAATGTGAGGCATGACGCTTTGGATAAAAACGCTATATAAAAGCATCTTTGTCCTGTGTTTAACAAAATTGCTCTTCATTAATTGCCCTGACTGTCAATAAAAAAGGTAGGCTGCACTTAACCAAAGACGTGGCCTGTTTCATTGATCTCAGTTATTGGCTGCAATTGCTGAGCCAGCATCTCAGTAGTATCTTGGTATTCTTATATATATAATAAATAATAAAACATGTTTACATACGTATATATATATAGACACAAATATATTTTTAGGATTATATATATATATATTATATATATATAAAACCTGCCTTTAAACCTGGCTGGCCCAGTTTTAAAATAATTTGTGAAAATAAAATTGTAACATATTCCACACATTCGGTGATCGGCCTAAAATAATTAGACCACCTTGGACACAACATTATAAAGGTTCTCTTTTGACTAGTAGACTTTTTTTTGTAATTGAGATAAAGCAAAAAGGCACACATGTTTGACAGAGTATGTTTGACAGTTTGGTTTCGGTGGGCATCATTAAGAGAAACTGAAGTCACAGCCATTTTGGTGGAGGCTTTCATTTCCTTTCCCCAAAAGGGTTAAGAGTGACCCCCCCCCGCCCCCCGAGCCGCACCCTCCCTCTGTCCTCCTCCTCTTCCTCCTGCTGCTGCTGTGTTCCTTCAGCTAAAAAGAGCCCCAGTGTGGCAGAGCACTAAACTGAGGCCCCACTGAAAAAACCCACATAATTACAAATCACAATAAAGCCCTCAGTGCTGCCTCTCCTCCAGAGGCTCAGCTGCACCCTGCTCTGCTCCAAACTCCACCCAAACACCACCCACCCTCTCTCTCTCTCTCTCTCTCTCTCTCTCTCTCTCTCTCTCTCTCTCTCTCTCTCTCCTCTCTCTCTCTCTCTCTCTCTCTCTCTCTCTCTCTCTCTCTCTCTCTCTCTCTCTCTCTCTCTCTCTCTCTCTCTCTCTCTCTCTCTCTCTCTCTCATCTCTCTCTCTCTCTCTCTCTCTCTCTCTCTCTCTCTCTCTCTCTCTCTCTCTCTCTCTCTCATCTCTCTCTCTCCTCTCTCTCTCTCTCTCTCTCTCTCTCTCTCTCTCTCTCTCTCTCTCTCTCTCTCTCTCTCTCTCTCTCTCTCTCTCTCTCTCTCTCTCTCTCTCTCTCTCTCTCTCTCTCTCTCTCTCTCTCTCTCTCTCTCTCTCTCTCTCTCTCTCTCTCTCTCTCTCTCTCTCTCTCTCTCTCTCTCTCTCCCTCTCTCCCTCTCTCCCTCTCTCCCTCTCTCCCTCTCTCCCTCCCTCCCCCTCTGCACTGTTCCCCGTTCACCACAGCAGCCTTTTGAGTCCGGCGCTCACCCGTGCCCCTTCTTCTTCTTCTTCTTCTTCTTCTTCTTCTTCTTCTTCCTTCGCCTCGACTTAAAATTCCCTCTCCCTTCCTCTTTCAGTTATTCTCCGTCCCTCTCCTTTTGTTGTACTTTTAAAAGCGCTCATTCCAGAGCGTCAGACTTGGGGGTGGGGGAGGGGTGGGATTTGGGGTCCTCGGCGTTCCTGAGAGAGCTCGCTCTCCTGAACGACGGCTCTTCTCGAGTCTCCTCAACGAGAGTGTGAAGTAGTAGTAGACGGTAGTAGACGGTAGCAGACGGTAGCACTCGCCATTGGCCTCTTACGACCGTCGAGTGTTTCCTGCTACCGTGCAAGAAGGGGGCTCGTTCACCCCCTCCCCCTCCCCCTCGCCCCCACCCCCTCCCCCGCGAGGCCTCGACATGAGACGACCCATTACATTAGACCGGAAGAGCTCTCGTCTCTCTCGGGCAGGAGATCTATAGCACTTAATTAGTGCATTACTGTCACGCCCGGCAAACACACGCACTCACAAACAATCCCCCGGTCACTCTGAAAAACCAGCTGCACTGCACACACACACGCACGCACGCACGCACGCACGCACGCACGCACGCACGCGCGCGCGAGAAGGAGAGGGAGAATGAGGGCGATGATGATGATGATGAAGAGGATGCGAGGTGGGGGGAGCAGTGGGTGGATGAGGTGGGGTGGTGTGGACAGGGAGGCGATGGTGTCGCAGAGACCACAGTGACCTAACAACAGCATTTCGACATAGACATAGAAATGACACACAGCGATACAGGCCACACCCGAACTGCACCATTGGTTGACCCCGATTTTTTTCTGGACAATAACACAACATATCAAGTTAAGTCGGGCCAGGGGCCCCCATGGTGTCAACCCCGGAGAGGAGGGTTCGGCTTTCTGAAGCCCATCCCCTTTAAACGAAAAAACTAAAACAATTGTAATACTCACATCACACCCGGCCCCGGCCTCGCGAAGGCCGCCGGGTGAGGCCTCTCCGAGAGCGAGATCCATTCCATCGTCACAACAACAGCCTCGGGAGGGCAGAACCACATACCAGAAGTGTAGGTGACCTTAATAGGTGGACGGTCGCCGTCCCAACCGACGCAATCGAAACCGAAACGGAAAAATGGACCGTACCGAACAACAATAACACTACTTAGGTGTAATCAGTGTGGTTTATACGTTTTGAACCTGTTGTTTCCTTTAAAATGTATTTATGCACCTATGTACCACGTGATTGATGATTTGAATAATGTAAAGTGTCTGAGATTATTGTAAAGCGCTCTATTAAATAAATGTATTCTTAACTACTAGCTGTACTTTTTTTTCGTACTTTTTCTGTGGCTTTGCGGGCCGAAGAAACTCTAAAGCTCTAAGCCAGGTCCCTCTCTCCGTCTCATCGAGTACAGACCTTTAGGAAGGGAACTCGAGGAGTCCTGGACATGGCTCGAAAAGGACGCACACATACAGCGAACAAGAACCTAAGTGGGTGCGAAAGAGAAGAGATTCCACGGCAGCACAAGGCGAAACAAGGCACTCTTTGCTCTGGACTACCTCCGCCGGACCACTGCCCAGCCAAGCCACAGGACAAAAAGGGTGGAAGTTACCAGAGAGCGAGAGCGAGAGAGAGATCTAGTGTCAGGGGTGATCGACCGGTTAGTGAGGTCATCCAGAGGCAGCATGGACATACCTGTCCAACCTCTGCGCTAGGGGGGGGCTGGCGGTAAACCATGGCAAGTTATGCAATGTTCCCCCCCGTCCTTAAATTATTTTAAATGCACCTTGCTTACCGCTAGCAATTTTGATCACTCAATAAATCGGCCTCTCTCTCTCTTTTTTTTCTCTTTCATAATTAGTTAGTCGTTTTTAGATTTCTTTCACTATCCATTACTCCGACAGGCCTATCACACATTTCAGGGAAATTATTCTGGTTCTTTGTAATCCAGCCACTCCCCCACCCCCCACAACTAACTAGCCCTAAAGCTAGTGAAGACTAAAGGTCATTCCTGGGCTTTGGAATATCAACTGCACACAACCTTTGCACTCCTGCCAGTGCTAGCCCTGAGTAACGCACGCACAAGCGCCCTGACATCCCAATCGCTCAGTTTTTCGACAAGTGTAGATATTGACACACGGTGACACAATGGTGGCTGTGGAAATGAGCTCCCTCAAAGAATGGCAGCCAAAAAAGATAATATGGAAGATTTCAATAAAACAGCTATCTAGCCACCAGCCATCTAGCAATAAGAGGCATAGTGCGAGCGAGGGCACACACACACACAGGCACACACACACACACACACACACACACACACACACACACACACACACACACACACACACACACACACACACACACACACACACACACACACACACACACACACACACACACACACACACACACACACACACACACACACACACACACACACACACACACACACACGATGGGTTTGCTATTGATATAAACATTACAGCAGCTGACAGAACCGATGATTAAAACGTTGCCGGGACGACGGCTCTAGCCCAGGCCAGTACGAGAGCCACCACGAGAGACCCGCTGAGTCAGCCAGTATCTCCATCCATCATCCATCATCCATCACCCATCATCCATCACCCATCACCCCCCCCCCCCTCCCCCCACTCCCCCGCCCTCCCTCCTTCCTTCCATAGAAGAGCCAGGTGATAACATTATCGTCATCATCATTTCCATCCCGGCCATCCACCATGTGACTCGCTGGAGCCTGAATGAACCTGCCGGTGGCGATTAGGCTTTGGTGTGCGCGTGACCGGCGAAACCTGAGAGGCCTCTGAAACAAAGGGAAAGCTCTTCCATGAGGAATGGACGCAGGGACCCGGGGAGGCAACAGGAGGACCGGTTGAGAGAGCATGAAGCTGGCGTTGGGATGATGAACAGCTTCACTAAAGTACAGGGAGGGGAAGAGGGGGGGGAGGAGCGACAGGAATTGCTTCCTATGAATGAAAATAAGTCAAATATGATCACTCACTGTTTCATCGTGTCGTTTCATAGCGTATGGAAATGTGCAAGGGGACGGGTGGGGAGAAACTGTTTTTTAATCTCACTAAAGTCATTGGATCGAGAGTGCAAATTGGTATCAAACTATATATATATATATATATAGCCGTGCTTCGCCTATTCAGCACACACCATTCTGTGCTGGGGACAGCCGTCCTATTAGGGAGAGTGTTTGGAGTTCAGAAACGTGTAGGTATTCATAAATCAGCCCTGTGAGAACCTTATGGTCCCAAGAAAACTGTTTATTCATTCATTCACCATTCTCATTTGGGATCACATATTTTCCATATCAGGTTCATTTTTAATGCATGTATTTACCAAAAAACTGCCTCTTTATCAAGACCATCTTGAATGTAGAAAATCAATAAAATACCAAACATAAGGCAAAGCTTATGGATGTAGAATCGACAATGAGAAATTAATCAGCGTTCCCACGGCACTTCATTCATAATTGTTTCTAATTTCTCACCTCCCTGTAGCTTGTTTCCTCCCTAGCAAGATGCCACCGCTACCATGACTAGCACCAGCAGCGCTATACTCTGAGCGCTGTGAGGCCCTGCTGTTCAGAAGACACAAGCCTTTATTTAAAAGCCACCCAGGAAAAGAGCAACTTTATGGCTCTACATTCTTTCCAGAATCTTCACTAGCCAGCCACAAGCCAGGGGGCGTTACTCCTAGCCCGACGGAGAACAATAGGCCGATGAGAAGGGGTTGTGACTGGAAGATAAATTAGGAGGGGGGGGTAGCAGCCCTCAGCGAGTCATAGCGCTGGCCTGGTGAATTGTAAGCCACGGTGAGAGGACAACATCATCCTATTGGTCAATTATAGGGTGTGTACACCGGTGTGGCTGTACCAACTGACCAGCAGCTCCCCCCCCCCCACACCCCACCCTGGTATAACTGTGCACGTGGAAAGATAAATTATACCTGTCATAAATACCGTCTCTCTCTCTCTCTCTCTCTCTCTCTCTCTCTCTCTCTCTCTCTCTCTCTCTCTCTCTCTCTCTGCGCTGCTCTGCTATCTCGCATTTTTCGGTCAATAATTAAACATAAACATAACATATCTGCCCCACACTGCGGAGGCTGCCAGGGGCCGTGTGCAAAGTTCCACAAACATCTATTTTTGTTATACAGTCTAGGGTTTAACTCACAGGTCATCGGGCTGTGGTGAACGGTGTGTATGGGGGTGGGTGGGCGGGGCAAAATGGGGCCAATTGACTCATCTAATGTTCAGTCCTTCAGTCCGGTGGCGAACAGACACAGGATGGGTGGGCTGGCTTCCTCCGCACCAAGAAACAAAGGATTTGCGTCTACTTCTGTTTTAGCCATTACTGCAGCCTACATGCATCCGAAAGAGGAAGCAGCAGAAGAGGAAGGGGGCCGGCGGTAGTTTGGCTGAGCGCTAAAACAGGAAATGAACAATTCCATCAGCAAACCCCATGTGTGGAAAAACGGGCGAGATAAATTAGCAGAAGTTCACTCGAACACAGGGAAGAGACCGAGCTGGCGAAGAAGTACAACGCCAATGCTTGGGCTTTCAACCGATGAAAGCCATATATTGTGACACAGACAATATATATATATATATATATATATAGCAGACATCAAGTGGCTTCAAGTAGAAGACCATTGGGGAGCAATAACTTACTCTACATCCAATAAATGACATTGTGTATGTTACTAAAGATCATTTTTCTACCGATTATTATATCAGTTAAATATATACAGTCTAAAAGATGCACTTCCGGAAAACGCAATTCATCAAGTGGCGCCGCCTTTCACTTAGAGCAAGAGAAAGGACTAAATATTTAATGCAAGATAAAGAAATATTCCCCATGATCCTTTAACTTAAACCTTTTATTACATTGAGCACTGAATTATTCCCATATTATACATTGTACATTCCCCTACACGGTCATCTGCTTCTAATTAACTCATTCATTTAAAATTCTCGCCAAAGTGGTAATTATGGCTTTAATAATGACCATATATATGTAGCAGGCACACTGTGGCCAAAGCTCTCCCTTTTGATAATAATAATAATAACAACACGTTAGTCATCAACATGAAGGGGGGCTGCCCCACCTTCCCTAATGCTGTACTCCAGCCCCTGTATGCTCTCTTTTCAGGTGCGTCCGAAAGCCAAACAAACAGGTGGTTTGTGTTAATGTGCTAAGTTAAAGCATTCCTATACTTTTCAAGCCTTCGGTCGAGGGAAACCTTCACACACACACACACACACACACACACACACACACACACACACACACACACACACACACACACACACACACACACACACACACACACACACACACACACACACACACACACACACACAACACACACACACACACACACACACACACACACACACACACACACACACACACACACACACACACACACACACACACACACACACACCCCCCTCTTCGGCAGTAGCAGACTCCAGTGCGGTCTGTAGGTGTCAAACGAGCGACTGATGTTGAACGCAGCAATCACTGTATGCATATTGATGATATTGTGATATTATAGGAACACCATGATTATAACAACCTGGACGAAATGTCGAGACATCGGTCGAATTGCGATAGCCCAATTTAAAGATTGGCAGCTCAATATAAAGAACAGGACCACTTTCTGGTTTTTGGCAGTTAAAAAAAAATGTACATTCCATTACAGTACGGATGGATTTCTCTGGGGTTTTCCGTGGAGTTCAAAAGTGATGCCTTCAGTGTACATGGAGTATGTGTGATGGAGGAAGAGGTGGATGTTGAAGACAAACCGGTTTGACCAAGAGACAAAGAGCTCCACAGCTTTGGAAACAGCATGTGTTGATGCACAAATCTCATTTAAATGATACCCTGATATTGGACACGTGTTTTGTAAATAAATGTTCCAATCCGGGGCCAAAAAAATTAATAAAAACAATTTAAAAAAAGGAGAGAGAGAGAGAGAGAGAGAGAGAGAGAGAGAGAGAGAGAGAGAGAGAGAGAGAGAGAGAGAGAGAGAGAGAGAGAGAGAGAGAGAGAGAGAGAGAGAGAGAGAGAGAGACTGTTAAATAAAACGCATTAAGGGGCAGTTGGTAGTGAAACATATGGAAATGGGAGATATCCAACCACATGGATTAGCATATATTTGTCATTGCATGCAATGAACAGCCAAGGATAGAACTGGCCGTCCTCTGAAAACAAATTGACCCTTTAATTATACGGCTCGAGCGGTGCAGCTGTCACAACATTATCACCTTCGAGCCCCATTGGAGGGACAAGACACATTTCTGCTCTTCACATCTCCTCTTCCTCTTCTTCTTCCTCCTCCTCCTCCTCCTCCTCCTCCTCCTCCTCCTCCTCCTCCTCCTCCTCCTCCTCCTCCTCCTCCTCCTCCTCCTCCTCCTCCTCCTCCTCCTCCTCCTCCTCCTCCTCCACCCCCCCCTGCTGTCACAGTAGCGTTCGGGCCTCACTGCTCTCTGAGATATGCTTTCGGTTGCGCAGACCCTCACGCACATTGCCTAAACAAGCAGTTGTGTTAGCCTGAAAGCAGAGTCAACATCAACATGAAAAATCCCCACTAAACCACCAACCGGCCAGGAATATAGGCCCCCGGCCCGTCGAGGGTCCAAACATCATTCCAGAGGGACTACATGAGAAATAGATGATGGGGAATTTTCTAGGCGGGAGGGAGGGAGGGAGGGAGGAGGGCCGTGGGACCGGCAGGCGGTTGAAAAGTGACTCGGGCAAGATCTGCACTGGCTTCACAATAACCCTCCCCTCCCACCCTTCACACATCTCTCTGAGATGTCTCCTTATGGTCACTCCTCTTACCCGGTATCCTTAAGTCATTGAAATGGCCAATGGATGATGAATGGTCTGAAGCGTTTTTTATCCAAAGTGCCTCACACAACCATTCATACACCGACGACGGTGTCAGCCATTCAAGGCGACAGCCAGCTTGTCAGGAGCAGTGAGGCTCAGGTGTCTTGCTCAGGGACACCTTGACACTTTGCTAGGAGGAGCCGGGGGGATCTAACCAGCAACCTTACCAGACAACCCGCTCTACCTCTACCTCCCCCGGCAATTAGCAGGCCCTATAGAAGCTATGCTGAGAGAGGGAGGGAGGGAGCTGAAAACTCTCTCTCTCTTGCATGCGCGCTCTCTCTCTCTCTCTCTCTCTCTCTCTCTCTCTCTCTCTCTCTCTCTCTCTCTCTCTCTCTCTCTCTCTCTCTCTCTCTCTCTCTCTCTCTCTCTCTCTCTCTCTCTCTCTCTCCTCTCTCTCTCTCTCTCTCTCTCTCTCTCTCTCTCTCTCTCTCTCTCTCTCTCCTCTCTCTCTCTCTCTCTCTCTCTCTCTCTCTCTCTCTCTCTCTCTCTCTCTCTCTCTCTCTCTCTCTCTCTCTCTCTCTCTCTCCCCTCACAGCAAGTCGCTTTCCTATTTAATGATCAATAGCTGGTTCACGGCCGGGGGGCCCTGACCCTAGAGGAGAGACCCCCCCCCCCCCACACACACCTCTCTCTTCTGCTAGTACCTGGTTGTACCTCCTCCAAAAAAGGGGCAGCATTCCTCCATGAAAAGGAGGAAGTGGTTTAGCTCATTTCCTGTAATGGAGACAGAGAGGAAGGAAAATGGGTTTGGGAAGGTTTACAAAATGGTTGTTTATTGCCACGGAGAGAAGTAGACCTCCCTCCTCCTACTATCCCCCGGAGGAGTACACAATCAGAGGAAGAGAACCTTGCTGCTTGCTTGTTGTCGGCGTTCTGGGTGTCATGAACCTTGGGAGGAACCTGTCCGGGGTGGGGGGAGAGATGTCGTGGAGGCAGACAGGTCACAGTGACCCCTACACTGGGGGGTGTGCGATGGT
>CM051002.1:12034446-12054446 GCA_027704905.1 Muraenolepis orangiensis
GGAATGGATATGCTGTCAGTTCACAATGTTAATACGTCTGCATGGAAAATGTGTCAGGCACATTATTAACCAGAATAGATTGTGACTGTGTCCGTCTCCCTCCGTCTCCCTCCACCAATCCCCATTAATCTTTTGTTTGTGTAATACTTAAAGCATACTTAATCTGACTTCACAGAGCAGATCTTGGCACAGGTCCCACTAGTAGTGCACACAATTACAATCCCGGAAGTATGAAGCTAAAACATTTCAAGTCCCAAAACAAACAGTATAATAATTACCAATAGGACGGAATAAACATTATCCAAACAGAACTGAGACGGTCAGGAGGTCAAGAGCCTTATGAGAACACTCCACAGACGACCTCAGTACTGCTGTACAGCGACTCAATGGAACATTCAACTCATTAAGACGTAGTAGTAGTAGTAGTAGTAGTATTAGTAAGGTAATATATATGCACAAGCACTGGGTCTACACGGTATATACACAAAGGACCACGCTAGCACAGTGATTCATGAGTTTTAGCTGTCCATCGTCATTAAAACGTTACAGTAGCTAGTGGGAACGTAATCGCGCTTACTCCATAGAGAGAGGGCAGCCACCCCGTGCAGTAAGCAAGGGAGAGAAAGCACATACAGAATGAGTCACGCGCCTCCGCTTCAGTCTGCGGTAAGAACAGCATTTGTATCATAAAAATGCCCATTTTTTCCCGCAGCAGCAGCAGCAGTGGCAGCAGTGGTGGTCTCCTCTTGCTAATCTCACTCCGGATTTTTTGAATATGCCCCTAGACTAGAGACGCAGCACACACACAACAGCTTTTTCCACCCCACTTAACGGAAGTGATATATAGTGTGGTTGGCGCCCTGCCTGCAGCTTATGTTCACTATTTGACGCCTCAATCTAGTTTACTACAAAACAGCTGCAGGTCGTTGCAGTACATCGCCATGACATTATTGCAGGCGCTAGTGTTTCCGTGGCGACCTGGGGGAAAAGGAAAACAATATACCTGGAACACATTCCCGTCTTTTTCTGTAGCATGCAGCCATTAAAAGTCATAAATTGACCAAGATGCGTCATCGGTTCCTGTGTATCCTATTGTGTCACAGAATGAGGCGGCGCTTTCTCTTCCCTTCTTTCCCCTGAAGTCCACATTCTGTCAACATGATCTGCAGCAGTCCTGTGCTCCATTCATCTGTATTCATCTTGTTCCATTAAAATCACCTCCAACATGCCGGGCTGTTTACAGCCTCGCTGGGGGCAAATCACCCTGACCGAAGACGTCCCATATGGTGCACCGCTGCAGATTCTTTTAATAGCAAAAAAAAAATGTAATAAATAATAATCTTCACATATTCAAAATAGTGTTGAGTGCATCATTAACCGCAGTTAGCTGCGCCCGCAGGGAGCATGGATTCCTTATCTCAACATATTTACATAACCGCAGTGTGGCAAGCCTTAAAGCAAATGTGTCTAAAGTATATTTGTATTGACAACGTGTGTGTGTGTGTGTGTGTGTGTGTGTGTGTGTGTGTGTGTGTGTGTGTGTGTGTCGAGCCGTTCTTCCATACAGCTGCTTTAAAAAGGCACAGTCCACTTCTGCTTTATAACGGAAATTTAAAAAAAAGGGAGAAATAAAAGTGGGAAGCTAATTCAAAGGGACGTTTTAACTGTAGAGGAGGACAGGAAAGGTTGACTGTCAATCACGGTTCTGAACCAGAACAGAAGCGACTGCCAATCAGCTACCAGACGAGAACCGGCTGATGGGTCCTCGTTAATGAGGGGCTTAGGCTGCAGACACACAACTGCCAAGCATCACATGAGCTAGCGGCTCTCTATAGAACAAGGAACTGCAAATGAACCCTCCTTCCTGCCTCGGTGGCCACCGAGAAGTGTAACCCAACCCAACTTCTCAGAATCCGTCTGATTCCGACATGTTGGCAGAAAGAACTCCATAATTTGCCTACATATGGCTTGGAATAACAGCTGCCCCCCTCACCGTCCAATACCAACCCTGAGCACTTCTAAAGCTGGTTTCAAGCTGAGGCGCGGAGCTAGGGGTTAAAGCTAAACCCTTGCTTTGACAAACACCGAGACCATCAACGTCTGTGCACTCCCTCCGCGTCTGACGTCCAAGGAGGACACACTGTGGCTTTCGTCAGCTACAGCTTGTGGTCGTTTCCACGGGAGCAGATCTGCGAGGACGTCTCGGAGGCGTGATGAAACACTCCTAGAACACACTCGGACGAAACCTCACGCTCAGAGCTCCGCAAATCGGAAAAGGAGTCTTAACCAGTAAAAACTTTAATAAAACTGCTGTGTGTGTGTGTGTGTGTGTATATAACTGACTCGATCCCTCTGATATTTTTCAAGATCTAGTGGGCTTATCTAAAGACGTCTTTCTACGCTTGAAATGGCTGAAATTAAGTACGTATTATACGTAATTATGTACCAAATCAGTTCCAAGTGTACAGTGGGCTTCCATACTAGTGTTCTCCAAGAAGGCTAGATGTGATGATAGTAACGCCATGAAGGTTTTCATACTGTTCTGCAATAATGAAGGCAATTTGTTTGCCTACAGCATAGAACCTGCACACTCATCTTTCTGAACACTCAGTAGCGCTTTTTATTCAGACTACACCTAGAAACCTACCAGGCTCTTCAACACTCTCTCTCTCTCTCACACACACACACACACACACACACACACACACACACACACACACACACACACACACACACACACACACACACACACACCACACACACACACACACACACACACACACACACACACACACACACACACACACACACACACACACACACACACACACCACACACACACACACACACACACACACACACGCGAGAGAGAGAGAGAGAGAGGAGAGAGAGAGAGAGAGAGAGAGAGAGAGAGAGAGAGAACGACAAGGCATGTCTGAATCGTTATCATTATGTTATGTAAAAGGTAGGCTAGAAAAATAATGAAATGGTTACAGTAAAAAGAAGTTGACCTGCCGTTCTTGTTGTGGGGCGAGCGAAGGTTGACAGTAAACACACGGAACCCAAAACAGACAGACTGTGCTTTTTAAAATAATATTATAATACATGAAAGTGTGGGGGGGCTGCTCCATAATGTACATGACTCAATATTTTGTATTTTGCAATACCCACATGTACTGGCCTTTAAAGTGAAGCTGGGTCATATTTCACTATTGCAAAATGTTTGTTTTGAGACATGACTTAATCCCCAGTGTATTTGGCATTTGGTCGGTGTTTGGTGTTGTGCTAACTGTGGACGATTGGATGATAATAAGCGCACATTTTATAAAAAGTCTGGGATTGTGTAAATGAATAGTTATTTTCATATAGCCCAATATATTCTGAAACATAAATTATGTGTGTGTGTGTGTGTGTGTGTGTGTGTGTGTACTGTCGAATACCATGAAAATACAATGAACCACTATTAACATGTGGGTCGCTATTCGTTTGGGGGGGGAAAAGGATAGTTAAGCTCACAACTTAACTGAGTAATAGACGTTGTAAATATAAACTATGGTGTCATGTCATTTGGGCACAAGGCAAAGTACACATCCGCAGACAGACGGGACGTCTTTATGGTCCGCATGGGGTAGAAAACTTGACTGGCAACCTTTGCTCCTAAACAATATCTCGTAATTCCAATTAATTATTTGTGAATGCGTGGCGCACTTATTGATAACGCAGATGTCCACATCTGCTGTTTTAAGAATGGAAAGTTCAATAAAAAGGGAAGGTTTAACCGTATATTAGGCAATGTTGTGATGATGTGCCATTGGCAATGGCTCACTGTTAGTTGTATGGTTTTAAATGTTATAGTCGTAGGCTACCGTGTTCTAAAATCTATCTAAATCAATAGTAGTTGCTTCCCATTGCCTACTTGTGCGCTCGCTTCAGCGCACAAGTAGGATGAGAGGATGTAAATTATAGGTGCTTCATACGACGTATGTTCCGTCAATGAATAGAGGAGGTATTGCGGGGGCATGTTGCCAACGTGATGGCTACTTACCCAACAGCAGCAGTTTCACTTCTCTGGCCGCTTTCTCTCCGTCTTCACGGAGGTTTTTGTCAATCATTTTGGAGCGCTCGGCCGCCGCCTTGTCCTCCTGACTCACGGTGCAGCCCATGGTGCCTAACGCGCGCTTCAGGACTGCTGTTGGTTGGGCAAATATCACCAGCGAAATGAGGGGATGGACGGAGCTGTGTGTGCCTTTATTTTTAAACAAAAATAAAGGGCTTCTTCGTCCGTCACTGGTACAACGTCAGCAAAAATAACTTCCTTTTCTGGCTGTGTTAAAACAAAAAAAACACCTTGAAGATGTGGATAGGAAAGAAAATCGCAAATTGTAGTATTTTAGTAGTATTGATTTTTAGGCAGACTACTCCAGTCGGGTCATTTCCCGTCAACAGACCAACATCAGTGGGTGGTTTTCTTTTCGCCAGGAAACTGAAGAACTTTGCGGAACTTTTAAGAATGCTGAAGTTTTAACAACAGACGACTGTTATCCCTCTGCCCACCATCCGCACAGGTTTACGCACCAAACGGGCCACGAAGTTCAGGCAAATGTATTCCAGCTGTGAAGCCGAGGGTATACGGATTCCGATGCCAGTAAGGCTAATAAACATACACTCACATATCCGACTCAAACGGGCAAAATTTGTTTTTGTTTTCCCCCTCTCGTTTTCCTCTTTAAACTGGAGTGCCGTTATGCATTCTTTCTCCCGGTTGAGATTTACAGCGTTTGAAGCCACACCCGTCGCAGCCAATGCGAAGTTCTTCAGCCCGACCAGACGAAGACAGCGCTCTGTGTGTGTGCTCTCAGCTCGCCCAGCCTGCACACAAAAACGCCCACTCCCGCATGGTTCATGGGAAATGTAGGCCAGGATGTAGACCTATAAAGCCCGCAAATAAGTAAAACGCTTACTATTATTTGGGTTTCCTTTATTTTTTGTTTGTGTGGGCTAAAATTACGTATAATCACAATAAAACATTAAACATTTTTTTTAAATGTTAACATTTGACAAATGTATAAACGCACGAAAAGTGTGAATCATAGTGTGAACATAGAACATAGGTTTATAGTGCCCCCTTGTGGAGGATACAATTATTACTTGATGTATACAGTGATTAAACATGAGTAACATAGTAGGGGGTTAAAGGGATGTTCATTTGACGAAAGATGAAATATCCCAAATTATGTTATCTTATTATCTTTATTGCAATTCTGCTTACAGTCCAATTACTGCCAGCAATGTATTAAAATACATAGAGAAACAAGAAAACAGAGAGACATAACTTGGAGGGGAAAAAGAGTTCAAAAGCACTTTAAAAATAATTACATTTAATTTTTAATCAGACAAAACTGCACCTGCTATTTACATTTTACAAACTAGATATGAATGTAGAATACAAAGGGTTGACATTTATATACATTATGTATAAATGCTGACATCAAAAGTTATGTTTCTATTTATTCATTTGAGTTACACACAGTTCAATAAATCACATAGGATTAGTATATATAAGGCTAACCACGACTTCATTAGCTTCTACTGGTCCTCAGTCTGCACCAGCGCGTGTTGCATTGTGTTGCTTGTGTTAACTTGTGCCATAAAACCTGGAAACTTGCACTGAAACAGTGACATACTTTCAGTATTGGGACCATAACAATCCAACAAATACAAGTAGAAACTGTGGTTCCTATACTACCATTTTCCTTTAATGAGGTCATATTCTTTGCTTGACTATACTGATTCTGAAGCAGCTGACGCAGAGTTCATCTGAATACTGGAACATCGGTATATGCATACATACGGATGATCAACGAGGTTGTTTGGGAATAGTTCAAACCTTTAAGACAGTTGTTGTGCTTCAACCATCAAAACGTAACACTTTTGACACAAACATATTATACCCTTATTGTTAGCTCACTATTGCGTTACATTTGGATTCGTCATCAAAACATTAATGGGGGGGGGGGGGGAGGTGGGGGGATGACGACAAACGGTTGGGTCATGTTAGTAATGGATGAATCCCAACAAAAAGCAGCAACAATATGTTAGCATGATCTACGAGAAGCACACCACCGGGTCAAAATCAGGCGCGAGACCGAGACATTACGATCATCAAAAAAAACTGATTCATCAGCGGGATTTTTCTTTTCTTTTGACCTAACATTTAATGATTAAAGATCCAAATGAATAAATCTGAACAGGAATCCACCATTCTCTTTGTAAAACACCAATTCACTATATTCAATAAAATAGGCCGATCCTAGCATAGGTCCAGGTTTGACATTGATACATATGCATATAGACGTAGGTACCACAGGTTCAAACTGAATCGAGAGAGAGAGAAGTAAAACACTCTTAAAACGTCAAAAAGGGGAAAGCGCAAGTCCTCATTTGTACCATGGTAATACCTCTCATTAAATTGATTATTTTGACACACATAGTTAATTCAACATTTAATAATACGAATGAGGTGTGTGTGGGGGGGGGGGGGCGTTCCCGTACATAGAATCTATCAAATCTAGGATTATTTCACATATATATAGACCTAGTCTGCGTGTCCATAGATTAAGGGCTGTAAGAAGAGTAGTGTTGTGCTTGTTAAAGTGAAAGTGCTACATGACTAAGTTACGTGCCGTTAGGGCGACACTGGTCACTATATTTAATATAACGGGTCGAGCTTGTCTTGGCCGCAAACGTTTACAGACTCCAAGCTGTTCACTGTGCACCCAGTGAAGCGACCCTGTGGCTTATCTATAAATAAAGTCATTTATTTATAGATATTTTGGTTATCTCAGACTGTATTTTTTTCCCGCTAAGACTTTAGAAGCAGTGCATACGAATACTCTGGATTTAATCGTGTCTGCTGGCAAACTTGTCACTCTTTTTCTTGTAATCGGGAACGTTGACACTTAATTCAATGACAACACTGACGAAAAAACAACTCTGGAGGTAAACTCTAGAGGTAAACATTGGTTTGTTTTCTACTAACACTGGACATAAAAAAAAAAAAAAACAGACGCAACCGACTTTCTCAACCGATATCAAACATCCAAATTTGAGCGCTGCACATGAAATGTGAGGATTTTTTGTGATGGGGTGGTCGAAGTCGAAGTCTAACAAAAACAAATACATATATGTGTGTGTATGTTGTTAAGGTATGCTGAATGCACAATGTGTACACAATACAGTCCCAGATATTCACTTCCTGCCTGCTGCACACTGATGGTGAGGTGAGGTTGGGAAAGCTACCCAGAAGGAGGCCCAACAGCTGCAGCAGCAACACTGCATCTCTCTCTCTCACACTCTCTCTCTCTCTCTCTCTCTCTCTCTCTCTCTCTCTCTCTCTCTCTCTCTCTCTCTCTCCTCTCTCTCTCTCTCTCTCTCTCTCTCTCTAGCACGCTAACAGTAACTTTCAATGCCGTGTTCACTTTTTTAAAATTCACACAAGAAAACACAAAGTTACTTGAATAACCTCACCTAGCTATTCGGTGATTATGTAATAAATACAAAAATAAAATCAATTTTACAATACATGTCTTGTGTGCTGTTATTCAAGACAGTGAACATGCATGGAGGTCTTATATTTTGCAGATTATGGTTCATTGTAGGAATGGCGGGTATAGGACATAATGGCAGCTGCACATCAGCCAAGACGACAATGGAAGCTCAGTGGGTCAGGAACACACAGACACATCTCCATCCAGTTGTAATATAGAGACGTGTGTAGACCTAGTATACGTTTATATCTGTCTCACTGGACCTAGGCGCCACACATCAACAACGGCTATCTGTACTCTGCTCTTGGCCCATCAAGGAAAGAAATGGACCCAAGTTTCCCAAAGCAGAAGGAGAATTTGCAGACAGACAGACGGACAGACCTAAGTGAGCATAAAACCTGATCCAGGGGTACAGGGGAAGCCTAGTGGCCACTGCTGGCGCTGCTGCTCCCGGAGGTCCAGTCGATGAGGATGAAGCTGAGACTCATTATCATGAACAGGAAACCGATTCCAGCGAAGCAGGCGGCCTATGAGACACAGACGGAGCGAGGGCGTTAGTGAGTCAGTTATTCACGGGTCATTGTCTGCGTTGAGCCACAAAAAAAGACGTCACAGCCGTCCTTGTTTTATTCACGAGATAAACATCCGCTCAGGTTTCGTGTGAATGGGGGGGCCATCATCCTGGCCCTCTTAGTGCCACACTAAGCACTAAGAGGGTCAGCAAAAAAAATGACACATTTAAGTGCAGCTTTCCTGGCCCTCCCAATTAGCCCAATCTGTGTGTGTGTGTGTGTGTGTGTGTGTGTGTGTGTGTGTGTGCTGTGTGTGTGTGTGTGTGTGTGTGTGGTGTGTGTTGTGTGTGTGTGGGGAGGCACGAGGAAATAAAGGCAGCGTCCAAACCCACGCAAGCTCAGTGACAATGACTCATCTACCTGCAGGCAGACGGATGAAAGGGACATCACTTCCAGTGCCAGCCACTTAGTCACGCTGAAGCCTACATTTCACTGAAGCCTAAATCACACTGAATAACACTGAGTCAATTACACTGTAGTCTGAATTTCACTGTAGCCTGAATAACACTGAAGCCTGAATTACACTGAAGCCTGAATTACACTGACGCCTGAATTACACTGACGCCTGAATTACACTGAAGCCTGAATTAAACTGAAGCCTGAATTAAACTGAAGCACTGACTGAACCGGTTCAAAATAAGTCCCCAATAAATGGTGACGTACATTTTTGTTCTTGAAGCAGGCTACATAGTATTCTGCTGTGGGTAAGTAGACATAAGATTTATTGTTGTTCTTAGTATTTGTGTTGATAAAATTGTAGAACCTTTTTCTCAAAGCTAGTTACCTGTACATAGTAAGTGAGGTGTACAGGCCTATTGTTGTGCTAAGATAATCACCCAGTCTGGCCCATACAGCCATAGTCAATAGAGTTAACGACAGGGAGGAGCCTAACCCTGCATGAGTCTCTCTCCCTATCGCATAGGCTATTAACATAGAAGTAGTTTGTTAGCGTCAGCATTTAGCGTGCATTTAGCATGTTGTATATGTTAGCAAGTGTATGTCCTTAATGTTGTTAACACGCTCTTATCACAGCTACTTAAGCAGGTGACCTAGCAGTACGAAATTGTGTTATTCATCTTGTCAATATGAATACTTGTGAACTGCTGTATTTATATGTTTGCGTACCCCAGTGTTATGCTATTGTCTGCTTCAACTAATGTACACCTTGTAAGTCGCTTTGGATAAAAGCGTCTGCCAAATGCCCTAAATGTAAATGTAAATGTAAATGTGACATCCGGCGACCTTTAATGAATCGGTAGATACAAAAAATGTAAAAGTTGTGCTCTGCAACCCAAACTCCGTTTACGCACACACAGGGGAAATTCTTTCCATGAATGAGTGTGAGTATGAAGCAGCGCTGAGTCAGATTTGACCGACTCTCGAATCGTTAAAATCAGCGATTCAGTCTCACCATGATTTTCGGGGGCGACCGCAGCGGCTCCTCTTCGACGGGGACAATCCTCAGGTAGAAGACCGCAGGGAAGATGAAGATGAGGCACGGGGCGGATGTAGCACCTGGAACAGGGAGAAGCAAAAGGAAGCCACACACACACACACGCATATTTCAACATGTTACCCATCACCGTGACAACTGATCCCTCGCAGAGGCCCTGTTACCGAAGCACATCGTCACTTAAAGCCGCGCACACACACACACACGCACACACACGTGTGTGTGCGTGTGCGTATGTGTGTGTGTGTGTGTGTGTGTGTGTGTGTGTGTGTGTGTGTGTGTGTGTGTGTGTGTGGATACACCCCGAGGTGACTTTTGTAATCTCCTTTCCCAAAACGGATCTGAATTTGAGTCCTTTCACGTCAGGCACCGTCATTTCTCCGGAGAGTAATGATTAGTTTATGAGACTCAGCAGTGACGCAAAAAGAGCCTGACAATATTATCTCTAATCATTTGGTTCAAATTAACATTTAGCCAAAATGTATTTATTATTTATTTATATATGTCTTATATACAGCACTTTTCAAGCAGTAAGCCCAAAGTGCTTTCCAAGGTGAAGAAATGTATAGAAAAAAGAAAAGCATAAACAATATGAATGAAATATATGCATATACAACCTACAAACATACATACACAAACATATACACAAACATGTACTCATGCACATACACACCAACATATATGCATGTAACCATGGGAGACCGAGCCTTCTGCTCCGCTGCTCCGAGAAGGAGGACACCACAGACTGTGGAATGCCCTCCCAAACCAGCTGAGGACACCACAGACTGTGGAATGCCCTCCCAAACCAGCTGAGGACACCACAGACTGTGGAATGCCCTCCCAAACCAGCTGAGGACACCACAGACTTTAAAAAAAGGCCTAAAAACGCATATTTTTCTCGATTTTTAAAAACCCCACTTCGTAAACGTTGCTGCTAGTTTTGTTTAAACCATTTTACTCTGTAGCACTTTGAGTTTTGTCGTACTCAATTGAAAAGTGCACTTATAAATACAATTTATTATTATCATTATTATTATTAACATATATGCATGTACACAGTCTTCACAGGTGTAACAGGGCCACTGCAATCAGCATGCCTGCTGCCAGTCTACACTACAGCATAACTGAACCCAAGTTCATTCAGGGAATAGGTCAGTGTTCTGCAGGAGAAACTCCATCCTGCTTACACAGACAGCTGAGTAGACCGCTGTCTGTCAGACCTACCGATGATGCCGAAGATGCCCAGGATGTTGGGGGCGAAGATCACCAGCAGGTTGATCAGGCTGAGGAGGACCACGGCGATGGCGATGTGCCGTGGCCAGTAGAAGGTCTTGTTGGGGAACAGCATCTGCTGAATGGCCCTCCGGACCTAGCGGGGGATCAGAGGGGACAGGGGCTGTGGGATCGGCAAGCGTGTAGGTTGTCGGTAGGATCTTTTATCGTCTTACTTGTATCATCTCAGTTGTATTGTCCTGAAATGACTCATTGTGATACCTGCATTCTCCATCAATTATGATGGGGAGATTTCTCCTCAATGAGCTGGTGAATTGGTCTCAAATATAACAGAGAAGGGAACTAATCTGATATCATAGAGAGAAATAGCAGTCTGATAGCATACCTCAAAACACCATAGAACAACATAGAACATCATCATCAACATCGCCTGGATTGTTGTATTGCGAATTGCCAAGCATATCACAGGATGCATTAAGACAGTATTATCCCTCAACATGGCGTGAACTCGATAATGAATCGTATTTCAGTCTGAATCATCCGCCGCCTCTGGCATGCCCCCGTGTGGTGGGCGTCAGTAGTGCAGCAGAAGGTGGCGTACCGGGAAGAGCACTATGGGCACGGTGAGTGTGACCGCGGTGAGCACGGCCACGCGCACACACAGGATCAGAGTGTCGTACGGGTCGATGCGGCTGTAGGTGTGGAGGAGCTCAGGCTCCACCTCGCCTGCAGGAGGAAAAACACACACACACACACACACACACACACACACACACACACACACACACACACACAGTCAAGGAAAGGGTTTTCTTTCTTTGGTATGTAACTCCCATCTGTCTTCTAGTTAGTACACTGTAAATATAGCCTATATATACCTATATATTGGTAGGAATACTATATACATTTACAATTTTTCCTAGTTATTGTATATAAGTAGCATGAAATTATGACACAACCATGTATCAGCTGAATTTATATTGCATGCTCCGTTTATAACATTGCGATGCATGCTATGAGGGATGTGACCACTAGAGGGCGGAGCTGCATCACCATCATCAACCTTCAAGATGGCAAGAACATAAATGCAATCCAAAATCCAAAAACAAATTACACAACTTGCAATTATAAATCAATTAAGCATGAGCAACTGCAGTAGTGTGACAAAAACAACCACTAATTAAGAGCTTGCACAATAGAGAGACAGACAGAGAGAGAGAGAGAAACATAATGAGAAAATGCAAATAGAGAGACAGAGACAAAGATAAATAGAGAGCGAGACAGAGACAGAGACATACAGAGACAGAGAGAAAAGAGAGAGAGAGAAGGAGAGAGAGAGTGAGAGAGAGAGAGAGAGAGAGAGAGAGAGAGAGAGAGAGAGAGAGAGAGAGAGAGAGAGAGAGAGAGAGAGAGAGAGAGAGAGAGAGAGCAAAAGAGAGAGCAAAAGAGAGAGCAAAACATCACCATAGAAAGTCAGGTATCCAAACAGAGCTGCCAGGAAGTACATGGTGTACATGACTGCGATGGAGATGTTGGACACATGCTGCATCCTCTTCTTAGTGGGGCTGCAATCAGACACAAACGTGTGACGTCACCCATATCAAAACATAAACCATCAATAAACATGACTCATGAAGCAAGTTGTCCCACACACAAACACACGCACACGCATATATATCTGCACACACACACACGCACACGCACACACACGCGCACACGCACGCACACGCACACACACACACACACCAAACACCAAACACCCATTAGTCCTCTGCGTGCTGTGACGGGGATCAGCCAGATGATATAAAAGTTAACATGCTACATTATGCAGGCAGGACTTCATTCAGATCCTAAAGTCAAACCCAAAAGCACACAAGGTGCCCCATGTTTGACCCGCCAAGCAGAGTGTGTCCGTCCGTGCCGCTTGTCTCTTAACAGGTGACCGCGGGCGGGTGGTGCGTTTGCATCTGGGGGGTTAAGGGGGTGGTTGGAGGACATACTTGCGCAGCTCAGTGTAGATGGGCAGCACCTCGGGGTGGCACACAAAGGCAAACGCCAGGATGGGGATGGTGTAGGCCGTCTGAAAGTGAACCCCAACATCGTCACCATGGAAACAGCATCGCGCCGGGCCTAGAGCTCGTACCTACCCCCCCCCCCCCTGTCTCTAATTGATTAACTCCCACCTGGCCTCTGTCCAGCAGTAAAAATGCCTCTATTCCATAGCTGCTTAGCAGCGGGGAGATAGCTTACACGTCTGGGAGGGGAATCTCAGGCCTCTTTAAGGGACACTAATAAAGGCTTAATAGAGGCTCATATAAATCAGGGGGGAAAGTAAGTCGACACACACCCTAGAGATAATAGCCGTATGAATACAAGGGATGGCTACAAGTATCTGGGTATGATTACACCTTTGAGCAGTTATCGTTAACGTTGTCCCAAAACTGTTGAGAAACGCTGGACCTCTCCCAAAACAACACGTAGGTCTTTTATAGGTCTTTTATTTCTGAGGTTATACCCTCATGTGTGTGTGTGTGTGTGTGTGTAACATAACACCTGAAATATTTATACTCCAACAAATATCTATAGCACACAGGTCAGCCAGGTTGATCTTTAATCTAACTCGGCTATTCCCAAAGTGGTGTACGTGTTCCCCCAGGGGTTATGTCGGGGGTATGCCAACAAAATAATCTGTAATAGCCTTTCTGTGTCAAAAACTAAAATGACCACACCTGCCCCTATCCTGCTTAAATTAGTCACGTATGTGGTTGTTGCAACAACAGCATATTTCTTTTTTGATTTTATTATAACTTTCCAAGAGATGTCATTCATATGGTGTTTGAGCTGATGTGCACATCACATGCTTGACACATGAGAGAGCTGTCTACAAGGCTGAATAAAGAGCCCAATATAATTGTCTTCATATGTCACATCGGACGAGAGGTAGAGGGGGTACATAGCAGAAGACTCAGTGTTTGAGGGGCTACAGTACCCTCAAAAGTGTGGGCACAACTGCTCTCACTGCTTATTTCCCTCTGTTAGTCCTCTCATTACGTCTAATGTTTGATCTTACGCCTAATGTTTGATCTGTGGAACCTTGCGGTCTGCGTGATGACGATCACACCATGCCAGATGGATACAGGGGGTGGTGTAGTGCTTTGGGCAGCAGACCGGGTCTCCTCAGGCAAGCGGGACATGGCTATAGGCCACCAGTAGGTGGCAGTGCAGGGAGGGGCGAACGTGAGGGAGTTTTCATGGGACGCATGCACTTGTTGTTGTGAGGGCTGCAGGGCTACCTGGGTGTTGAGGTTGACCATTTTGGGCACGCAGGTGGGGTCTGTGGCGTTGCTGGCGGCGTTGCTGACGGCGGACAAGGTGGCGTTGAGGGAGAAGTCCACAAAGGGACAGGGGACGTTGAACTTCTTGTAGATGACCTGCGGAGCAAGAGGAGTTCATTCGGGAAGAAAAAGGATCCACAAGAATACTGGGGGAAAAAGGATTGAATCAAACTGAGAGAGACAGACAGACAGACAGACAGAGAGAGAGAGACAGAGAGAGAGAGAGACAGACAGACAGACAGACAGACAGAGAGAGAGAGAGAGAGAGAGAGAGAGAGAGAGAGAGAGAGAGAGAGAGAGAGAGAGAGAGAGAGAGAGAGAGAGAGAGAGAGAGAGAGACAGACAGACAGACAGACAGACAGACAGACAGACAGCAGACAGACAGAGAGAGAGAGAGAGAGCACCGTTTTGTGTGGATTACAGTGCCCACCACAAGAACTAGGTCAGGGAAACACACAGAACCGAGGCAGTCTGTAACTGCAGGGTACGAATACTATCCCATGGAAACAGAAAGGGAGGGGGGAGTGGGAAACACTAAGAAGCGGTTATTAGGATGAGAAAAGACGTGCAGTGAGAGACTTTGAACGTGCGCACACGCACGTCTGTATGCATTGACAGATCAGATCAGAACATCCTATGAGATGTGCTGGCGGGGGACTTACTGCGATGAGGAAGAACACCATGCAGCTGAGAGAGAAGCCACTAGTGTAGCCAAGGTACCCTTGAAAGAACACACACACACACACACACACACGCGCAGCCTCATTAGCATAGCCACCATCTGGCCGTGCCGGTGATGAAAACGGACCGGTCCATGTGATATTCATGCTTGTGTGTTTTTTCATGTAAGTGAGCTCAAAACCTACTCACACACATGAAAATAGCATGCATCCTTTTTTGAGCAGACAATAAGCCATTGTAGAACAGACAGGGGGCCTATTTCCTACATGGCACGGCCAACAAATAAAGTGGTATTGATGAATCGATTGACAAGGTTTTTGAATGGATGCCAAGATTCTTTCCAGTCATTTAATTTCACTCTTGTGTGCTGCTTTTGACCGTTGAAGACCCCTACACCAAATGTCCTTTGTCCAAAGGCCAGCCATGCCATACTGTGTCTGTCTGGGGGTTTCATAGGCTCATAGGAACTCTGGTGAGTGCGGACATCACCAGCCTGGATGCGTAACACAAGGAGGAGGAGGAGGAGGAGGAGGAGGAGGAGGAGGAGGAGGAGGAGGAGGAGGAGGAGGAGGAGGAGGAGGAGGAAGGAGAGAGGAGAAGAGAGGAGGAGAGAGAAGGAGAGAAGAAGAAGAAAAGAGAAGAAGAAGAAGAAGAACAAGAAGAACAAGAAGAAGAAGAAGAAGAAGAAGAAGAAGAAGAAGAAGAAGAAGAAGAAGAAGAAGAAGAAGAAGAAGAAGAAGAAGAAGAAGAAGAAGAAGAAGAAGAAGAAGAAGAAGAAGGAGAATGATAGAAGAAGAAGAAGAAGAAGAAGAAGAAGAAGGAGAATGATAGAAGAAGAAGAAAAATAATAATAAGAAGAACAAGACAAAGACGAAGAACAAGAACAAGAACAAGAACAAGAAAATGAGGGGCTAGCTAGGAACGTTTACACAGCGACCTCATGCTGATGGAGCGCCATGTTCTCCGAGCCCTGTGGAGGACCGGGGCTGATCTAATGGGCTGGTCAGTGGAGCTCATTACTAGCCAACACTGATTGGTTTTGCTTTGCTTATTATCTGTGCAAGCGGAGACAGAGGAGCAGGAAAGACACTCTGTTCTCTCTTGCTGCTTTTCAGCCATGACCCAGCGATAGTCAGCATTCCTCCCTCTCTCACAGCCCCATCTCTCTCTGTCTCTCTGTGTCTGTCTATGTCTCTCTCTCAGCCCCATCTCTCTGTGTCTATTTCTGTCTGTCTGTCTGTCTGTCTGTCTGTCTGTCTGTCTGTCTGTCTGCCTATCTGTACATCTTATCTTACACTTGTATAAAAGCATGTATATGTATTAAGATGTACGAATTGAGGGAGTTGGTATAGTACACGATATGATGATAAACACACATGGTCAACGATGATATAATACTGTGTGTCTATTTTGGAACCATAGACATTTCCAGTACAAGCCACTAGGAGGCCCCTAAGAAAAAGAATTACTATGGACTTATTATTAATAGCTGATGTAAGGTTACAGCAGAAGGTCTAGAGCCAGTGGAACTGTGCAGAATGGCTCTGCCTAGACATCAACATTTCCAGTTCAAGCCACAAGGAGGACCCTAAGAAAAAAATCTCTATGGGCCAATTCCTACACACATGAGTTTTGTTTAAGAGCATTAATATCTCATTTAAGGTTACAATGATCTCAAAATAACACAGTAGTTATATTTAAATGATTCAAAGATCTTGTACAGCTCACTGAGTGAGGCTGATATATAGATATCAGATAGACGTATTCGGCCGTATTCAGGCTACTTGTGATTAATTTGACTGCAGTAGCAGATACGTGTCAGTAGCTTTCCTCTTCACAGCAAGTTAGAAGATGAACGCACATCTCGGCAAACCATAAAACAACAGCAACAAGAACTCAGACAGACAGACTGATGTGTTGGGGAGTCGGCGTTCTTACCGAGCTGTTTCATTAACGCCAGGGGCAGAATGACGGCGATGGACACGATGATCACGAGGTAGTTTCCATTCATGTACCATTCCCTAGGGAGGATAAGAAGAGAGGCAAAGCAACACAAACATGAAGTGTATTGATGAAGACACGCTGGACTCCAGCAGTCACTCAATCATCAGCAAATCCATGTGACGCCTGCGTCCGCATGTTCGGTCTATCGAGCATTGACCGCTTTGCTGAAACCTGCATCGCTAACCCGGTGAGCATCACAAACCCAGAGCCAACCACAGAAGTCATTGGGTGACATTTTGCAAGCGCTCTTTCAACATACACTGTGTATATACACACACACACACACACACACACAATATTGCATTTTTATATATATAGTTTTGTACTTTTTTATAACTGCTGTCGTCGGGTATTGCACATACAATTTTCACTCATCGCTTATACTTGTGTAAACTGTGAAGTGACAATAAACTTAACTTGAACTAACTTCAACACACACACACACACACAGTCACACACACACACACACACACACACACACACACACACAGTCACACACACACACACACACACACACACACACACACACACACACACAGTCACACACACACACACACACACACACACACACACACACACACACACACACACACACACACACACACACACACACACACACACACAGTCACACACACACACACACACACACACACACACACACACACACACACACACACACACACACACACACACACACACACACACACCACACACACATTTAGTGAATTACATCAAACAATATTCTCTATAATCAGCCCTGATGAAGCATGAGCTCTTGCACCGTGGCAGTCGCTAGGGGGAAGCTGACCCAGTGACGGGGCTGCTTGGTTAGCCGTCCTGGGCACCTATCCTCTGGCATGGCACCCGGGTGGAAAATAGAGGTCTAGACACTGTCTATCACTTCTTTCATGCTCTGCACAGGCTCTCTGAACGCCAGTGGCACCAGTGCAAAGTAAACACGCTCGACCATGGCTGGGAAATGAATAAGTCAAGCAGAGGCAAACATATGACACACTGATTCCACCCAGAATGCACTGCTCCACAAGGAGGCAATGGAAAATTGTTTTCCACACAGGAAAGACGGTTATTATTGCACTGTTAGAGGTGGCAAATGAACATTTCATGTGTTCTGACACATTAAGCCTTCTTTAATAACAGCTTAGTCTTACAGGCATGTAGACCTAGACATACAACAAACACACACGGGGACTTGATCTTAATGTATTCACAACACTGGGCAGCTGGCTCATATAGACACTTCAACACTATACACACACACACGCACACACACACACACACACATTGCATTTGTTTCCACTTGGAAGACGACTGGGCCCACATATGTTTATCAAACAACAGCCACTGTAGAAGGATGGGCCCAGGGCAACAGGGCAGCCTGTCATTTCAAATAACAACATGGAGGGTTTGCCGCTATGCTCTGCTTTTCATACACATGTAAGAAATGCTTCTGGTTTTTACAATTGATGTATACAATTGGCATAACATACTGCTCATTTAAATATAACATACATATAATAACATTCTAAATTATTAATAATAATAATAATTATTATTATTATTATTATTATTATTATTATTATTATTAATAATATAATATGATACAAAGAGCAACATCCTTATAACATATAACACAGGATAAAATGAATAGAATTCCCATGCCCTAGGAGTGCTTTAAGGTACTCTGTGTAAAACGTCACTGTCGATTCAAATCAGAGTAACAGGATCTTTGGTGGCACGTCAGGACAACCCCCTGGTGATAGTTACTGATGTTTATTACTCCCCTCCCCCTCCCCCATGTTTCCCCCCCGAACAACCTTTGATTACTGTGAGTCAAACTCGTACAGTAGGGAAGAGTCTGTACGTGTGTTTAAAACGTGTTTTTTTTTACAGGTGTTGTTGTTGTTGTTGTTGTTGTTGTTGTGTCATTAACACCACCAGGAATAGCTGGTGATGGCCTCACATTCACGTGGTTCTGTCCCACGGTATAGCAGGGCTTTTTAATCAGCCGCTCTTCTCTCTCTCTCTCTCTCTCTCTCTCCTCTCTCTCTCCTCTCTCTCTCCTCTCTCTCTCTCTCTCTCTCTCTCTCTCTCTCTCTCTGCCTAGGGGTCAATCTTCCAGCTGTTCCTACGCTGGCTGGCGTCCACACACAACAGAAACCGCCATGAGCCACCAGCTGGCAAAACCTGACACTGCTTCTATGAAGACTCTGCGGCTGCGCCCGCCATCTTAGTTCCCCTTGTATCGTATGTGGGTTACAGACACAGGTGCTCACTCTATTGTATATGGGTCATGGAAAAATAGCGGGGTGCATTAAAATGGCTTTTTCACACAAAGTGTGTTGTCCAACTGGATATGTTTCTTTAGAGCTAGTGTTGCATTGTTGCATTGTTGTAATGTGTTGTACTATCTATGGGATGGGTACAGAGGAGGAGAGGAGAGGAGGAGAGAGGATGAAGAGGAGAGAGGAGGAAGAGGAGGAGGAGAAGGCGGAAGAGGAAGAGGTGGAAGATGGGGAAGAGGAGGAGGAGGAGAGAGGAGGAGGAGGAAGATGGGGAAGAGAAGGAGGAGGGAGGGAGGAGGAAGAGGAGGTAAAGGTGGAGGAGGAGGAAGAGAAGGGGGAGGAGGAAGAGGAAGAGAAGAATGAGGAGGAGGAGGAGGAGGAGAGAGGAGGAGGCAGAGGTGAGAGGAAGAGCAGGAGGAAGAGGAGGTAGAGGAGGGGCAGGAGGAAGAGGAGGAAGAGGAGGAGGAAGAGGAGGAGGAGGCCCACTCACCCTTCTGGCTTGTCCAACCCCAGGAACGCCTGGATGACCAGAGGGAACTCGTACTTGACGATGTACAGATAACTGGACATGGCTTCACAGCGACGAGAGGAAGGCGGCGGCGGCGGGGACAGACACAGTGGTTCGTTATGGCTATTAATACGTACAGGTTTAACAACAACAACAAAAACACGGAATCCACAAAACGCTGCTTTTCTATATTTTTCATCCACAACCGATGTTACAATATAAAATCCGATGTGCTTGTGTTGTGTATTGTCACACAAGCACACAACTCACAGGCTGAAGCAAAGCTTCTCCTACTGATAACCAAACGTGTTGAGGGGAGCGGGAAGGCTCAGCAGAGAGTGCAAGAGGTGTGTGAGGTTGGGGG
>CM051002.1:12059446-12191946 GCA_027704905.1 Muraenolepis orangiensis
CAGTTTGCAGACATCTTGCAAAACCACAGTCAAGACCGCTCAAAATAAGAAGCTTTCTCTCTCACCATGGAAAAGTTCTGGAGACTCGAAAGGCAATAATGGCATTACTGCAATGCCTGAGTCATATTCAAAATGCCACGGGTGTCTGGAAAGGAAGTATACCAGGCACTCACTACAGCAGGCTGCTAAACAAGCAAGGATTAAAAGTACTTTGGTAAAAAAACTAAAATCCGTAAACCACTAAGTCTATTTGTGTCTCCTTGGTTCAAAATGTGCTGGAAAAACCCATTTTTCGGTCTGCCCCTCTTGTTAAGATTGACTCCAGTTTAATAACAAACCAGGCGATGTTGAAAGAACTGTCGACTCGTATCCCTGTGTGTAAAAAAAAAAGGCTCCCATATTTAGCGCTATCGCTAAACTTGCAACCTAACACCGGCGATGCGATGAGGTATTGTGGGAGCATGAGCCTGATGGAACTGAGGAACACACGGACAGCTTCTTTAAAGGAGCGGTGAATGGGGATGGATGTAATGGGGAAGAACTCCTACTGCATTCTTGCTCTTATTCCGTTTTCCATTTGTCATTAGCTTGGACAATCATAATATCCTTGACTCCTTGGTTTTTCACACTGGATAATTCTATCCATGCTAGTCAGCCTTACTCTTCCACTGTGTTTGAACTCTGAATAAAAGTCACCTTGAGTGATTATGATTATTATCATTGTAAGTACAATAGTTTCTGTGTTGTAGCTTTTATAATGGCGGGCTGCGATTAACTTCATCTGAGCAGCTAGCATTTCTGCTCTCACAAACAGTCTGCCTCTGGTGTAATTGCCTTAGCCTCTGGTGAAATAGCACCTGACACGTCAGTGCTATTTCTGTGTGTGGGCAAACCTCCCGTGTGAATATCTCATGCGTCAGTCGAAAGAGCGAAAGATTCCGGGACCTGCATCTGTAAGGCCCTAAATTAGTGATCATTACTCCAAATTGCTAAGCCGGTTTCTCGTCATCCACGTCAGAGCCCATTCATTTGTTCACTGTCCTCATCCGCTGGAGACACCCCCCCGTCCCCTGTCCATCGCCACACTCACAGAAACAGGACGACTCCGGTGTTGGCCATGGCGTACGCCAGCCCCAGGATTCCGCTCCCCATGATGGCGTTGCCCAGATTGAACACCGACATCCCGAACGAGGTCTTCCCCTCAAACTGTCGGCAGAGGAGGGGGAATGGGGGGGGGGAGGGGGTCGAACCCACAATGACAAGAGGAATCAGCATCTGTTATCACACAAGCACATGTATCATTTTCATATTTTCTTTATTCCTTGAATGCTTTCCCTTTTAGGGAGGCGGCAGGACAGCTCAGTCTTTTAGGATTTGAATTGGGAACCAGATGGTCGCCGGTTCAAGTCCCCCGAAACACCTAGGCACTGCCGACGTGCCCTTCAGCAACATAGGCACATATATACATGTATATCTAAGATACCTCAGAAACACGGCAGGTTTAGCGCAAACTCACGTCGGTGAAGTGAGGGGTGTTCTTGTCGTCCACAGCCGACAGGAACTCCTGGCTCTCTGCCCGCTGGGCTTCCGTATCCTCCGGTCTGGGGGGTTGTTTGTGTGTGTGTGTGTGTGTGTGTGTGTGTGTGTGTGTGTGTGTGTGTGTGGGGGGGGGGGGGGGGGGGGGGTTGGTAGAAACACAAGCACAAGGCATGAGGACCACAGGCATAAGAAAGACTCCTCTCAGTCATAATACACAGGAAAGGTGCCTTGAGGCTTTGCACGGCTAGTATCTCTACGAATGTTTTAGGTTCTTTCATTCATCATTGACCTTCACCAGAGAGCAGCGTGGTCGCAGTGATCGATATACAAACAAGGGCAGGGGTGACGTGAACGGATGAAAGAAAATAAACACTCCTTGTCCTCCTTGTTACCTACCTGGCATTGGGGGCGCTATTAGGTGCGGTAAGCCGGTGGAAAGAGAAGAGAGAGAGAGAGAGAGGGGCCGTCAATCATACCCAACAGAAGCACAAGAGGAGAAAAGAACCACACCCTCAGCGATGGTGTTGTAGAATCACACACACACATACATACATACATACATACACACACACACACACACATACATACATACATACATACATACATACATACATACATACATACACACACACACACACACACACATACATACATACATACATACACACACACACACACACACACACACACACACACACACACACACACACACACACACACACACACACACACACACACACACATACATACATACATACATACATACATACATACATACATACATACATACATACGCATTCACATGGAGGACCCCCAAACGTTAATGACCACAGTAGTGTGACCACTTGTGACCACTTAAACCACCTCACCAGCGTAACGGTCGCCGGGTGGAATCGGCCGGTTTCGTGTCTCTGCTTAAAACATCAAACTACGTCTGTTCTCTTTTCCTTGTTATATTTTCTTCTTTTTTTTTTTTTCGACCTTCAATAGAGGACATTGTTACAAAACTGTTTCTGATGGCTGCGTACCATGCCCCCTTGACTACTAGAGAGAGGGAGAGGGAGAGAGAGAGAGAAAGGGAGAGAGAGAGAGAGAGAGAGAGAGAGAGAGAGAGAGAGAGAGAGAGAGAGAGAGAGAGAGAGAGAGAGAGAGAGAGAGAGAGAGGGGAAGAGAGGGACAGAAAGGGAGAGAGAGAGAGATGGAGAAGGAGAGAAGGGACAGAGAGGGAGAAAGAGAGAGAGAGAGAGAGAGAGAGAGAGAGAGAGAGAGAGAGAGAGAGAGAGAGAGAGAGAGAGAGAGGAAGGGAGAGAGGGACAGAGAGGAAGAGGGACAGAGAGGGAGAGAGAGAGAGGGAGAGAGAGAGAGAGAGGGAGAGAGAGAGAGATCGTGCACAGCGTGTGACACATTGATGCGGCGTGTTACACCGCTAATGTAACGCATCAGGGGAAGCACATGGCAGGTGGGTGACGAGAGAGACCCGCCGAAATCTGCAGAGATACAGACGAGGACGCCTGCAGTCACCCCAACCGTTTCATCAGTTTCATCATTGACGTATTAGCATCGAATGGACACCATTGTAGTCATTAGTCACTAGTCGTCGTGAACCCAGTGCGGTCGATACAGGTAAACCCAGCGGACACCTACTTGTCAGCGCCCTCCGCGGAGGGTGGTGCTTTGGCTGTGGCGGGGGCGGAGTCAGGGGCTGTGGCGCCACTGCCGTTCTCGTGGCCTTTTCCATTGGGAATGGGGTGGTCCTCCGCTGGCACTCCCTCCGCAGACTTCTCCTCGCTCATCTCCGCTCCGGTGCCTGGTTGTGTGCAGAGAGAACAAGTGTCATGTGAGTGTGTGCGTGTTTGTGTGTGTGTGTGTGCGTGCACGATTGTGTGTGTGTGTGGATGTATTTTGGGCGACTGGACAGCATCCCGGATCTCGTCCTGTGTCTTTTTCACACAATGTGTATTCAAAGAACTTAAAGTGAGAAGTAGGTAAAGATTATATAGCTATTGTAATCCCATACAAAAAATAAAGAGAAAATCAGCTTTTTTTTTTTAAATTAAATGTGATATAAAAAAAAGTATAATTCGTATAATAATCGTATAATTATACAAAGATAATATGATTATGATAAATGTACATTTTGAGCGACTATACTAAGAAAGTGTGTCTGTAAAACTGTAAAACACAAACATATCCATTATAGTGTACAATGTGCCACAGGCTAACGGGGCTAACGCATCTCCCAGACATTCTAGATTCCCGAGTGTAGATGCAAATGAGCAAGACTTGCAATGTGATCAGAATTCCAAGTAAGCTGTGCAACACGAAAGGAGACTCAATGCACATCATACCAGCACAACAACAGCCAGGGAGGGGGGGGGGGGGAGAACAGCATGGGCAGCCACCACCACCACCACCCCTACCACCACCACCACCACCACCACCACCAACCATGGGGACAATAGGGACCCCTCTTGCCAAGTGTACTGCTGGAATAGCTACACAACTTGTTGGCTAAACTCCTGATTGAGAAACACATCCAGTGACAAAGACACATATAAATGGCGGAAACAAATAGCAACAAACCAAGAACCATGTCCACTTCTCCAGAGGAGGTAGTTGTAGTAGTAGTAGTAGTAGTAGTATAAGTAGTAGTATAAGTAGTAGTAAAAGTAGTAGTAGCAGTAGTAGTAGTAGAAATAGTAGTAGCAGTAGTAGAAGTAGTAGTAGTAGTAGTAGCCGCAGTAGTAGTAGTAGTAGTAGTAGTAGTAGTAAAAGTAGTAGCAGTAGTAGTAATAGTAGTAGTAGTAGTAGTAGTAGTAGTAGTAGCAGTAGTAGTAGCAGTAGTAGTAGCAGTAGTAGTATTAATATTAGTAGTAGTAGTAATGGTAGTAGTAGGTAGTGGTAGTATAATTAGTAGCAGTAGCAGGACTAGTAGTATTAGTAGTTGTAGCAGTAGTATGAGTATTAGTACTAGGAGCAGTAGTAGTAGAAGTAGCAGCATCATAGTAGTAGAAGTAGTAGAAGAAGCAGTAGTATAATTAGTAGTAGTAGTAGTAGCTGCAGTAGTAGTAGTAGTATTAGAATTATTAGTAGTATTAGTTGTAGTAGTAGTAGTAGTAGTAGTAGTAGTAGAAGTAGCAGCATCATAGTAGTAGTAGTAGAAGAAGCAGTAGTATAATTAGTAGGTGTAGTAGTAGTAGCTGCAGTAGTAGTAGTAGTAATATAAGTATTATTATTAGTAGTAGTAGTAGTAGTAGCAGAAGTATTATTATTATTAGTAGTAGTAGTAGTAGTAGAGTAGCAGTAGAAGTAGTAGTAGGTAGTAGTAGTAGAAGTAGTAGTAGTAGTAGTAGCAGTAATATTAGTAGTAGTATTAGTTGTAGTAGCAGTAGTAGTAGAAGTAGCAGAATCATAGTAGTAGTAGTAGTAGTAGTAGTAGTAGTAGTAGTAGTAGTAGTAGTGGTAGTAGTAGTAGTAGTAGCAGCAGTAGTAGTAGTAGCAGTATAAGTAGTAGACTAGTAGTTTCAAGAAGGTTTCATTGATGGTTTTAAATGACAGACATTTTCTGGGTGCTTCGTGTGTGCAGCGATCATACGGCCCGCTCTCTGGGGGGGCCGTACAGAGCGGGCTTTGCGAAGAGCATTTGGGGCCCCTGGTGGAGGTCCTGGTGTGTCCTGTGGCTCCGGACCCCAGCGGTGCCGGCGGCGCCGACGCCGAGGCGCTTTGTGGGGTCCCTTTAAGAACCATGTGACATGCGTCTCCTAAATGTTTTCCACCAAGGCAGGCTGTCTATATGGCGGGGCTTAGAGACACTTCATTGGCTATTCCGCGTAAACATCAGTTACGGGGGGGGGGGGGGGGGCAGGGCCTAAAGGAGGCACCCTATACACAGAAACAGTGGGACCCCCCCCGACAAGGAGATGAAAAGAAGCAGAACCAGCCACGACCGGTTCTCCTCCATTTTTCTGCTTGTCAGAGGTTTTCGCCCTGGGCTTTCCTCTTCTATTGAGGAGGTTGGAGCGTGGTCGTGGTCAGGCCTTCCACTACTACGACTCCTAGCAACCAGCGAGCCATCCCCTGCTTCCTGTGGACCACGTCCACCTCTGCCCCATTGGACTGCCCCGCTTCACTGTCAGCCCCCGGGCTCAGACTAAAGGTGAATAAGCCCTGGTCTATCTAGTGCTCCCCCTTTTGGCCGGCGACCGACCACTCACGCCGGTGTGTGTGTGTGTGTGTGTGTGTGTGTTTGTGTGTGTGTGGGTGTGTGTGTGTGTGTGTGTGAGTGGCTCCCAGGGGCCCGGGATTCTTGGTGTGCCTCGCCGAAGCCGGGCAACGTGGTTGGGCAGCAAAGCGCGGCACACAATGGCACATGTTGTGTGTGGTTTCCTGGGAACCAGTCGGAGAACACTGCCGCTATTGTGCCAGGAATCATTATACCGCTTGGGGGGGGGGGGGGGGGGGGAGGGCCTTGGCTCGGGCCCCCCCAAGACCACTCGAAGAGGGCTGAAAAGGTATTTTCTGCTGGGGCCTTTAATTGAAGAGAGCCGCCACCTTGAATCCGGGGGGCGGCTGCCAGCGTTCTGCATTCAGGCACATCATTAGCGTGAAAACGCTGGAGGAAGCCATTCCGGGCACATAGCTCCGCTTCCAATCGGACAAGTTGCTGGACACCACCAGACTGTTACACTGTCCATAAAGTCCTAACACAGGGTGGGGGGGACACGACTCTGAACAATATCTGATTGGCTGCCCGAGGTTAAAGGGCCCTCACTTCACACAAGTGATCTTAAAGGTGCAATAAGTCACCAAGAAGTATTATTGTGAGGAAGATGTGAACTGACAATAGTGCTGATGGGTCAGACAGACGGCGGTCTTCAGCTCAAACCGCTGGTGTCTGTGTTTACATTTCAATGACTTCAATAACGCCTTTAAGGAGTGGTGTCTCAAAACAGCACACCTGATTGACTTTTTCACTCACTTGCTGGCTATAGATGAGGAGGAGCAAATAACCATTACATTTGTAAAAACTAAACAAAAAACGGTCCCCAGACAATCCCATGTCTGGGGAGCCAATGCAAGTTAATACTGACCTCACTCATCCGGTAGACACTGTGTCATACTAGTAGACACTTTTCCAATACATTTGATTGATGTGGGCCTGCCTCAAAGGGAATCTGTTAGAGAATGGCTTGGGGTCACAATACACACACAGCCTTCTTGGTGAAATTAAGTGTTCTAAAGCTAGTCTTATTTTAGGCCTATTAAAAAGGCAAGGTCTCAGCTAAGTGCATCGCAAACCAGCATTCTCAAGGGACAGCTGAATCGCCTTGTTTGCCTATTTTGACATTCACGTCTCCTAATCGACTATTCAGGAGGGATGCGACAAGAGGGAAGTGAAGGCGAGGGAGGAAATAGGAACATGAAGTGCAGGAGAAAACGGCAAGGTCACATTGTGAAGCCGCTCCTCCGCACACAGGATAACATTGCTCTGTTTTCTCAGCTCCGGGCCACGCTGTGTGTGCTCAAGCCCCCTTTTCCAGGGAACGTCCCCCCCTAGACCCCCAGCCGGTCACTCACCCCTCGGGGAGCTATCCGCACTCTCACTCGCCAGCCAGGTCTGACGCAAGCCATGACGCTGAGAGACGTCATCAGGAGAGGAGGAGGTGGGTTGGGTACAGGAGCGGTTGAAATCAGAACCGCAGCTCTTTCTTGCCCGAAACTCTCTCCCCTTCTCCCATCCTCTCTCTCTCTCCCCCTTTCTCTCACTATTGCTTTCCTTCCTCTAGCTCTCCCTCCCTCCCTCCCTCCCCCTCCCTCTCTCATCCCCTCTCTATCCCTCCAACTCTCTCACCCTCTCTCTCTCTCTCTCACTATCTCCCACCTTTCTTTCTTTCTTTCTTTCTTTCATTCTTTCTCTCCCTCCCTTCCTCTCTCTCTCCCTCCCTCTCTCCCTGCCATTTCTCTATATATCTCTCCATCTGCCTCAATCTCTCTCTCTCTCTCCCTGTCTTCCTCTCCCTGTCTCCTCTCCCTCTCTCTCTGTGGTGCCATGCCTGTGGTGCTTCTAAGTACTTGACACACAATGGATAATCAGACTGGATCACACTCTGACACTACATTCTTGTAGAAGGTCGTCTGTAAACCTCAGAGTCTTGACTGTGTTTCCAGTGTAACATCTAGGGTTAGGGTTAGAGAGGGTTAATAAGGGTGCACACATGACTGTACTAGCCACATACAGCCACATTCAGTGCAAGGGCAACAGCATTGCACTGCCAGTAAAACTAAGGAGCTTGACACCCACTCCCCCATCAGCCTGGACGGGGCACCAGTGGAAATCGTCAGGCCTCTACAACATGGAGGCCATGAAGGCACACCAGCGCCTCTATATCGTATGAACTTCTACCGTGGCACCGTAGAGAGCGTCCTGATGGTCACTGTGTGGTACGGCAACACCACTGCACGGGACAAGAAAGCCATCCAGAGGGTCGTGAGGAGAAGATCATCAGGTGTACACTTCCATGCAACAAGGAGATCTTCAGGACCAGGTGTTGGAATTTGTATTGTTCTTTTTAGTGTGTACAGTATTTTTATAGTAGTGGTTTAGAAAATTCATACTGCGGAAGGGAATGGGGAAGTAAGCTTTCATTGTACTTGTTGCATATGGCAAATACAAATCTCCATCCTACAGGACCATAACTGAACTGTTAGGAGTGCTGCCACTACCATAACATTTCATCAATATTATACTTTCATACCTTTACTGGACTTACTTACTGGACTCATTACCGTTACTGCACTGTTCTGCACTGCTTTGTACTTTGATTATTGATGATGCTGCAACCAGTCAGTAAAACATCACAAAAAGATGAAGATTAAGAGATTACACATTTTGCACACTTTCTCTGATGATCTCCCCTCTCTCTCTCCCCCCCCCCCCCTCTCTCTCTCTCTCTCTCTCTCTCCCCCCCCTCTCTCTCTCTCTCTCTCTCCCCCCCCCCCCCCTCTCTCTCTCTCTCTCTCTCCCCCCCCCCCTCTCTCTCTCTCTCTCTCTCTCTCCCCCCCCCCCCCCTCTCTCTCTCTCTCTCTCTCTCTCTCCTCTCTCTCTCTCTCTCTCTCTCTCTCTCTCTCTCTCTCCCCCCCCCTCTCTCTCTCTCTCCCCCCCCCCCTCTCTCTCTCTCTCTCTCTCTCTCTCTCTCTCTCTCTCTCTCTCTCTCTCGTTGTATAGAGGTCTTCCCTCTTAGACACTGTACAGGACACTAGTGTGATGGGGAAGCCTCTGACAGCCTCTCAGTCCCTCCCCAGGATGACAGGCAGGATCACATAGTGGTTCATTTAGGATCAACACACTGCACATCCGTCCTGCTGCACACACAAACACACACACACACACATACATGCATGCACACAAACACGCACGCACACACACACACACGCACACACACACACACACACACATACATGCATGCACACAAACACGCACGCACACACACACACACACACACACAGACATGGACATACACACACACATGCACACGTACAGATACACATGTAGAGACACACACACACACACACACACACACACACACATTTTGTGCCACTAGATGTTTTGCGGTAATTTAATCTTTAGTGGATGGACTACGGATAAAGGAATGAAACATCAATGGTATTTAGAGTGGCACAAAATCCCATTACACCTGCTGCCATTGATTAACTGGAACACGAGGTAGCAGAACGTGAGCACTTGAAAAAGTAAAGGTCAACCTACTGTTGGGTTCCTCAATCAAATACGTCCAATAAGCCAAATATACACACCAGGTAAAATGTTAAATTCCAAAATACATGACAGTGTCCATGGGTGAAAATGATAACTTTCACTGAATGATTCAACTTGTAGCTGGTCAACTGTATTGCATTTTTTTTTAAATGCAATGGAAATACATCCTTCTATCCAACGCAACTCTTCTATCTGTACACAACCAAAATGTACCGTTTTGTGTCGTTTTATGATTTAGCTCGTGCAATTTGAGTCTCGTATAAAATTCCCCTATCTTACTTACTTACTCTTGTGCTGTGCAATGACGATACATTTGAATCTCATCTACATCTTACATAATGTTCTGTTAACATAGCCTATTATCTGTTAATAATAAGCTCTGCTTTCCATATTTAACACAGAGGGGCGTTGATGTATTTTTAGAGCGTAGACCAGGAGAAAATGTACTTACCAGACATGATAAATGAGGAAGATGAAGCGGGAATGATAGAGTGGCAATTTATGGCTAAATTGCCTTATTATGAAATGTATTCATTTAATAGAGTCAATTATTTTAGAGTCATGCGTTTTCATCTCTGGTGTTGCAAGTGACAATTAGTTCAATTGAATGCCCACTATTGAATATAAAACATTTATTATCACGCGTGTTGTAATGACCCATGTTAAAAGCCCTGTGTTCTATAACCGCACTCAAGAACGTGTAACACAAATCACATACTCACATTTTCTTCTTTTATTTTGATATTATTGTTGTTGATATATTTGTTAGTTAGTAGTTTGCCATCACTTTTATGTGGTTATATTATTTTTCTATGTTATTTTTGTGTTCTTTATAACACTATGTTATTAAAACAATCTTTAGGTGGTGGAGGCTTCAAATAAGGCCCCCCACAGGGCATTTCTGCCTCTTCCTGCGCTGTTTAATATTCATAATCTTTCTCATTCTAGTTGTATTTTCTTTTTTTATTGTGCAAAATAAAACCAAACTTAAACTTAACTAAAATATACTCAAGAATCAAAATGAAAACCGGAAAGAAAGAAACAAAATTGGCATGAATTGCTTGTGAATAATTTCACATTAGCGTCACTTCATAGCATTCAGCCTGAGAATCCCCTCCCCCATCAAACACGACTCACCTCAGGGGCTTAAGAACGCCTCCCTTCCTCGAACTGGGCTTTCTTCCATCACTGAATACCTACTCCCACCCCGCCATATTCTCCCTCCCTCCCTCCCTCTCTCTCTCTCTCTTTCGCTCTCTGCTTCAGGCGCAAAGTCCCAGATATTAGCCGGAAGGGTGAATGGGAGATTAATTCCCAATCAGAGGTTTTATGTGTCAGCGTCTAAGATGCATTGCATCACTCAGAGTCTGAACAGCTGTGAGGAAACAGCCGCACACATCAGAGACACTATAGAACGGCTTAGGGTACTGCTTAGCAACACGTTTAAATATCCCCCCACCCACCACCCATCATCTGGAAGGCATTATCTCACACAGGAAGTCAAGTGTTGATCACACACTGGCCTTAATCTGGATTATGCTACGCGTAGCAAGCACGGAAATGATTACAATCATTTGATGCATAGCACTGCTGATCCAAAACGGCGGATTTCACACTAACGTGTGAAAACGGCAGTTGCAGTCCCACACACTTTCCCATCTGCAGCTTTAATACGAAACGAAAATGCACGCTGTATGCAGTTATATATGATAAAGGCATCCACATGGACTGAAGTGAGCCTTCAAGCGTCGCAGAAATAATGTGCTTCCCTCGGAATGACCGCGTCGTGTGTTGATTCAACTACACAGAGGGGAAATGTTTATTCTTAATAAATGTCAACATAGAATACGGTTAGAGACACCTGGGGGAGTAAAATGTGATGACCACGGGGCCACTGATTCATACCTACATACAAATCTCCATGACTGCAGACTTTTTCGGCCAGTTCTACAGGGAAAGTGATAATAGAAGCAAAGGTCGGCCCAAATTCTTTCACCTGGTTGTGGCGACCTGCTCAACCAGACATTCAATGTGTTTAACCTTTCATTCGTGCTTCAGGAGTTTTTCACACTATATCCCTGATGCAGATAGATATCGGACAGAGTTATCCCTGAAGAAGCCTAGCTGTGTGGCAGTAAGTCGTGTGTAAAGGTTGTCAAGGCTCTTGTTGTGAGGCAGTAGCTAGATGGGACTTTGCTTGGGAACCGGAGGGTCGCCGATTCAAGTCCCCGAAACGGAGTGAGAACTGGTACTTGGAAAAAGGTTCCAGTTCGCCACCAGGGCACTGCCCAGGTGCCGTTGAGCAAGGCACCAGACACTCCCCCCCCCCCCGGGCACTGTATATACAATAGCTACCTACTGCTTCTAATACTAGGATGGGTTCAAATGCAGAAGAAAACACATTTCACTGTGTGTGTACATGTACATATGTGACCAATAAAGAGGAATCAATCCTCCAGGTTTAGTAAGTTGGGTGTCGAGGATGTCTGGACCCCACCAACGGCACAGTGGCCGTGGGGTGAGAGGCAGCGTGACGCCGGGGCTCCGGAGTGAAGTTTCCTGTGTGTCTCGTGACCATGCCTGGCGTGGGAGCCAAGGTGACTCACCGCGAATGGGACTTTTATTTTTAGAGCTACGCATCACGTCATGTCACTCTGGCTCAATTCTTAACCATGACGGCGGGACACCTCATGGCTGGCAGGGTGGGGGGGGCCGTATCGCAGCCTTACTGCTATATTGGAGGGCGCACAGAGACAGCCACATGCATAGGAAAAAGAGTCCAAGGAAAAAGATCACGAAAAGATCATTTTTAGAAAAGATGAAGCACTGAGATGAATTCGGAAAAATCATTAAATCATAAAGATCTCACCTCACCGGAGACGGACAATGCAAGGCAATATTAAAGTGATCTTGAGAAATAATGTAACTGAGAACTGTAACTGTTTGTGACATAACAGTGCAGGGATAAACAACAGACCCTAGGTCAAGTACGACAGACATACAGCATATACGAACAAACCGCAGGACACATGACTTCATCAGGATTTAAACACAGTATTCAGCTGGGGAGGAAGCCGCTTAGAAGACAAATGACTAAATACCAGAAACACATGGTAGCATTTCGACAGCGAAATACAAGACATGGTGGTGTATTTCCACCAGCCACAATCATTCATGTGATGGAATAGGGGATAGCACAAAGATGTAATATCTCCTATTGAATTAGATGAATGAATGTGGCTATAGTATTATACTTTGAAATACCCCGGCTAGCACACATATATACTGTAGTATATAAAGTTCACTGGAAACAGTCACTTCTCCACGAAAAATCGTCTTAAATCTTATTCATGTAGCAAAATCCCAGATTACAGCAGAGATTAGACTATTGTCCAAGAACAGATTAATCTATTTGTACTATGCCGTTTCTAACCCAAAGGATGGATTATTATTGTTAACTAAAGTATTCATCTTAAAAAATCTGCCTTATATAATAAGGTCATCATTCTTTAAAATAGGCATCTTGAAAAGTATTTGATAAAAAGGGATACTCTTTAGCACAAGATATCCTCTGATACAATTATTTAATCTCTACTCTTAGCTTGTCTACAGCATCCTTTAGGTCGCAGGTTAGATCGTTTCTTAAAAATAAGTCATTTCAACAGAGACCCCTGCACTCATCTCCCTGAGGAAACCAGCAGCTGCTGGGGCTCACCCTGGCCCAGAGTCCAGCATGAAGTCCAGCACCAAGCGCTTTGCAGGGCACAGAACATAAAGAACATATAGAACATAAAGCATTGACACAGCTGGGCAAGGGAAGAGGAAGGCCTATGAGGGAAACAATTATGGGGGGACATGGCATGTCTGATCTTGTCTGAACAATAGTTTAAAAAGAACAGAGCTGTCGTCATCTTCCTCATCATCATCATCATCAACACCATCATCATCATCATCATCATCATCAACAAACAACACTTCCACTATGGCCTTCCTCCTTCATCTATGCCAACTTTGCCTTACTTCAGTCATGTGCCCCGAAAACAAAGGCCCATGTGCCCCCTCCATCGCCTCTTCATCACATGGGGAGAGAGAGAGAGAGAGAGAGAGAGAGAGAGAGAGAGAGAGAGAGAGAGAGAGAGAGAGAGAGAGAGAGAGAGAGAGAGAGAGAGAGAGAGAGAGAGAGAGAGAGAGAGAGAGAGAGAGAGAGAGAGAGAGCACGCGAGAGGAGAATGAGAGAGAGAAAGAGAAAGAGAGAGAGAGCATGCGAAAGAGAGAGAGAGAGAGAGAGAGAGAGAGAGAGAGAGCGAGAGAGAGAGAGCGCATGCGAAAGAGAGAGAGAGAGCGAGAGAGAGAGCGAGCATGCGAGAGAGAGAGAGAGAGAGAGAGAGCATGCGAGCGAGAGAGAGAGATAGAGCGAGAGAGAGAGAGAGAGAGACACTCCATAGGACCGAATGCATTCATTCAGCTGGAAACACAACTCCCATAGCGAGCAAGGCGGCATGGTGTGCAAGCAGCCGCTGCTGCCCGCATCACATGCCGCCGCACCGCGGACCGCCAAATGCCCTTCCTCACTGACACCGGACCTCATGCCAGCGCCGGGCCCCATTGTTTTAAGCAGATCAGTGGCGCTTAATTCTCAAATCTCCGGCCCTGAGAGCAGCGGTTGGTGGAGCACAATCACTGACACTGCAACACCACTTCTCACACCCAGAGGCTAGGCAGAGAGGAGAGGCAGCGGGTAGTGGCGTACAGCGCGTACAGCTACCGGGGTTTCCCGGGGTGTGGACCGGAGCCGGCGTAGACAGCAATCAATGCATCATCGTGTCCAGAGACAAGTCGCTCCTTTCCCAGAGACACGGTGCTGCACGGTGGGAGCTGAGAAATGCGACGCATGCCCATCCAAATCCAAGCCTCTGCACATCTGCCACACATCTCACAGACACAGCCTTCAGAGGGCATGAGGTGGAGGAGGAGGAGGAGGAGGAGGAGGAGGAGGAGGAGGAGGGGAGGAGGAGGAGGAGAGGAGGAGGAGGAGGAGGAGGAGGAGGAGGAGGAGGAGGAGAGGGAGGAGAGGGGAGGGAAGAGGGGAGGATGAGGATGAGGAGAGGGAGGAGGAGGAGAGGGAGGAGAGGGAAGGGGGAGGATGAGGAGAGGGAGGAGGAGGAGAGGGAGGAGGGGAGGAGGAGGATGACGACGACAATCACCTTTGTGTCAGGGTGTGTCCATCCCGGCACATTTCATAGGTGGGGCCGTGGTTGTCTGCTTTTCACACCTGCTATTTGTGCACATACGACTCATGTATGTAGCATGTACATACATGAGATCATCTAATGCACGCACACAGTCAAACTGCTTCAGGGTGTGTGTGTCGCAAAATATTTGAAACAATAACTGTCTTCTTCCGAATATATCCTACACTATACTATACTCTGTTACTACCATAACAGAGATATAGGGTCTAGCAGAAATTCTGTGGGATTGTCTCTCATCTCTGTTGGTAATAGTGTCACACAATACTACGACTCAAAGCCACATGCATGGGAGAACAGCAGCAGTGTGTGTAAGTGGATATTAGATACATGTAGGATGTATGTTTTTAGTTCTGACATGTGTTGTGTAAAAGCCTGATCCGCCCGTCCTAGCTGAGGTGAATTTCATTAGGATCAAATGTTTTAAAAATAACCCCACTGTTTAATCTTTAATTTAAACATTTAATCTGACACATTTGAGTAAAAGTAATTTACATTACTGTGTGTGTGCGTGTGCGTGTGTGCGTGCGTGCGTGTGTGTGCGTGTGTGTGTGCGTGTGTGTATGTGTCGGCTCCGTCAGTTAACAGAGGATGCTCTTCTGCTTAAAACAAGGCTGTCACGTCCAGCCGTCACTCAGACAGACACCCGCTCTTCATGTGGGACCCAGCAGAGCCCGTTGGCTGCTCGAGGTGGCCTAATGACACATGCTTTGACAAAATTGTTTCACTGTCTCGACATCCAGCACACAGGTGGTACCATTCATACGCGGTTCACTCCATTATTCCACAGTAGGGCTATATCAATTTAGCAACAGAACATATTTGAACGAATTCAAATGTACACTATTGATTGCACTAGAACGTGCACACGTTTAACACCGGGTTCTACTCGAGCGAGATATACAACTTTAGAAGATGCAAAGAATAGCAAAGGAAGACATCCCAATCCATAACCAGCGGTATTATCAAGCACCGTGTGGTGACCATGTGCAGCAGATCCACCAGGCCACCCTAAAGCACGCTATATGTTGTATGAGTCGTATGGAATAACCTTTTCCTCTCAGCGTTTAAACGATTTGGAGCGCTTCCCTTGCTGAATACATATATATGAACGCTCTTCGAATAATGTTTCAATACGAAGCATTGGAATTTCCAGTGGCAGTACAGTCCTATTTTTTTTATAATTATTTATTCTGAATAACGTTGTAAATATGCGATGCCTTACCGGAGAACTACAGCAAGTGTCCTCCAAAAACTCAGAATATCTCCACACAGATCACCGAGCCTGGCACGATGGCTCGATGGTTCTTCTTCGCTTCGATTCGTTCGCGGTGGCTATTCGTCTTTCTCTGTGGCAGAACTGCGAGTGTCTTCTGTTCTGTGTAAACGGTTGTGTTAATGTCATGTGTTTCTCTCAATAAACTGTCTTCATCATCTGTTGAAAGTGGGATGTGAGCGCAGGGTCCGCCTCCTGCATGAAGCCACTCCAATCAATTTATCCGTCGTTTAGGACCGGAGCGCGCGTAGACGCGGGTGTCCAGGTGACCTCGCTACTGGAACGGGATGCTGCAAATGAGCGTTATTGGCGAGAGGGCGGGAATTTCAGTTAGATGGGTTCCGAGAGAGAGGGAGGGACTCCCGATAGACGGAAAATCCGTTTCCATAACATGTTTCGGCTATTGATTTGGCAATATGTTATAAGGCCATGACTTGTTATTTATTTGTATTGTCTTGTGTTCTTATTCTTCCTCGGTCCGGTGACTGCTTGGGCTATAACAGCTCAAAGTCAGCGAGTGACCGGAAATTGCATTGAGGTAGACCGGGATAACTCTACAATTAAGGATTCTGAACTCCCGAATTTGGCACGTGTTGGCACAAAATATTTTACAACAATATCTGTTGTTCTTTTGAGCTTGACATTTCATACATCTAATTTCATACCTACACTATGTGAGTTAGCATTTACATGTATTTTAGTTGTTTTTGTTTTACAATGAGGCGCACACGCACAATATCTGGACCACAAACGCAACAACAAAGGGATGATATGCTTCGTTATTTTATCCTTCTTCTCCGTCTCCGTCTTCAGTTGTAAAACACGAGACACGCCGTCTTTGTCTTTGAACAAACGCCTATAGTGACGCAATAGCGATGGCTATCGCTATCGCCGTTCACACAACAGCAGACTGTTGCTCGCCCAACGCAACTGTGACGTCGGCTCATTTCTAGGTCATCAACGGCAGTTCAGCCCGGTTTAGTTATCACTGCCTGTCTCGTCGGGAGGCCCGAGCGAGGGGTCACGACTACGCCTCGTTTTGTAGACGATTTGTGTATCGATTTGACTCGACCTCAAATTCGGTCGTTTCGAAAAGCTTTCAAAACGCCGCACGTTACGTACGTATTGTATTGTATTACAGTGTAACGCGCCATCGAGGCAACGCGCAATGGACCGACCATGAGAGGTGACGTGGTCAAGTGCAATCTTATATCTTTATATCAATTACGTTAGGGCTATTATATTTGCAACTGAATTGTTTGCGCCATCTTCTCTATAATAAGTCTGTCAATGCTAGTATTTTTACAACTGCACATTGGAGTTCCATATAATTCGTTATTTCTTATATAAAACATATATCATAAAAATGATTTCATATATATTATATGAATTGCATAATACAAATAATACATTCATTTATATCACACCTTATCTTTAATAGATCTGGTCTATAACAACTTCCAAACGTAAAATAGGCCTACAAGATTGTAACATCATATTCTGCAACACAAAAACAGCGAAAAAAAATAGACTCCTGACTGATTTATTTTCTTTATAGAGGTCACTTTTGGTGGCAGGCCAAAGCAGTTGTGCTTGGGTCAGGGGTAGCAATGCTTTCTGCACAGCAGAAAACGAAGTATTTTAACCACTAAATGACACTTATAAAAGCTTGAATGCCAAATTGAACATTGATTTAAATCAATACAATGAGGCATATGGCCTCCCATAGTCTGAACCTCCTCTAGTTCCTGTTTACTGAGAGAGATACAACACCTCCCTGTTGTATAGTTGTTGCTAAATAAAAACAGTGCTTTCAATTGCTAATTCATTTAAATAGTGTTCTATTGATGTGTGTGGTGCATGCGTGCGTGTGTGTTTGCGGGTGTGCATGTGTCTGTGTGTCTATGTGCGGGTGTGTGTGTGTGTGTGTGTGTGTGTGTGTATGTAATTGTGTGTGTGCATTTATGTGTGTGATGACATTCTGCATAATGAACTGTGATAGTCATTTCGAGGAGGGCACAAACAACGCAGTCCTCGAGTGCAGGATAAGGAGCAACCTGTTACTAAGACAAGCTGTAGAAATCTGACCTTTTAAAAGCAGAGGGGGCATCTCTCCATATCGAATGTATTGCTCTCCTATCGTCTAAAGGTCCAGGTGGTTAAAGGGCTAAATTCCAGACATGTCATTCAATTTGACTTCAGTCTACACATCTCGCATTGTGCACTGCAGACAATCTACAACTGTTTATATGACTGTATACCCCTGCTCACTACCGGTTGATACTTGTATACTGTATATACAGTATATATATATATATACATATATACCTGTATCTGCACATATCTCATACCTCAACTCTATAAGTTACACCTCTGGCAAGTATGGCTACCATAGTAAACTATATATATATATATATATATACTATATATCTATACATAAATGTACTGTATAAACCGTTTTTTATACCCGTTTGTGTACGTGCTGTGCAATGATAATACTGTTGAATCTAATATATTAATGGGAAATACATGCACATTTGCTTTAGCTGAATATATATAGGTAAGTATAGGCTTCATCATAAGGCCAAACTGTAACACAACATTACACACACACACACACACACACACACACACACACACACACACACACACACACACACACACACACACACACACACACACACCACACACACACACACACACACACACACACACAAATGGCAAAACAGGCTAACAAAGCAAGCGTAAGTTTAATGTGATACAAAACGTCAAGTGTATTATCTGCCGCCGTAGGTATCTTCCGCGACAATGGGCCGATATGTCATTATGACATTAATCGCTTCAAGAATTCAGTTGAACGTCTGCCAAGACAGAGAGCATTCTTGCCAAGAAGAGGAACCTCCTGGGTCCTGCAACAGCAGGGGGTGGGGGGGGGGGAAGGGGCTGACACGAAGGCCCACCTCTCTGTTCTCTGTAGCCCTCAGCCATGCACATAATGAGGGAAGAGGGTAAAAGGATCCCCTTACAGATCACTAAACCCATTCAGCAGATTTTCCACTGGAAGACGCTGTGATCAAACACAATTGGGGTCAACCACCCGATGCGTCGATCCATCGCGGGGCCAGTGAAGTTCCATTTCGCCGATGTTATTATTCCAGAGCGATATGGCGCTCTCACACACACACACACACACGTAGATGTATTCTGGACTATAGGGTGGTAAAGCGGTCACTCGCTTAGCTGTTTGGAACCCATGGGGAATATATGCAAGGACATACGTTGCGGTGGGGTTGGAGAAGTGGGTATGGATAGAGTGACTCACGGCGCCTTTTTAGCAGTGAGAGAAATGACACCGACGTCACGTGCCGTGTGTTGACTCACGGCACGAAGGTGTCGGAAAAAACGCATTCACAACATGAACGTTGGAAACATACCATCTTATTTCATTCGATTTTTATGATTATTTGTTTGTATTTTGTTGGCACAAGGGGCACGACACTTAATCAGACCGGGCACATACCATACTGTGTAGGGCATGACAGGTGTGGCAGGTGATGCAACTGGAAGGGTTAACGTTTTTTGAACCATGCTGTATGTTGCTTTTGACCGGAATAAATCTAGCAAAACGTGAATCCTACTTGGACATTGGACTTCTTAAATTTAGCCCGAGTACAACCCTATTTCACTGGTTCATCAGTGGCCTATTTTAAGTAATGTTTATTTTGAAGTTTATTTTAAAGTAAAAATAGCCACTACACATACAATAATCCAAAAATCACAGAATGATAATAATAATAATAATAATAATGGAATGTGCTTTCTTAATGTATAAGGAAGCTGTAAGTCACGCGCTTTCCACGCATTTCTTCGGCGGATGTGGTTATTAACCAATGTTAATAACCACATCCGCCAGGTTATTGTGGAAATCGTTTTTTGGCTAGACCACAGAAAGTTCCACAGTGACTGGTTTAAGCATGTCTTATATAATGGCTGAGCATCAGCATGGCAATCAGTGTGTTTCTGAAGTCCTTCAGACCACAAGGAGACATCTGTCATACCACCAAAAGGGCTGTTTGTTATTCTCTGAGAAAACTTCAATCATCCCACATAGTTTGCAGGACAAGTTCACAAAGGGCCCCCAATTCACACATAACATGAACACACATACCATGGACACCTGCCCAACCACCCACCCTCCCCTCATGGGAAAAAACTAGATGGAAATACAAGGAAATACTTAGCATTGTCTCTTCAGTGGAAGGAAATACCATGGGCAGGGGAGAGAGAGAGAGAGAGAGAGAGAGAGAGAGAGAGAGAGAGAGAGAGAGAGAGCTGGGTGCCCCCCTTCCCTGGAGAGAGTGGTCAGAGAGAGAGGAGAGGCCTGGAGAGAGTGGACACAGAGAGAGAGAGAGAGGCCTGTAGAGAGTGGACAGAGAGAGAGAGGAGAGACCTGGAGAGAGTGGACAGAGAGAGAGAGGAGAGACTGGAGAGAGGACAGAGAGAGAGAGAGAGAGAGAGCTGAGAGAGAGAGTTAAGACGTTTGGTAATGACAGGCGAGGCAGAGCTAGCCTTGCAAACAAATGAACAATAAATTATATGTATTTAGCTATGAATTCTACATAGTTATCATTTTGAAAGGGCCATTTGACTACTAATATGATGGTTACAAATGTAAGGTTGTGTCTATGATTATTAATCATATGGTTTTAAGAAATGATTATGATTATGCATTTATATCCTGCCCTGCATCATACTCAGCAGGTGGGAAGTGCTCTTTCATTGACCTTTAAATGAACACCTCATTAGGTCATTAGAACACCAGCACCCTGAGGAAGCAATGTTCCAATGAACACCAGGAAATACACTACTCAGTCTTTGAAATCAGGCATGAAGAACAGAACAGAAATAAGCTCGACAAGCCACAACTTGTTGGACATTGTCCAAGAAGATTTCTCGAGGGGAATTCAATAAAAGTAATGTTTGAGGAACAGAACAAATACATGAAGAATAAACGCCCCAGTAATTCCGTGTTTTATGAATACAGAATATAATATGATTCGAAATGATGTGTTCATGAAAGGTTCTGCTGGCTCAGTTGAGTTCCGTTTACACAGCTGCCTGGAGTATTAAGGGACTGAAGCGTCGACCCAGTATGGGCTCTGCGCTCCTTCCTTCATCTGAGCTTTTCTTAGAGTAACCAAAGATACACAACCACAGACCACAGGCATTTCTGATGACAGACCATTTATATTGCACACTGGGGCAACATAAATGGAGGAACTAGGGTGAGAAGGCACTCACATAAAATATGCTTGCATCTGTCAACATAATGTATTTAAAACTCTTAGACATCAGTAGTGTAACTATGTGATAGTTAATTGCCACTTCTGCAAATACAGAAATGCAAATAAAATGTACAATTTTCTTTGACAACCATCAATTTAACACATTTAGGATATACGGTCAATAGATTACACGGTATAACCGTACCTATAATAGGGACAATAAATGGTGCAAATGTGATAACACTAATCAACTCAATATGGATTAAGTTTAACTGACATAAACTAGACGAGATTGAGTGATAGTCTAGACAAAATATTTACACTAAACCGGAGACGTGGTATGTCCACAACGACTAAAAGACATGAGTTTAACTATATGAGATCAATGAATTGGATGCAACGGAGGGGAAACGTAGGGGGGGGGGGGAATTAACACCGGTGGATCATAGTATGAAACAATTGATTCGACAGGCAAACAAATCAGATTAAAACGGAGACTGCCCCCTGTGCGATGTGAATCGTTTCGTTGAGTGACTGGCGTACATTTATCAGCGTTAGAACATTAGATACTTGGGATACTCATCCTGTGTGTGATGTATTACAAACATGTGTAGAACTCATTATAAAAAGACAAGAGACAATTTATTTAAATGCGAGTGAGAACACTGATTGCCTTGTTCTTTGCCAACGTTGTTTATATTATCTAAAAAGGCGATGATGTGTCTTCTCACCATCTCAATCAACTGCAGTTGGCACTCACTCACTAATGAATAACTCATCTTATTCAGAGGGAGTTTATGGTTTATGGAGGACAAGCCAAGTACGAGATGTTGGATTTTAATGCTGATAAAGGTAATGAAATATGGGCCATTTATATTTCCATCTTCCAAAAATAGTAAGACTTCTCCTTCGGATCGGCCGTCTTTCTAGTAGTATGACGAGGTAAAATAGACTGAATTGGCTTAACAACATACATATTGTAGGTTTATACAAACAAGCAAGACAGGGACTCTCTGTCAGCACATCTTTTATGTACAAATACAAACAAACTGTACAGGATCAGTGCATTCGTAACAGTCTCAAACACACATCATTTTTAAACAAAAAACTAGGCATTTACAAAGAGAAAATATAATCTTTTGTGGGGTGAAAAACATGGTCATCTTGAGTGCCACAATCCGTTGATCACGTAACAAAAAGTCTGGGGTGAACAAATTAAATAAGAAAACAACAACAAACAAACCTCACTCTATTTCAGTGAATCGCGCAAACATAGCCTTCTTCACGGCGTCCTTGTAGGTGTCGGAGGCAGAGAGCTCAAAGGCGCTACCTTTGATGCCCAGGCCCGTGCCCTTGGTCCTTAATGATGCCTGTGAGGACAACCCAGAGGTAATACAACCCTATATTACTCTGTAGCAGGTTATGTGCAAATGGACACACACACACACACACACAGTGTGTGTGACTTACCCCGATGGGAGCCGTGATTCCCTGTTGGTGCCGACCCAGGCCCCTCCCCTCCTGCCATCCCATGGCCTGCAGCATCTTGTTGCCGATGTTGTCGCTCGTCAAGCCGTCCTTGGTGGGCTGCTCGTAGTCTCTGTGTGTCGACAGATCGGGAGCATAAGTCGGTAATCGGTGACGTGGTGGGACCAGGTATTGTATGTGGCGAGACCAGGGGTCCAAAAGTAAGTTTTCGAATGTTTGACTGGAAAAATCGACTGGCTAAGCAATGATATTATTATGTAACCCAGAATTGTTTTACCTGCCAAAACAAATCTGGACAAATCTATCCACTAGCCATTGGCTGGTGGTAGGTGTTACTGTTAGACTCTGGGTGGATGTTGTATCGTTGTGTGCTCATCACATTAAGACAAACGGTTTCAGGTGTCCACGTGTCACGGAGCATTGCTTACACGGTGGGCTTGGGCGGCAGAAAGAACTTCTTTTTCGGTGCGGGAGGCTCGGGAACGCCATACTTCTCCCTCCTCTCTGCGGCTCGGTCCCGGTACTTCAGCTATAAGCGGGCGTAGGGAAGGCCATTAGAGACAACCTGACTGCATGCATGTTTGTGCTTGCAGAAGACGTGTCAAGAGTTAGGAGAATTACCTCGGTCTCCTTCCTCTCCAACTCAACCAGCTCTGCTTCGGTGAGCTTTGATCTTCTTTGAATTTCAAGGTTTTGCTGTGGAAAAAAAAAACAAGGGAGAAAATGTAAAAAGCACTGCGCTGTAGTTAATAAATATACATATATATACATAAATACATATATATAATATACATATATACATACACACACACACACACACAGCAAACATGATCACACAGAATAACACAATAACCCCCAAAATCTCATACACAAGAAATATGCACACGCCAGGGCCCTCCCGCCGCTTCCTTGCCAGAGAGCAGATGGCAAGGAACATCCTATTAACGACATCCCCACGGGGGGCAGCCCACCTTGTGCAGGTCGGAGAGCTGCTGGTGACGCTGCAGGGCCTCCTTGTTGGGGAACTGCCGGCGGCACAGCAGGCAGGCCATCTTCTTCCAGTCGATGAGATTGGCCCCGCCCCCCTCCTCCTCCTCCTCCTCTGCCCTGTCGAAGCTCGGCTCCTCCGAGTCGCTGTCGCCGCTGTAGGACGCCACCAGGCCGGCCTGACGGCACCAATGAGAAGTGGTTGTTAGGGAAGGTTCTGATGAACCCCTCCCCTCCTCCCCAATGATGTTCCTAGAGTGGATGAGTGGTCCCTTCTCACCTTGGCCATGACCTCCTGCTCCATGACCTTCACCTGCTCGCTCATGAAGGGCTGCATCTCGAAGATTCCGCTTTGCTAAAAGTGAAGCACACAGGCCTTGTGAAGCAGAAGCAGACGTCCACTCCAGTACACACAAGAACCATTGCACACACACGAAAGAGGGTAGATGCAGGGTACAACTGATCAGAAGCACCGATACCACTAACAAAAAGGGATGAATAGTGCATATTAGATAGAGAGAGAATAATCTCAATATAATTAAAATTTCATGGATATACTACAACTAGTACAACTTTGAGTGTCACTACTGCATCGTCAGGAACTGTACCAGTGTCCTTAATAACATCCAGAGTACCCGGGGAGTAGTTCATAATGACACACCGTGGTGAAGTGAAGGACCGTACCTTTTTCTCAAAGAGGGTGAAGCCTGCGTCTGCAGCGGCCGACTCCTTCCTCTCGTCCTCCTTGGTCTGGCCTAGGGCTTGGAAGCTGCTCTTGAAGCCTTCCTTCTGCTTGTTCATGCTCTTGGCCCAGCGCTCCATATCCTTGGCAATCTTTATGAAAACAAATATATACAAATATTTTTTTGGTTTTAAAGAACAAACTTGATGATTAAGATACAACCACCTCGATGGCCGCTAATGGGCCACCGAACAAAGTGTGATCAGGTACCTGTTGGGCAGACTTGCTCTTTGGTTTCTCCTTCTTCTCCTTGGGCTCTTTGGAGGGCGGGGTGTCGGGGGCGGTGCCAGTGGTGGAGGCCTGGTCTGCGGTGGCGTCTGATGCTGCTGGTGCTGGGGTGTAGGTCTGGTTTTCACTGTCCCAGTATAGGTACTGCTGAGTCTGGGCATTGTAGAAGTACTGTGGAGGACAAACGGCGAGTTCAGATCGAGGTGCTAAAACAAATACCAAAGTATTGTGATGAACAAGACCCCGAAAATGAGAAAACCAATTCCAATTATGTTTTCGGTTTCAACAAGTAAATTCAGTTTTACCTAATTACACTAAATAGAGTGAAGGATAAAGAAAAATATATATACATATGTGGGCTACCCGGTTCACAAAAGCATAAAGCATACATTTTATTGTGTAAAGTGTAAAGTATAGTACATAGTAAAGTATATTGTGTTGTTTATTGTTTATAGTATAGCATATCATAGGTAGTATATAGTGTTGTTTACAGTATAGTATAGTATTGTTGTAGGAAATTCATACGTGGGAGGGAAAGGGTAAGTAAGCATTTCATTGTACTAAATGGCAATACAAACATCTTGAAAGTACAGACAGGCTACTTACTTGGCTATTGGGATCATAGTACAGGCCAGACTGTGGATCGTAATAGTATCCTGATGCCTCATCATATTGGTAAGTAGAGGGGTCCGGGACAACTGGAAATGCAAATAAAACATAACTCTTTCAATTCAACTTAGACCTATCATGACACCATCAAATGTTGTTTTTTTTTGGTTGTATTTTCCCCAATATGTATAAAATTTTCAAGTTCCCATAGGCGCCGCTCTACAAAGAGCCGTGTGTGTAAATATACCAATACTCCATCCATGCACACAATCAAGCCATCCTACCAGACGTGTTTGCTGTGGAGGCTGGCAGTACAGGAGCAGACCGGGTGGCCGCTACGCTGGACCCGGCAGCAGCTACCAGCGGGGAGATCATGCTGCAAGCCTGCTGTCTCACATCGATGGACCCCATCACCGGGTGGGTCTGGAGGGCAAAGAAAGTATAAGTATAAGCAATGAGTGAAAATTGCATGTGCAATACCCGACGACAGACAGCAGTTATAAAAACAAACCAAAAACTAGGGGAGATGATCTTAACAAATAGCAATTTGCACCAGATAAAGTGTCTGCTGAATGACTCAATAGTGACCCCTAGGTGTCAGGTGTCTACCTGTATAGCCGGCTGGCCCATGAAGACGGGCTGGTAAACCTGGGACAGAACTGCTGCTGCTGCAGGGATCAGCGTCTTGACTCCGGGGGCAGCTGCAGGCACACAAGACCGTTGTGCTGAAAACTCCCCATCTGAAACCCCACCAGGACTGTCTAAGTAACAGAGCTCTACCTACCTCCTAGCAGTCCATCCCCGAGGCTAGGTGCCGTTCGTTCAGGCTGCTGCGGCCACAACTGGTAGCTCTGACCCTGGAGCAGTAAAGACCAGCGACACAAGCTCAATACCTCTGGATCAAGTGAAACAAACAGCTTCAATCGAGAAGGGAGAAGGGAGGGGGGGGGGGGGTCGAAGCCTGCCCGATGACCTACCTGAGCAAATGGCACAATGCCCTCCTGTGGAGCAGTGTGGTCCGAGGGGGCACCGAGACCCTGCTGCAACTGAGGGAAAGAAGCAGGTGTGAGGATAGGGGAAACCACTGTGACGCCACTAATCCAGACAAGACCAACCAGTAGAAATCAATTGACACAAGTTGTCCATAAAACATCAAGAAGGTTTGCGCGTACATGGCTGGACGACCACTGAGCCGCAGCGATGGCCGTGCTGGCAACCGACGCATTGGCTCGTATGCTCTCCGGCTGTGCAGAGTCTCTGCAGATAAACACAGACACAAAGTTGTTGTTTTTTGTGACGATATAAAACAATGGTATTAAATACAAATGGTGGTACTGATCTTAGCTCACTTCCTAGCGCTCTTGGCGTAGTCCACGCCTATTGTCTTTCCATCGAGTTTGAGAGGCGGTTGAAGGCCCTGAAGAATAGTGAGGAGCTGAGATGCCTCCTTAAAAATACAAACGCAAGGAACTGTCAGGAAAAGGTGAACACGACCAATGCGCCTCACCAACATATAGCAGTCATAACATACATATAGCAGCCCTACCAGCGGTGACGACAGCTGAACAAAGGCAAAGCCTCGGTTCTGTCCCGTCTGCTTGTCCTTGATGAGGCGGATGTTGCACGCAGACAGGTTGGCGTAGGGCGCCAGCAAGGTTAAAATGGTGTCCACCATGGAAAGCGGGCTAATGTTTCTCAGAATGATGGCTGTAAGAGCAGGCAACAATGGAAGCAGAAATCATTAGGGTTCATTGGGGTGTACACTAGAGGCAGTGCTTGTAAATGAAAGCCCATGACCGAAAAAACTCACTGTCTCCGTTGAAATCCCCGGTTTGTAGAGACTCGTTGCCGCTTGCTCCTGCCCACTCCCCATCTGTAGTCAGAAACAGCCCAGGGGTTAGAGCAGGACAAAGAGCCCAGCATCACACATTAATAGTCACCATGGAGGATTGCATATGTAGGCTCAATGTGGGCCAAAGAGCTGAACTTACCAACTTTGTCTGCACCGCACCTGAAACACTTCAGCCTCTTCCGGAAATTATACAAGCCACACTGAGAAAAAGGTTATGCATTTTTATTCAATATAATACATCTTCATTTAATATTGGAATTTATACATGGCTTGAGTGTACTTTTACAGAACCACACTTACAGCGTTGCATAACCAGTTCTCAAACTTCTGTCTTCGGTTGCTGTAGTGCATGGCAACGGGTTTCCCGTGAACCACCAACTTATTCTGTAAAGTCAAAAACAAAAACAGTTATTCCGGCTACAGGGATGCGACGCCATAGCGGCAGGTGAGGTCTTGCAACTATCCCACCCCATGAGTGAGCACAGCCGGAACAGGAAAAGAGTGGCTTGCCTTACACTCATTTAGGTATAGAGAAAGAGGGAGAGATAGAGATGGGTGTGCATGGGGGGTGGGGGAAACTGAATGCTTAGCAGTTATCCCTTGGCTACGTGTTTCGGACCGGAGTGCTGCCAGCTCATCCTTGCCTCGTTCCGGTCTTCGGGTTTTAAGGGGAGGCGAGTACAGAGTACAAGAGACTGAGCTGGAGCAGAGTGTGCACTGGAACCCTACGGCAGTGAAAGACTACGTGAGAGTCTCCCATAGAAGGAGGCCTAAACACTCAAAATAAAACCCTGATGGGGGGTCTTGTGTTTCTTGACATCCCCTAAACTATTGTCTTATGTTTCAACATTTTTTTTCTTGCATAACTTCTAGTTCACCCAGACCCAATGCCACATACTAATAAGTGCAATTCAACAGTTGGCTAAGTGTTCTGAACTCTCAAAAATACACCTGAGCAGTTGATTGATTTAGGTCTGCCATCACGGTTTTACATCATTCCAAAAATATTAAAATTGCAAATAAACTCATGTGATGTTGACTAAAAACCATCAGCTGTCAGGTGTCCAAATTCTGGTGCTGGTGGCACCAACATGTTATAGCCATTTATGATTATTTAATCATAGTGTTTGTAATTTGGGGCTCTAATCTCCAAGACAAAATCTAGACTTGGTGATTGTTGAGGCAACCTGGTTGGTCTCCATCCATCGGGTAGCATCTTGCAAGTGATAAAACTCCACGAAGGCGAAACCACGGCTTATACCTAGAGACAGCATTCAAATATAGACGGGGGGGTTAGTTAGAGCGCCGTATTATAACATTCAGTCAGTTGACTGTACACTCCAAAGTAGAAATCGAGTGGAGATCGCTTACAGGGTAAAGGGGTTGTCAGCGGCTAAGCTTTAGCATGTCGCGGCACGTACTGTTCATGTGTCAACCGCCCTTACCTGGCTCTTATCGTCGCTCCTCGTTCATACAAATGTAAACATCTTTTTTTTTAAAAGGACTCGAAAAGGATTCTCTGACGGTTTAATTATAGTCTGCAAGGACAGCAATTGAGGAAGGAAAAGAGGGTTTGCACAGGGCAGCGAACTGATGGAAAAACGTGTCTCTGAACAAGCAACACCAACCTGTCCTTTTCCTCATCAGGCGGATGTCCACAGGCTGGGGCCCCTGCAGTTCTTCAAGTGCCACTCGGATCTGAACAAGCAAGGAGTTTTTGTTTTTTAATTCTGCTTGAATACATTCAAATCGTTTTGAATTTTTGATATGACAACAGGAGTCTTACATATTCCTCGGTGGCCTGGAGAGAGAGACCCCTGAGCATGATGGTCTTACTCTCCTCCTCCTGCTCCATTTTGTAGTCCTGGTCTGGATAGTCCCCTTCGTACTCGTCATCAGATCTATCACTGTTGTGCCGCTTTCTACCCCTCTGTGAAAAAACACGATCACAATGATCACATTGAAAAATAAATAACCTTACTTGCTTACTGGTTACAAGTACGTGATGTCCGGATGCCTGCCACTGACTTCTGGACTGTCCCTGCATTCATCTAAATGCTCCCGTTCGCCACTCCAGCGGCGGTCCAAATCTCTTTCTGTGTCTCTGTGCTTTTTCTCTTGCCTGTCCGGATCATCTGTTCCCCCACCCGAACCATAGCGCCCACTGCGTTCACCACGACTGAGCCTGCAGAGAAGACAAAAGCACTCAAAAAAAAGGCTGTAGGCCTTAACAGAATAACAAGAGGTAAAAAAAGAAAGTACAGCAAAACCGAACAACACTATAATAGCATATGCAGTGGCATACCTTTTATCAGCTCCCATGGTTTCAAAACAGAATCCACTATGAGCCAAATAATTCTGTAAGAAAGACAAATACAGAGTCCAAAGTCAACGGGACATGTCCATGTGAGTCTGCCAACAAGTATATACGAATCTGTACTCAATCGGCAGAATCACATACATTATATGGATGTCGACTCGATTCAATGTGGCTCTAGACGCGGAGATTGTCGTTTTAATTGACTGAAAGAAATTCACAAACTATACTTAACAGGAGGCACCAGGCAAAAGTACCAGTGTTGTACGACGTATTCACAACCATAACGTGACACATAAGCGTTATGCATAGCCATTGATTGACTGATTTCAGTTTTAAGGTGATCTGCGGATTAATATCAGATCCGGATCTCAGCCACTCTGTCGGTATGGGATGGGTAATGGAACAAAACTTGTTTCGATTACATTGAAAATAGCTGTTAGCTAGACTCGTTAGCAGTGTATGTCATACTGGCTATGTCTATGTTTACTGCCGTACTATGGGGAAATTGTATATATCGACCTACCTTTAAAATCATATAGCATATAAAGCTTTCTGGGTTGTTTGTGCAATCCTCGTGTTTATCCTGAATTGCTTCAAGGTAAACAGCAAAGAGGCAACGTCGTCGTAGTTGATGAAGCGACACAATGCCGGATGTAGACAATCTGGTAATTCCGGCTCCGGTTTCTTTTCATGTCTCCAGTACAAGAAAAGCAACATAATTCATATTGCCTGGGGTAAATAACAATACATTAACAACACATTGCAAGTCTTCCACTTAACACGTTAGGCGTGTGCTATTCGCCTTGATTAATGAGAGAACCCCATAATGATGTCATTGATGATGTCATTTATTTTTACACACACTTCTAGTCTTTGGTGTCAGCAGTTGGTGCAGTGGTCCATATTACTGTTAAAAGAGAGAGGGCAGTGGCAAGCATAAACAACAATACAGACATTGGCAGGCTCCAGTCTGGTAATCTCTCTCAGTCTCAGGCCTTGATGTTTGCATTTTTTTAAGCCATTGTCTGTTTAGAGCCATTACACATATAAACGTCTATACAAACCTCCTCGGTTCTGGATTACAACAACATCAACAATTACATCAACTCCAGCATTGACACTGTCACCACCCTCAAACAGATCACAACATTCCCCAACCAGAAGCAGTGGATGAACAGAGAGGTCCGCCTACTCCTAAAGGCATGTGACGCTGCTTTTAGGTTGGGCGATGCACTGGCCTACTGTTTAGCCAGGGCTAATCTGAAAAAGGGCATCAAGTGGGCAAAGCTCAAACACAAGCGAAGGGTTGAAGACCACTTCAACAAATCCGATCCCCGACGCATGTGGAAGGGCATCCAGGCCATCATGGATTATAAACCCTCCAACTACTCCCCCCCCCCAACCACTGACTCATCCCTCCCTGACAAACTCAATAATTGTTTTGCTCGCTACGACCGGAACAACCCCGAACTGCCCACCAGTGCTTCTCTCCCCGCTGACCACCAACCCCTCACCCTCTCCTCCACAGACGTGCGTGCCGTACTGAGCAGAACAAATGCGCATCAGGCAGCTGGTCCTGATGGCATCCCCGGTCGTGTGCTCAAGAACTGCACTGAGCAGCTGACCGGGGTCCTTATTGACATTTTCAACTTGTCACTAACTCAGGCAGTTGTCCCAGTGTGCTTTAAAACCACCTCCATTGTGCCAGTGCCAAAACACTTCTCTGCAGCGAGCCTCAACGACTTCCGCCCTGTTGCACTCACCCCCATCATCATGAAGTGCTTTGAGAGGCTGGTCCTGGCTCACCTCAAATCTGGCCTCTCACCCTCACTGGATAAACACCAATTTGCCTACCGTGAGAACAGGAGCACGCAGGATGCCATTTCCTCAGCTCTTCACTACGCTCTCTCCCACCTCGATGAGAGCAATACCCACGTGAGAATGCTGTTCATAGACTTCAGCTCAGCATTTAACATCATCATCCCCTCCATGAAAACCAAGAACCTTGACATTAACCCCTCAGTTTGTAATTGGTTATTAGACTTCCTAACCAAGAGACCCCAGTCAGTCAGGTTAGACCATCTCACCTCTCACCTCCACGACTGCACTCCTGTACATGGTACAAACACGTTTTTTCACGTCACAACGGTGGTGGGCCTCACAAAAACAATGATGAGGCAGCCTACAGGGAGGAGGTCCAGCACCTGGTGGCGTGGTGCGCTGACAACAACCTGGCCCTCAACACCAAGAAGACCAAGGAGCTCATCGTCGACTTCAGGAAGATCAGAGCTGGCGCACACGGCCCCATCCTCATCAATGGAGCGGAGGTCGAGCGTGTCTCCAGCTTCAAATTCCTGGGGGGTCCACATCTCCGAGGACCTCTCCTGGTCCCTCAATACTGCCTCACTGGTAAAAAGGCTCACCAGCGTCTCTTCTTCCTGAGGAGACTGAGGAAAGCCCACCTGTCACCGCAGATTCTGGTGAACTTTTACCGGTGTGCTATTGAAAGCATCCTCACCAACTGCATCACAGTGTGGTACGGCAACTGCACTGTTTCTGACCAGAAAGCGCTGCAGAGGGTGGTGAAAACCGCCCAACGCATCGTTGGATTACCCCTCCCTGCAATAAACACTACCCACCAGTGTCTGAGGAAGGCACAAAAAATAGTGGATGACCCCTCTCACCCCAACCATGGACTGTTTGCCCTCCTCCCCTCTGGGAGGCACTATATACATTTTTGTTCCAAGTCAAGCAGGCTTAGGAACAGCTTCTTCCCCTCAGCTGTCATCTCCCTGAACTCTGCACCACGAAGACAGTCCCCCCCCCCTGCTGCTGCCCCACTCTGCTGCCCCACTCTGCTGCACCCCCCCCCCTGATGCCGCCCCCGCCCCTGCCCCACACCTCTGCTCAACACCTATAATAATCACCACCAATGTTTTTGACTAAACAAAAAACAAAAAACAAACTGTAAAAACAAACTACTACAACTACCTACCTCTCTATACTTTTCATGCCTGAATGACTACAGACCTGTGGCCCTCACCTCGATCGTTAGCAAATGCTTCGAGAGGTTGGTCAAGGACTTTATTTGCTCCGTGTTACCTACCACGCTGGACCCATGGCAATTTGCATATCGTCAAAATAGATCCACGGACGACGCAATTGCCATGGCCCTCCACACTGCCCTTTCCCACCTGGAGGGGAAGAACTGTTATGTGCGAATGCTGTTTGTGGACTACAGCTCAGCATTTAACACAATAGTTCCTGCCAAGCTCGACACCAAGCTGAGAGGTCTAGGCGTACCCCCATCCATGTGCAGCTGGATACTGAACCTCCTGTCGGACCGCCGCCAGGTGGTGAGGATGGGCAGCACCACATCAGAGCCACTGACCCTCAACACGGGAGCCCCCCAGGGATGCGTGCTGAGCCCTCTCCTCTACTCCCTCTACACCCACGACTGCATGGCTATGCACAGCTCCAACGTCATCGTCAAGTTTGCTGACGACACGACAGTGATGGGCCTGATCGCCGGCGACGACGAGACAGCCTACAGGGAGGAGGTCGGATCGCTGGAGCAGTGGTGCCAGGAGAACAGCCTCGCCCTCAACGTCAAGAAGACCAAGGAGCTGATCGTGGACTTCAGGAGGCAGAGGGGAGAGCACAGCCCTATCTCCATCGACGGCGTTGCAGTAGAGAGGGTCAGCAGCTTCAAGTTCCTCGGCGTGCACATCTCCGAGGACCTCACATGGTCCACGCACACCACACACGTGGTGAAAAAGGCCCAACAACGCCTGTATTTTCTCAGGCGTCTGAAGAAATTCAGCATGGGCCCCCGCATCCTGAGAACATTCTACAACGGCACCATCGAGAGTGTTCTGACAGGGTGTATCACCGCCTGGTACGGGAACTGCACGGCACTCGAGCGCAGAGCGCTTCAAAGGGTGGTGCGGACGGCCCAGTATATCGTTGGAGGTGAGCTCCCCTCCCTCCTGGACATTTACAACCAGCGGTGCGTGGCCAAGGCCAAAAGAATTATAAAAGACATTGCCCACCCCAGCCACGAACTTTACTCACTATTACCGTCAGGCAGGCGATACCGCAGTATCAAGTGTCGTACAAATAGGCTTAGAGATAGCTTCCACAGTCAGGCCATCAGGCTGCTGAACAAGGGCGTATAACATATAACAATGTATATTTTATTACATTGATTTATATATATATATTGCTCTTTTCTGTGCTGATTTTTGCATTTTATAAATTGCATTTTTTATTTTTATTTTATATTCCTTATTCTATTTTTTATTCTATTTTTTATTCTATTTTTATCTATTTTTATCTATTTTTATTTTATCTTATTCTATAACTGCTGTCTGTCGTCGGGTATTGCACACAAGAATTTCACATCACTGCTTTATACTAAACTGTAAACTGTGAAGTGACAATAAACTTGACTTGACTTGACATATTTATTACTAAGATACCTGTTTACTGTGCCTGCCATATATATTTAAATCTCAACTGTTGATAGAACTGCTCCTACTCCTGTATATACATTTATATATGCCATACATTTCTATATGCTCAATTGTATATACATTTACATTTATAAATATTTATCCTGCTTTCAATAACTGCATACCCCTAATCACTACCTGTTAAATACTCACTTACCTGTATATATATATATACCTATTATTATGCTCATATCCCATTTAATACCTAGTAGATATTACCATACACTTTACTGCAACATTTGCACTCTGGTTAGATGCTAAATTATTTTCGCTGTACTGTACTTGTGCTGTGAAATGTCAACACATTTGAATCTAATCTAAACATGTAGACAGACAGACGGATATATATTGTATATTATATATGTAGATTGCCTTTTACTATGCACTTTTCTGTACAATGCTGGTTGGATGGCAATTTATTTTCGCTGTACTGTTCTTTGTAATGACAATAAATGTTAATCTAATCTAATCTAGATACAGATATAGATGCGTAGATACTACTCATCACCACGAAGTGGCGCTGCAGTCTCTTCGACCAAGTGATTCGGATGTACTCTGCTCCATCAATTGTCCTTTGAGCCATCGTCAAGCCGATGGCTGTAGCCGCGGATCAGGATCAGTTCTACGTTAGCTACTGCCCATTGAGAGCAATTTAAAACTGTGCATTAAATCACACCGACATAGCTCATTATTCACTACTCGCGGCACTGCACTCGGTTGGCGACACGACACTGCCGAGAGGTATGTAGCAATGGAGCAACCCGGTTGCCTAATCAAGCTAGTCCGCTAACGAATCTGGGCTATTGGTCCTTCAAAGCGTTTAACATGGTTAATTATATATTTTTAAATATATACATATTAAATAGTCGAGCAAGCTCGGACAGGTTGTGACGCCAACGTACAAACAAGCTTTGGTTTACAGTAATATATCTGCTAGCTAAGTGTATGTGGAGCTAGTCATACCCGACGACTCATCGCTGTACCACTAGTGGACGGGTTTGGCAATCTTACAATATCCTCAAATCACACTGGGAAACGGTGTGAAATGTTGCTGTAGTACGGTTGATTTGTGTAGCCCCATCCGTGCTGTGCTGGTGGCGCTCACACGATGCCCTGTAGTTGTCACTGTGGGCTATATATTGATGGATGGTTTTTGTTGTTTAATTTAAGCTATGGCTGAGCCAGAGCTTCTGTTGGACGCCAATATTCGACTGTGGGTGGTGTTGCCGATCGTCTTCATTACCTTCCTTGTTGGGATCATTCGACATTATGTGTCTATTCTTCTTCAAAGTGATAAGAAGTTGACATTGGAACAGGTGTCTGACAGGTATGTGCATCTATTTACAAGTAATGTCTTGCAAGTTCATCTTTATATATATTATATATTTTATAATAGACAGCGATCACTTCGATATGTGTTTGTGTATTTCAGTCAGGTTCTTATCAGGAGCAGAATTCTCAGAGAAAATGGGAAATACATTCCAAAACAGGTAACGTGTGGTAGCTATACTATTCCTATATCAGTTTCCTTGCTATTGCAAAGAAATGTACTTGTGATTTTACAAAAGCATTATATTATATACAATAATGTTTATTCCTTTTAGTTGCTTTATCTTTAATGGCCAATTTGTATGAACCATGCATGTTTTTGAATTGATCTGTTCCAGTCCTTTTTGATGAGAAAATTCTACTTCAATAATCAAGATGATGGATTTTTCAAGAAGATCAAGAGAAAGGTTGTTCCTCCATCTCCCATGACAGGTAATTTCTTTTTTTTCTAGTATAATTGATTAATCAGATTTAGCACCATTTTCCAAACAACTTACAACTATGAAGCTTAGCAGATGGTTTTATTTACTTATGGAGAGTTAAAAAAAAATCATCTGGGGACAAAAAAAACCATTTTTTGTTCCTGACTGGGTAGTGGCATACATACTGTACGTCGGTGGCATAATGCTCCCGGAGAAAAGCAGATCAATTCTGTATTGTGTTGCATTCAATTAGCAGCATAATCCTAAGAAAATATTTCCCTCTGGAAAATAAACCTTTACGGTAATACGCGTTCTGCATCGTTGTAAGCTGTTCACTAATGTAACCTGTGTTATGTACCCTTGTTTCTACTATGTACCGTGTTTCCTTTGAATGTGTCTTTGTTCAGATCCTAGCATGCTGATGGACATGATGAAAGGCAACGTCACCAATGTGCTCCCCATGATCCTCATCGGCGGTTGGATCAATTGGACCTTTTCAGGATTTGTCACAAGTAATAAGTCTAAACCAGCTCACAGGCTCTTGATTGGGGATTGGTTGATATCAGTTAAGTCAGGCTGATTTCCTCCTTTTTGTTTTATCTTCCAGCCAAGGTGCCCTTCCCTCTCACGCTACGCTTCAAGCCCATGCTGCAACAGGGAGTAGAGCTGCTGTCACTTGATGCATCCTGGTGAATTCATTTTGTTGTTTGCAGTTTATTTTTTATTTTTTATACGTATATGTTGTCAATCAAGTGTGTATCGCACTTTTTCTAACTTGTTTGCTTGTGTGTTGACTTTTCTAGGGTGAGCTCGGCATCGTGGTATTTCCTGAATGTGTTTGGACTGCGGAGCATGTACTCATTAATTTTAGGACAAGATAATGGTACTTTTCTCTTCTTCTTCTTTATATATTTGATGCACTAGATTTGAATCGGACAACAAATTAAAACTTGCCATACAATTATTTCAAATTATGAGCTGTAAAAAATGAAAACCCATCCACCCACGATGACACAATCAACCCATGGAAGGATAATATACATTGATGTGATAGTCAACCTGTACTCCATTGGAAGGACAATACATTATTGTTTCCATATTTTGGTGTGAAACCAGCTTGCCAATTAAATACTGCCATGCCACTAAAGAGACTCAAAGCTTTAGTATTGTACTGAATTCTCTGTCTGGACCACAGGTGCTGACCAGTCGAGGATAATGCAGGAGCAGATGAGCGGTGCCGCCATGGCGATGCCTGCCGACGCAAACAAAGCATTCAAGGTAGAGCGTCAGCCATGCATGTAATCATTACATTAGCATTACGTGAGATTGAGTGTTTGTTCATGGACTGTGGCCACTTTGTTCCAGGCTGAATGGGAAGCGCTGGAGCTAACCGAACACCAATGGGCTCTGGAGAGTGTGGAAGAGGAGCTCATGGGCAGAGAGCTTGACTTTGATGGGATGTTTAGTAAGGAGTTGCCAACCGGTATCTTCTGAACGCCATCTAAGGGGTACCAATGCTGAGAACGGTTGGATTTATTGTTTAGTGTAGGCAATCTGCAGTTTAAGATTAATTGTATAGACTAGGGATTAGTCCTTCCACTGTATGCAAAGTTTACATTAACATCTGTAACGCCATCATCATCCTTATGCTGTTTTTGGTTTAAACCACCATGCTTCGGCTTTAATGCGTAAAATAACAGAATATACTTAGTTTTGCGGCACTCCATTGATAACTTTTTTTTTTTTTTTTGGACAAATACAGAATAAATTGGAAGAAGCTTAGGGTTTTTATTGCATTATTTGTAGCTTGTGACTAGAGTTTTCTCTGCTCTTGACATTTCATTATATTTTAATGTGAAAGGTTATAAATAACATTTTATTTCCCATTCGTAACTTTTTTTTATTTGAATATTTTCTGTAAGTTAATGTAGAAAGGACAGACACCTCATGTTGGCTGCCTAAATATTGTACCGTCTAATATGCTGACTAGGCGTCATTTGCCCTATAGTTTCTGGAAGTATTTATTTAGACAATTATTTTGTAACTATTTCCTGTGTTTTGTATAAAGCCACGTTTGACTACATGTTTTGGTGTGTTTCTTTGCATTTCAGTTGGATATAAAAATATGGATATATCATTACATAAGTAATATTTACACATATTCAAATTTACCTCCATTAAAACGTACACTTTATTTTATTATGTGTATTTTGAGGATTTCTGTTTTTATTTATTTAGGTTGGCTATTTAACGACAGTTGGGAACACTCGATACAAATACCAACTGGGTGTGTACATGGTACTATGAACACACGAGAGCACGCGCGGCGGAGCCAACCGTTCTCAGAGCTCTGCCTGTAGAAGAAGAAGCGTGCCCGAGAAGCTCGACCCACCGCGCGTCCACTGTTACCGGTACAGTCGCTTCATGATGGCCGAGGGAGGCGGACCCGAGTCGGGCAGCGCGGCCGACTCCGACTCGGAGCCGGTAGCTGCTCAGTTACCGACACCTTCAACCGAGAGTCAGAAAGAGACAATTGGATCACTTATTAAAACGACCCTGCGAAAGGGCGACGAATGGTAAGGAGTCATACAAATGGATTTATCCGTTTGTAGCTAACGCTAGCTTGCTAGCTCGTCCAACACGGGAAATGCTAACCGCTCGGCGTCTGAAACCGAAAGTTGATGTCACTGCTGGTATTGTTAGTAGGCTGCTAACGTTAAGCTAATATGTAAGCGTCGCTGTATTTTAGTCAACTCATTACAGCAACTTCGTTCCGTCTGGTTTCCAGTAAAAACATCAGCCTAGCTAATTACTCGGAATGATTCAAGCAGTTACGTTGTTGTTGGGTACAATCACGGTAACCTTAGCTAATACATTGGCTAGCTAACCAGTCATACTGGTAGTATGGGCCTCAGCTGGAGACGGATTGCTTAACCAACCAAGTTTCGTTTCTAATAAATCGATTCGAATGAAAATTGTCTGTCGTCATCAGACTCCAAAGGTACTCTCAAAGGCCCCGTTGGTTGTAAGTTGTCTAAGCGACATCGTGGAGGCCTATGTTGACTGAAATCAGAATTGGGTTCCAGGCATCACTGGAATCTGGTAACTTGTCACAGAAACAACTAGAAAAAAAGCTTACGTGTTTTTGTTATCGGAACGCACTAGAAAGAGACGCCAATGATGCAATAGCAAAGACTCAAGACTATAGGAAACTTTTAACTTGAATGTTGTACAAGCTCTTTATTACCATTTCCATTACCACCTTGAGTTAATATGCTTCTCACGCTTGATTACCTAATAGTTTGCGTCTAATCGACTATTTCTGATGACTATAAAAACAATACCCTAAATAGTCTACATGTATCAAATTAATGACCTGCACAAAAACAAGAGCTATTTTACCGGATGACAATGATTACACATCGTCTACTATCATATGCTGGCAATTCTATGCAGTCGCTGTAATATGAGAGCATTTTAACTTCATCGTGGTAATGTTGTTGCATAACGACATCGAGAATATATTCCATGTATTTGAAAACAACTGGGGGTCTTCTTTTGGGTATTTTCTTTTTACACCGACATAAAGTAACTGTATTTATGTTTTTAATTTAATTTTTCTCGAAGTAAAACTAACATCCTGTTATTTCTAGGTTTCTGATAGACAGTCGGTGGTTCAAACAATGGAAGAAATATGTAGGATTTGACAGTTGGGACATGTACAATGTGGGAGAGCATAGCCTCTTCCCAGGACCTATCGAGAATTCTGGGCTGTTTTCAGGTAAAGCAAGATTTTATTTATATTTTGGCAGTATTGCAAATTATTCCTTTATATAAAACAACCTATTTTACAACCTCTTTATTGTCCTCTTTCTGCAGACCAGGAAACCCAAGTCCTGAAAGAACACCTTATAGATGAGCTTGACTATGTCCTCGTACCCACAGAGGCGTGGAACAAGCTTGTCAGTTGGTATGGTTGCCTGGAAGGCCAGCGACCCATTGTCCGGAAGGTACGTTTTGTTAGCGACTGCCTACGTCCACCTCGTAGCTGTGGAGTTGTCGTCTTATGTTCTAAACAAAGCTGTCTTTCCCCTAGGTGGTTGAGCATGGCATGTTTGTCAAACACTGTAAGGTGGAAGTCTATTTACTGGAGTTGAACCTGTGTGAAAATGACAACATGGACAATTTGGTCACGCGGCATTTTAGTAAAGCTGACACTATAGGTAACATTGCCTTTTTTATTTACTGTAAGATGCAGATTTTATATTGGATGTTTTTATCGGTAGTTTTGTTTCTTAAGTGATAATCACATGCCCTTCTTTCAGATGCCATAGAGAAGGACATGCGATCACTCTTTGAAATACCATCGGGGGAGGAGACAAGACTCTGGAACAAATACATGAGCAACACTTATGAGCAGCTGAACAAGCCAGACAGCACCGTGCAAGATGCTGGTCTCTTCCAGGGACAGGTACACACGTGTTCTAGTTATACGTCCACTTTAGTGAATCTGTTAAATGGAATGAAACCACTCAAACAATGTAGTACAATCGTACTGTTGTTATTTAGTCGCCATGACTCATTTTCAGTGCCTAGCTATGAACGTGCCGGTACTATGTGTACACTATTTACAAGTTTTCTCACCTCGTGTTTGCTGTTGCTTGATCATGGCGGCTCAGTTGTCTTTGCCTTGTTTTTCCCTTAGGTGCTGGTCATTGAACGCAAGAACGAGGATGGGTCATGGCCCAGACAAACTTCTCATTCAAAGTAAGTCAATACCCAGCTGTGATTGTGTTCAGGCTAAGGCCTGCTGTATACAAATTTGACCAATGATGGCTGGGCAGTGTGTGTGTGTGCATTTAAGTAAAGTGATGTCATTTCCTGAACTTGCGAGACTGTTCTAGTGGTTCTGTTATTTGCCTTTACCAATCATTTGTAGCAATCAACCCTGCACAAGCCATTCAAATGGCTTCTTGAGGGCATTGTGTAAATATTTTGCGCGGGCACCAATAGTCATCCTGACAGTATGGTCGCAATTTCAACATCGAAATATTTGGTCAATATATTTTATTTTGTCCATATCGCCCAGCTCTAATGCTTTATACACCTTCCTCTGTTTTCACTTTACTTGGATGTATATTTTAATGTATGTATCCATGTGCTTTGTAGATCTAGTGCTACTCCTCCAAGGAATTTCACCACCTCTCCAAAACTCTCCTCCAACTCGTCCGCAACCATCTCCTCGACGGTGACCAATGGGGACAACAGCAGTAACACAAGCTACACACTCAATAACAGCAATTCTTCTGGAAACCGGTAAGGAGGCCCCCCATTGTGTGGTTTAAATGATCACTGAACTGTACAGAAGTGCGGTTGGCATTTGTGAAGGCTCAAGATTGAAGATGTTTTAGTACAATTTAGTAGAATGCTTACTCCTCATTCCCTCCCGCGATATGAATATACTATACAATACTGTTAACACTATATACTACTAAGTGCCAGTAGTGCAGCAGCATCATGAATACAGGGCAGTACAGTGCAGTAATTAACATCTTCAACTTAGCTTGGTTCAATAGACCAGCTGTGAAATGCAAGGCTTTTACACCTGACCTGTATGAATGCTCTACTACCTCATTCTCTACAAACACAATGCATTGGTTGTTTATGCTTATTGGTTATGTCCTCTTAACACATCTCATTAAATGTGGTGCCACATATGTTTATTTGTGAATAGCTTTACGTCCAAGCTACACCAGAATCTGGGTGGAGGCAAGCAAATGCTATATAGAGCTCCGACATTGGAATCAAATTCCTGCTGCATAATTTATTAAAGCTGCACAGGTTATGAACGATGACTGTGGAAATCAAACATCAACCAAAAGCTCTCTTGACTTAAGGCATTATTAGCGCACTGTATTTATCATACTGTTGTTTGTGTGCCTACTGAAGCTCAGTGATAAACACTCTTTACCTTGGAACAGGTTAGGGGGCTACAACTCGTACAGCTCCTCCTACAACTACAGAGACTCTCAGTCTCAGCCTGGCCTCTGTGGTCTCAGCAATCTGGGCAACACATGCTTCATGAACTCTGCCCTACAGGTGAGTTGCCCTGCAAATCATACCCATCAACAAACCATTCATAACAAATCATCCGCTTTTTCCACTAAACTCTGTTCCTTTTTCTCTGCAGTGCCTGAGCAATGCGTCCCCACTCACAGACTACTTCCTGAATGACCAGTATGAGGCAGAGATCAACCGGGAAAATCCACTGGGGATGAGGGGGGAGATCGCAGAGGCTTACGCTGACCTGGTCAAGCAGATGTGGCTCAGTCGCAGCAACTACGTGGCCCCACGCACCTTCAAAGTGAGTCCAGTCGGCTCATTAGAGTCAGCAGTAGCTTAGTCTAGGAGCGACAGTAGCTCAGTCTGTTGGGACTTGGCTTGGGAACCGGAAGGTCGCCAGTTCAAGTCCCCGAAACACAGAGTGAGAACTGGTACTTGGAAAAAGGTGCCAGTTCGCCTCCTGGGCACTAACGAGATTCCCTTGAACAAGGCACGAGACCCCTACACTCCTCCCCGGGCACTGTATATACACAATAGCTGCCCACTTCTCCTAATACTAGGATGGCTTAAATGCAGACAAACTCATTTCAATGTTTGTACAATGAAGAGGATTAACATCCTCCAGATTTAGATTAACAGTTAGGATAAAATGTCTACATAGCTTGATAAATGTCAGTGATAAATCTGTCACTGACCACTACTTCTCTGACTACCTACAGTATAATGGCATCGATTTTATACATGGATGTTTTCATTGATACTACACCATGTCTTTGTTATAGACCCAGGTGGGCCGCTTTGCGCCCCAGTTCTCGGGCTACCAGCAGCAGGACTCCCAGGAGCTGCTGGCCTTTCTGCTGGACGGGCTCCACGAGGATCTCAACCGGGTCAAGAAGAAGCCTTACCTGTCTGTGAGGGACGACGATGGCCGGCCAGACGAGGTAATGGAACTACATGATGTTTATGTGGACTTTTGTCTTCTCCCCGCAGTTCAATAATGGCACCTCCACTATAGGTTAACGCCAAGTGGCTTTTGACTTCTCGCACAGGCTGTTTGAGCAACATTACAATCACCTGACTGCTAACTATGACTTGGGACATGTCCCATTTTTTTTTTTTTAATCAGTGTCAGAAGCTGATCGGGAATAATTGTTGCTTGTCGTGTTCCTAACCCGTCCTTGCACTTCTTTTATTTTATTTTTTACTTGCAGATTGTCGCTAAGGAAGCCTGGAATAATCATTGTTTGCGTAACAACTCCATCATAGTTGATATTTTCCATGGCCTCTTCAAATCCACCCTGGTGTGCCCAGAATGCTCCAAGGTGTCCGTCACCTTCGACCCCTTCTGCTACCTCACCTTGCCTCTCCCCATGAAGAAAGAGCGCACCATGGAGCTGTTCCTGGTGCGCTCCGACCCTCAGTCCAGGCCTACGCAGGTTAGTTGGCACCTGGAGCCTTTCTTTATTAGCACAACGAAAGGCACCAGTTGACCCTCTAGCCAAAATGCCACCAGTGTAACCCAGACTTGTTGGCAATTACCTGCACCGCTAAATCATTTCAGCATGGCATTTTGTATAATAGATTCATTCAGTGTTATGTCCTGGGTGGCATTTCCATTGGAAACAACTGTTGCATAAGCTTTGACATTAAATGCACAACACATTTCATTGTAACCTTGTGCAACACAGTATTCTATTTGTATATTCTATAGTCTATTTGTGGCGTTTTGTTCTGACCATGCTTTGCAACCATTTATTTTAACGTTGAGTAAGTTAGGGCGGTGTATTAAATGACGGGTACAATTATGTAATGGATTAGAGATAAAGTGGCATGCTGCAGTCGGTGATACGGCCTCTATATTCTTTATCTTTTAGTACAGAGTGGTGGTCCCCAAGCTTGGCTCTGTCAATGACCTATTCAGCGGCTTGTCCAAATTCTGTGGGATTCCTCCAGAAAATGTGAGTGTTTACACACTGTCATGCTATATTTGCACCTGGTGTTTCCCCTTTTATAAACACATATTGTACTACAGTAAAGTGGTCCAGTGTCTCTGCACTGTTCTATTGTATTATGTATTTTTTTTTAAAGCATCAAATTGCTGTCTTTTCATAGATGGTGATGGCGGACGTTTACAATCATAGGTTCCACAAAATTTACAGACGGGATGATGGCCTCAACCAGATCATGGACAAAGATGACATTTTTGTGTAAGTTGTAAAACAAAAATGACAAAAGACCTTTCCCGGGCAAATGTTTTTCCAGATTTCATATGTTTAGAGCTGACTGTGAGCAGTTTGGTTCACAGTGAGTGGGTATGAATAATCCCAACCACTGTACTATTTGTTGGCTAAAGCCAGACATTAGGCATTCGTGGTTTTTACCACAGCATGCACTGTTTTTGCATACTGTGGTAAAGAGCAATACAAATAGACTTGCCCAGACGTGACTTTTCCCCTGGCTTCTCCGTGTGCAGCTACGAGGTGCAGGAGGAAGACGGTGAGAAGATGAACCTGCCAGTGTACTTCCGGGAGCGGCACTCCAAGCACGCCGGGGGCTCCACCAGCACCATGCTGTTCGGCCAGCCCCTGCTTATCACCGTGCCCAGACACAACCTCCTGGCAGACGCTCTGTACGACAAGATCCTGGAGAGAATCGGGTGAGTGGGCCTGACTTCAGTGGTTCTTGCCTGCTTGTCGTTTTTATTACAGACTGATCCGCAGTCTGTATCTTGCAATTCAAATTCAGGCCGTTTTTGTGTTAACGTCAAGTTGTCTGAGCTGGCAGGTTTAACATTTTCATCAGTAATACTAGAATACCATTCTGGTAAAAATGTTTTATATGAAAAGCCTGTACTTGCCCAAAAAAGAAAGCCAGTTGCACGTGCTGGCATGCAACTGGCTATCTTGTTTTGGCAATAACATCACGCAGATGTTTTTGTTTCATGTCAATTTTACTGAAGTTGGATGCATTCTGAATGGCATCTATTTATTTGGTTTCCATGGCTATTAATATTTAACATTGTGTGGATGGTGTTCTGCCACTAAGAAGATGATTGCGATAGAAAGGAATCGGCAAGGTGACTCGGTGGCTCAACCCACTAACCACATTAGCAATGTTTCTTGTAGCGACCACAGGATTGATTCCCACCTGGGGTCCTGTGCTCCATGTCATTCCCTCTCTACCCTCTGTCCTGCCCATAAAGGTGTAAATAAATAAATAAACAGAAATATATGTTAAAGGAGGAAGGAAAGGTTTAGGGATGCTGTTTTATGGATATCATTCACTTTCACCACTAGAGGGTGACTTGAACCTTTTAAGTTCTGTCAAATAATTTTATAGGACAAAAAATGAAACCAAGCAGTTTTATGCAATTATCTACATTTCTGTGTAATGTATAAAACATGCTTAAATTATCACAAATGACAACTGTTGCTGTGTAAACGCCATGCTTGTGTGAGTGAGCTTCACTGACCTGCTTGTGTGACTAAGCTTCAGCTGCTTACGCTGCTGTAATTTCACACCTCTGCAGTATTATTTGTTAGAACTCGTGTGGCATTGGGCCAGTGATCAGTATAAAACTTGTGAATACATGTACATATTGATCCCACCTTTTTCCAGCTTTATTGTATTGATGTAGGTTTTTTTTCTGGATATGTTGCAGGCGCTACGCCAAACCCCACCAGAGTCTCTGCAGCGAGAGCAGGGCCAGCGCCTCAGCCTCGGCCACCTTCGCCAGCTGCAGCCAGGCCGCTGAATGTTCCACATCATCCGGGTCCAGCGCGTGCGCCAACCCCCTGTCTGACGGGGCCTCCTGCAGTGCCAGTGCCAGTTCCAGCAACGGCAGCAGCAGCAGCCATTCGGCCACTAGCAATGGACCCAATGGGATTTGCGATGGTGAGTCTTGTTTGTCTGAGACTGGGGCTCACTTCTTTGCATGTGTCGGTTATACTTGTCATGTAGGGCTTCGCCCAAATACATCCTTTCAAGCTTTGGAGAATCGAATATTTTAATCAAAAAAAAAAGAGGCAATAGTATAGTGCGCATCCCTGCCTGGGGACATTGTGGATCATCGGTCCGAGTCCGACTCGGCAAAGCCTCAATGTAGCCTAAAAGATTTAGAAGACTCACCGCTTCCATAGTGCGAGTATATCTGCTTCCAGTTGTCGCAAAGCCAAAAGGTGGTTTGAACATTTGACAAGTTTTAATGATATTGCACATCAGGATTGGAATTATTCAGATCACACAGTTGTGGGTAACGGATCACCATGAAAGGAAAATACATTGCTACCTGTTCCATTTATGTTCATTAATTTACCAACCCGTTATTAGTAGGTAGATCTTTGTGGCATTTTTAAAACATTGAAGTATTAATAAATGACTAAAACTATTATTCATTATTCATGGCTGAAATCCAAATATACCCCTGAAAAGACAAATAATGAAAATCCATAATGATGGTCTTGGTCATTTTAAGGTGAGGAGGAAACTATGGACCACCAGGTGAGCCCAGACCCAGAAAGCGGCCCTGTGGAAGAAGAAGACGACGAGGAGGAAGAGGCCACATCCGACTTGGAGAACAGGCCGAAGAGCAGTTCAGCCAAGGCGTCTCCAAGCACCATGCCCTCTAAGCTGTTCACCTTCAGCATGGTCAACTCCTACGGAACAGCCAACATCAGCCCACTGCCTTGCGATGGAAACGTCCTCAAACTCAATCGTTAGTGTTTCTTTTGCTTTTCTCAGCAACTTTTAAATAATCATACACTTTTTTACGGTTTAGTGACTTATTTTTTTCTCTTTTTTTTAAAAAACATTTCCTGTAGCACATTCCACAGTGGCAATCGACTGGGATCCTGACACGAGGAAGCTGAGTTACGACGACCAGGAAGCAGAGGTCTTTATATTGTCCTCCTTGACATGTCTGTAGCTGCTCTCATGGTCTAAGCAGCTAGTGAGTAATGTGTGTGTGTGTGTGTGCGCGTGTAGGCCTTTGAGAAGCATGACAGTGTGCTCCAGCCCCAGAAGAAGAAGACCACCATTGCGTTGAGGGAATGCATTGATCTCTTCACCACCATGGAGACACTTGGAGAGCACGACCCATGGTAAGGCCCAGTCAGTAGCCCTACTTGTGTGACCTGCATGAGAACTGTCATCACTATCTCCAGGGTCTGAAACATTACGAGTAAATGTGGTATTTGTAGAAAATGGAGAATAAGTTAATTTTGTATCCAATGAATTGGATCAGTCCACATACTTGTCCTTGATGTGCATTTGTTGCTACCTTCTGCAAATGTATGGACATTATCCAACCCTGATTTCTCTATCAAATTAGCAGTTTTTTTTGTCCCAAGTGACTTACATGCCCAGTGACTTGCATGCAGTACTCTTTGGGTAAAAAAACTTTCAATGGAAGCAACACTAGTTGTTTGAAATGTTGACTGGAGGTTCATCATAAAGTGATGTCATGAGTGTTGCATACTGAGAGAGTCTACACGCTTCTCAACCATGACACGGCACCAAGCACAAGTATTAAACCAACATGGAGTTCAGAAGACGTGCTCCCTCATCTATCTGCAACTCAACCTTTTTTGACCTTGACCTCTCATTCAACACGTGGGTTGCACCCTCTTTGTCTCCACAGGTACTGTCCCACCTGCAAGAAACACCAGCAGGCCACTAAAAAGTTTGACCTGTGGTCCTTGCCTCGCCTCCTGGTAGTCCACTTAAAACGCTTCTCCTACAACCGCTGCTGGAGGGACAAGCTGGACACCGTGGTGGACTTTCCAATCAGGTAACCACTGGTGTGATATTCTGCCACTAGGGGGTGCTGATGGTTAGGATCCACTGGCTGTACCTCCTATAGAGGAAGTTGACTAGTATTTTTGGGTATATATTGACACAAGGCGTGGGAGAGTTGTTATCTTGCCCTGCTCTAGACGTATCAACGGTATGAAAGGCCATTCTCGGGAGACAGCGGTACAAAAGACACAAGATGACCGGTTATTCATTTATTATTTATCTAACTTCCTTTTAAAACTTGTTCCTTAAACCGTGTTCCTTGTTCCTTAAACCCTTGTACTGCCCAAGATCTACTTCTAGAATGTTGACTCATGCTTTCTTAGCAAGGTTTCCTATGTTTTCCAGCTGTTTGTCAGCTAACATGCATATGAACATCGGTCATAATGACTAGAAATGATCCACATTGTTGTTAAATCAATATGAATATGAATCGAGATTCAAATAGCTGTGCTGGTTAGTTTTTAAATACATTTAGGGTATTTTTTGATATACATTGACAGTATCAGTCACAGTCACTAGTGTTACAATTTAAATAAAATAGGCTACGTCAGTGTGTGAAAATGTACAGGCGGGACATGCAAGACCTAACAAACTCTAATGGAGTTTTACCACTTGTTGGTTTCCCCCCAATGTTCACATATTGAAAGGCAGTTTAACCTGCATTGTCTATGTGTGTTACACCCACACTGGAGCTCCACTGGCCACGTGGTTATTTTTTAACCTGCTTGTTACTGTTGTAGAGCTGGCAGGATACTCTTCTAAGCAGAGATTTTTTATTGTTCCATTGGGGACATTTAAACCTATCCGGTTTAATTGTGTTTTAGTTTGGATATTGTTTAGGGCAGGGTATTTGTTATTCGCCGATTTTATGTAAAAAAAATGTTACCAAACCATTGCTCTTTAGAGAAGAGTGTTGCTTGGAAGCCCCGTCTCATGGCCTTATTAGTATTATTATATTATTATTATTATTGTTGTACAACTTAATGCCAGGGAACTCCACCTACCCGGGCCAGCCACTGAACTAGGAAGTGGTTTGGGTCTATCAGAGATCTGATAAACAAACCTGTTCTGCCATCTGAAGCAGTACCAACCGCTAGAACATAGAGAATAGAAAGTCAGAATGAGGTACCATCATAGCTGAAGCCAACCTGTAAAACCACCACCTGTTGTTACAGCTCAAGCCAGAAACATCGAAGTAAATGGAACAGAATTATCACAACAAGCAATATAAACCAATATCAATCAGCATAATATAAATATTCATTTATACATAAAATATGATATCCAACCAACATATGCTTGCGTATGTAAAGAAAATATTTTACTGAATACATTGATATATTCTCGTGAAATTTAAATAAATTGAGTACTATCACAGTATTTATCATAGCGACTAATAGTGAAATTGCCTGTATCGTCCAGCCCTAGCTTGGCATATTGAACACATATCTGCATTCTTGTACGAATAATGTCTTGATGCTAATTGTGCGCTCTTTTTCAGGGACCTGAACATGTCCGAGTTTGTTTGCGACCCTACAGCTGAGCCCTATATTTATGACCTCATTGCTGTCTCAAACCACTATGGCGGAATGGGAGGAGGCCACTGTAAGTCTGCCATATTATGCCATATTTATTCATCCTTTTAAATCAGTCATTCCCTATCATGGATGAGCAATTTCATTGAAAAGAGACCTGATGGTTCTGTACTTTGCCCCAACAGACACTGCATATGGCAAAAACAAAGTGGATGGAAATTGGTATTACTTTGATGATAGCAGCGTTTCATCGGCCAAAGAGGATCAGATTGTGGTAAGCGTCTATTGCCTATTGCAGAGCCCCTCCTGGGAGCCGCAGTATGCTCTGTGTATTCATTACTGACGGGTGGTTTCATTTGACCCACTTAGGAAGGCAATATATTGTAATATACTTATCGCCATTAGAATGAGCATCTACCTGTTTATAGTGTATTGTGTAGTCTGAAATAGTTCCTTTCTCTGTGTGTTATGATATAAGATGTCAGGTCGATTATGTCCTTGTTATGATTAAGATTTACCATGTGGTACACTGTAGGAGAAGGGGAGTGTAATGACATGCCACCAGGGTACATTAAGACTGCTAGGACTAGGGGAAATTATGTATTAGGGTTTAGTATAATTACCTTCTGACCTAATGGTACTTTAATACCACTTTAATGGTATTAAATAGACCTTGTGTAGGATAAGGACATTGTTCAGTCACTTACTTGAGTCTGGCTGTACCTGATACTGCTTGATCTACTTGTCGATGCTACTTCTTGGTGCAATATTCCCCTTTCAATTACTATCCAGTGAAATTAAGGCCGATTGGGGGTGGAGGGGGGAGAATGCAGTCCCTCTCAACTGCTCTTTCTTGGGTGTCGGGTGTCTTGCCGTTTTTTGTTTTGTGGAGTAACGATGCCAACCCTACCTTGTTCTTGCAGACAAAAGCAGCCTACGTGCTGTTTTACCAACGCAGAGACCCGGACGACCCGGCCAAGCCCAAGCCCTCCGCCTCCTTGGGGGGAGCCCGCGAAATAGTCGACGATCACATGGACACTAACTAACTGCACTGACACTAACCACTGAAACTTTCCTGACGAATGGTAGACACTTGGACGGACACACACACACACACACACACACATAAACACACTCTCTTTAAGATAGACTCCTACCTTCCCTGGTTTTTTTTATTTGTGTACTAGACCCCCCCCCCCCCCTGATGAGTGACCCAACCTTGGGGTAGTTTGGCTACTGAGTTGGTTAGCTCATCCAGAAAGTAAAGGTCACTATTAAAGGCTGTCGATTCTCTCGCTGGACACAAGCAGATTGTTAGGGATGCCCTTGAACGCATAGCTAAACACAGGTTTCAGTTTCCAGAACAGTTAAGAGGAAGTAAGCCAAATGCACATCCTGTTTTAACCAAAGCTTTCCAAGTCGGTTTTCCAAGTCGGTGTGAATTATACCGTTTAGGGATACCATGGCAACAACTCTGCTCGGCTTCCTATGGCCACTCGCAAGGTTTGGTGGTTGGTTGTTTGGTTTGCAATGATTTATCTGCATCAATAGTCTAGTTTCAAGGTTTCCTTATACGGGCCTTGAAATGACTGGCGGCTGAAGCCTGTCTGCTTTTGCCAGTACACCATCCCTGCTCAAAGCACAGTTCCATCTTTGCTTTATATAGGGTTTTATTTGTTTTGTCACAATGCAAAAGTGGCCTTTTGGTTCCTTGAAAAAGTTATTTTATGGAGGCACTTTGGATTTATTTTTTTCTTAAGAATTCATTATCTATCTGCTTCTTATGTAACCGGAGGTGATTTTGAGGTTCATGATTTGGCCTTGCCATTAAGGCTCAAGATATGTTATACATTTCTTCAGGTCTTTTAACTTGTCTTTAAAATCATTTGATTGCTCAAACCCCTAGCCCATCTAGCTTGTTGTTGTTTTTTAAAGTTGTGTACATTATTTCAGCTTTGAATTGAAATGGCTGTTATTTGATATCTACAAAGCACACTGAAGTAAGAAATAAAAATGTATTTAAGTGGTGCTTAATTCGCAAAACTTTGATTCAAGATGTTTTAATGGCCATTTGCAACATGTACAACAGAATGCTTATTCCCCATTGAAGCGGCTGCGGTTAAGAGCAACCTACATTTTCGATCCAAAAACTAGTGTGCCATTGGTATCTAAAATACGTCTGACATGGGTGAAATGGATACGGACAATGGGGGAAGATTAAGGACAGTCCCCATACAATGCAGTCCGATAATGAGCTGGTACATTTATTTTGCTGAATGCTTGTGCATTAATGGAATAAAGATAGAAATGTCATTCAATAATCTAGTTAACTGTGAGCTACCTGTCATCTTACTCAATGCTACAAGAGGTTGAATCATGCACTTCAATAACTACTGCTGTTATGAAGGGCTGTGTGTGTGTGTGTGTGTCGGCGGGGGGGGGGGGTCTTATGAGACCAGATGCAACAACGTAATGGACAGAACGTTCATAGTCAGTGGTGTTGGTTCTTTCATGTGGCACAACAGCATGTAAATGTCCATTGGACTGCTAGTGTCCTGTTTCTTTTGCTGGTTGATCTGCCGTGATTATGCTCAGATTAGTACATACATAATTAATACCAATGGATAGAAAAGCTTTACATCATACTTATAATCCACTATAGCAAGTTTAAGATAATTTCAGTGAACCATGTTTTCCCTACTACATGAGAACAATTTCCATAATAGGTGTAAATAATCCCTCTATTTCACATGGGTGAATGACATAGTCCGAATATTTATACATGCCAATATCTAGAAAATGTTTTAAATTGAAAATTATGAGTTTGAACGTACAATAAAGACTGGAAGCCTGAACAGAATGTTTCCTTGGACTAGTTGCGTCCAAAACTGGTTTTTTCTTAGTTTCTTACAGAATAATTGTATTTCAATATTGTAATATATACTCCAACACAGTAGGCCTCCAGTTGAGATAATGGAAGTCATAATGGGTGCTGTACCTGAGACTACTTTAAAGGTGTAATTTTATTATGAAACGTACGAGACGTCTGAAGACATTGTGGAATCTCCAGTTATGCAACTTTACTGGCAGTGTTTCGACACTGTTTGTACAATTTGCCTAGCAGCGACACAACACAGCAGTTGTATTAACATATCCTGGTTTCATTGCGGAAGTAAAAGGTTTTTGCTTACTCATGCTTAACGATAAATAAATCCGTTCACCCACCTAACACTGCTTGAGTTAAAGAGACAGGAGATACTTGGACAAATATATCATGTAAAATCTTGTTTATTTGTCGTAGTGAAACTGGAGCTGTGCTTTAGGTGAACTCTAAACCACTCATGTCATTTACAGAGCATCGGGTACCCCCCTCACAAATAGTTTGGTTTCAGGGGACGCCGTCATAGGATAAAGGGTTCATGACAGTATAGTGTACAACAAAGCACAGGTAGTTGCAACATATGATGTTTTAAACATTAAACAAAAATAGGGACGGGTCCCTCCCGGGCATTCTAGGAGAGCTTTAGTTTGCCAAGTTAAGAAGCTTCTTAATGTCGCCTTTAATATCACTGGTCAGGAATCTTCTGCTGTAGCGTTTGAACGGCGCCCCGTCTGGCCCAATGAGGAACTTCTCAAAGTTCCAGGAGATGTCATTCCTGCAGACCGGGCTCCAGAGGATGCACTTGGGGTCGTTCATGAGGGAAGTTGGGTCATCGGACGGAAAAGGCAGCTTCTCTTTCAGGAACACAAACAGGGAATGGGCATCTTTCCCATTCACGTCCACTTTCTCAAGGAGCGGGAATTTGGGTTCAAACCCACTTCCCGGGCGGACGTGCTTCAAGGACGCCAGGATCTCTTCATTCTTAGAGTTTTCCTGCAGATGTACATTGTAGCATAATTGAAGTCCACGTGTATATCATACATACATACATACTAGTAGTAATTTAGTAGACTGTTTTTACATATTATTCAACAACTGCACATGATATATTACCATGCACTTTACTGCAACATTTGCACTCTGGTTAGATGCAAACTTATTTTCGCTGTACTATACTTGTGCTGTGAAATGACAATAAATGTGAATCTAATCTAATCAACACTTTCTCCAAAATAGGTTATAGTTGCCTATAGTTGTTGTAGTAAAGCGGTCACATAGCGTGGTCCATGCATTGGTCTAAATAAGTCAATTAAATACTGTATACATACCGTTTAAATCATGATGACTAGTGTTCTTACTTGGTTATGTGTGCGTTTCATGCTTTACGATTACGCCACAACCCGTTTAGCAAGTCTTTAAGTTAACCATTAACCTATAGGTACATATTAATATGTACCTATATATATATAGCTCTATTTTTATGTTTGCGTACCTCAGCGTTATGCTATTGTCTACTTCAACAAATGTACTCCTTGTAAGTCGCTTTGGATAAAAGCGTCTGCCAAATGTCCTAAATGTAAATGTAAATATATCCGCGTTTCCTAGTTTAGCGGCTGAAGTACGTGAGGACAAATGATTTATTCTTACCTGATGTCCAAACTGATTGCAGGGTACTCCCAGGATCACAAGCCCCTTGCTGGCGTACAGGTCGTGGAGCTCGTTCATCTGGGTGTAATCCCTGGAGGTTGTACCTCAGAGAGACGCAACGTTTTCGATGAGGACAACTTTGCCCTTAAGTGAGGAGAAATTAATAACCTCCCCGGTTATATATTTAGCGGTCAACTGGAAAAAATTGGATGCCATCGCAAATGAGTATGGTATCCAATGAAGGTGAAGCCGAGGCACTTTCTTACTACGACTACTACTTATACTACCACACTCAGTTTTATCGGTTGAGGAGTTGAGTGGGCTACGAGAAGGGGTACGTGTTCTCCTTGCCCACACCCACAGTAGTGCGTACGTTTAGTTTCACAGCGTCGCCCGGCGAAAACGTCCGGTTTCTTATCCATGGAACACATTAACTCCGCTCGCGTACGGAAGGACTAATTTAACAAAACTAGCCAACCCGATGGCAGTTGTAGTCTAGGCACCGTCTACAACGATTCGTGATGCTGTATCCCGAGTTTAGCAATGTAACACAGTCACACAAAACATTATATTTCTAGTCAGTGTTTTCAGACAGAGGAAGTGTCCATTGTGGTGTTTTGTTATTACAATTAGCAACAAATTGGTACACAGTCATATATATTTTTTGTCATAGTACAGAGGTTGTTTATTCTGACGACAACGTTTGTTTGATATCCCTAAACCCGGGCGCGGGCATTTGTGTTGCGTTCAAGAAGTGCTGCTGTGTATCCGTCTGGAGTTTGTGCTGTCTGTTTATATTGAGAATAAGGTTGGTCTTCTAAGTCATTTGACAGATAACATAACAATGATGGGGACACACAACAATGTCGAATCACAACACACTTTTATTTTGAACTAGGCATCCAAGTGCCGCTGTTTTCTGAATCGCAGTAGCTAGGTGTGCGTAGCTTGTTGATTTCGACCCACATCTTTTCTCCAGATGATGCGAAGGAAGCGACGGTCGTCGGTGGAAAAAGCTGACGGCGCCGCAGCACTTGAAGAAAGTTCAATCAGTGAGTCACGTGTAACGTTGCGTGTTCCCTACAACTACAAACAAAACCCGTTACGGACTTATTCCCAGAGTGTAGGGTTTAAATGCATGCACGCACTTAATAACCCTCTCCTCCAGAAACGAAGAAGGCTCGTACGACCGGTCGTCAGTCCAAGGTAGCGCTCCAGGAGGAGACTAATGGCAGCCCCTTTGTGGTTATTCTGCGTGACGCAGGTGTCACTTTGGGCCAAGGTGGCACGTCCAACGAGATTGGTAAACACTGCGCTTATTCAAAAGTGATTCAAATCTTCAAGCTTGTCTATCAATGTCTATATACTATTCCTCGTCCTTGTTCTTCAGCTGTTGACCAGGTCGTTTTCCAAAAAAGGATCCAGCAGAAGCTGCGTAAAAGCCCAAGGTACCCAGGGGTAAGTGAAGGCGCTTCGACAGCTCCTGTGTTACACTTTCAGGCAGGCAACCCTGACGTTATAACGTGTTTATTAACAGATTGTTCAGGAATTCATTTCTGGATTGGAGTCTCACATTGAGGACCCAGAAAGATTCAGAAATTGCCTTCTCCCTTGTGTTCCGAGGTTGTCTGATGGAGTTTCCAGGTAATTGTTCCACGATGGCCCCGTGTAGAGTCAGCCTTTCAATATGGCCAATATCAACACGGCAGAGAACCTTGTACCAAAATGCTTTATCTGTAGTGTGCTGCAGGGTTATAACAAATTGGTAATTGTCACTTTTTAGTGCCGTCGGCTCCTTCCAAGAGAGTGTTCTACGCATGTTGCTGGGGATTGAAATGCTCCAGGTAAGAGTGGAGGGCCTTCATGTCACCCCCTGCGTGTCTTGCCAAGTGCGTACAGTATCTCCAGTGCATTTTAACAGAAAATAACATTGCATCTTTTTTTACATTGTAGAATTCCGTCATTAATACCTTGTTCGAGAAGATTCCTGAGTTCATGTTGAATAGGTAAGGGTTGGTTACACCTTTTTCTTAAAAGGGAAGCATTGTGGTGTGGGCTGTGCTGATGTATTTCACTTGTTGCCCGCAGTGCTGGTGATGGAGGCCTGAATGTCCCTCGGGTCATTATCAACCAGCTGAAATGGCTCGACCGGGTGGTGGACAGCAAGGTCAGTTTATAGATTACAATACAATACAACAAAAGCATTGTTCTTTGTCTGTAATGCATTGTATGTACTGTATTGTATGTATTATATTCCCCGTCCTATCACCCTGGTGGGTATAGGGTGTATAAATTGGGTGTTTCATTCAACACTGCTGTCGTCTATTGAAAGGGGTTGGCAACTAAGCTCATGGAGCTGGTCTCGGTGGCTCCCGTGGATGTTCAGTGTGACGTCATCACCGGTCTGCCGGAGATCCTGGAAGACTCCCAACACAATGACATAGCCAAGGAGCTGAAGTGAGATTCAGAGGGACACAGCTGTCTATTATGAGATTAAAGGGGATTCCATTGGCGGCAATGGACTGACTGACGCTAATACAACATTCTCTTTCTCTCTCTCTCTTGTCCTCTGTAGGTCTCTGCTGCAGGAACAAACTCAGTTGACTGTGGCAATCCTGGATGCTCTCTCCAGTTTAAATCTCAGTCCCACGTTGCTAGTGGAGGTAGCACTTCTCACACACACACACACACACACACACACACACACACACACACACACACACACACACACACACACATTTCTACAAACACACTTATACACACACAAACCCTCCTGCTCCAGTATACTTGACCATGTACCTTTTTTATTAATTATAAATAAATCATTTGATTTATTTTCATTGTTTGTGATCTCAGGTCCGTGGTGTTGTCATGGCTACGCTGACGGCTGTACAACTCGACGACCTGCCGGTGGTGGTCAAGTTTATCCTGCACGCTGTCTCTGCTTCCGACGCGTACGAGGTCAGAATGTCGAGATGGGACGTTGCAATGAGATTTCGGTCAATTACAGTGGGTGTGGGTGTGGGTGGGTGCGTGGGTTGGATAGACCGCAATTGAAACTGAGTATAAGAGGCATGGCTGCTTGTGCGTCCTCTGGTGGCAGGTGGTGTGTGACCTGCGTAAGAAGCTGGAGCTGGAGCTATGTGTCCTCCCTCCAGTGCTGCAAGCCTCCCAGAGCCGCTTGAAGGGCAGAGCGCCATCCACGTAAGGCCTGTGCCTGTGCCTGTGCCTGTGCGTGTGCGTGTGCGTGTGTGTGTGTGTGTGAGATATCTCACTCTACACCAGCATGTGCAAACCTGTGGTTGTGTTGCAGGTCTTCTGCTCCCCTGGCAGCTAGCAGCAGCCAGGACAGTGTCATGCTGGTGTTGGATGGAATCAAGTCCGCTGTGAGGTTCCAGAAGACCATATCTGAGGCCTGGCTGAAGGTGGGGACATTTAATTTTCTCTGTGCCACTGCCACATACGGGCAGACACTCGACCCTCATGTTTGATAAGCCACTCAGGTGAATTATGGTACATTTTATATTTTGAATTGTCAGAGTCATAGAAAAGCTGCCAAATATGTTCTCTCTGAAGCTGTAAGCATACATGCCCTATTGTTACTACTTTATAGAGGACTGCTGCACACCTGTCCATTGACGTGTTATTTTCCAACAGGCAATAGAGAACGTCGTAGAAGCAGAAGATTATAAGGTATTTTCAAACTTTAATCAAGACTAATCTGTCATTTCTCATTTGACATTTTACAGGTTATGATTCAGAACCACAGCCAGTTTTCTCTGTGTTATAAACGTTGAATACTCAGATCAAATATCTTATAAACTCATTTATCAAAATAAATCATGATAACTTACTTACGTATAATCCTGAAATCATACACAATTGAATTACATGTAACCGACTCCTCATATGTCCCTCTATGTGGCAGGTCCTGGATCTGCTGGTGCTGCTAATCCTTCACACCACCAATGCCAACCACAGCCGGCGCGGCGCAGAGCGCTTGCTGAAGGTCAAAGTGAGGGCGGGACAGATCCAGGACGGCCTCCTGCACAAGACCTTCAAGGGCTACGCTCAGGTACGTCTCTTATGAGGCTCCCCACATACGTCTAAGACCCTTAGACGCTCACCCCGACCCCACTCATCGGCACTTGTATGTTCCTCATGCTTGATTCAGATTTGGTTCATTTGTATGCATGTATATAATACTATTAATAATAATCTATTAATAATACGCTTTTCTGGACACCCAAGACATGATCAAATTGCATGTACAGTAAAACCATTAAATAGTTCTATAGATTAAAATAAGACAGATAAAATGTATTTAAAAAAAATACAATTAAAAGTAATTAATACAATGTAAAGTCATGGGATGAAGGGGGGGATGCTTGTGAGGTACAGTGTATAAAGTACAGTGAAATGTTATCGCCAGCTCTGAAGATTTGCAGAAATGACAAAAATGACTTGTTCTGTATTGTCCGTCTCTGCCCTTTCTGTTATTCACTGGCACCTTCTCCGCAAATGAAGAGCCTAGTGGAACAAATAAAGTGAATTGAATGAGCTTCACTCCACATCCTGATTCACAGGATCTAGTCAAGACCAGCCCAGGAGCATGTCTCTATTATTGGTGCCGAATGCTGCTGCTTATATGCTGGTTGGTGATGTTCTGGTGTAATAGTGAGTGTCCCGCACTGGGTTTATACTCAAGACCCTCGGCATAAGAGGCAGTAGAGACCCTAGCTTCAGCACTGCACAGCTTTACCGGCTGGCTTCCGTTGTAACAGTGTGTGTACCGCAATGGGTTTCGAACTCATGACCCCCGGCATTCGAGGCGACGCCTTAACGTGAGAAGCTCCAACCCACACACAGGCCCTAGCTTCATCACGTATTTTCGGTGTCCGGGAGTTGGCTTCTGTTACACTGGCTGTTGGTGGATGATGTACTTGGTGGTTGGTTGCTGGGTGCAGGTCATGCGGGGATACTTTCCCTCCATCGTGGCCCTGGCCCAGAGCTTGCTGCGCTCCCCCGACCCCTGTGTGGTGCCCTTCGGAGGACACATGTACCGCCTGTCGTTCGTCACCTTCGACTCCTACTGCCAGCAGGTGGGTGCTGCCGATCTGGGAGACTGACATGCGTGAGTAATGTTGGGTCGTATTACGTCGTATTGGGTCGGTGCAGTAGAGGTCTGTGTTTATTGGTTGCGATCTGTACCTCTTTGACCGCTCTGTTTATTCCGATGACGCCTAAGATATAGTTGCATAAAGGTGTACATTTGGGGTGTGGCTCAGTTTAAGGTTTAAAATGGCTAAGTTTAGGTATTATATTATGTTTTTATTTGCCATGTGCAACAAGTACAATTGAATGCTTACTCCTCAGTCACTCCCGCATTCAGAATTTCTGGTTCTGGGGGAAAGGGGCGTGTCGCTGGTCTTCTTGATCGGTGTTCTTCTTCTGTTCCAGGAGGTGGTGGGCTCCCTGGTCACCCATGTGTGCAGCGGTGTGGGCGGGGAGGTGGACGTAGCACTGGAGCTCCTCTGTGGCCTGGTGACAGAAAAGCCCTCTGAAATGGCCCTCTACGCCGTCTTCGTCAAGGTGAGGATGGGCCACAGAGGGGTTGAAGCCCTGATATTCCCAGCTCATCTATTGTTGTGCTAGAGCAGGTGTGCCCAACCAGTCGATCACGATCGACCGGTCGATCACGGGGAGATTCCCAGTCGATCGCGAGATGTCTAAAAATAGAACAACTATATTCTGTTTTATCGTTAATGTCTTATAACAGGGGTTGCCAAACTTTTTGACTCAAGGGCCACAATGATGTATCAATGTGACAGCCGGGCCAGGGTTGTTTGGTTCCGTCTTGATTAATGTAGGGCTGAGGGTTTTTATACATATATATATGCATATGCATATATTATACATATATATATGTATATCTATATCTATATGTCTATATATATATATATCTATATATATGTCTATATATATATATAGATATATATATATAGATACATAGATATATATATCTATATATATCTATATATATATAGATATATATATATATTTAGACATGAGTGCAAAAGAAGAGCTGCTCACTATTTTGCCATTTAAAGGACAAACAAGAGGCGAAGATATTTTCAATGCGTTCATGGATTTTGTTAAGAAGAGCCAACTGCCCCTCTTTAAACTCATCTCCATCACAACTGATGGTGCTCCAGCGATGGTGGGCCACACCAAAGGTTTCATAGCACTGTGCAAACAAAGTGAATCTTTCCCGAGCATCCTTAATTATCATTGTATCATTCACCAGCAAGCACTGTGTGGGAAGACTTTAAATATGAAAGAAGTGATGTATGTTGCAATGAAGATTGTATGCTCTGTTCGGGCCAGGAGTCTACAGAGGAGGTTGTTCCGTGCTCACCTGGAGGAGACAGGTGCAGAGCACACAGACCTGCTGCTGCATACACATGTTGGATGGCTAAGCAGAGGAACATTTTTGGCGAGATTCACTGAGCTGTTGCCTGAAATCAAAGACTTTCTGAAGCTTTCAAAACATGCAGAATATCCAAAACTAGATGACCACCAGTGGCTTTTGGATTTATCGTTCCTTACAGATCTCACTGGCCTGCTCAATGAGCTTAATTCAGAGCTGCAGGGTAAGGATAGCTCTGCTGTTGAGAATGAGATTCTCACACTCTCAAATGATATTGACATCAAATCCAGCACAACACCTGGCACCAGTGGACAGTTCTGGAACCTGCTCTTGGAACAAAAGTATCCCAACCTCAGAAGATGTGCCTTGAACTTGACAGCACTTTTTGGGTCCACCTATTTGTGTGAGTCTGCATTCTCTCACATGAAGATCATCAAATCCAAGTACAGATCTATGATGACTGATGACCACCTTGTGGCCTGCATACGGCTTGTAACCAGCTCCTACTGCCCTGACTACGAGAAGCTAGTGGCCTCCTCCCAGTGCCAGAGGTCCCACTAAGGTAGAAAATACATCTGGTATGCTCTTCTGTTTGTTGTGTGCATATGTAACAGAGTTAAACATGTGAATACATAATTATACGTTTGTGAATGTTTAATTCATAATAAAGTTCTGAATTTTAAGAGATGAGATTGTTTCATTTAATATTTTAAGTTTTGTTTCCCATGGGAACACTATCCCGTTGCACGTCTTTGTTTACTTCTGGTGTGTATTTTCCACCCTCCCCTCACAGTGAAACATGCAGGTAGGCTGTCCGTAATGGCTACGCCTCTCTATTTGGACTGGTAGATCTCGGCAGACTGGCAACTTTAAAAGTAGCTCTTGGTTCAAAAAAGGTTGGGCACCCCTGTGCTAGAGCAAAGGACCATACAGGTCTGGATGAATCAACCAACTAGTAACCGTAGTCTCCTGGCTTCGCTAAAGGGCCATGTTAACGATATCATTTGTCAAAATGACATTTGTTGTACCGACTCTGCCAAAGAGTATTCAGAGTGAGCGCGGCCTGCCCACAAATGTAAACAATTGCATTTTTGCACTTTTTCCTTTGAAATCAATGCCGGTCAGTACGGACTCTGTGGAACAAAAAAGCTCTTTTATTTTAAGACGACTCATATTCACAAGAATAACAGGCATTCCCTTTTAGAAAATTATTGAAAATAATGGACTCGTTATATGGAGAGGGGACAAAACGGCATACGACATATCAGTATGACGGTATGGCCCCATCTATATATCGCCTTATGAAATATACCGGTATAACTCATAATACCAATATACCGCCCAGCCTATTGGAAATATATATTTTAGTGAAGCCAGGAAACACTAAGGATAGTGGAATTACCCAAACCGGCATATATGACACTTGCTCTTACATGACACGTGTCTGAATTCACTAGGTTGTTTGGGTCAAGTCCCTCCTCTCCGGTGGCGGTTTATGTTAAGCCATACTATTGAGAATCATGAATCATGCATTTTCTCCCTCCTGTGCAGGGAATCCTGGACTACATGGATAACCTGACTCCCCAGCAGATCCGCAGGCTCTTCCAGTTGCTCAGCAGGCTGGCCTTCGGACAGCAGCAGCTGGGGGCAAACATCCAGGTGCGCGCTACCCACTCACCATCAGTCAACAGACGTGTATGCTGTGTTCTCACTTAATAATAATAATAATAATAATTATTATTCAAATTTGTCAATGTACAGCACAAGTACAGTACAGCGAAAGGAATTGGTCTGCATTTAACCCATCCTAGTATAGGAGCAGCGGTCAGCTATTTATACAGCACCCGGGGAGCAGTTAGGGTGAGGGTGTCTTGCTCAAGGACTCCTTGACAGTTTTTTTTGCTAGAAGGAGCCGGGGATCGAAACGGCAACCTTCCGTTTGTGAGGCGACCGCTCTACCTCCTGAGTTATACTGCCGAGCTATACTGCCACCCTTATGTACAGATGACTGACCTGTAGGGCGGAAGGATATAGTTAAAAAACAAATCATATTTTGCAACTATTTTATGCAGATATTGCAGTTTCAATATGAATCACTATTTGGTGGGAGTGATTATTTTTGCATCACAATTTGAATTTGCACTGAAAAAAAAGATCACTATGCCTTTTCATTTGTTGGGGTCTGTACCAAACAAACATGTTTTCTTTCATCTGGAGAAAAGACTTGTCTCTCTACCGACCGGTCTGACCTGCTCTTACTCTGACCTGTCTCCACTGAGCTGTCTCTACTGCACTGTACGGCGGCTCAGAGATAGCTTCCACAGTCAGGCCATCAGGCTGCTGAACAAGGGTGTATAGCATATAACAATGTATATTTGATTACATTGATTTATATATATTGCTCTTTTTCTGTGCTAATATATTGCATTTTACATATGCACTTTTGTATTTTTATATATTTTACTTTATACAGTTTGTATTTTTTACTTATTTTTTATTCTATTATTTTAATTTGTATAACTGCTGTCTGTCCCATTGCTTATACTTGTATAACTTTGATGTGACAATAAACTTGACTTGACTCCTGCTCCTCTTAGGACGACATGCACATCGTGATCCGCAAGCAGCTCTCCAGCACGGTGCCCAAGTACAAGCGCATCGGCATCATCGGAGCCGTCATGGTGGTGGGCAGCATGGGAGCCAGCCGGTGAGGACGCCTCCTGTCAAAACCCTGTGTAGTCAAGTCAACATTCAAGTGCAATGGAATGCTCACTCCCCATTCACTTCCGCAGTATGAATTTCCAAAACAATGCTCTACTATCCTAAATGATACTATGCTATACTATGCAATACTACACTATATAATACTATACTATACTAGTACAACAACACTTTATACTACATGCTATATACTATTCTATATACTTTAAACAATATACTATAAACAACACTATATACTATAAGCTATATACTATACTATATACTTTAAACTATACTATAAACAACACTATGCTATAACAATATTAAACACAATAAAAAAGAACAATAAGAACAAAGGAACAAACAAGGAGCTAATGGGTGCAAAAAAAAGCATTTCAAGTGACTGAAGTGCAGCTCTGTAGTGAGTGGTAGCCGCATCTTAAATAATACAAGTACAGAACAGTGCAACAACCGCCATGTCTAAACACACCATTATGTTTTGGCTTATTTTTTTCCGTGTCCTTGTTTTTCCTCTCAAGGCCCAAAGCAGACGGTTCCCAAGGTGGGGCGTTACCCCAGGAGACCTACAGACAGGTGAACGTCACGCAACAACACACACACACACACACACACACACACACACACACACACACACACACACACACACACACACACACACACACACACACACACACACACACACACACACACACACACACACACACACACACATTGTTGTTAACTGTCGGTGTACTTTACCCAGGGGTCCTACGGAAACCTTAAAACGCCTTTAGAAGGAATTGAATTAATTAATCTACAAAATAAGGCTTTAATTAGTAGACAATGCAGTCTTAAAGCAATCTTTTAAAAGTCTTAAACATGCTAAGACATGGGAAGTAGGATGTTATAAAAAAATTGTTTTGTTGACAGCAATTCAAAATTGCAATTATTAACAAAAGAATAATTGGTGACAGATACGTTTTTAATTTGTGGAGTCATGACATCACACAGATCAGGAGAGTGGAACCAAAAACATTTTTATTCAATGAAGTAGATCATTTAACCTGTTCACTGGACCATTAAACTCAAGTTACATCTTACAATATACATGGATAAAATTGTCCCTAAACGTAACATCACATCAAAGTAATTGATGTGTTTTTCTTAAATTTTGGTTATTGTAAAGTTGGTTCTGTGGCATTAAAAAAGCAAAAAGTCTTAAATGTAAGACTTGCCTTAAGCTGTGGGAACCATGTTACTATCACCATCGTGTTTGTGGGTGTGTGGGTGTGTGTGTGTGTGAGTGTGTGGGTGTGTGTGAGTGTGAGTGTGTGCTGTGGTGTGGTTGCAATTCTTAGTGTTAATTAGAATTCTGGGGTTAGAGTAACAGACTCTGTGTGCTGATGTGTGTCTGTGTCCGCTGCCACGCAGGTGACGGCCCTGCTGGAGCTGGTGCAGGCCTGCAGCGACGGCTCCCCCGATGCGGCGGCCCTCTGCTACGATGAGCTGGCCAACCTGGTGCTCACCGCTACCCTGGACCCTCTAGTGCAGGTGTGCATCTCAGGGGCAGAACAACGCACAACAGGCCTCTACGTTGAACTCAAGTGACCTCCCTCCCCCCCCCCCCCTTATTCCTCCTCTAGCAAAAATCTGAAAATACAGTGACTGATTAGGACCTAGTTTTTAATACCGTAGGATTAAATATTATCATACAAATGTAAAACTGTTATGTTATATTTTATAGTTGTTTTTTTTACCCTCCTCCCCTGGGAGTGTATGATTTCACTGTATAGGCTATATGAAGTATTTGTAAATGAATCTCTTGTTTCCTAATTTAAACTGGGGGGAAAGTACAAGTTGCGTCACATACAGGCACGACCTGCATGTGACGCAACTTGTTTGTACTTTCCTCAGGAGTGGATCGGCAAGAGTGTGCTGGAAGACTTCCAGGATGACTTTGTGGTGGATCTCGGTCCGCAGATAACAGGGTGCGGCTCCAGACAACATAAATACATGTCATTTACACACACACACACACACACACACACATCCTCTCATAAGAATAAGAAAATATTTGGGGTGCTGATTCAGCGAGAGAACGGACTCTATTATTATTAGTGCTGATTCAGCGAGAGAACGGACTCTATTATTATTGTTATTACTATGTTTGTTGTAGCTCCTTCCCCCTCCCGGCCAGCGTGGTGTACAACCTGGACGAGGACGAGAGTCAAGGGGGAATCGCTGTCAACCTGCTCCCCCTGCTGGCCAGGGAGCTGCAGCACAGGGCCGAGTCCTGGACCCAGAGGGACAAAAGGGTCAAAAAGTCAGTCGCCGTACCTAATTATAAATCACTCAAATAAATACAAAAATTCCCATCTTTATTTTTACTGTATACTTTATAAAAGAGGTGTCTGGTTGGTGTTTTGTCACTGCAGGCTGGTTTCCCCTCTGTGTCTTGCTCCGTTCTTCCGGCTCCTGAGGGTGTGTGAGGAGAAGCAGCACCAGGGAGACCTGGAGGAGATAGACGCCCTGCTAGGTCAGCTGTGTTTCAGTGGTCCTCATTTTAGCTGTATTGAGCGTGCAGGTGCTACGCAAGGACACCTACCTACAGCCTAGGTAGACCGTGGACTTTAAGGGGGGGGTTTGAACCCAAAGTGTGTGTGTGTGTGTGTGTGTGTGTGTGTGTGTGTGTGTGTGTGTGTGTGTGTGTGTGTGTGTGTGTGTGTGTGTGTGTGTGTGTGTGTGTGTGTGTGTGTGTGTGTGTGTGTGTGTGTGTGTGTGTGTGTGTGTGTGTGTGTGTGTGTGTGTGTGTGACAGGTTGCCCCCTGATACTGACGGATATGGGTGTGGTGGATACAATGGAGAGCCTGTCGAAGGCAGAGAGAGAGTTCATCTGCACGCTGCTCTTCCACTCCATCAACTGGTTCCGAGAGGTAACTCAAAATAATCAATAAAATATAATCTATTTTCTTTGGTTTGTTGGGCATGATTGGAATTAACATGTACCGGTGAACGCGTTTCTCTTATGCACCCCCTGCAGGTGGTGAATGGCTTCTGTCGACTCAAAGAAACCGAGATGAAAATGAAAGTGATGACCCGCTTGCAGAACGTCGCCTACCTACAGATGCTGTTGGAGAAAGCGCTGGCGGGTGGGGCTGTCAACAAGATGCGCCTTGTGATGTGAAATAAGCACAGAGATCCCTCACCCAGGGACGGCTGGATACAAATGCATTTTGCACCGTCAAAAACCGACACTGACACTGTTCTGTGTAACTACAATACTGTGTTGCATCAATACTACAATACTTAGTTACGTATGTTCACATCACACCGCACATTTGTATGTATATATATTTTCTTATTTGCACTACTGTACACAAGGCCACTGCAATATGTATGTATACAATTGTACTTGCATTTGGCCATTTTAAACCAGTTTATTTAGTTTAGTTTAGTTTTCAAATCATTTATATATTTTCCATTGCTGTTGTGTGTAAAAAAAAAAAAAAAAAAGTGAGGACCGTGAGGATTGATACACAATTACGTTGTGCTTGTACAAGGAAAATGAAGACCTATCTAACTCTAAGATTCTGGTTTTGGTTCAGTAACCCCGGGCTACATTCCACCTCTCGCCAACTTTGACGGAGACTCATCCGAAGGGGTTGCCGTTCCCAACTCTGCCGCTCTGCCCAACAAGACCAAGAAAGGTGAGGGGGGGTGGGGGGGAACCATACACACTCACACACAACCACTTCTACATGGGTAGAAAAACCTACCGGTATGGCTCAACATACACGGTGATCCGATGCGGATTTGGTTAACATCTCCTCATTGTATTAGAAGTACCTGTCGATCAAGCGTTTGATGCGCTGATGTTTACGATTAGATTTTTACGCAGAATGTCCTTTGTTTATCATTTTTTCGTTTTGTGTCTTCCCTGAGACGGGACAGGTAAGAAGAGGAAAGGCTCCAGCAAGGTCTCCCCAGACGGCAGCTCCGCCGTGGAGGAAGGCACTGAGGCAGAAGACACCCAGCAGGTGAACCCTTCAATAATCCCCAAGCTCTGCAAAAACCGCCACTAAGTTGTTTTGGTTGTTGTTACGTGTAGTCCAACAAAATGTGATGAAGTGCAGACGTGTGACTGAAGTCCTCCCGCGCAGGAGCAACCGGAGAAGGAGAAGGAGAAGGAGAAAGAGAAGAAAGAGGAGAAGGAGTCCAAGCAAGGCATCAGTCTGGCGGGCTACAGGCCCTTCTTCAGGGAGCTGGACATGGAGGTGCTGAGCATGCTGCAGTGCGGCCTGCTCTCCCGCTCTGTGTTGGACACGGAGCTCCACACCAAGGTACCTTCCCCCACCGGCAGGGTCGCAACCAAAGCACCAGACACGGTGAATGGCGGCGACACTGAATCAAACAAACCGGTTCTTCATTTCCACCTCGGGAGCAGATTTAGAATGCCTTATTGTTATTTTACAAGGACAACAACATTTTGTACCAATCCTCACGGTCACTCGGACAGCTATTAAAATATATAAATTATTTTTAAAAAGTAAACAAAATGAACAGGTAAAAAAACAAAATTGCCATATTATTGTTTATATAGATAAGATAAAGATAAAGATGTTTTATTGGCCACAATGGAATGCTTACTCATTCCCTCCCGCTGTATGAATTTTTAAAACAATATATATACTATAAAACGATATACAATAAAAGGGAACATAAAAAGAACAGTATAGTGAGGATGATATTTACATATATACTGTACATGTATACAAATTAACCAGTTCATAATTTCCACTCTATGGTCCTTGATACACGGGAGAAATGTGTGGATTGTACATCTAGATTGTGTCTAGACTACCTTCCGCGGGTAGTGTCCAAACGTTCCAACCTTTGCCAGCCATCTAAACAGAACACATTTCTCTTTGTGTCAGGATCTCTTCATGGCTGCTTTCAATTCGCGTTCAGAGGCGCTTGTTGTAGTTCAGACTGGTCGTGGTTTCAGTGGGTAATATTAAGCAAGTGTGGCCAGACATCGGTACGTTTCAGTCGGCTGTGATGTGGTGTGGGGGCAGTAGCTCAGTGGAGGACTTGTCTCGGGAGCCGCAGGTCTCCCGAGGTCGTCGGTTCAAGACCCCAAAACACAAGGTAACTGCATAAGTGCCCTTGAGCAAGGCACCCCCTACACTGCACCCCGGGCGCTTAAAATAGCTGCCCACTGCTCCTTGTACTAGGATGGGTAAATGCAGAGAACTATCGGCGGCAGTATAGCTCAGGAGGTAGGTTGCTGGTTCGATCCCCGGCTCCTCCTAGCACAAAAACTGTCGAGGTGTCCTTGAGCAAGACACCCTCACCCTAACTGCTCCCCGGGCGCTGTATAAATAGCTGACCGCTGCTCCTAATACTAGGATGGGTTAAAGAGAAATTGCAGAGAAATTCTGTACACTGACAAATTTGAATTATTATAATTATGTTGTTGTTGTTGTGAAGGTGCGGGAGGAGGTTCTGCTGGGTCCTGCAGAGCTGCTCTTCCTGCTGGACGACATGCAGCGCAAGCTGGAGTTCTTCCTCACCGCCGCTCCGGCCAAGAGAGCCCCCTTCCTCAAGGTATGAAGAACCACTGCTATCTGCCATCATATTTTTTTTAGAGGTTGTGGTGGCTTTAAAATAGTGATCATTTTGGTGCTGAAGCACTGTGGTGTAAGGTGGGGTGATGATTTGACCCAGTGTTCAACGTGGTGACTGTGCAGAGCCGGACAGACAAGAGCGTGGGCTTCTCCCACCTGCAGCAGAGGAGCCCCAAGGAGGTGGCCTCCTACTGCATCCAGCTGCTGCCCACCCTCTGCTCCCACCTAGAGAACTGCCACAACCACTTCCAGGTACACATATACATGCACACACACACACACACACACACACACACATTAGCATATGCACACGTGTGTGTTTGGCGTTCTCTCACCGCTCTCTGCTGGCGGTCTCAGACTACGCTGCAGGAGAACAACGGCGTGGTGGACGGTCCCGCCACGGACCCCCAGGAGCACCTCCTCCTGTGCTCCGCCTACCAGCTGCTCCTTCAGGTCCTCAACACCACCTTCAGCTGGTGAGCACTAGCCACACCAGCTGGCAAGGAGGGGAGGAGGGAGGGAGGGGGGGGACCACGACCATTCGTAGGAATTCATACTGCGGGAGGGAATGGGGAGTGAGCATAACGTTGTATTTCGTTAATTAAACACCTTGAATCTTGAATTGCAGATGTGTTGCAGGAAGGAGGTCTGTTCGTAAACAATAAATGACTTGACTGTTAGAAGGTCTCTAGTGAAACGACGGGTATTCTGGACATGATCAAGACATATTTTGAGCTGTTGTTCATGCGGGTTGGTTTTGACATCTTCCCAGTGTGTTTGTATCTCAGCCCTTTAGAGCTCTTGTGAATTTTGTTTGTTTGTTGTTGTTGTTGTTGTTGTTATTTGTTGGATGCGTCAGGTCTGGATTCTCCCAGCCGGGCCACCGTAGTTTGCTGAAGAGTGCCCTGGGTATTCTGGCTAGCCGGCTCAAAGAAGGAGGGCCTGAGCTGACCCTGGAGCAGCTCGTTCAGTAAGTGGCCCAGCAGCCAATCAGATCTTTACATCAGTGCAAGTGACTTCTTGGATATCTGAGTGAAATGTGTTTTATTCATGTTCCCCCCCCCCGTCGTGTTGCCTTGTCTCTTCTTGTGTAGACACAGCTTCGAGTACCTGCTCAACTTCCGCAGCACGGTGCCGAGGCTGAGCGTGGCTCTCGGTCTCTCCCAGCTGCTGTCCACCGTGTCCGAGAGGGCGGGCCACACCACGGCCTACAGGGAGCAGACGGGTCAGTATTAACACCCGTCTGGCTGTGCTCTCCCCGTCCACTGCCGTGATAACTAAAAAGGCATTTTATCCCTGTGTGTTTCATCCAGCCTCGCTCGCACGCAGCTTCCTGAGCCAAGTGTGGGTGACCGCCACCGGGGAGCGGGAGAAAGGCACCAAATTCAACGAGGGCCTTCAGACTCTCCTCAGGTGTGTGTGTGTGTGTGTGTGTGTGTGTGTGTGTGTGTGTGTGTGTGTGTGTGTGTGTGTGTGTGTGTGTGTGTGTGTGTGTGTGTGTGTGTGTGGTGTGTGTGTGTGTGTGTGTGTGTGTGTGTGTGTGTGTGTGTGTGTGTGTGTGTGTGTGTGTGCGTGCGCGCGCGAAACATAAACCAGCACATGATCATATCGCCTGTACTGTAACTCGCCACAGACTTGTGGCCTGACCCTCTGATCTTTGTTAAACATCCATAGAGAAAATTATGCTTATGAGCCAAAAACGTACACACTTACATAAACATAAACCCTATGGCGTCTCTGCCGCAGTATCTACCTGGAGCACGTGGACGACGTGCTGAAGGCGGTGGAGGAGATAACCAGGGACGGGGTCACTGAGCTGCTCAACGCCGCCAAGGATGCCAGCTCCCAAACCTGGCCTACCCTCAACAGGCGAGAGTCTTTATCGCCGCATCTCTGCTCTGTCAGCACTGCCTGGCGTTGTAGAACACCTCTTCCCTGTGGTTGTTGTTGTTGTTTTGGATGTTGTCTGTTAAGCCCTCTTTGTGTGTGTGTGTGTGTGTGTGTGTGTGTGTGTGTGTGTGTGTGTGTGTGTGTGTGGCTGCAGGCAGACGTTCCTGGTGTTCTACAAAGGGATGCTGGGGGAGCTGGAGAAGGCCGTGAGGAAGATCCCTGCCGGGAAGATGAGTGACAGCAGCGAGGTAACGCACCGGCGCTTCTGCTTGGGGGGGGTTAACCCTTTTTTTTATCAGGCGTGCGGACGCCAAGCACGTCCTCGACTTGGGCGCTACAGGTGGCTATTTTCTTTTAAAAGTCATCAGAATCCGATCAGAATGCCTTTATTGTCATTGTACAAAGTACAAAGGATATTGTCCAGCAATCCTTTTCGCAATCCAGCAAAAGACACTCTTACAAACAATACATAATATAAATTATGTAAGAAGATAACTAAACTAAATGAAATAAACAGGTTTGAATATGGCCATAAAAATATTTAATATATACATTTGTTTCTACTCTACATTAAACCCCAGACATTACCACTAACTGTGTTTTTAATGTCCTCCCTAGAAACAACCAGCTAGGCATGCCAGCATGCATAATGTATCTTGTGTATTATTGTTTGATTTCTATTGTGTGTATATTTTGTTCTAAGTTATTATGTGTATAAGTTGTTTGTTCTGCTCCTCCCACCCAGAGCCAGAGTGAGAAACTGCTCACCTGGAACCTGGCGGTCAGAGACTTTCACATCCTGGTCAACCTGGTCAAGGTACTTGACATCTCCCCTCAACACCTGTATACCAGTTTGTACCAGTAATGGTCCCAGGGGGACTTGTGCTGTAATGTTCATATGGAGGCACACTCCTTCAAGAGGAGATTGTTGTTTGTTGTACAAAGTCCATCAGCAAAGGCTCTGTTGATCAGCTGATCCGGTTCTTTCTGTAAACCTAATTGAGTTGCTCCACGTGCCTCCCTTGCACCACCGCAGCACTCAACTCAGTGGCTGATTGGCTATCCACTGCCGGAATCAGCATCCCAACGTCCAATCACATTTGATTATGTGAACATGAGCTCACCCTCCTCTTGCTTATTTGTTTTCACGGCCGCTGAAATCCAGCTGCAGGTGTAGCATATTGCCGTGTAAAGTCTAATTGCAGAGGGCTATAAGGTATAAAAATACCTACCCTCATATGCTGCCATCTGTTGCAATAACTTTCCACTGGTGTCATAATTTCTGGGACACTGGTGCCTCTGTGGTGTCCTGTGGCATACTAGCCACGCTCCAGTTTCAGATAATGTATATAACGCATATATTATTGTAATGAGACCAACATCTTTCAGTCGCCATCAAAGCGGTTCTGGCAAACTGTCCGGCGCCTTTAGAAGGGGGAAGCAGGGATCCATCCAAGCTGTTAACCGTAAGGGTGGGACACTGCTTAGTGTCCGGTGGAAGGAGCACTTTGAGAAACTCCTTAATCCAACTAACCCACACTCTACAGTAGAGGCAGAGCTGGAGGATGATTGACAGCAAACATCAATCTCCCAGGAGGAAGTCACTGCGGTAGTTAAACATCTCCACAGTGGCAAGGCCCCAGGGGTTGATGAGATCTGTCCAGAAATGCTGAAGGCTCTCGGTGTTGAGGGGCTGTCGTGGATGAAACGTCTTTTCAACATAGCGTCGAAGTCTGGGACAATGCCTAAGGAGTGGGAAATGGGGGTGGTGGTACCCCTGTTCAAAAAGGGGGACCAGAGGATGTGTGCCAATTACAGGGGTGTCGCATAACTCAGCCTCCCTGGAGAAGTCTACTCCAAGGTGCTGAAAAGGAGGGTTCAGCCGATAGTCAAACCTCAGATTGAAGAGGAACAATGCGGATTCCGGTCTGGTCGTGGAACTGACCAGGTTTTCTCTTTTGCAAGGATCCTGGAGGGGGCTTGGGAGTATGCCCCTCCCCTATATGTGCTTTGTGGGCAGACCAAGGTACAGGTGGGGTGATTACATCACCACGCTGGCCTTGGAATGCCTCGCGATTTCCCAGTAAGAGCTGGTCAATGTTGCCAGGGAGAGGGAAGTTTGGAGTCTCCTGCTGAAGCTGCTACCTCCACGACCCCACTCGCGATAAGCAGTAGACAATGGATGGATGGATGGAGTCTGCATCCCTATAGCTCTGTTTACTAGCAGGTGCAATCCACAGACATTAAAACAATCTAAAAGATGATGCCATTAAGAGACGCAATGTCGATTACATTGTATTTGTATAGTGCTTTCTAAATACTTTCACACACATGTTTTCCATAGGTCAGAAATGTCCTAAATACTTTCACACACATGTTTTCAATAGGTCAGAAAAGTAACATCATCAAAGTGTATAGTAAAAATATATCGGTGCTCATGAAGTCACATTAAACCGTAATGTTGACTAACCATCTGGATGATGTCGCCACAGGTGTTCGACAGCAGGCCCGTTCTCAATGTGTGCCTTAAGGTGAGTGGATCGCGTGTGGCCAATCAGATTCCACGATTTCAGTGCTATCTGTAGAGAGCCCGACTGTTAACTGTAACACTCTGTTACTGTTAAGTTTGGCCGTCTCTTCCTGGATTCTTTCCTGAAGCTGGGGATGCCCCTGCTGGACTACAGTTTCAAGAAGCACAAGGTACACACACACACACACACACACACTGCTCATCAAATATGGGTGTGCCAGTCTCATTCACATACTGGCCAAATTAAAATGAAATGAAAAATTTGAAAATTGGATTCTTCTGTATTCTTTCATTCTGAATGACTTCTTCGTTTGTAATGAAGAAATGACAACCTATTTTTCAAACTACTGTAGCATAAAGCAAAGAAATATGATATATATGTCTTCTGAACCATTTCTGTCCCAGTAAAGTTCTAGATGCCAATCAGTGAAGACATTGCTGCAAGTTGCATGGAAAATACAGGGTTCCTGAAATGGAAAATGTGTATGAACCTTGGAAATAAAGGTAAAACAAACGTGTGTGTGTGTGTGTGTGTGTGTGCGTGTGCATCTGTGTGTGTGTCAGGAGGATGTCCAGAGCCTACTGAAGACTTTTCAGCTGAGCACCAGACAGCTTCATAACCTTTGTGGCCACTCAAAGGTATCTATCCGAACGTATACCACCAAGCATTGCTAAATACTTGAACCTGATTGACCAGATGTTGGAAGAAGCGGTGGTGGTGGTTAAATAGTCTATCAGTCGTATCACCACGCCTCTGGCCGTCAGCTACAAAACATCTGTAATATAAACTCATTGGGAGCAATTGTACCTGTCAATGCAAGTCTTTTAAAAGTGTTTTGTTTCTGTCCCTTGAGGGGCTCGGACTGTTGTTGTTGTTATTATTATAAGTGACAGAGATAGGTGTCTGACAACATGATGGAAAGGATTTGTTATTGTGTCTAACCAAGCCTTGCTCTTAAGGAGAAGTATCGCTCTGAACGTCTGAGCGTTGAGTTGTTGCAAGAAGAGAATGTAGAGTGAGAGTGGGAGAATTGAGTGCCAGCGAGAGTTTGTTGTGTTGGACTACACAGAAAGAGTGTAGCTTTGTGTTATCTCAAATATTTTCAAAGCTATGGCTCCTTGAGTGAGATGTTGGTTCGACACAATAACAAAAACAGATCGGATCAAGCGAAAAGGTAAACACAAAGTTATATTTCTCTGTACGGATCCCTTCCGTAATGTTGTCAGACACGTGACACCTGAGCCTGTCAATGGCAAAAACAAGCACTTTTAGAGGACCTACATTAACGGGCGTATTTATAAATGTGTTACGGCTAACGGCCGAAGCGCTCTGAATCAGTACTTTACCAAATTCAAAAATCATTGGTTTCGTCAGACTGAATTTATGCAAATTTTTAATGCGGAAGTCACTGTATTATTATTTTTTACTACAAACATAATTTCAGGCTTAGGCTGTGGACACTGGGGAGTCGTCCACATCCTAACCACTATGGGGGGGGGGGGGGGGGGAGGGGGGCAGGATGGTGTAGTGACAACAATAACATATATGTTTATTGTGCCCAGATCCATCAAGACATGAGCCTGACCAATCACGTGCCGGCCCTGAAGAAGAGCCTGGAGCTGTTCATCTACCGTGTGAAGGCCATGCTGATACTGAACAGCTGTCAGGAGGCTTTCTGGATGGGCAACCTGAAGAACCGCGACCTGAAGGTGTACCTCAGCGCTGTTACCCCATGAGCACGCGGCGCGTTACATGATGCTACATCACGAACGACGTAAAGTATCTGTCCCAATGGGTGCTGGAGACTTAACACGTACTGTATCTGTTCTGTAGGGCGAAGAGATTCTCTCTCAGCAGGCCCAGGAAAGTGAGGAAGAGGAGGAGGAGGAGGAGGAGCAAGCCGAGGATGAGGTGCGTTCACTTTTTGAATCGATAATGACTTTCTGTAGTCACATGTAAAAATGCAATTGTTTCCTTTACCTTCATGGATATTCTGTTGTATAGATAAGCATGAATGGAAAGCAACTGCAGTAAAATAGCAGTTGTGAATGAACCGATGCATTGTGAGAACTCCGTTTCAAGGTCCGGCCAACTGCCTCCTTGGGACAATCACCAAGGTTCCTTGTAACTGGATAAGTCCAGACTGTTATACAGATTGTGGTTTTAACTGGTGGTTGAAACTGAACTGAACTCAAAGGGGAATCTGTGGGAGGCACCTGGTTAGATAAGTTTACTGTTGTAGTGTAAGCTAATCATTGCTTGCTAATGCAATGTGAAGTTTTAGTTAGTTTAGTTTTAGTTATTTTCTTTTTTGGACATTTCTTTTGTATTGACCTATTCCAATACAATTTATTAAATTCATGCAATCCATTATAGTGTGAAGTACTGTGTGCTTCTTTCAGGACCAGCAGAGTGATTCCGGGGGTAAGGAAAGGGAGGTGGGTGAGAAAGATGGAGATCAAGATGAAGACATCACAGATGACTCAGACTAAAACTTTCATTTAATTTTTAATTAAAATTGTATAAAGGCAGCCCAGTTGGCACAAAAGGTTGTAAGAGCGTGTCGTGTTAACACTGCTAAATAATTGTACATTTAATTAAAACTGTGACCATAAATCCCTATTTTAAGTTTATGTATATGTTTTTCATGTTTCCAGTTTGTTACACTATTAAAAACAAATGTTTGTTCAGCCAAATAAAATACAGTTTATTGTCATATATGTAGATGTTGGTCATCACAGAAATCCTACAGAATCATTAAAATACACCAAACTGACTTTGATCCATCAATCCATTTCCATCCAGGTTGTTGATACTGAACGCTTCATAATTACACTTCAAGCAAATACATAACAATTTACAGTAGCCTTTATTTTCATATTATATTTATATATTGTCTACTATTGTATTGCATGTTCATGCACATTTTGTCAAGCTAAATGGCTTCAAATCTAATCTTTAAATCATCAAATGGTTGTTATTATCCAATGTAAATAATAATACTGCGCAGTGCACTCCCACCTCACTATTGACTGGGTGAAATATTTTAATCACAGCATTATACACAGCGTTATATTGTGCAATGGGTAAAACCAACGCATGGGGGACTTATTAATCAGGACTAAAACATTTGTGATATTCAATTATTGTAATACCTTATAATACATTATATAACGTCAAAACGTTAATCTTAACATTTATGTCCGCATTCATTTTATCTTAGTTTTGGGTGTTTAAACTATCATACATCTAAAATGTGTATTGCCAGAAGACCCCCCCTGAGTCGAAGTCGAATGGTCTATTCGGGAAGCGTGTTTTTGTGTTTGGGGAAATAAACATGAGATTTGGCTTCTCGATAACACATTTCTCCATTGTTATCTGGCACCAGAACTGGGACATTATTTATGTACACTTCAGTGGTAAAATATACGTGTATATATATATACATATATATATTTGTCAACCGAGACACCGGGCGCAAATTCATTCAGGACAGACTGTCGACATAGCGTACCTGAATCCCAGCAGAACGTTACAGAGTAGGGCTATTCTGTTATCATTTGGTAGGCGACAGTGCCGCACCATTGCCTTGAGAAACAATGTCTGACTTTGTTATCTTACTTTTGATATTAATTCTCGTTGTGTGTCTGATTCTGACAGTGGGGGGATTTGTCCTGTACTCTGGTCTCATCGCCGATGTCGTTATTAAGACGGGGTCACCTCCTATCAGAAATGTTGTTATTGCCTATAAATTCAAGGAGGGGTCGTACGGAGACTGTGGTGCACTTTACACAGAGAGTCGCAGCATCGGACCAACGCTGAGTAACATCGGTATATTCTACGATGACCCCAAGCAGGTGAGGTCAAGATGCTCAAGATGGTTCACTGTGGCCCCTGTTTGCTGTTATTCTGTTGTTGTTGTTGTTGTACGACCGTTACAAAGAAAGAAAATGCACACGCAACCTTCCATTCACTTTGGTCATATTTGTAGCTGACAGTTATGAAGACTTCACCATTGGTGTAGGCCGTATCAAATAAAAGTAGGGATCATTGCAAAAACTATTGATCGCACTATCATGTCATGTGTAATGCATAAAAGCTCTTTGTCATAACATGTAGGCCAAAAAGGTGTGTTCAACTGGTGTAAATCGTCGACATCATTTTAATTCAGCACAATCGCTAAAGGCTGGAATAATCACTGCAGCTGAAAACCTCCTTGAACGTTGAATAATGTCAGCTGTTCTTTGCCACGTTGCACTGTTATTCCCCTTCTGTCATTTCTCCTCTTCAGTGTACATTGGCAACAGACCGCAACAGGCCCAGTGACTAACACAACATTTTCCAGTGAAGTCCAAGCAGGGCACATCTTAATACTTGGGTTGGCGTTTTTCAGAAATCCTTGTCCCAAATCCCAATACATGAAAGTAGTGTGCTTAATTTGAAGCAGAAAGAGATTTTTGTACATATAAACGGGTCATTCATTAGATATCTCGGTGTTCTGGCACACCAGTCTATCACATGAGTTCTGTTTAGTCAACAAGTGTCAGCTGCCAAAGGCTTGACTTGTGTCAGTCTGAAGAGTACGAGAATTACACAAGTGTGAAACAAAATGTCAAAATGTCTTAACTTGTTTGTTTACATTTTGTCCTTTTGTATCAACCATCCACGAGCAATTGGTGCCCAGTGTTGTGACGTGGTGTGATTTTAGATTTGATTCGGTGAACAAAAGTTGAAGAATGAAATGCCAGGGTACTTTCCATGACAACATTTGCCCCAGTGTGTTTGTGTTGTGTCACAGTGTAAAATGGTAGATTGAGTTAGGCCATCTGACACGCCATATGGTTTAATAGCTTATAGCATTTGCATCAGTGTGTGTGTGTGTGTGTGTGTGTGTTGAATGCAAGCGCCACGTGTTGGGTGTTGTAGCTGATCGTCATCTCACCATCCATGTGTCCTAATGGCTTCTGTGGCCCACCGGGTAGCTGTTCATTGGGAAGTGTTCCAAATACATTACTCTCTTTGTTATTGCCTCATAACGGCCATAGGGTTTTGCTTGCTCTGCAAATGCCCAATTTTATGACATCATCATCTCCCCTCTTGCTAGTGTATCCTGCAGCAGTTATTTTAGGGCTCAAGGATTTAAATGGAAACGTTTGCTTTGAGTCACCAGGCCAGTGGTACCAGCATATAATCGAAGGTCCATTGGTTATTTTCTTAACAACCTTAGAGAATACCATCTATGTATTATCACCAGTTGATCAGTTGTTACTTGTTATTATTGTAGTAGTTATTACATACGTGTTTTGTGATTTCTGGTCTGTGGATTGTACAAACTAGCAGATTCCACTGTGTCTCTTGGTGCCCTGGAGCCCAGGAAGCTGTCTTAACAATGACCAACTAGTTTAATAAGAGAGGGTGTTGGTAGGCATCCACCACAATTAACTTGTCAGTCCCTGACCTCTGCCTGCCTAAGGGCCACTGTCCTCACAGCTCCCCCTGCTTTGCTCTGTGGAGGGGGGGGGGGGGTCCTCCAGCCAAACAACTAGTAATTACATAACCAATACATTACTTTGTACAAAGAGTAATGTAGCACTTCACTGGAGTAAGTTACATATACACCAGTGACAAGAGGAAGAACCCCTACAATTGCTTCGGGTAACGACACCAACAACGATAGAAAATGTATATACAGTACAGAAGTCAATATTATTTAGGATGATGTTATTTGTTTAGCTCATAAATAATATACCTCATGTATATCTCACAAGGATACTTTATTAATCAGTAGCCTTCTCAGTTAACTTTTTTTTGTTTATAATACGGTTTGCCTGCAATACACCGGTGACCACTAGATGGCATGATTGGCACGGTTGCGGGAGTTCAAATGGAGGCCGTGGATCAAAGAAAGGTGCAAAATCCACATGCATGTTATCACTATTCAATACGCGTCATGCAAAAATAAATAAAACGGCTAAATATATTTAGCAAAAAGTGGCGTTTGTGTTATGAATACATGTTACCCCACCTGTTTGTTACAGCATTGATAGCCTTGGTTTAAGTGGAAGGCCTGTATAACCACGTGTACATTTGTATTTGACAAGTCAGGTGAGAAGACCCCAATCTTGAAAAACGTGGACCGTGTGTTCAATATTAATTCGGTAGTTGGATCGTCTCCATGGCGCTTCTGTGGGGTTTGTCTGTAGCATATGTGTGCATAGGCATGTATGCATTTAGACAAGTCATGTATTTTTATGCTCCTTAATTGTGTTAGCTAGTAGTGGAATTGAGTTATTGCATTCAGTGTTCGAATTTAACCTTGTGCTCTCATTACCATGTAGGGCACAATGGCGTTCTTCATGTAAAAGTAAAAGATAGAAAGGATTCTTGGGTAGACTTTGGTTAGGTATCTCTAAGATTAATCCTGTGGCAGAAAAGCCCAACATTTCGGATCACAGTGAGTTTATAACGATGATGATGATGATGATAATAACACGTTCAGTTTTTTTTTTTCGATTCCAAAGTGAAGTGAATGTTTTGTGCAGTGCTCCTAGCAGCAATCATTGTCCCCCTACAAGGAGGCTTGTCAAATTAAATGATGATGAATTATCATCTACCTTATTATAAACCTTTGGAGTGACCACTCATTGAGGCTACCACCGGAAAATAAGAAATAGTTGCTTATTTTTTCCATTCAATCCATCATTCCATCAAACATGCTTTCAATTCATTACACCTGCTGTTAGGACCTTGGGCTTTTAGAACGACGTTGGTCCAGACCAGGTATAGGGGCTGGAGATGGAAATTCATGGTTGAGAAAGCGTGAGTATCTGGTTGTTTTTGGGGGGTTTGTGGATCTGAAAAACCGCCTGCTTGTGCCTTCAACCCCCCCCCCCCCCACCCCCCACCCCCCATGACAAACTGGGGGGGCAGAATGACATGTCACGACGGCCGTGTGCATGGGAGTGGAGGTGAGAGACGGTGAGGACGGGGCGAGGTGTGAGAGAGAGCTGCCGCCGACAAGGGAGAGTGTAAATTGACAGTTGTCTGGTTTACCTCGAGGACACCCACACAAAACCACCCCCCCCTTGCCATCAGGTCTCCTCTGGCTCATCAACAAGGGGAATGGGGAATTAGTCAGAATTTTTAGCAGTTGACTGCCCCCCCCCCCCCCCCCCCTCAGTTAGTGTAGTGGACGGCCACATGGAAGTGTTGTCTCCATGTTTTTCTTTTATTATTTTATTTTTTAACAGATGCCAAATGCGATTGGTTAATTTGTGTGTTGTTTTTTTTAAGTCATTCTGAAAGAGTAATGGAGCGCTTCACTGGGGTAAGTTACATATACACCAGTGACAAGAGGAAGAACCACTACAATTGCTTCAGGTAACGACACCAACAACGATAGAAAATGTACAGTACAGAAGTCAATATTATTTAGGATGATGTCATTTTGTTTAGCTCGTAAATAATAATATAATAAAAAAGTATGTTTGTTATTATTTTATTTTTTTAAAAGATGCCAAATGCGATTGGTTAATTAGTGTTTTCTTTTTTTTTTTTTAAGTCACTCTAAACATAACAAGGGTCCAGTAGGGTAACCACTCCAGTAGGGAACCCACTCCAGTAGGGTACCCACTCCAGTAGGGAACCCACTCCAGTAGGGTACCCACTCCAGTAGGATACCCACTCCAGTAGGGTACCCACTCCAGTAGGGCAAGCAACACGCCCACCAGATTGAAGGAAGCTCCATAGCTATCATGTTGCAAAGGAAAGAGCCAGGCCTCACCCCCCCCACCCCCCACCCCCCAACCAATGGCTATTCAGTTCACGTGCTGCACTCTTTCGGCTCCCGCTTCTGCATGAGCAAGAAGTGGAATATGATTTGCAGCTCATTTGGTTTCCTCCCAGACTCTGACCGAAGTGTCGGCTGAAGGAAGGGGAAGACGTGAAACTAACCGAGGAAAACACCTTTGCGCTATTCCCAGTGTCCGCGGCCTACCTGTAGGTATCCTTGGGCGAGATGCCCGCTAGCGATAACACTTCAGCTTAACGAGCAGCTCCTCGAGAGTCAAGACTGGACTCTGGCGTCTGTTTATTAGAGGAAACCCATCTCTTCTTTCCCATTCTGCCTGACTTGAGATGTGAGGGAGGTGCTGTTGTGTGGTGAACCCGCCTCACCAACAATCGTTCCAGGAGAATTGCATGTCCTGCCTCCGGCCTCCTGCAGACCCTCCTCATCCTCCTCTTCCTCCTCAGTAATTATACATGCCAATCCCAGGATGCCACCTGTAATTACTGGGGAGGTCTGGGCACTGCCTGGAGGGACAGAGTCACCACTGCCACTCTGCTTCAGAGAGAGAGAGAGAGAGAGAGAGAGAGAGAGAGAGAGAGAGAGAGAGAGAGAGAGAGAGAGAGAGAGAGAGAGAGAGAGAGAGAGAGGAGAGAGAGAGAGAGAGAGAGAGAGAGAGAGAGAGAGAGAGAGAGAGAGAGAGAGAGAGAGAGAGAGAGAGAGAGAGAGAGAGAGAGAGAGAGAGAGAGAGAGAGAGAGAGAGAGAGAGAGAGAGAGAGAGAGAGAGAGAGAGAGAGAGAGAGAGAGAGAGAGAGAGAGAGAGAGAGAGATCGTTCAGTGTTTCAAAGTTATTTCGGACGGTTAAAGCCGTCTGCAAAATCGATACGAGCCGCCGGGGGGGGTGGGGGAGTGGCTTTACGTGGTCAACTCTTCTGCGTACTTTATTATTTTTCTTATATATATATATATGTATATGTACAGTATGTTTATGTGTACCCCATATGCAGTTGATGGTCCGTTCATTTGCCCATAGATCAGAGTCGTGTGGCTTCATGTCGGTCTATTAGTGCAGCGTTCCACCCGGTGGCCACGCTCTCTCTCCGCTCTGCACGCCCTCCCTACAGGGATCTAACAGTCTCTGTCTCTCTGTCCGTCCGTCTGTCCGTCTGTCCCTCTCCTCTCCTCTCCTCTCCTCTCCTCTCCTCTCCTCTCCTCTCCTCTCTCTCTCTCTCTCTCTCATCCTGAAACACGGCCGATAAAAGGCAGCACTTTTGACCGATTGCTTCCAGGCCTTCTTTCTTCCCAGTCTTCCCCAGTTCTTCACCAATTCAGCCAATGACATCTGCCCCCCCCCCCCCCCCCCCCCCACAGACCACAACAGAAAACCTAGTTTGAGAGACGAAACAGAAGCATCTTACCTGCAAGATTGGAGAGATTACTATTATCTACGTCAAATGGCGTCCAAAGCTACTAAAAGTTGTGTCTATGTAATAGATACCTGTATGTGTAATAGGTCACTGTTAGCCTAGTCTCACAAATCAGACCTTAGGTGGGATATTCAAAGTCTGATGGCGACCTCAATCCATCTGGGGTTTCGAACAGGGTTTTCTGGCCCAGGCTCGGTGCTAGGTCTCCCCCCCCCCCCCGCCCCCAGGAGTTCTGCTATAATGTAGTAGGACTGCGGGATCATTTGTTTTCATATTGTATTCCATTAAAGAATATTTAATTTGTACCTCCGCTGTCGAAGAGGGAGGAGGTTCGGTCTTAGCGGTTGGTTTACTTACGGGGCCGAGGAACAGATCCAGGGGATCTTTTGCGGTGTGACAGAGGTATGCGCTCCACCGAGTGCCCTTTAGTTTCAGTGGTGTTTTGCTGCTCGTTTAACTGGATTGTCCCACTGGTAGCGTTACACTGGGCTGAGTAGTGTGCTGAGCAACCTGAAACTGCGATGGTAAGGTAATCGGCGCACATCCTCGATGCCAGTGCTAAAATGTGGCAGCGTCGCAACGGACGACCAGGCTAGGAGCCTTCGTGGACCGAATGCTGAGTGCCCTAGACACTGGCCGTAATGGGCCAGAGGAGAAAGAGGCCCCTGTAGGTCCCTAGCAGTAGCAGACCAGCGGAGAGAGAGAGAGAGAGAGAGAGAGAGAGAGAGAGAGAGAGAGAGAGAGAGAGAGAGAGAGAGAGAGAGAGAGAGGAGAGAGAGAGAGAGAGAGAGAGAGAGAGAGAGAGAGAGAGAGAGAGAGAGAGAGAGAGAGAGAGAGAGAGAGAGAGAGAGAGAGAGAGAGAGAGAGAGAGAGAGAGAGAGAGAGAGAGAGAGAGAGAGAGTGAGTCAGTCCTCCTTGCACGTGCCCTAATAAAGAAGCTTCTTCCGCTACGGCTTCCTCCTTTTTATTGTTGCATGGTAGAACCCTCATCCATCAAAGGAAGACACCCTTGTATCTCCCAAGCACAAAGAATTGCTTTTGAAATGACTTTCCTCTCCCAACAGGTCTCCTGAGACCTGGCTTAGGGGAGAGTCAGGTGGAGGGGGTTGTGGAGGTATTTGTGAGGGGAGAGAGGGCCCACTTGTGTCCTGAGGGAATCCACTGTGTGGGGGTGGTGGGGGCTACAGTGTGTGGGAATCGGTTGGCATAGTAATGGGGGGGGGGGGGGGGTTGGTTGACTCCTAGGCTCCTATTAAAAATGAATTCAGTCAATTTGTCCCAGTCCTTTGCTTGCTTACAGGCCTGGCGGAGGACGCTGTTGTGGAGTTATTTTCCACAGCTTGCCAGAGCAACTCCACATGTCACCGTCCAATTACCCAGTCAAGATATCCACAGTCTCTTCATTATCCGCCACTCTCCAGCTCTCACGCTTAGGCCAATCAAAATCCACCATCGGAGTTTCTCTTCCTCCCCTGTCAGTTGTACCCCCCTCCCCCCCCACTTCAACACACACACATATGCTCACACCATGGCTATAAGGCAGGGGATCTGCAGTTCAGTTAACGGCTGTCTGGCTTGGACAGCCGTCTGAGAGATGAGAGTTGAGAGATGCTTCCATAACCTCCAGAATATCAGGCGTAAACAAAACTTATTATGAACAGCCTGGGGAGGATCTGTATTCTCGCTCTCGCTCTCGCTCTCGCTCGCTCTCTCTCTCTCTCTCGCCCTTGCTCTCTTCCTTAATTGCCTTCTTCGAGTGGTGGTGGGGTGTAATTTGAGGTGGTAGTAGAGCGCATGAGATGAGATGCAATTGGTGTGTGTAAGTTTGGATCGCGCACTGCATCGCAGAGAGAGAGAGAGAGAGAGAGAACAGCGCTGCCTCTCTCTCTCTTATCAGAGCTCCCCCAGTGTTGACAAGGTCCGGACCAACACACACACACACACTGTTGACAGTCCATGTAGGCTCACCTACATGTCTCACCTTCACGCGTTGACATGAGGAAAATACGTATCTACTATTAAACAGTTGCGGTGTGAGGGTTTGCTACCCTCCGCCCACACCCCCTTCTCTCTCTCCCTCCTCCTGAGCAATTAAGCTGTGAATCACCATGTCACACACACACACACACATACACTTACACTCACAGCGTCACAATTACAGCCAGGTCTTTGTAATCACGGTACAGGGATCGTAAAAGAAGCCATGCTTTACATCGGCCAAGGTTGTCGTTTAAGGTGGGGGGGGGGGGGTGGTGTGTGTGTGTGTGTGTGTGTGTGTGTGTGTGTGTGTGTGTGTGTGTGTGTGTGTGTGTGTGTGTGTGTGTGTGTGTGTGGTGTGTGTGTGTGTGTGTGTGTGTGTGTGTGTGTGTGTGTGTGTGTGTGTGTGTGTGTGTGTGTGTGTGTGTGTGTGTGTGTGTGTGTGTGTGTGTCCGAAAGCACTGACAGATTAATTCCCCGTCGCCAGGATCTAATCTTTTGTTGTGGGCTGTCTGAGCGGGGGGGGTGTCAGGTCAGCATCGCGGCGAGGAAGGACGATGCGATTGTCGCCGAGCGGACGCTGTCACTAGTCGCCACGGCCGCCGCCGGTTATTAGACGTTTAGGAGCCGCCAGGGGTCACACACACACACACACACACACACACACACACACACACACACACACACACCACACACCACACACACACACACCACACACACACACCACATCTCTCCCCATATGACACTGAATCTTGATGCTGATGCAAGATGGCAACAGGGGGCGGGGGGGGGGGATGTGACACTATTTAGTGGGAAACAAGAAAACCACACTCGGCCCTGAGAGTGAGAATTGAGATGGCGAAGATAAGGATGGGTGGAGGTTTGGAGGAGGAGTGGGTGAGGGTGAGGGATGGAGGGAGGGAGGGAGGGATGGTGGGTGGGTTGTGCGAGTACGAAGGGCTTGGGTGGGTTACATGTGCTAATTGCGGGAGGAGCCGAACGGATGGCAGGCAGGGCCGCCATCGAGATCAGGGTGCTGGAACCCATCTGGTGCGCCCCCCCCCCCTCCTCTTCACCCCACCCTACCCCACCTCACCCACTCCTCTGTGGCAGTTTTTTTTTTCCCAACCCCCCCCAAACACTACCACACCGCCAATGTGTGTCACATACACACTCCTCGCAGAACTCCTGACCGCTGCTCCCACCACCACCACCACAGCTGTCTCTGAGAGACGAGAGCCACCTGCTCCAACACACACACACACACACACACACACACACACACACACACACACACACACACACACACACACACACACACACACACACACACACACACACACACACACACACACACACACACACACACACACACACACGCACACACACAGATACACACACTCGCGCTTCTGATGAAGTTGTCTCTTGTTTGTCACACTGGCACCTGTGTGAACACGTTTGGGCAGCTTTGGCCCAATTACACTGGGAGGGCGACCAATGGAGGGAAAAGTCCTGCTGTTGGACGGATCAGGTCACTCTCCTCCCAGCAGTGCCTCTTCCACTCACGAGGTGTGACAGAACACGGGTTCCTCGGTACATTCCCATTCAATGAGAAAGTGTACAACATTGTTGTATAAGGGGGGGGGGGGACGATGACACGTGTGAGCCATGTGACAATGGGAACAGTGTTGCAATTGCTGAATGCTGCTGCCGTCTTGTGTTGACACGATGCCCCTGTTGGGGTATCGTGTCAACACGATTGGGGATAAAAACGGGATACCTGTGTGGGGATATCGGGGACACGTTGAGACTGAATGTTCATTACGTCAACGGACACTGTTTAGTTAATTTTGCGCTAGTGTGATGATGTGACGATGGTGTACAGAAACGGCACTTGTTGTGCTACTGCTCTTGAATTTCCCATGTGGGATGAATACAGTGTTGCCTTATCTAAGACATTATTTAGTAATTCCAGAACCATGAATGTATTGTTGTTGAATTATAATGTGTATATGCTGTAATTCATAAAATGTATTCTTGCTGCTGTCCACGCACTGCTTTAAAAAAAAAAAGTATTATTGTGAGCGAACACGCACACACGCAAACGACGAGGCAGTGCTTCGTTCTCCATCTCTGATCCTCCTCCCTTTCTGTCTTCCTCCTCCTCTCTTCCTCATCTTCCTCATCTTCCTCCTCTTTCCCTCGTCCTCCTCCTCTCTTCCTCATCTTCCTCCTCTTTCCCTCGTCCTCCTCATCTTCCTCCTCTTTCCCTCGTCCTCCTCCTCTCTTCCTCATCTTCCTCTTTCCCTCGTCCTCCTCCTCTCTTCCTCATCTTCCTCCTCTTTCCCTCGTCCTCCTCCTCTCTTCCTCATCTTCCTCTTTCCCTCGTCCTCCTCCTCTCTTCCTCATCTTCCTCCTCTTTCCCTCGTCCTCCTCTCTCTTCCTCATCTCCTCTCCTCTCCCTTGTCTTCCTCCTCCTCCTCATCTCTCCGTTGTCTTCCTTCTCCTCATCTCTACCCCTTCCATCCTCCTCTCTCCTTCGTCTTCCTCCTCCTCCTCTTCCTCTCCCTTGTCTTCCTCTTCCTCTCCCTTGTCTTTCTCCTCCTCCTCATCTCTCCCTCATCTTCCTCCCCTCCTCCCCCACTTCCTCCTCCTCCTCCTCCGCCTCCTTCTCTCCCTCTCTCTTGTCCTCCTCCTCCTCCTCCACCTCCCCACCACCCTCTCCCTCCTCCCTCTCTCTTGTCCTCCTCCTCCTCACCACCCCCTCCCTCCTCCTTCTCTCCCTCTCTCTTGTCCTTCTCCTCCTCCTCCTCACCACCCTCTCCCTCCTCCTTCTCTCCCTCTCTCTTGTCCTCCTCACCACCCTCTCCCTCCTCCTTCTCTCCCTCTCTCTTGTCCTCCTCCTCCTCCTCACCACCCTCTCCCTCCTCCTTCTCTCCCTCTCTCTTGTCCTCCTCCTCCTCCTCCTCCTCCTCACCACCCTCTCCCTCCTCCTTCTCTCCATCTCTCTTGTCCTCCTCCTCCTCCTCACCACCCTCTCCCTCCTCCTTCTCTCCCTCTCTCTTGTCCTCCTCCTCCTCCTCCCTCTCTCCCTCTCATCAGAGGCCAGTGGAGCAGTGCCGGTACGCGGTGGGCAGCATTCTGAGCGAGGGCGAGCAGGACCCCGACCCCCAGGTCCAGAAGCTGTACGAGACGCACGGCTTCAGGGTGTTCTCGCTGCCCGAGGTGTCCCACGCCGTGACCTCCAGCTTCCCCAGCACAACGTTCCTGTCCTACATCGTGGCACCCTACAGAGTGTACCCGCAGCTCTCCTCCTACATCGAGGTAGGCGAGGTTCTCAAGGCTGTGAGCTTGTTGGGATTTCTAGTGAGAAAAGAGTTGAGCGGCGCTCAAGTTTTTTGTTTTTGTATTTTATTTTATTTTTTATCCGCAAAATTGTAAAAAACGGACCTCGTGAAAAAAGACCATCTGGAATCAATTGGAAAACATGCCCGTCTCCAGCGATCAGAGACTTTTGAAAATGGCCATTCGCAATATACACACGTAGGAAAATACTTAAAACTAGACAATCGGTGGACAACATTTTGAAATCATCGCCATCCTTCGTCCGTTTGCGCCACGAACGACCTGTCGCCCCGTCAAGGGGGCCTCCTCGTTCATCATGCGCTGTTTAATTCATCACGTCGGCTGACGAGAGCTCTTTGATGCAAATTAACAATAGATGAAGTGGTAGTAAATAAAAGAGGAAAACTAAAACTAAAAAGGTCTGTAGCTCCCGCACTCACCATGCCCTGGGGACTGGCCTCAGAAAAGCTATTGACATTTACTGGTGACATTTACACACACAGATTAATTTAGGGGCCATCCTTCTGCATTAAGAATGCTAAGGAAGAGCGCCAAGGAGGAAACCGAGATAAAGGGAGAGTGGCAAAAGTGTGTGTGTGTGTGTGTGTGTGTGTGTGTGTGTGTGTGTGTGTGTGTGTGTGTGTGTGTGTGTGTGTGTGTGTGTGTGTGTGTGTGTGTGTGTGTGTGTGTGTGTGTGTGTGTGTGTGTGTGTGTGTGTGTGTGTGTGTGTGTGTGTGTGTGGAGGAGCAGCAATATGCACTTCTGTATTTGCATGAAAAGGACACTAACATTGACCTTTGCAATAAAGACAGCTTTTGTTCGTATATCTACTGTATATCGTATATCTACTGTATATCATATATCCCGGCTCCTCCTAGCAAAGATCAGTGGAGGTGTCCTTGAGGAAGACCCCCTCACCCTAACTGCTCCCCGGCCGCTGTATAAATAGCTGACCGCTGCTCCTAATACTAGGATGGGTTAAATGCAGAGAATCTATTTCGCTGTACAGTTCTTGACAAATTAGAATAATAATAATAATTATTATTATTATTATTATATTGTGCCGTGATGAAATGACAGTTCAAGGTTAATACTGATGGTGTTGGCCAGAAGCACAATTGGATATTAGTGTGAGGCTATCTAGATTTCCTACATTCACAATGCAAAGTGGATGTTATGTGTTGTGTGTGATGTGAGTGTTGTTTTTGAGGGACGTCGGGCTTTCCAGCCTGAGACCTCTGACTTTATTTATTTGATGAAAAGCAAACCGCCGTGCTCTAATGAGTCTTATCCAAACCCTGTCACAACATCACACACTCCACTGTGTTTTAATGAAGCCAGCCATTGTGGTGGGCCATAGGAGTGGTGTTTTAATGTGTTCAGCCACTGCATTTGTGGTGGTGGTGGTGTGTTGTTGTTGTTGTTGTGGTGGGGGTGGGGGCGGGGGGGTTGTCTGACACAGGAAGGGGAGAAGATAGTAGGGGATACCTCTTGCAGGATCTCTCTCTGTCTGTGTGTCTGTGTCAGTCTGTCTGTCTGTCTGTCTGTCTCTCTCTCTCTCTCTCTCTGTCTGTCTCTCTCTCTCTATATCAAAGCTATTCTAAAGATAGCCCGGGCAGGGCATTTATGTAAAAGCCTCACTCTGTGGCATATAGTCTACTTTCATGGTGGTACACCCCATGGCTTTTATAGATTACTCTCCTCCTATTTGAGAATATTAACTGCTTCAAATCATTAAGACAAAAATAATACAACATAAACAGGATAAAACGAGTAAACTAAACATTTTTGGTGTTTTAGGAATACATCTAAATACAGGCTTTTTGATTTTCTCCAGTTAGTATCTAGTAAACATGACGTAAGTGCAACTTAGAGTTTAAAAAAAACGATGAAAGACAAAGCAATTTCTTGTCATGTGATAGTTTATTACAAGACTACATTTTACACTGTGCCTATATTAAATTGATAGTCTGTTATTTATAAAACATGATTAATGGCGAGATAATCAATCACAACTTTGTCAACATTAGTTCTGAGTCGTCCACATTGACCTCTGCTAGAATTGAGTACACCGTAGCAACCGCATTAAGTCTCTCTAAAAGCGGAGATGGCAAGTGTGTGTGGTTGCGTGCGTGCAGGTGCGGTGGTGTGTGAGTGCATAGCGGTGCCTCGCTGGCTTATGTCTGCCTCATCTCTCGCCTAGTCTCCTAGTCCACACGGGGGTCCGGCCGCAGGAAAGGCATGTCAGCGGCCGTCAGCTGCGCAGCGTGCTTGCGTGTGAGTGACGGGTCAATGAGGAGCACTAGCTTGCGGCGCTAGCTCGTACTGCATCCCCCCCCCCCCCAACACCACCACCACCAGTAGTAATGGAGTATTGTGGAAATAGCATCCACCGCTAAGCTAATGAATAATGAAGTGTGGTTTAGAGAGGTTTAAAGGGTAGTATGTTGATGGCCCAGACACGTGTGTGTGTGTGTGTGTGTGTGTGTGTGTGTGTGTGTGTGTGTGTGTGTGTGTGTGTGTGTGTGTGTGTGTGTGTGTGTGTGTGTGTGTGTGTGTGTGTGTGTGTGTGTGTGTGTGTGTGTGTGTGTGTGTGTGTGTGTGTGTGTGTGGTATATGATTTATTGATTGAATTCATAGTGTACAGGATTGTTTTTCTAAACTTAAAGAACGGTGGGGAGGATGGTGCTGGCTGGGTCCATGAAGGAAATTATGATCAATTCAATGAACCGTGACATCCAAGCCCCATCTCAGGTCTTTAAAAGGCGACATTTTGTGTTCATAGGACCATAACGTGACCAAACGTATGCAAAGAGTCCCAGCACGGGAGCTTACTCTTAAGACTGGAGTGGCCAGGCCGATGAAGCCAGTAGGCTTATGGCCTGTTTGCCTTTATCTCTCGACTGTGATTATTTTAAGACTCTCTCTTTCTCTCCATCTTCCCTTCCTCTCCATCTCTCTCTCTCTTTTCTCTCTCGCTCTCGCTCTCGCTCTCGCTCTCTTTTCTCTCTCCCCCTCCACCCAAATCTGGTTCAGGCCCTAGCCTGCCTTATCTCACACACCCACCACACTTTTATACACACACACATAGACACACATAAGGCCTCGACACGGGGCTTATAGAGAGTGTAATTATAGCAGGCTATCTGGTAGGTGATATGTTTTGTGTTCAATCCCATCTTTGACTTCAAACTACCGTGCAATGGCAGGTCCCCGGTGATTCTCCCAGTGCGTTTATGTGCAACCAAATTAGAATGCTTGCGGGAAGTGGATGTGTTTCTGGAGTGAGTGAACGACTGACTAAATGTAAGCAAAGTTACGGGACTGAAATGGCGTGTTCCCCAGTGCATTGTGAAGGAAATGTGAGAACATGAACATGGAGATGTCGGATGTTATGTTATGTACATTTTAAATAGATTGAAGTCTGCTGGATCTTGGCAGACTTTCTGATCCAATGGATGACAAAGGTGACTGTGTGTTATGCCCGTCAGTATAATATGTGGAGCTAAGTTCTCGGCTTTAGGTATGTTGTCGTCATCGGTTACATACGACTAAGGTTAATTATGCAACAATTTGTCATCACTAGAGCTTGAGTGCAGGGAAATCCTAAACAAGTTAAAGCATCTGCTCGGGAGATGTAAAAAAAAACCCATCACATGGTGTGCTTTATCATGCTTCCGAGGATGTGGCGATAGCGATCAATCGAGCTCAGGGTAACACAACAGTCCCTGTGAGGGCTGTGATAAAACAAGCACTCTTTGCACACTCTCCGTCAAGCTTCTGCCGCCTCTTCCTCCGTCTCCAGAAATCCGAGAAGTCCAGCCTCCACTTCTGTCTTTAAAAAATCTATCACGCGGCGGTTTTCGTCATCGCTTCACCCACCGCCCACAGCCTCCGCACGCCAAGAAAGGGCAATGCTGACGGCCCGGCGAGATGTTCCACGTTTGACAGGCTCACAGGTCCGCACCGGGCTAGCGCGGCAGGCAAGAAGAATCGATCTGTCACAACGCTAATTAAATAACACTCTAGCTGCGTGTGTGGCTGCGCGACGTGCCGATTCTCGTCGCCGTCGTCGCTAGCGTCGCTAGCGTAGCGTACTCGTTGTCGTCGGCGCTAGCGTAGCTGCGGCAGAGGCGGCGGTGTTAGCTGCTGTCACGCCTGGTAGGCTCCCGATTTGAAACAGGAGGTCAGGGTTAAAAATAAGGTTGTGGGAGTGTGTGAAAATGTGATTTTTGGTTGCCTTTTTTATGAGCACCCTACCGTATTCTGCGGTGTACACTGCTGTTTGTGTTGGACATGGGTGAGGGGGTGGGTTGGGGGGGGGGACACGACAGGAAAGTAATTTTTAAAGTCCTCTTATTACCCTGTGTCTTTGGGTGTCACCCGTGTGTTTACCTGGACTATATTGCCCAGAATGAGAGCAGGTTTTATTACCCGGGCTGTGTATCGACACAGCGGTGGTTATTAGAAAAATAAAAACGTTGACGCTCTGTTCACCTCCGTAATGAACAAAAGACACCTCTCCTAGCCGGAGAGACGGAGTGAGTGGGATTTGTTGTTTTTGTTGTTGCTGTAGAAGGCAGAGATTAATTTGGATCCTTCCCTCCCCTCTACCCACAGTTCCAGACTGGCCCTCCTACTATAGAAGCCTGACATCTTTATGTAATCCTTTCTAGCGTGTAACTTGGCTACAACGGCGGCTGTTAGGAACGTGTCTCTTAATGCGTAAAATGATATTCAAATCGGGATGTTTGTGATGTAGCTTTAAGGAGCGCCATCAAAGAACCTTCTTGTCACCCCCCCTCCCCATTACACACACACACACATTCTATATTAAACTAGCCAGGGCACACTTGAACCCACGCGAGAGACATGGTCCAAGACTTTCTGGAGATTGCATGATCCTGACATTTGGGCGAGAGAGAGCGAGAGAGAGCGAGAGAGAGCGAGAGAGAGCGAGCGAGAGAGAGCGAGAGAGAGAGAGAGAGACTACAGTTCCCTTTCAAACGTATCTCGACAGGCGCCCTTGTTCACAAACATACAGCGGCCTGCCAGCGGGGTCGTCTGTAATCCGGCCAAGCACGGCGCGCTCTTTACCAACGGCACAATTATTAGCTCCTCTGTGCGAGTAACAGTCAAAGAGCGTACTTGAATCTAGCTTTATAGTCAGTCGTTTTTTGCGGCCATTGTTAAGCACTTTATAAGGAGTGTGTTGATGTTGGTGGTGTCCAAACTACAATGGGTCCAGGGGGCTCACTTAAGAGCAGTGGAGAGAAAAGTGGGGGAGTTTGAGGCTTTAGTATCAGGTGTTGGGGGTGGGGGGGGTCCTTTAAATCGGTTCCGAATGACTTTCCGAATGACCTTTTTAGATTGCTGTGTGCTTACTGCCTCATTAACTGCCAGTAGAAGAGCAGTATAGTTAAGTTTAGTACAACGTCACATAACTGCCCTTACTATACTATACTAAGATTGGTAAGATTGGATCCATCCATCTATCCATTCTTCATCCATCCTCATCCATCCATCCATCCTTCATCCATCCATCCATCACCCATCTAGCCTCCATCTGTCCATCAGCCCTCTATCATCAATCCTCCAGCCATCATCCATTCAGCCATCCATCATCCATCCACCAGTCATTCATCCATCCATCCCTCCATCGTTCATCCATCATCCATTCATCCTTACATCATTCATGTGCCATCATCCATCCATCATCCATTCATCCATCATCCATTATATTATGCATCCATCCATCATCCATCCGTCCATCATATCATCCATCCGTCCATCATCCATCTGTCCATCATCCATCCATCATCCATTCATCCTTACATCATTCATGTGCCTCCATCCATCCATCATCCAGCCATCCGTCATCCATCCATCGTCCATCCATCATTCATTCATCCATACATCATCCATACGTCCATCATCCATCCATCATCCATCATCCATCATCCATCCATCATCATCTATCCATCATCTATCCATCATCCATCCATCAGTCCTTACCTGTATATTCTTAGACAGAATCCCAGAAATGTGAGTGGCTCCTTTTCCTGTGTCCCTGGATGCTGATGAGGCGACTCCTACCACGGTATGATGTTGATGACGTGAACCCATCTGCCTCTCACAGTCGCTGTCTAGATAGAAGACCGTGCAGCGGCGTCACGCTCACCGCCCCCCAGGAAAAATACAAGATACAAGATACAACATATTTATTTGCCATTGTAACAGAACATTGGAATGCTTGCTCCCCATTCCCTCCCACAGTAAACATCACAAAAAACAATACCATAAAAATAATAATATACAATAAAAATAAAAATGAACATAAAAGGGACAGAAAAGGGACAGGACAGCAAAGTGACTTATAGATGGTATGAACATCTGTTGAATGTGCAAAAAGATTTAAAAACAGTTAAAGTGCAGTAGTGCAGCAGCATCATGAATACAGTGCAGTACAGTGCAGTAGCTGTAATGAGTCCAGCAAAGTATGTAAGTGTAATGTTAATGACAATGTTATGAAAGTGAAAGTGGCAGCACTCCTAGCAGTTCAGTTGGCGCACTGCCTGTGGATAAAAATTATCCTTAAACCTGGTAGTCCTTGTACAGATGCTGCGCAACCGGCAACCAGACGGTAGGGGGAAGAAGAGATGGAGCCCAGGGTGGTTGCAGTCCTCAATGATGGGCATGGCCTTCTTCCGACATCTGGTCTTACAGATCTCCTCAATGCATGGAAGTGCACACCTTATGATCTTCTCTGCCGTCCTCATGACCCTCTGGATGGATTTCTTGTCCCGTGCAGTGGTGTTGCCGTACCACACAGTGACGCCACCCGTCAGGACGCTCTCTACGGGGCCTCGGTAGTGGCAAGTTCACTAGCCACCTCTGGCCTATACCGCTTTTTCTGAGGCACCACAGAGCATAGAGGCGCTGGTGTGCCTTCTTCAGCTTGACCTCCGTGTTGCGGGTCCACGCCAGGTCATCGGAAATCTGTAGCCCAAGGAAACGGAAGCAGCTGACGACTTCCACGGTGTCCCGTCCAGGCTGATGGTGGAGTGGGTGCCCCGGTGGCTCCTGAAGCTGAGCTGTAGTCAATGAACAGCAGTCTGACGTAGGTGTCCCTCCTGTCTAGGTGCTGCAGGGCCATGTGTAGTGCCAGGGAAATGGCGTCGTCTACAGACCTGTTTGGTCTGTATGCAAACTGGAGTGGGTCTAGGGACTCAGGGATGGAAAAGTTTATATGCGACATTACATGTTTCTCCAGGCACTTCATGGCTATGGGTGTTAAAGCCACTTGACGATAATCATTGAGGCTTGTTACCTTGGTCTTTTTGGGTAACGGCACAATGGTTGTCGCTTTGAAGCACGCTGGGACAACAGACTGTTGCAGTGATGCGTTGTAGATGTCGGTGAACAGAGGAGCCAGTTGGTCGCGCAGGTCTTGAAGACGCGGGATGGAACTCCGTCTGGGCCGGCTGCCTTCCCTGCCTTCACCCTCCTGAAGATTCTGCGACCTCGGACTCTGACAGTTGTAGAACGTAGTCCTCTGGGTGGATGTTCAATTTGTTGGTCGGCTCATGGTCCTTTTCAAAGCGAGCAAAAAACTAGTTTAGCTCGTCTGGTAGGTTAGGGTTGTTTTTGGTGACTGCCCCTGAGCTCCCCTTGTAGTTGGAGAGGACCCTCAGACCTTGCCACATACGTATGGTGTCAGAGCCCCCAAACTGTAATTCCAGTTTGTTTTTGTAATCCAATTGACCCTTCTTGATGGCTTTCTGAGTTCATACTTGGCCTTCTTGTAGTGATCGGAGTCGCCTGTTGTAAAAGCAGTACTGCAGGGTTGGTTTTGGTAAGTGTAGTCTTCAGTGTGATGCGCTCTTTAGTAGTCTAGCGTATGTCTGGCCTGCCTGTATTTCCATTTATGTATTACTATATATATATATTTTTTTTTATTGACCACAGCAAACAAATGTCTGACTGCCATATCACACTTTCTCTCTCTCTCTACTGGTGAATTACAATGCATGGTCACTCCTTGTAAACCTAACCAATTTGATTACACCGATATGGGATTCATATATTGTATCCAATCTTTTTTTCCGGTGTTAATCAAGTAGAGATTTAATGGGTTACCAATTCACTTGCTCCATCTTTGAGGAGCTTGTGTCTTCTCACCTGCCCCCCAAGTTATAGTGGGGAAATCAGGCGTTCACTCAAGGAGCCATTGTGCAAACGTCAAACTCATGGGTCAATCCCACTATCACCTTGTTTTGTCTTGTTTTGGGTTTTTTTTTCTCTCCCCCACTGCCTCACCATAGGGGTCCCTCTAAAGAATGACAAAGCTGGTGAATATACTGTAGGTAGAATAGCCCTACTCCCAAGCCCTCCTCTGGATAACTTGGTCCCACCCACGTGAGTCTAACGCTGACTCGTCCAGGATCATTTTGGGGGTCATTGTTTAAAAAATTCTGTGGCGTCTTTGTATTATAGGATATAGCTCATGCTAATATCCAGAGACCCTTTCTAATTGTTTGGATGGCAGCTGGTTCACAGCCGTGGGAGAAAGATTCACAAAATGCTCATGAAGGTCGGCAGTCTCAATATTTTCACAAAAGCAGATATTTGTGGTTTTCTATTTATTTATTTATTTATTTATTTTTGCGTGAGAGGGCGTATCATGATCCGCTCAATTATTATGCTTTTGCATTATGCTGATATGCTTCATGTTTGAGTGTTTTAACGGTGGTTATGTCCTCTCGATAGATCCACTGTTAGGCTCAACCTATGGGTGTATGCTACTACAGAGGACGCCCCGGTATGTTGTTGTTATTATATTATTATTATTATTATTAATAACAATAATAATATGAATTATTATCATTATATGAAGGGGGGACTCCAGACCGGTCGTCCAATCCTCTCCTGTGAGCCACAGAGATAGGGGGAGAGCAGAGGAGCTGGAGGTGGGGAGGGGGTCTCATCAGATCTCTCTTTGATCGTCTCCACATCCTCTTCAGCCCCCTCCCTCCCTCCCCCCGGCGGTGCTCCCCCGTTCAGCCCGCCACTCCCTCCTCCCCTCAGCGTGGGAGGATCACGTCAGGAACGGCGATAGTGGAGAGGTAGTGAAGAGATGAGAGAAGGCAAGCGGTCCCCCTGGAGGGAGGGAGAGAGGGGGAGGGGGAGAGAGAGACAACCAACTGCTGTTTGAGTGAGAGCTGGAAATTTAGAAGTCGGGTTGTTAGATTGTTGTAGATGTGAGATCCAAATCGACATTTATACAATTGTGTGTGTCGTGGGTTGGGGGGGGGGGGGGATGGGTGTTTTTATTTCCAGCCAGCCTTGAATGCTAGATAGGACTTATTCATTATTAATGCTATGTCATTTCATGGTATTGTAGCGACCATTACGTTTTTATTGGTTAACACATTGACCCCGCCCCCCCCCCCAAACCCGCCCCCCTGGGAGCACTTAAAACTTATGATCTCTTTTCACCCACATGGGGTGAGCTTCACCTGGCTCATATAGATTGTGTACAATTAAGATTTCTTCTTCCTGTACATTGAGGAAGAGGAAGGGTGTAGTCGTAGTAAACATTCCATGTGTATGAAGCTCTGTATTGTGGATTTCCAACACTATACAGTTACACTACAAGGTGCTGGTGGAAAATATCCTCCTCCTTCTCCTCCTCCTCCTCCTCCTTCTCAAATACGCTCCCACATTGTAATATGCACCTCTCTCCTCTCTCCTCTCTCTCTCTCTGTTCTGTGCACCCAGAGTGCGGTTTCGCTCGCCGTATTTCCAAATGTCATTTAGCGCTCAGCCTCCACGTCCCTGAGCAATATCCGCTGTGCGAGGAACACACGCCATCCTGACACGGATGACTCAGTCCGAGCCATAAACCAAGAAAACACTTGCTTCCCTGTGAATTATCCCGGGGAGAGGAGAGAGAGAGAGAGAGAGAGAGAGAGAGGGGGGAGGGAGAGAGAGAGAGAGAGAGAGAGAGAGAGAGAGAGAGAGAGAGAGAGAGAGAGAGAGAGAGAGAGAGAGAGAGAGAGAGAGAGAGAGAGAGAGAGAGAGAGAGAGAGAGAGAGAGAGAGAGAGAGAGAGAGAGAGAGAGAGAGAGAGAGAGAGAGAGAGAGAGAGAGAGAGAGAGAGAGAGAGAGAGAGAGAGAGATGAACAGGGTTAATTAAGTACTTCTTCATTCCACATCGTGGAGTAGCCCGCCTTTTGAGCTTTTTCTGTTTATGTCCTGAACATATTCGACCTTATGAGGCGGCCGGAGATTCTGACCAGCTACAGTTGTGGTTACTCTATGGTGAGAGTGCAGTCAACCAGGGTGATAGCAGGTGTGTGTGTGTGTGGGGGGGGGCGGGCGAAGTTGCATTGATTCATGCTCCGTTCCTCTGACTCCATGGATGGATGGAGCTCTTCCATCTCTCAACGCCTGCCCTGCTGCCAATCAGAATGTTTCTTTCAGAGCACTTCTTCTCTTCTCACAGGAGGTGGCTGACCATAGGCTGAGAGATATGCCCTGTAAAGACTCTTTCCTCCATCACACAGGACGGACCACCACCACCACACTGTGTGTGTGTGTGTGTGTGTGTGGGTGTTGGTGGGGGGTCTTTTCTGTGTCTTTTTGTGTAATGTGTGTTTTGCTATCCAGTTGAGGGTAAAATCCCCCTCTCACATCTCCACGGACCCATTAGTGTCGCCTATATTGATACATGAATATAGGTTGCCATGGAAAGTTTAGCCTCTGGTGGCGCCATACTGGAGGCTTAATGTTGTTGTTTAATAGGGGAAGATATACACTCAGATGTAAGGCTTCTACAACCACCACAACAACAACAACAAAGGAAAATGTTTCTTCAGGTCTTAGACACCTTAATGGAAGTCTGACCATTTGGTGTCGGCCATCTGTAATTGGGCTGCCGCACTTACAGATATTTATCTTACACACACACACACACACTCTAATACATCAAACTTCCTGTTGATCACGCTGTCCCTCCCTGTCTTTATATGTACTCTCCCTCCTCCCTTTGTCTTTCTCACTCTCGAGCCATTGCTGAGTACAGAACACACACACACACCACACACCACACACACACACCCCAATGCAACCGTGGTCGGACACACACATCCTTGTGTTGCGTCTATTGACTGGGTTTCAGCTGATTACGTCCAGCTGAAGTTGGACCAGGGCATCTTGGCCTTGAAGCAGAAGTTAGTGGCCTTTAAGCGGCCACTCCCAGCAGACTCCACCCTGTCTATTGAAAGTTGTGGGGCAGCACCGAGGAAAGAGGGAGACCAGACGCTGTCTGATGTCCAAACAGCAGCTTAAAACACGGCGTAGGTGGACAAGTGGACCTATGGTCAGATTACAAGACTGCTGAAGAATCCCCGGCGTCGGGCCTTGCCGGGCCAGAGCGGCGTGTTTACCAGGGGCTAAGTCTCCCTCTGCTGTTTCCCCATGGGGCTTTGTGATTGATCCAGCTATTTGCAATAAAAACTCTGTGTACCATGTAGCTTTATATATAACTCTATTATAGTCCTATACCGATGTACTCCCAGGGCCGCTCACAATGTTCTGGGAGGGGGTGCAGGCACTCGGGCACAAAAATAAAAATAAAAAAGGGCACACAAACTATTCAATTGAACTACTCTTTGCACGCACTCTTTGTTCATAATACTGAATGCTAAACACACTATGTTAATAGTACTGAACCATAAACACGCTATGTCCATAATACTGAATCATAAACACGCTATGTCCATAATACTGAATCATAAACACACTCTGTTCATAATACTGAATCATCAACACACTCTATGTCCATAATACTGAATCATAAACACACTCTGTTCATAATACTGAATCATCAACACACTCCATGTCCATAATAATGAACCATAAACACACTATGTTCATAATAATGAACCATAAACACACTATGTTCATAGTACTGAACCATAAACACACTCTATGTCCATAATACTGAATCATCAACACACTATGTCCATAATACTGAATCATAAACACACTGTCCATAATACTGAATCATCAACACACTCTGTTCATAGTGCTGAACCATAAACACTCAAGGCCATAAACACCATAAACATTAAACACACTGTGTGTGTGTTCACACACTGTGTGTGTGTGTGTGTGTGTGTGTGTGTGTGTGTGTGTGTGTGTGTGTGTGTGTGTGTGTGTGTGTGTGTGTGTGTGTGTGTGTGTGTGTGTGTGTGTGTGTGTGTGTGTGTGTGTGTGTGTGTGTGTGTGTGTGTTAATACTGACCTACAGTTTTGACGTTAGTAACATGTTTTTTGAGCATCACGCCGAGAGGAAAAGAAACCACAGGATTGTATGATATTCAGAAACCCAATACGCACGCTGCTTGAACAGCTACCTGAACACACTCCTATACAGTGCATGTGTTACCTCTATGCATATGGTTGAAGAACTGATCCAGGGGTCGGGCAGGTGGAGAAGAATTCTGCCCTTCATTGGAGATTGGTTGTATTGGCCTCCTTCAGTAGTGTGTATGCGGCACCGTATTTCCCGATCAAAATTGATTGAAGGATTGAAACTTGTATTTTAATTGAGGGAAAACACACTGCGACCAATGCCCGAACCATATTACACCAAACATTACATTTACTAGAAAAAGGGGGTGATTCCTCACTAAAGCACCCAAACTGTCCCAAGCTTTCAGAACATTGTCATTAACATTAACATTACATACTTTGCTGGACTTTCTGGACTCATCACAGTTAATTCATGATGCTGCTGCACTACTGGCACTTTAAATGCTTTTAAAGATTTTTGTAATAAAAAAAAAAACATGTACATTCAACACATACACATATCATTTAACAGTCACTTTGCTGCTATTTTTTTCTGTTTATTTTTATTGTATATATTATTTTTATTTTGTATGGTATTGTTTTTGGAGATGTATACTGCGGGAGGGAATGGGGACTTAGCGTTCCAATGTACCTGTTGCAATTGGCCAATAAAAATATCTTGTATAACGTAACTGGCTGCTTCAGGAATGAACTGCGTACGTGTTAGAAGTTGTCCTGCATGATTGAGATTACATTGTTTTGAATCATCATCCGACTAGCTTGCTGGCTCGTGAGTACCGACGGCTAGTAATGACAACATTACAGCGTGAAGGTGGCAAGTCCTTCTCAACTACTTCATTGTTTTTTTCATTGTGTTACACACACACACACACACACACACACACACACACACACACACGCAAACTCACACACAATAATACATCAAACTTCCTGTTGATCACGCTGTCCCTCCCTGTCTTTATATGTACTATCTCTCCCCCCTTTGTCTTTCTCACTCTCGAGCCATTGCTGAGTACAGAACACACACACACACACACACACACACACACACACACACACACACACACACACACACACACACACCAACCAATGCAACCGTGGTCGGACACACACATCCTTGTGTTGCGTCTATTGACTGGGTTTCAGCTGATTACGTCCAGCTGAAGTTGGACCAGAGCATCTTGGCCTTTAAGCAGAAGTTAGTGGCCTTTAAGATATTTAACATGAAAAATGAAAAGTGCCCATGCGGTGCTTTCATAACAAACTGTGTTGGAGATGTTGGAAAATGCAACTTTGATTGAATGATTGATGGAGACAAAACCATTTGGAAGGGGTGAGGAGCTATTTTTCTTAAATTGACATGGTGTGTTTTTTCGTGGATTCTGCTATATATTTCCATCTTTGTATTTGATAGATTCATCAACCGTTTTTTTACTCTTATTAAGGGCAAAAGGTCAGGGGCCCAAGCCCTTCGGGCCCTGTCTGTGCACGTGCCGGAACTCTACAGACCAACATACTCCATCATGTAGTACACATTTAACATGCAGGTAATAAGGAGTGTTTACCTCGATGAGACGCAGTGTATTGAGGGAGCTTGCTAATGAATATCGGATGGCTGAGTGAGCACTGAGAATTACCTGGAAGTGTTTTTGCTTGGATCCTAAGCGATGGCTAGCATGCTAATCAGCCAAGCATGCTAATCAAGCCAGCTTGAGTTATACAGTTTACATTTAGATCTTTCCCGGGACAATCTTTAAATAATGCATGGGAGGAATCGGGGGAAGAAAACGTTATATTTGTAGCTTGTTTGTTGTGGCCACGTCCTGTGTGGAAAGCTGTATGTCGGTGAAATTATATTCTGGCTGGTTCTTCCATCTCCAGCAAAAGGTCTCTCATGTCTGCAGTCAAACAAAAGTCAAGCCCCCCCCCCCCCCCCACTGACCAGCACCAACCCCCATTGGTTTGGATGGGGAGGGGACGATTGGAGCAATGGAGTGTCCCTACCCATCACTCAGCCCCCCCCCCCCCAACACCCACTGCATATTCAGTAGAGACAGAGGCAGGGGGGGGGGGGGGGGTGAGGCGGGGGTGGGAATGAGCAGCAGGCAGCTGATCCCGTAGCCGCTGAGACGCGGGTGAGCATGACGGGGAACAGAGGTGTTGAAACGGATCCAACTTTAACATTTTCTCAAATGTCTCCCCGTGCTTTATCGGGTGTAGTACCACGCCCTCTGGTTCTGTAGGCCCGGTGGTACCGGTGACCGTGTGTGTGTGTGTGTGTGTGTGCGTGTGGCGTGATTTGTATTCATGCTAGGAATAAATCCATTAAATGCGTGTTCCACTGCAAACCTCATGGTAGGTTTGTGACAGTCGCATCAGATGTGTTGGTGGGGAAGAAATGGATTATGAGTACTGAGAAATGGCATCATCACCACAATGAGGGGGAATAGGAAGACGGATGGAAGTCACAGGGACAATGATCTGCTGTCTCGATCAATGTTGTTATTCATTCTTCAAAATGAATTACATTCGTAGGGAATTCTGAACCTGGTTCAGTGTTTCTGACTGGCTTGGCCTGTCACAATCGTAAACAAATGGTCATAATTCAACACATATTTTATGTGTTGTTGTTATATCATTTTATTGAATTAACTTGAGGTCAAATCAGCCCACCAACATATTCAGGTATATACTATTCATAACTATATGTGTTACTTTCTCTAGGTTCTTAAAATCTATCCATAATGTCAGAATAATGAATCAAAGGGTTCAAACAAAATCATACCCTTTACATTTCCGTACTGCTGGAATGGGTTTTTACACCTTCTAGATGTGCTGTTAGTCTCAGTTGTATTTCAGCTCTGTGGGGGGTTGTCTTCAATTCTTATTGCCTATAAATTGTGTGTAAATACAGAGTAAAGTGTTGAAAAACTGTCCATTACCGTTTTAATTCTGTCCTTTCTCTGCATGTATTGTCCCAAACGGGACTTCCAAGTCCCGTGAATAACGTTTGAGAGAAACTTTTTAAAAAGGCGCCCAGCATTAAAATTAAATATTTAGCGACTGCAGCATCTCTGGTGAAGCACAAGACATTCTTCTTGATGTTTATGTTTGGCCTGAATTGGTGTCAAGAGACGGCCTGGTGGTAGAAGCAGACTGAAGCCGTGTTGTGTCGTATTGTATTTTTGTGTAACCTTTTAAGATTAAAAAATGTACAATAAAGTGTCCTGGCCAAGATAAAACAGCACAACGCAGTCACACACAGTTTTGACACAACAAATTACAGTAGTAAACAAATTAAGGGGCATTAAGTACAACAATCAGTCTCAAAGAGCATCACCGGGGAAGGCCGACTGTCGGTTCTTAATGAGAAAAAGGTCCATATAGCGGCACACCAAATCATGTCAACAAACGTCGTCAAAATCGACTGAACAGTGATACACTGAGTGGCGGTATAGGTCTAACCAGGCCTTTGATGCTGAACCTTCAGGTTTCGCTTTTTGATGTTCTTCGCTTTGCCTCTCTCTGTCCAATCCCTTTTCCCGGCGTGTTATTTCATGTTGTCTTTCCGTGTGTCGAGTACCTGGGGGGGGGGGGGGGGGGGGGAGAGGAGGCCGCCCAAAAAGCTTCAAAAGGAAGGCAGAGGCGTGGACCCGGGCGAGTGGCCCGTCGGTATGTGAGACCAGCTTCTCCCACCGACCGTGGGGTTGTGTTGTTTTGGGCTGGGAGGCTCTCCCTGGTGTTTTTTTGTGCCGTCTAGGAATTGTGGACGATGTTCCAAGGCCTGCGGGTCGGGTGGAAGAAAAGACAGAAGAGATAGCCAGGGTGTCCCTATTATTTTGCCAGAGGCTTCAAGTGAACGGCGAAGCAGAGGGTTCCATTTGTTTGCACACAACTCTTCTACTGACACACACACACACACACACACACACACACACACACACACACACACACACACACACACACACACACACACACACACACACACACACACACACACACACACACACACACACACACACAGGCATGGCGTGATAGTTGTGCTGCGGTTTTGTCTGTTTGTGTCATAAGAGAACTGCATCTGGGATTAAAAGAAAAAACAATTAGCTGATGAAATGGCTATTGCACTATTTCTTCATTATGTCGATGAGCATGATTCGCCTGTCATTATCGTCACCGTTTTTAGTTTAAACTCCCACACTTATTTCAAAATGTTTTAGCCTACTAAGGCTCTACCCCGTATTGGCGGGAGACGCGACTCAACCCTCTCGGTGAGACTATCGAGAACGTGGAGGATAACATTTAAAAAACATATGTGTTTCATCACGTCGGACGAACGGGCTCTGCACAGGAGGAGAACGCCACACACACACAAATACCTTGAGATTCATCCACCTGTCGGGTGTCATTCTCAAGAGTGTTTATGAAACCGAACCTTTTTCCTGTGCAGCTTGCCTCTCTGCAGCGCTCCCGGGCCCCCGGCAGACTCAGAAACCATCGCTCATTAAAGACAACGAGACAGGCCATTGAAGAGGCAGTAATTCTCACCGCAGAGCCTGCAGTAATTCTTCTCTATTGATTCAGTATTATAATTGTTTTCATTCTCTCAGTAGGATGAACATTGTATGTCTATATCTGAGTTGAGTGTGTGCCCTGCCTAATGATGAAAGACTGTTTATGTGCTTAGATTTATTGTGCTAATATGTGTATATATATTAAGTGTGTGTTCATTGGGGGATGCGCCGGTTTATGGGGATTGGACTGTATTTGCCTTGTTGACGGGCAAATCAAATGACATTCGCCAATGGCTGTGGACGATTTATATCTATTGTGTTTTGCGCAGGCCTCACATAAGGCTTTTGTTATGTTTCACTGAAAGAGTCATTGGCCTGTGACGGAAGCTTATATTGAAGGTTGTTTTATACGTTTGGTGGATTAACCTTGTTCATTCAAAGATAGTATGATGAAGCGCCGAAAGACTTTAAAACCGTTTATTTATTTGTTCTAATGAAGATGTATTTGTAGTTTCCCTGGCATACAAAGGGAGAATAAATAACATCAAGAACAGTAATACACGAACTAAATTTGACCCGTGACATTTATTTATTTTTAAACATTTCATACGAATTTCATTAGTATGCAAAAAAATAAATAATAATTCCTGTTTCCGTTTCTCAGCGCTAATGGGTCCCCGGTCCGCTTTGTTATCCGCTACGGTGTGCGCATACTACAGCGCCACAACCCGCTTCCTCCTCCTCCTCCTCTTCCTCATCCTCCTCCTCCTCCTCCTCCTCACACCCGCTCACCCAAGCGCGGCCGTGCTCGGGAGATGAGGGGTGTTGATTAACAAAACGACAACAACATCTTACGGCTGGGTGGAGCTCTGCCGTCTGCTCTGCGCGTCAACCGGCACGCGGCCATGTATTGGGTGCACGTCGAGTCGCATATATGTGTCTATGTGAGCGTTGTGATCGTGTGTGTGTGTGTGCGTGTGCGTGTGCGCGTATGTGTGTGCGTGCGTGCGTGTATTCAAGATTCTTCATTTTTGCCATGTGTAACAATGAAATGCTTACTCCCCAGTATTAATTTCAACAACAATACTATACTACACTACCCTACACTAGTACTATAAACACTAAATACTATCCTCTATATACTATACTAGATGCTATAAACAACACTATACTATAACAATACTATACACAATACAGATAACAATTACGTGTCTAATGGATGATATATACTGACTGTTTTAAAGTGACAGTAGTGCAGCTCCGTATTGAGCGAGTGGTAGTTAGTGTGGTTGTGTGTGTGTGTGTGTGTGTGTGAGTGTGTGATGTGCTCTATTGTCATGTCAGCGCATGTGGACGTGCACCAGCCTTGAGCCAAGGCTGTGTGTGTGTGTGTGTGTGTGTGTGTTTATATGTGTGAATGCATGCACGTGTGTGTGTGTGTGTGTGTGTTTTCCTATCTGTGCACATAAATGCACGGGTGGAACTGAGCGGAGGGGCAGGGAGCAGCCAGCTGACCGCTCCATTAGATTAGGGGTCTACAAATTGATTGTGTTGAAGCGCTGAGCCGTCTCCTGTCCGCGGCGCGCTGATTGTGTGTGCGCTGGGAGCGCGTGTCGCCGCCTGATTCAGACACTCGGCGGCTAATGCGATCGGTGTTACGCCGATTGGCATCGGTGGCCGATTGGGATTAATGGGGCTGTGGGGGCCCAGTATTGAATCGTGGATGCAGGCGGCGGTGGTGGTGGTGGTGGTGGAGGGGTGGGGGTGGTGGTGAGGGGGTGGTGGTGGTGTGGGGAGGGTGGGGGGGGTGATGGTGGTGGTGGTGGGAACTGCAACGGTGGTTAGAAGATGCCTTTTTGGAAGGTGTTTTTTTTTTAAAAAGGTTTGGTTGTGTAGAGGTCAACAAGGACAACTTCAATCCCAGGAACATACGACCGCCTTGTTGCTCCTCCTAGCCGCCTCTCTCTCTCTCTCTCTCTCTCTCTCTCTCTCTCTCTCTCTCTCTCTCTCTCTCTCTCTCTCTCTCTCTCTCTCTCTCTCTCTCTGCTCTCTCTGCCTCTCTGCCTCTCGTTCTCTCTCTCTCTCTCTCTCTCTCTCTCTCTCTCTCTCTCTCTCTCTCTCTCTCTCTCTCTCTCTCTCTCTCTCTCTCTCTCTCTCTCTGCCTCTCGTTCTCTCTCTCTCTCTGCCTCTCTCTCTCTCTGTCCCTCGATGCCATTGCTCTTGAACCGAGGGTAATTACATCAGAGAGGACGATAGGCACGTGTGTATTGGGTTAAAATGTGGACTCTGGGTGAATCCCTGATTGATCTCCTCCATGTGGCGATGAGACCAGAGGAGGTGGAAGAGCTCCCCCCCCCCCCCCCACTTACCGCCTACTGATGAGAGGACTCCTCACCCCCCTCATGTCCAATGCTATTCCCCCTCCCCCCTTCTACCCCTGCCCTCACTTTCGTGTTTCCCGAGCCCACATTAGCATGCCTATGCCTAGCACCCCCAGTGTGGTAGCACGCCTTTTCCGCTAACCTACAGTGGATCAGCTGTTCAGACAAGGGGGGGGGGGGGGCTTTCGGCCGCCGTCGTCACGCTCCATGCCTTGTGCTGCACTTCACCGTGCGGACCTCGGACAACACACAAAGTGAGGGGGGGGGGGGAAGAGCGGCAGGGCGGCGTGGTGCACAAGACGACCAAGGGCTGGCGTGATTTGAAAAAGTGTGGCGCAGAGGTAGACTTGTTGTTTTTGTGAATTTCGGAGCGACAGCGGCAGCGAAAAACAATCATCCCCCCCCCCCCCATGCAGTCGTGGGTGAGAGAGAGAGAGAGAGAGAGAGAGAGAGAGTCCACAGCGATGGAGGGCCAGTCAGATGCTGTGGCGGCGGAGATGAGGAGATCCAGCGTCAGCGTCGACTATCAAAAAAGGTCCAGATGGACCCATAGGGATCCATCGGGGTCAAGTTGACTCGGCTGACAGGCTGAACTAGGTGCATGGTTATTGAGAGATAGATCCTCCCAAACACAAATGTATTCCTTCTTGTTCCTTCTCCTTTTATTCGATGGTCTTCTAGCTCAACACTTTATTTTATGCTATGTAATGGGCCACATTTGAGTTTTTTCAGTTATTATTTGTGTCCTTCCTAGCAGAAACGGGTGCTGTTCGAGATGGGCCCCAACAAGATGTGAATATAGAACAGCAAAGACCTTTTCAAAGGGGGACCTTCCTCCTCCGCCGCCTCCTCCCTCCTCCTCCTCCTCCTCCTCCTCCTCCTCCTCCTCCTCCTCCTCCTCCCTCCTCTGTAGCAAGACATAGAAGGGAGTGGTGAAAGTGAGCAGGAGCTTTTGATGTGAGTTGAGTGCTGTTGTAACGTAACCCATTGAGTCAAGGACAGGCAAAGGAAGGGTCTTTGTTCCTATGAGGACAAAGCCGCCGGTGACCTGTCGTCCCCTCCCCTCCCCTCACCGCGTGGCCACTGCAGACCTCCTATAAAAGGACCCCGGTCAGCGTGTGTCACCCAGCTGGGGAATAGCTCCTGTCCAGGCCACTCTATACCGCACGCACGCACACACGCACGCACGCACGCACGCACACACACACACACACAGCGGTGGATGCTGCTCAACAGGACTTTTTTGTTTTGTTCTTCTGTTATTGTTTGGTTTTTTGAACCATCTGCCTGCATGCTGTTTTATCAGGTTTTTTTTTGGGGGGGGGGGATGGATTGAGATGAGCACAGCCATTGTTGCATGGTTACTCTAGAGATGATAGTTAGCGGTGAGGTTTTACTTGTCTAAGTCTAGAACCTTGAAGGGAGCTTGACGTAGGACCGTTGAACTGACACAAAGTTGAGAAGAAGAAGCACGACAAGAAGCACGTCGTCCCTCAGAACTCGGCTATACTCGGCTGTTCCATAACTCTATATTCATTCTGTCACCGTTGGTATAGGATTGTCAGATATATTGACGTCATTAATATGCGCACGTTGCAAGGTCGTATTTTTTCAAGTAGTTGATGCATACATGCATAACACAGGTCTGGTAGGTTGACCCTCTCACAACAATGCCAGACACAAGGACAAGGTCCTTTCCTATGTGTGTGTGTGTGTGTGTTCTTTTGCATGTCTGTCGGTCGCTGTAGGAGCAAGCACCCGGCTATGGGACATAATCGCCTCCCATCGAAATTGTACCAAGGCAAGCTACACTCGAAATCGAGCTTTGAAGTGAAATACATTGAAACGTTCCTTTGTAGAGCAACACTTTGGCCCCAGTGACCATGTCTAATTAGGGGGAGTGTGGGAGGCGGGACAGCTCATCACTTGAGGTGTGGAAGTGGTATTTTAACACTCAGCGTGCCACAGGTTATACATCAGCAATCTTTAGACACATCCGCACCTCTTGTCCCCCCGCTCTCTCTCTCTCTCTCTCTCTCTCTCTCTCTCTCTCTCTCTCTCTCTCTCTCTCTCTCTCTCTCTCTCTCTCCTCTCTCCTCTCTCCCTCGTCCCTTCTCTCTCCCTCCTTCCCTCCCTCAATGCTTTCTTCCTTTCTCACCGTCTCTCTCTCTCTCTCTCTCTCTCTCTCTCTCTCTCTCTCTCTCTCTCTCTCTCTCTCTCTCTCTCTCTCTCTCTCTCTCTCTCTCTCTCTCTCTCTCACCCCGTCTCTCTCTCTCTCTCACCCGTCTCTCTCTCTCTCTCTTCTCTCCCTCCTTCCCTCCCTCAATGCTTTCTTCCTTTCTTTTCTCACCCCGTCTCTCTCTCTCTCTCTCTCTCTCTCTCTCTCTCTCTCTCTCTCTCTCTCTCTCTCTCTCTCTCTCTCTCTCTCTCTCTCTCTCTCTCTCTCTCTCTCTCTCTCTCTCTCTCTCTCTCTCTCTCTCTCATAATGCTTTCTCTCTTTCTTTTCTCACCCTGACTCACTCTATCCCCCTCTATCTTCCCACACTGCTTCTGCACAGCGTTCTGTTGGCAGTGTTGTGTTTTACGTTGGCTTCCCCATCTCCCTTTAATTTACTGGCGTGTCGACTGGGGCCACAGACGTAAGGGGGGGTGACAGAGGGATAAAGGTTAATGCTAACGGGCTTCGCTATGTCTTTGAGTATTACTCTGCCGTCGTTTACATGACCCTATACTTAGAGCACTGGCTTCAATAAAAACAACGCAGTGAATATTTTTTTCCTCCGGTTGATGGAATACATCAGGCGAGGAGAGCTGTCCGTGGGCGGCGCTGGGTCATGGATGAGGGGACGGCCCAGTACCCCCCCCCCCCCCCCCCCCGTATGTGTGTGTGTGTGTGCTTGTCTGCCTCTGTGAACCCTACTAAAGACATCTGCGGCGGCCACTCTGCGCATTAATGCCATTCCGGGCCCTGTCGCTCAGAGGAGAACTAGACGGAGGAGGAACTGGCGGACCTGCTTATCCTCCTCTTTTGGTTTGGGGGGGGGGGGGGGGGGGGGTTTGCTGGGTGGGCGGTTTGTGGGAGGCTTGCCGAGTGCAAGGAAGAACTCACTGAGTGAGTGAGTGGTTGAAGGGGAGGAGTGTGTTAGACATGGTCTTCATGCAGGACACACACACACACACACACACACACACACACACACCCCATACCATCACACACACACACACGCACGCACGCACGCACGCACGCACGCACGCACGCACGCACGCACGCACGCACGCACGCACGCACGCACGCACGCACGCACGCACGCACGCACGCACGCACGCACGCACGCACGCACGCACGCACGCACGCACGCACGCACGCACGCACGCACGCACGCACGCACGCACGCACGCACGCACGCACGCACGCACGCACACACATCCCATCACATCACATCGGCATCACCTCCCCTAGCACCTGGGGCCGGCCCTCGCCTGTGGTGGCTAGTCGAGACAGACCCCTGCAAGCAAGCAAGTGTTGTGTGTGGTGTGTGTTTGTGTGTGGTGTGTGGTGTTTGTGTGTGTGTGTGTGTGTGTGTGTGTGTGTGTGTGTGTGTGTGTGTGTGTGTGTGTGTGTGTGTGTGTGTGTGTGTGTGTGTGTGTGTGTGTGTGTGTGTGTGTGTGTGTGTGTGTGTGTGTGTGTGTGAGAGTGTCAGGAGCGGGTCTCCCACAGTGCTGTGACATCACAGGAGGCCAGTGAAGGTTGACGACAGGGTGGGACGACTATTTGAAGAATCCTACCGCCGGTGACCGTGACGATCCAAGCTGTTACCTGTGTGTGTGTGTGTGTGTGTGCGCGTGTGTGTGTGTGTGTGTGTGTGTGTGTGTGTTGACATTTAGGATGTTTTGGGGGGGGGGGGGAAAGAAAAGGAGGAGGAGGAGGATGAGGAGGAGGGAGGGTGGGAGCTGCAGTTGGGTTCATTTTCCTGCCTAATTGGGTAGAATGTTCCGTCTGGGTCTTTTGATACCTAATGACGCCGTGGTGGGGTTCTGGCTGGGTGTCTGGTTCGGGTGTGACGCTGATGAATGAACCCCTCGGTGTCCGGCGTGTTTTTTTACCCGTTTGCTTTTCCCGACACTCGGCGTCGCCGACGACAACCAGCCACGTTCTCGTCAATATACGTCACGTTTAGTTGGCCGTTTGTATATATCTATCTATCTATCTATATAGATAGATAGATATATCGCGTGTGACCTCGTCGTCGGGTCTACACGCAAAAACACCAGACTCCTCCCTCACGCAATCGTTACTATATATAGTCGCTTTGGGAATAACGTGATCAAACTCGACATTGTACTTTTTATTATTGTGCTTTGTGTGCACACGTGTGTGTGTGTGTGGTGTGTGTGTGTGTGTGTGTGTTATCTCTCGTGCTGTAACTCAACGCGATACGTCTTAATGTGACGTGTTTAATGAGGAGTGTGTCTGGGGGGGGGGGGGTTGCCAATCGTTAGTTATTCATTAATAACGTGACAATAACGCCGTCTCTGTGTAACTGGCGAGTGAGGAACAATACACCATTCATCTTCATCTAACCAGAACCTGGCAGGTGCCTTCCTATGGATCCACTGTCCCCTGGGACCCGTGGGCTGCTTGTTTAATACAGGACATATATCATATATTGTTATTATTATATATATATATATATATATATATATATATTTTTTTTTTATAAATATAGATTTATATTCACAGTAACCTACATAGTATTATATTTCCATGTCTGGAGAACCGTTTTGTTGCATCCGTTTCCAAATGAAGATGAAGTCGTTTCTGGTACAATGTGATGGAGGGCAGCAGAAGACATGTACAGTTTCCTCAGTCTCCAGATTCATTAGCATGCATGCTCTGTGTTTGTATTGGGGGTTTTTTTTCCGGATATTTTTCTTTTTTTAAAGCCCACCGGGTGAAAGATGTGTGTGATTTCACATTGAATTGATGACGTTGGTACGTTGGTGGAATGAACATTGTGTGCCTGTTTTTCTTCTACTTTCTGCTGCCAAGTGGTGAATACATTTGTCATACATTCAATGTTCATACATTCAATTCACAGAATGGGATAAGGTGTCTTCATTGTGGGGAAAAACCCCTCTGAAATGACTCACTTGAAATGCCCCCATATATGTATTTACCAATAGTCAATGCTAACATTTTGAAGCTTCAAGTGAAACCTTAAAGGGACCTTCCACCGCTTTTCATTTCATTTGAATGGTCTCCAAGTTTCGTAACAAAAACAAAATATGACTATTTTCATTCCTCGGAATGTCCCGGGAAATTCCTTTTTCCTGGGACGTCCAGGATAAAAAAAAAAAACTACAAGGGCTTTCTTAGGGTGACCAGACGTCCTCTTTTTGGTGACCTAAAAAAATGTGTCCGGCCGGGATTTTTAAATCGCCAAAAATGTCTGGGATTCTGCTTTTGCTTCCTACAATCGCATTGCTTTACATTACTTTGACATCCCTCCTCATGTCCCGCCTTCTCACATGGTCGGTCATGTAGGCTACAACTTAAGCCCTTTACACCAAACATTGGGCAAACTGCCTCTCAATCAATAAAACGTATAGCATATAGCATTGTAGGTTGGACTCAACAGTAAAACCGAACTCATTCGTCGGACGACAAAGTGACATGAAAAAGCAAGCAAGCCGATTGGCACTAGTGAAGGAATGGAAGACACCCAGCATCATTGGTGCCATGCTTGTTGTGCTTCAAGAACGTCTGTCTCATCCGGAATAGTCTTGTGCTTCAGGAGACATTAGGCACTGTTCACCCGCACCACCTCGTCCGCAATCCCTCGGATTATCAAAGTATCCGGTCTCCATGGAAAAGCGCCAGAGAGAGAGGAGGATCTTTGGCGGAGACGGTTGCCCTAGCAACAAGCTCAGTACCGGCTGCGCGTAGAGCAGCAGAGGTAAAAAAAAATTAAATAAAAAAAAATCACACGAGTGGTTAAGCTTCATGGAATAGAGACGCTCTGTCTGTCTCTGTCCTCTGAGACTACAGAAACAAGTTCTAAGGCAAGTGTGTTGTTGTTTTGTTTCTGTGCAGATTTGCACAGTTGCTGATCCATCTTTCCAAAAGTCCATAACGAACGGCAGATATCTCCTTCACCTACCTAGTTTTGACTCCTAGACGTCCTAGTGTGACTCAAGCCACCCCAAACCACTATGCTCCACGTGTCTTCGGAGGACCCGTTTTACTCTTCATGTGACATGGTGTTCCCGCCGATGACATCTCCGTTCAAACGGCTAGTCTGAAATCTTTATTTGCCCTGACTGCCCGCTGTCTCAATGAGCTGTGTTGTGTTAGCGCCTAGGACCACTTCTCATACGGCCTTTTGAAGGGGTGAAAACTGTCTGCTCGGAACTGTGCTTTGCGGCGTAACCCCCGACCTCAGGGAGACGCGGGGGACATTTCCCTCAAGGAGTGTCTGGTCCCATTGTAAAAACACAAGCATACGGCGTAGCTGAATAGCAGAGGCGTTTACCTCCACCACCTCTGTGTTGGACTCTGGGCATTATGGCCGCCCTAGAAACATAAAGACTATTATTGTTATTTTTTTCCTCATATTGCAGCTGTATTATTACTGTTACTGTTATCCTCACCCAACACTTCCAGTAAAAATGTCTTTGCGTTGTGCTTTTCTTTTTTTTATGCAGCTATTAGTCTTATCACAGCAACTTTGTCGCTTAAAGCTAATCATGCGGAGTCTCGATAGGGTAAAACAATGCATGTGAATTTAATGTACTGTGACCCAAGGCCATTGAAAATTGCTCTGAATAGTCAGTCAGTGTTTTTCTCAGGAGTGCTGATCAGGGGGCAGTTTTCCTTTCTTCTTCCTGTTGTTTTGTGTCGTCGGTGAGAACGAGCTGCTGACAAAGACCCCTCCACGGCTCCCCGGGAGCCAGGACCCAATTAGCAATTTGAATTATTATTTTTTTTTATATAGGAAAACATGAAAGGGATTCGGACCAGCGTATGGTCTTTTGCCAGGCTGAGTGGCGCTCCCCCCCATCGGAGCACTTGGTTGAGCTAACACGCGTGCGGAGAAAACTATTTCACGGTGATTTTGTGACGTGTGTGTTTGTGCAAATTCCTTTTCATTTAGTTGTTTGTGTTTGCAAGCAAAGACTGTTCCGGCGCTTTAATAATGCAGCTGACTCTTGAGTATTTTCTGTATTTAAATGGCGCTGCAAGCGTGGTGCAATGCATGATATATGATAAAGGAAACTTTGAGGAAACCCACTAAACCATTGCATGTTTCTACAAAGCACCGTTTCAGCAGTGTTGTGGTAGTATTTTTTTTGGGGGGGGGTTTAAAGCCTGTCGGTAGTTAAAAGGAAGCCGCTCTGCGAATCTGAAGGGGAAGGAGAGACGAAAGGGTTTTTTAGAAGTCTCGTCTTTTCCCCCCCTGGGGACGAGCCATTATGAGTGCCAATCAGATGCTAAGGCATAGCGCTAGCTGGGGATATATACCTTGGACGATGTCCAGGAATAATTTACTCCCGGAGCCAGGGACTACTGTGAGATATCCAAGCTTTAGGAGGATAATAGGAGAGCTCTTCCTGGGTGTGTCAAGAGAAGGACTTCCCCTGATGTTTGATTAGCTCTTAAATGTTAAACTGGGTTATGAAGGCAAATGGGAACGATTTAAAGTGCTATCACAGGGGCTCTCCTCTGCTTTCGGATATCCTTGAGCATGGAGGAGATCCCATATTCTGAGTGGCAGAGGATACTGTGTGGAAAGTTTTAAGGGTCAAGACTATTCCGACTATTTATTTATAGACAGGATGTGCTCACTTAGCACTATACTACTCTGTACTATAAGTGGTACTGATAACTGCCTGTTATCAAATATCATCATAAATTATATATATATCATATATTTCTGCCCTTTAAATCAAATCAATGTCTTCTTTTCATCTGTCTCACTAAGCCTTCAACTGTGGCCCATTTCTCATCTTCCACTGTTTCGTGAGCTATTAGCTATATATATATGTATAGCTATTCTATAGCTTTTCTACTTGTAGTTATAATAACAGTTACACACACGCACACAAACAAACAATACGTAACTTTAAAACTATAACACCTATTTTGTTAATTGCAACTGCAAATATCAACCCCTTCATACATTCCGTAAATCAATTTTTATTGAATTACCTTGCCACTCATTTGTAGAAGACCTTTATAGATAACGGTTTGAACATGGGTGTAATTAAAGGAGCGATGTAGAAAGAAGATTTGCTGTTTGATTGCTGGCGTGGGTGGATTTGTGTGTTTATTTATGAATGCATGTGGGCAGGTAGGCCTAGTACTTGACTAAGTTGCCAAAAGTTGAACACAAAACTTTAACATTGGCATTCGTTTCATTCTGAATATAATCGTTGCGTCATTTGGATTAGCTAAAGATTTTGACCCGTTAAACCAATCTTACTTAGTTTGTAAAGTTTATCCAATTTAAAGGTTCTTCGTCTCAGACCTTTAATTTTCATTTGGTTCAACTCCTCTTCCCTCCATTCGTCTCTGTGGTTTATTTCAGATTCCACTACTGCCCTCTGGCTTGTTGCCTCCTCACTCCCTCTGACAGTACCACAATCACTAGGGGAGGGCCAGGCCATCGATGAGCCTAGAGGGGACAGCTCTATCAGGCAGCAGGGATTGTTAATTCTAACCATTAGCCTGTTGTCATGTCACACTGACCGAGTTCTAAAAGCGGGTGGCCCCTGGGTTTTAAGACACGGCCCCCGGCCGCGCCGACAGCAGGCACGGACGTACCCGGGACCCAACAGGTGGGGACCGGGAGCTGACACCACAAGGCCTCTGATCTGACATGCTCTCGTTTCCCCCATCGTCATCCTGCGGCAAGGACCGGAGGCGTGCGGCGCTGGAGATAATTAGTGTCTTTGGGACCTGTTTAATGCGTACCCTTAGGTAGCATCTCGGTGGCTGCTTCCTGTTGGTTTTTGGGAAGGCGGGGGAGAAGTACTCCTTCTTCCTGTAGCGATTGTACCCAAGCTACCGAAGAGCTTTCTGGTTCAACATAACATATTTTGTTTATTCACAGTGTATCTGTTGGTACCAACTGTTTTTGTATGGAAGCCTCTTCTTCTTTTATTTTCAAACACTCATATCGCAGCGTTTCACTAGTAAAAAGTTTAGCATTTTGGCACACATATTTGGATCCCCGTTCATTAGGGGTCCTAAGCCCCCCCAATGGACGAAAATGTCTGAAACTTGGTATAAAGGTATTACTTTACAATATATTTTTCTGTACAACGACAATTTCTTGACAACTTCAGCAATCCAGCAAAAGTGTGTGCGCCATTTATATCTTTAAACTGTCAGAACTCAGGGGAAGTTTAAATTTGCTGGGGTATACAGTAACAGAGTTTTTATTAGTTAGTTCATCAGGAACTTTATTATTGGAACCTAGTGTTTTGGTTTGTTTTCGATTTCCAGAAGTTTCCAGAAGAATTCCTCACATTTTGTACCTTAACTTATTTCTTTAATTTCAGTTCAGCCATGAACTTTTTAAAGGAGGAAGCAGCAACAATACCAACTTTGATTCCAATTCTTCAGGGAATTCACAGAAACACAAAAGCTAGAATGGATAATTAGAAATAAAAAAAAGTACTTTTCTTTAAAGAATCACAATGTCTACGCTCCTATATAAGTCAGTCAATTAAGAGGAGAAAGATTCATTGTGTTCTTCCAGTGTTTTGATGAACCTTTTTTTTAATTATAAACCCACACAGATAAGAGAATACTTGGAAACCGCACGCAGAGAAAGATTTTTCCTTTCTAAGGATCGGAGTCTTGGGCTTTTTCTGGACTAATAAGTTGAACAATCGTGGCTTCCGCTAAAGAGATCAATCCAGCTGACAGTCACCGCTCGAGGCTCGAAACTGACTGTTTTGATCTGGTAAGCACGTCGCGCACTGTGTGTGCGCGCGTGTGTGTGTGCGCGCGTGTGCGCGTGGGTGCATGCGCGCACGCGCGAGTGTGAATCTGTGTGTCTATGATTATTTGTCAGCTATCTATCTACATGTATGTGCTCGACCTTGACCGGCTTTGGGCTGCCGTGTGCATTCCTCCTGTGTGGGTTCCAAGGATGGGCAAGCCATGCTTTATTCATGGGAAGACCGACGAAGAGAGGAAAAACCCTGTGTGTCGTTACCAGGGCAACATGGCTGGGTGTTTTTTTACAAGGACAATAGTGAGGAGCCTGGTAACGGTAATTATTGTGTGTGTGTGTGTGTGTGCGTGTGCGTGTGTGTGTGTGTGTGCGTGTGCCTGCGTGCGTGTGCGGCGTGCGCGCGTTAAGACCCCGAGAGACGTTAATACGGCTAATGCTAATGATGTCTTCGTTGGGGAACTTGATTATAGGGCGGCATTGTCGCAAAATGTCACTTTCTTGGACACTTGGACCTTGCTTCTCAGAGAAAGGGTCAGGCATTATTCATAATGACTTGGCTTGGCACCACTCAACGCTCCCTCCCTGCTGGTGCACTGGGAGTGCTAAGGTTCACAGGGCAGTATTATTTTTTATTATAAGGCATATATCTGGGCCGGGTGCGTGGGGCCCTGCCGTCCCGTCTCTGTGACTCCGCGTTCACATTCTTTTCAGGCCTAATTGTATCTCATTAGAACCAGAAGAGGGCTGCTTTTTATTTTTTCTTCTTTTTGGTATGTTACTTCGAAATTCGAGGGATTTTCCATACAAAAGTCCTTATCAAAACTCTCTGGATGTGTTCAGTGGAATTAGCATTTAATTATAACTATCCAAGTATGGAAAGTCCTCCTTAAGCTTAAGTGGTCCTCTGACGACGCTAGAACGTTCAAGAACGCTAACATCGCTGCCCTTGGCCGCCACGCCTTAACCAGAAAAACAACCTCAGAACCGGAGCAGATGGTCAGATGGTTTGTTTTCCCGCCTTCTTGATATCCGCCGGCCAGGTGTATTATTGTTATTAGGTCGTTCCACATCTGCAGAAGAAGCAACGCGGTGGATCCCAGGTGGAACGGTTTTGAGTTGGTTTGGAGCCCAATTACCCCTCCTGCGATCAAACCCCCTTCGCTCATCCCCATGACCCCCGGTGGCCGTCTGACACGGTTGCTGCATTTCCAGCTCATCAAGTTGTTTTGGTGTTTTCTTTATTTTTTTACATTCTCCGCCGAGTGATTCTTAGCCCCACAACCTAGGGAGGGAGGAAGGGAGGGATGAAGAGAGGGAGGGAGGGAGGGAGGGATAAAGAGAGGGAAGGAGGGAGGGAGTGATGAAGAGAGGGAGGGAGGGAGGAAGGGAGGGAGGGAGTGATGAAGAGAGGGAGGGAGGGAGGGATGAAGAGAGGGAGGGAGGGAGGGAGGGAGTGATGAAGAGAGGGAGGGAGGGAGGGATAAAGAGAGGGAAGGAAGGAGGGAGTGATGAAGAGAGGGAGGGAGGGAGGGATGAAGAGAGGGAAGGAGGGAGGGAGTGATGAAGAGAGGGAGGGAGGGAGGGATGAAGAGAGGGAAGGAGAGAGGGAGGGATGAAGAGAGGGAGGGAGGGATAAAGAGAGGAAGGGAGAGAGGGATGAAGAGGGGGAGGGATGAAGAGAGGGAGGGAGAGAGGGATGAAGAGAGGGAGGGATGAAGAGAGGGCAGGAGGGGGGGTTGGTGAGAGAAAGGGATGAAGGGAGGGCGGAGGGATGGATTGAAGGAGGAAGGGAGGGATAGAGGGATGTATTTATGAGGGAGGGGGGGAGGGAGGAGAGTGGAAGGAGCCGTGGCGGTGGCCCTGTATGGGCCCCACAGACTGATTGATGTAGAAAATCTCTCCTTTTAGCCGTCGAGGGGACCAGAGGCCCAGGCTTTAGGGTGAAGGGGGGGGGGGGTGTGACCACCAGAGAGGGTTGGAATTGAACACCTCCATGGAGGTGTGAAGTTGAGTTTTAGCCTCTTCTCTGTGACGTGGAGGGAGGGGAGGGGAGGGGAGAGGGGGAGAGAGACCAGGGGGGGGCTGTGGCAGGTGTGAGGAGGATGGACTGTGATGGAGCTGAGCAGAGGGAGTAAAGAGGCCAGGGGAGAGGCGGACGACTCAGGGGGTTGTCAGCAATTCACCCAGCTTTGGTATTCATTTTCCCTTTGTGGACCGAGGGACCATGGTGAGAAATCATCCAACTATAAATAAACTGTGTGTGTGTGTGCGTGTGAGCACATGTATGTGACTTTGCATGCATGCATTACCACTTTCCACATGTGTGTGCATGTACGTGTGTTTGTGTGTGTGTGTGCATGTGTGTGCATTACCACTTGTCCACATGTATGTGTGTGCGCGTGTGTGTCTGTGCGTGTGTGTGTGCGCATGCGTGCGTGCGTGTGTTACATGTGCACCTTGCCGTGATAAACAGGCCCGACACCTACAGCCGTGTGCCAGGATGTCTCTCCATCTTGTCGCGGTGCACAGCTACAACAACAACAACAACAACCAACAACAACATCTCTGCTGTACTCTGACTGACGAGCGAATCAAAACCCTTGCTTGTCGCTGTCGTTAGTCAGTGTCTCCGCTCTACCCCCGGTCTTTCCTGCCAAGAGACGGTGTCGCCCGCCAACTCCCATGTCTCCTTTTCGCGAAGTGAAGCGGGTTCCATTTTTAAGGACCTGGCAGTATCTGGGAGAAAAAAACCCCATGTCAATGAATGTTTAATGAGCGTGGGTTGTGCTCCGCAGGAGCTATCCACACTAATCAACGGAGCTTCATCTCGGACTGATGGGAGCGTCTTCTAATGGATAGGACTGCATTTAAACCCACAGTCTGTCGGCGGTCGTCTCGTCTCCTCTCCGCCGGGGAAATTTAACTATTTAAAGGTGTGAATTTAAGGTGTGTGTGACAAAGTGTAGGTGCGCTTTCACAATATTTGTCCACACGCGTGTATACCGAGTGTCGTATGCAGTGGTGGAGAGTAACAAAGTACTAAATCACATTTAATTTATTCCACTTCATTTCATAGAAAATAGTACTTTTACAGACCAATTAATTTAATTGACAAAAATCTTGATTTTACATTTAATAGGTGTATCAAAATGACACCCATCCATCCTCTGTTAGAGCACAACCAGAGCCACTGTTGTTTGGGTTTGTGTTGCCGCATCGCAATATGGACTTAAAAAATCCTGGATTCTCTGCAAGGTAACAATTCAGTCAGTTCGCTGCAAACAGTGTCGGATCGGCCGTCTAGAGATTCAGGGGATTCCCTGAAAGGTCCAAAGCAACCATGCAAAAATAAATGTGTGAAAACAATTAAAGGGATAGGCCAAGATATCTGTCAATGGGCAGTGTCCTGTCTTACCCAGATGCTAGTGGCCAGTTGCTTGATACCAAATTCATCGGAGTGCGGAGTAAGCATTCCATTACACCACTTCTTGAGCATCTTGAATCTTGAATCTTGTAAAATCACCATGCGTCCAGAAGCGGAGTTGGCTGGGATAGCATTTACTATCCGTTAGCCGCTTCCATTGACATTGCATCAAGTTAGTGTAGCTCCTGTTACTGTGAGGGGAATACACTTAGCCCAACAAGATTGTAGTTGTGTGTCTACAAACACACAGATAATTCAGCACTATTTTCAGCACTATGATTATTAGGCTAGATGTGATGCAGCTGCTTCTGGCTGGGTAGAGTGTATGCGGAGGGGAGCCTATCTGTGTTTGGATCTTGTTGTGTTGTTAATTGTTGCACTCATTTTGAATTAGACACTATTCAGGACACATTGAATTAAAAGTGTTTTCCCCACACATGAACATGAGCTAGGCTATTGTAACTCTGCAACGGCTAACAGACAGCCAGATGATGCTATCCCATTGAACTCCCCATTCTGATTTACTGAACCTATACCGATATCTCTGTGTATCCCTTTAACTTGTCCGTCAGTTTTCCACAGCGCTGTTCGTCAATAGTTTGTCCTCGTCTTGCAGGTTCGGCCGTGAGTCCAAGTGAGACAGCAAGATTGTGTGCCCAGCGGGCAATCGAATTGCATGGAGATTTAGTTTTGACTACGTTTTGTTTACTTAAACAGAAAGAAAGAAAGAAGAAACAACAAGCTCTCCATGCTAATGTTACCGAATTTCAAAATACAACACAAATGTGTAGGCCACCTATAGTGCTAGGTGACTGTCAGCATACCAGATGTAGATAGATGGATAAATAGATGGATGGATAGATAGACATGTGCTGTATTCATCCCTGAGGGTAAATGAAGGCGTTACAGCAGCTCACACCAAAATGCACAATAGTTATAATTATACCTATTAAAGTAAGTGAAAGTAAGTGACATAATAGTAAGTGATATAATAAAATAAAATCGGCAATGCAATGCAACTGTGCACAGTATAGTCACAGTGAACAGTTATTAAATGCAAATGAGTTACTTCACCTGGAGGCATGCAGCATGCTAATGGCCAGGTGCGAGCAGTGACTCTGCTCAAATTCATACATTCAAATGTATGTATCTAGGAACCATGTTGGTCGGTGGGTGGTTTGTTTCAAAGTCCAGGGTCCAGGTTTTTTCCAGCCCCAGTCCAACCGTGATGCTGTATTCTATGCCTTGCGCCATAAGGGCATTTAATGTGATATTAATATGTGCACTTAAATACCCAAATACATTAAGGAGAAAGTACTTCCATACGTTTACCTAAGTACAGATGTGGTCAATATGGTACTTTCAATTTTACTAGAGTAATTCTGTGTCAGGGTGTCTTTGTGCTTTCGCTTAAGTGAAAGATCAGCGTACTGCTTCCACTACAGGTTGTGTGGGAATATACTTTACTTTATTAATTTTTTTTAAACACCAGGATTCAATTAGTCAAGCACTGCTTTTCTTTCCATGGCTAATCCTCTCCCAGTGGCTTATGTTTGGTGGCAGGAGTCAGCCCCACTGCGCTCTTTGGATTAGCAGGTGCTGTCAAGTTGTCCTGTAGATGTGGGCGTCTTGATGCCCTCTGAGATGGTTTGCTTTGATAAGAAAGGGCTTCGACCAATGCATTTGACATATGACTTCTGGTTTATATTGCCGCTGTGCACAAGGGATCCAATTCCTTCACGATCACATTGTCACAAGTTTTTTTTTTTATTATTGTGTCGATCAACCCTTTTAAATATATATTATATTCAATTCTATGCCACCCTATTTTGATATTTGATGTTTTTGTACTGGTTCTGGCCCCCTGCACCCTTGTTATTAGGAACCATGAGTGTGAACCAAGTGTGAACACCTCTTTCTCCGAGTCGTACTCCCGTACTGATCTTTGGTTTGTTCTGCCGTTTCTCGGTCTGGCCTCAGAGTCACATGGTTACTTCTACCCCGTGGCGAGTGAACCATTCAGGAGGAGGCGGAGGTCCTTAAGCTCGGTGCGCCGCACAACAAAACAAGGATTTGCAATGTATTGATTGAACCCGCCCCTCAGAACCCTCATCTGTTTTCTGCATGGCAAACTGTAGCTCCCTATGCAATGCAAGGGTGAACTGGCCTCGATTCATTCAATTGGTGCCATGCGAGTGTATACACAAGTTTATCTCCCTGCTTTCAATCCATTGAATCACAACCTGGATTGCTCTGTGCCCGGCCAGGTCACTTACGTTGACAACAGACGAAGACGGTTCGACTTCATTGTGTCAAAAAAAAAAGAAGATAGGATTTCCACAGGATTACATCCTGTACTTTGGACTTCAAAGGTTAATGCGACATATACAGCGCTAAGGAAAACATTATGTATGTTTTGTTTGTCATTAGCTGCGTCCGTAATGAACCCTGCATCTGAATACATCTGAAAGAGTTTTCCGGTGAGAAGCTGCTCCAGCTGCATTATTATTATTCACACAAGGGTAGCCTCATTATTCTAATACCGTGCCATTTACTGTTTACGGTTGTCACCTTGCATTCTCAATAATAACGATAAGCCATTTATTTATTTTACTTTTAAAGTAAAAAAATAAACAGAAATAACTGTCACTCCCGCTATAAAAAAAAACCGCTTTTCTTTATTAATGCATTTTGGTATGTGGACACAATTCAAGATGTGATTTACAGTATATTTCCTGCTCGGACTGTCAAATGAAATTGCGAAATCTTTTTATTGAATAAACGGCCTAGGTGACATTGACAAACACTTAACAATGGCTTCTGAAAGGAAAGGATACATTTTACTATTCACTGCCGAGTGGAGTGAGTCAACGGCACCAGAGATGTCCCATTACCCACAACACACATAGGACGCGGAAAGTTTTATTTAAGGAAGATGTAATCCATGAAACACCCGACGAAGTCTTGCATTATTGAAGACGGGCATTAATTAATCAAGAGCCATTATTTATGTAATGGCCTGAAAAGAAGTACGCTTTAGAATATCTTATTGGTAGGATTGGACACACACACAACTGTCAGCTAACTTGCTAATTTGCTGGTCCTCTTTCTGGCTAAAATAAAGAGTCACTCTGGGAACGAAAAAAAAAACCTATTAGACACCGGACTACATATGGTGCATCTGGGTAACACAATAGGAGAAGTGCATTACCAGACAAGCAGTGATTTATTTATGTTGCGATCTGTATTGTTTATATTATTCCCGGCAGCATAAAGCTAAAAAAACACAGACCTGTGTTAAGTGGAGGCCGGTTTACTCCGTCTGCTTGGCTGGGGAAATAAATGCGTCCAATCAGAAAGCAGGAAAAAGGGGCAGTGGGAGGTATTACCCGCCACTTTACCATAAAAAATACTGTACACGATAAAAAAGAACAATAAAAAGAACAATTAAGTGACCGATGGATGATATGTACATGGGTTATATTGTGCAGAAAGCATTTAAAAGCATTTTAAAGTGCCAGTAGTGCAGCAGCATCATGAATACAGTGCAGTACAGTGCAGAACAGCGCAGCAGCTGTAATGAGCCTAGGAAGTCCAAAAGTATGATAGTGTAATGTAATATGGAACACAATGTTAGATAGTGCATTAATGTCTCAATCGTGGTTTTAAACACTAACAGCCTAGTTCATCTATCTCATATGTCTTTCTTCTTTGTGCTGTCCTATAAGCAGGAGGTCGGAGGTGAAAGAGAGGGAGAGGGAGATGTGAAAAGACCATTTTAGCGGGAAATCGTAAAAGAAACTCTTATTTGTTTTATTTTTATGGAGCACATCTTTGTTTTAGCTAGAGGGCAGATCTTCATTCATAGTTATTCCCCTGGATAATAATCTATGCCATTGACTATCTGGCAAGCTACAGCGCAAACAGCTAAATATTCTGTTTAATGCAGCGTATCAGGTGACTTACCACACTGAGAGGTTTCTGAGCTAGCATCTGGGCGTTGCTTATGGCAATCAGGCTGGGCGAGAACAATCAAAGATTGTTTTGGGCTATCGGCTTCGAGGCGCTGTTAAGTAAGTTCATATACGGGTTTGTGTGTTTTCTCCACGTTTTGTATACATGCAGATCTGTACAGACAACGTGATGGCCATCTATGGTATGTTTACGTGTACAGTAGTGGTGGCTTTTTTTTGTTTTTGTGTGTGACAAATGACAAACATGTTCACAAATCTTGTGATCAAAGTGAAAGTCAAAACCATGTGTATAATAGGAGAGAGAGAGAAAGAGAGAGAGGGGGACAGAGGGAGAAAGAGGGAGAGAGAGAGAGAGAGAGAGAGAGAGAGAGAGAGAGAGAGAGAGAGAGAGAGAGAGAGAGAGAGAGAGAGAGAGAGAGAGAGAGAGAGAGAGAGAGAGAGAGAGAGAGAGAGAGAGAGAGACACACACATAGTGAGAGAGAGAGAGAGAGAGATTAACTATATTTGTGCGTGTGTTCCTGTTTAATTGCACTCTCCGTTTTTGACCTCAATTGTTTCTGTTGAAATGGCTCCGTCACTGCAGTGCGCTCCAGTGCGGCGGCTGTGTTCTGCCACTGCGTAAAACCAGACTCTGAGGTACAAAGAAAGGCAGCGCTTCCCACACTGTTGTCATCAAGGTCTTTGTTTTCAACGACAACAACCAAAAAAAAAAACCCCACGAACACAAACGTGTCAGTGAACAACCAACAAACCAGACAGCGGAAACAAACTCATTCAAACAAACTCATTCTCATAACTTCACTCAAAGTGAACCACAGGTATTTGTGATGAGGATGATGTCGTCTGTAAAGCCAGCGTTGGTGTGCTACCTTTCTGCGGGCAATTTGCTTCTGTCTATTTGTGTTTGTTTTACCTTGTTCTCTGGCACACACACATGAGAAATGTGTGAATTAGTCACAGTTTTTTAACCAGGAGATTTTATTTTTGGCCTCCAGGAATATCGTGGAACCGCTAAAAGAGGTTCACTGGCTGTCTGCTTCTTTTCTTTCCGCTACCTTCTTTGACACAATCTCTCTCTCCCACACACGCACGCACGCACGCACGCACGCACGCACGCACGCACGCACGCACGCACGCACGCACGCACGCACACACACACACACACACACACCGTGTATGCTTATTTTCTCGTGTGTGTGTGTGTGTGTGTGTGTGTGTGTGTGTGTGTGTGTGTGTGTGTGTGTGTGTGTGTGTGTGTGTGTGTGTGTGTGTGTGTGTGTGTGTGTGTGTGTGTGTGTGTGTGTGTGTGTGTGTGTGTGTGTGTCTATGCCCCCGTTTGCTTTGCTCTTTATTAGGGCAGGTTCAAGGAGACAAGGCTCAAGGCTCTTATTTGCATAGGTTGGCTCTGGGGCCCCGGTGGGCAGCAGCAATAGCAGCAGCTAGGTGATTCATACCACCACCCCCCCACCCCCACCTCCTCTCCCCCTTCACCAGTGTATACCCCGTTTCTCACAGAATTAAATTTGAACCAATCAATCAGCAGTAGTTCATGGTGTCCCCCGCGGAGAGAACGAACCCCCGTCTCCCTGATCTCATAAAAGAAGAGCGAGGGGCAACCGACCTCATCCCCCTCCCCCCCCTGGTGATGAGACTTGCCTTACCGCTTACTACTTCTATGACCATGGCAACAATAACACCCCCACCCACCCCCTGTTTCACACAATCAAGCGGAGATGCAACGGATTTCATTTTCAAGGCCCTTTTTCCTTTTTTTCTTTTTTTCTTTTTCATTTATTTCTTTTTTTTTATGGAAATTTCTACTAAATGTCAGGACATGAAACAGCCCCTCTGTGTCTTTAGTGTAAAGGTCGTGGCAGGTAGGGCCGCGGCCGGGGAAAAAGAGAAGAGAAGAAAAGAAACCAAAAAGAAAAAAACCCTGAAAAAGCGGAGGGCGTTTTCAAGCCGTTTCCCGGCCGCCTCTCGCCGGGGTCGGCAAAGTCCTTCAGTTTCTTTTCAAATGACGCAGCTGTTTCCTCAGCTCGCCGCCGCAGTGCTCACCAAGCCGGTGGTTCTCAGGAAGGTGCGCAATAGTCTAGCACCGACGTCGGTCTTCGACAGCCTTAAGTAGGGAAGATCCCAGGTGTTCATTGGCCTCAGCCGGCCTGATTATGATGGGAAACACCTGGGATCAATTAGAGCGCGGGGGGGGCACAACAGACGGTCGAGATGGCCGAGTCTGGACCGGTGTAGATTAGCGATGGCGTGCCTGGTCTAACTGGCCACGTGCTGAATGTATGGTGTCGTTCGTTCCGTTCTTCGTTTGTTCTTCTTCTTCTTCGCTGGCCCAAGGCAACCTGTCTTATCAGAGGGGCGGCAGTATAGCTCAGGAGGTAGAGCGGTCGCCTCACAACCGGAAGGTTGTTGGCTATCCCGGTTATCCCCTAGCAAAACCTGTCGAGGTGCCCTTGAGCAAGACACCCTAACCCTAACTGCTACCCCTGACGTGCTGGCTGTCTCCTCGCATGGCTGACTCCGCTGTTGAATGGTGGTTGAATGTGTGTATGAATGGGTGAATGTGATGCTTGACTTGTGAAGCGCTTTGGATAAAAGCGATAAAAGCGCGATGTAAAGCGCACGATGTAAAGCGCTTTGGGTGTCTTGAAAAGCGCTATATAAATGCAATGAATTATTATTATTATGATTATTAATTATCTGCTCTAGCGATCCAGCTGCCCAGCAGACCACTGTTTAAGTAAGCGAATGGCCTCAGTGATGAGGAGGGCATATGCCAGGTGCTGGCGGAGGCCATTTCACACATACATGCAGTCGATGAGATCGCGAATACAAGCGGCCGAAATGAGTTTCCTCAGGAGGGTGGCTATTATCTCCCTGAGGGATAGGGTGAGAAGCTCAGTCACTCGTGAGAGGCTCGGAGTAGAGCCGCTGCTCCTTCGCGTAGAAAGGAGCCAGTTGAGGTGGTTCGGGCATCTAGTAAGGATGCTTCCTGGTCGCCTCCCGAGGGAGGTTTTCCAGGCACATCCAACTAGGAATAGACCACGGGGCAGACCGAGGTACAGGTTGGGTGATTACTAGGGATGGGACGATCACGTTTTTTGCCACGATCACCGATCACAATGAGAAATATCTGCCCCACCGATCACCAATTGATGAACGGCGGGCAGTATAATCTATATATAGAGATGATATATATAGTATAATCTATATATATAACGAGAGACTTTCAGTTACACGCGCTACTAAAGAGACTACGCGCTAGTGACGTGTCGGTCGCGAACGAGCCGGGGTTTGTGTTACGGGCGCTGCGCGTACGTGCGCGTTTATACTGAAATCGAGCCCTGCCGTTTTGTTAGGGGTGTGTGTTGACCAGTGGTGAAGCGTTAGGGCCTTCAAGGTATTCAGAGAAGACCCTGGAACTCTCAGATGAAACCAAAAACTCGAATTAATTGTATTAATCTAATGTAATACAATTTAATAACATTTAATAAAATTTAAATAAAATGAATAAATGAGAATCGTATCTGTGTTATATTACAGTGTTACGTTGATTTGTTTGTCTTTCTCGGTCCATGCACGACGCATTTGAGTGGTTTTGTGTTGGAAAAACAATGCAACCAATCAGATATTTTTCTGGGTTGCTGGGAAGAATATCCTTCAACCAAAGTATTCCCGCTGACATTGGCCCTTAGACTGAATGAGAGCGTACGTTTGGATTGACAATTTGATCAACCAATCATATCGTGATTTGTAGCCAATGGGCGTATTCTTTTAGATTTCCCTGCAGCTCAATAAGGAGCTAGAAGGTGCAAGGTGGTGGCTGGCGCGAGAGTGGATCTAGCGTAGTGTTACGTTTTCTACGTTGTTTTTTTTACGTCAAAATGGCAACAGGTGAAGATGATGTCGTTGCGGATTTATTGTCTGAACCATTTTCAAGACGACCATTTAATGTTAAGATGGACATTATTAAAAAAGGCCGTCCAACACCTGACAATCTGGAGCTGACTCAAGTAGTTAAAGCAGGCTATGTTCGCCATTTTCAGAGTAGCAACTGGGAACGATGCCCGTGGCTAACGGGCTCTACTAGCCACGAGAGGCTCTACTGATGGGAGTGTTGCTGTTTGGGACCGACAAGAGAGCAGGGAATTGGAACTTATTTTGGATCTGAAAAGCGATCATCTTTATGACCTGATGGTGGTCGAACAATTCATCCAGAAGGACAGGAGAATGGATTTGGTCTTTAAGTGAACATCATTGGTGAGTGACACTCATTTGTCTTTGCTGGTTTTGTCTCAGTGTTGCGTCTCGTTGAGCTGGTTGTTGCATTTTGTTTCCACACACTTGTTGACTGATTAGTTAATGGCTGACTTGGGTTTGTTAAGCATTGTTGTGCATTTGAATTGAGAGTTTGGACTTGATCTTTCTTTGCATCGCTTAACGTGAAAAGACTTAACGTAACTAAGAGTTACAAAACCGCGATCAATAATCACCTAATTTGCATATGTTTTGTCATTAGCACTTTCACCTTTTCACTTTCATTTTGACAGGTGAAAGTGCTAATGACAAGACATATGCCAGAGACATTTGGTGATTATTGATCGCTATTTTGGAACTTAAAGTTCCAAAGTTACGTTAAGCCTTTTCACGTGAAGCGTGTTAGACCGTCCCTTTCACCGATAGCCTGTGTGGTGGTCTGTGGTGGTCTGTTACTTCACTACATGGACACTGCTTTACAACTATGGTACACTTGGAAATTGGCTGCGACAATCTGATCTGCCTAAATGATAAGGCATAAAGTGACTCCTCCGTGACGTCCGTCTGACTAGAACAACTGAATTTTCGAATGGTGGTGGTGATGGTGGGGGTGGTGGTCTACAGCAGGGGTTCCCAAAGTGGGGGTCGCGGGACCCCGAGGGGGGGTTGCGGGACCCCGAGGGGGGGGGGGGGGTCGCGAGATGATTTCAGAATCCTCTTGATGTGACCATGAGGTTTTTATTGTTAATAATAACGTGTGCATAGATATTTTTATATATGTACGGGTGACGAATAAAGGAATTTTGATTCCGACAGATTCACGACAGTATCATTTGCAGCTGAAAAAAAAGCCCCACACAATTTTCAATATCACGATTACCCCCCCCCCCCTTGGACTTCACGATGTTCTCGATGGTGAAGATCTGTGCACACGTTGTTTTTAATGTTCCAGTCCCTCCGGTGATAGGGGGGGGGGGGGGTCTGTTATGTTGGGGGTCGCAGGCTGAAAAGTTGGGGAACCCCTGGTCTACAGAAGGTCCAGTTGTGATAGACATGCTTCGCCACTGGTGTTGACACACACTTTGACAACCGGTCCGCGAAAATTGACAACTGGTCCGCGAGATATTTTTCATGTATCTGCCGGTCCGTGGCACAAAAAAGGTTGGGAACCCCTGTACTATAGAACAGTTTCATCCATCATGCTATGGAAATAAGTATCTCTGTGTGTTTCAATATAGGCTATATATTTTTGATCTTTACAAACTCTGGAGTTATTGGACATGTTTGGACATGCGAGTGTGAAACAATCAGCCATGCAGTAAAATGCAGATGAGCCGACTGTAAACACACACACACAGGGAATAGTGAGAGGCTGAGAGAAAAAAACAATTAGCAATTTACTTGAGATGGGCTAAAAACGCCAATGGTATTGAATAACCTTATATACAGCATTGGGAACATTGGCGGAGCTCGGGGAGGGCAACGTCAACAAGATGCCTGCGAGATGGGAGGGTGTAGCGTGGCTCAATATGTGAGAGCAGTCGTCTGAATCCCACATCTTCAACCACGCTAAATGGCTGATCATCCAGCGCTATGAATTCCATCACTTTTTTTGTGATCGCCTTGGCTTTCCCACTATCACGGCTATATGCATGTGTGCTCTCTAAAGTGGGTTGTGTCAGCAGCCGCTGTTGTGTTTTCTCTCCTTTATTTTTCTCGTTCTCCGCGGTCAGGTTAACAAACTCGCCATGCTGCGCTGGGTGATGGGTTTTCAGGTGTCTTATTAAATTTGTCGTGTTGAAATTTTTTACCTTGCTTCCTCCACGAGATATTTTCTCTTTGCACACATTACAGATGGCAAATGTTACATCTGTATCACACACTTTGAAGAAACTCCACACTGCAGACACCGCTGACATGTTGAGGCAGGGCGAGTATCACTCTGTTTAGAAAAGAGGCGGGGCCCCACGTGTTTTACTCGCTGGTAAAGAGATGAGCTCACGTGTTTCTCACGTGCAGGATCGGCTATGAAATCGGCAACATTAAAGCAAGATCGGCATTCTCCGATTGCGCATTTTTCTTCAAAATCGGCCGATAATGATCGGAAGCCGATCGATCGTCCCACCTCTAGTGATTACATCTCCACACTGGCCTGGGAACGCCTCGGGATCCCCCAGTCAGAGCTAGTCCATGTTGCCAGGGAGAGGGAAGTTTGGAGTCCCCTGCTGAAGCTGCTACCTCCGCGACCCGATTACGGATAAGCGGGAGAAGATGGATGGATGGATGGATGCAGTCGATGATGTGTGAAGGTTTTAAATGTCTTACCCGAAGTTTTTACAAAACGTTGTCTTCTTACACTTCTTCTTCTTCTTCTTCTTCTTCTTCTCCTCTTCCTGTGTTCTTCTTTCGTGACCTTTGACAGGAGCGGAAGCTGAATGCGTTCCCCAACATGCAGGTGTGCGGAGACAGGGAGACCCAGTACATGGTGCCCCTGTCCCACCAGATGGACTTCTACGTCCCAGAGATGAGGGAGGAGGTGAAGACCGAGCCCAGAGAAGACGATTCAGAGGAAGACAGAGGCACCGACATCACCGGTTAGAGGCATCCCATGTCCATTCTCAATCTCTCTCTCTCTCTCTCTCTCTCTCTCTCTCTCTCGCGCTCTCGCTCTCGCTCTCTTTGTCTTTCTTCATATATATATATACAGCATATAACAGCCCTGTTTACACAAGCGTTTTTGTATCTTCAAAACGTGAATTGCGAGACGCTTGTGAGATAACGATTGCTTTTTTGAAGATTCTACGACTCATAGCCCTGGCGATTCAATTATTCAATGTCATTCACAACATTGTCCTAAAGCAATGTAAACCGGTACACTGCGGATGACGGGGGCGCGAACCTGAACCTAACCCCGTAAGGTGTGTGCGGATATTGGGGGTATTCCTCACATGACTACGTAACTGCCACTATGCGTCTCACGACAAGCAGAGAACTCGTCTCTGCTTGTCGTGAGACGCATAGTGGCAGTGTGTGCCCTCGGTGTAAACAGATTGAGTGCAATGCAATCTAGATTCAAGATGAATGAGAGATGTTTCTCTGGCGTAAACAGGGGCCATAATTCCAAGTGGATCGAGTCGATGTACCAATATAAAAAGGCGCTTACATTTTTTATTTTTCGTATTTTTCTTTTCCCGCTTGATTTATTGCGAAGGAACGTAGATTTCTGTTTTCCTTGGTACCCAGGGTCGCTATGCTAATGAACCTCGAAGCGGGAATAAATAAACGTGTGCAAGTGGTTAGCGGTTATTTTTTGACACACACTTCCCTTGCTTGCCACTTCCCTTGCTTGCCCCAGATCCCCCTCTCGGTTGGACAGATATATATACGGGACCATGTAATTGTTCTGTCACTGCCAGTGTGTTATTTCGCACTCCACGGCTTATGGAACGGCTGTTACACACAGGTTTTTTTTTTTTTTTAACCTGACAAGAGGGAGAGCCTTCAGGTTAACTCTTGTCTTAGTTTCGACTTTACCTGTTTTTTCTCGTCAAACTAATCGTTTCGGTGGTTTCTGTGCTTGGCGGGAGAGAGGGGGAACGTTAGCGGGCTTACTAAGTTTGAGCGGCAGAGGTGATGAGAAAAGGCGGGAAAAGAAAGAAAAATCAAGTAGCAAGCCCCTTAAACCTAGCTTGAGGGCAGTTAAACGCGCCCCAGGGAGACTCGCGCTGTCAGAGGGGTTTATGTGATTTGTTGGGCGGGCCTACCTTGTCTGAAGGTCTCGGATATAGGGCCCTATTCTCGCCAGCGAGAACACAATGAGGCGGGGCAGACGCCGCTCTGCTCCGGTTTCGGGCGGTTTAAGTAAGCACCGCGGGTGAAGACGCCGTGGACCCCCATAACCCCCCCCCCCCCTCCCCTCTCCCCCCACCTCCGGAGTTGTTTGGCGCAGCCGTTTCGCAGCTTCCGATTGGTTTGTCAACACATGGCTCTCAGAATAGCCAAGCGTGTCCCTGTCCCTGGTTTGAGGGGGGATCGGGGAACACAACAATAGCACCTTCATGTGGTATATAGGATGGTATGAAACACATACCGGCGGTGTTGGTTGTCATGTCCTAGGTCCGGTCCTCTCACACCGCCAGCCCCCTGTGCTGCTCTCTTGCTAGTCTCTACTCTACATACCCCCCGCCCCCCCTGCGTGTGTGTGTGTGTGTGTGTGTGTGTGTGTGTGTGTGTGTGTGTGTGTGTGTGTGTGTGTGTGTGTGTGTGTGTGTGTGTGTGTGTGTGTGTGTGTGTGTGTGTGTGTGTGTGTGTGTGTGTTACGAAAACAACCCCACCGCTAAAAACT
>CM051002.1:12211946-12219446 GCA_027704905.1 Muraenolepis orangiensis
AGCCTACGCAGGCCGCCTTGAACCCCGTCTCCAGGGCCCCGTCCCAGGCCCCGACCAACCTTTTCCTGCCGCAAGGCCTCCTCTCTCTGCCGGTTCTCCCGCTGTCGGGGGCCATGCCCTCGTCCGCCAACGGCCAGGCCTCTGTCTCCTCGTCCCCCAACCTCGAGAGGTCACAAACTCTGGCGTCTCAGAGCGCACACAGGCTGTCCGCCGGTGATTACAACGAGGTCACGTGCACCGCGGCGTACACAGAGAAGTCGTCCTCCCTCCCCATCTCCGGCTACGCCGGTCAAACCCCCACATTACCGCCTCCGTACACAAGCTCTAAGACCGACGGCACCCCGTTAACGCCGCTGAGCTCCTCCAGGCCTCTGGACCCAGGGCGGCAGCAGAGCGGCTTCCTGGGCTCGTCCCCCTCCAGCCTGCCTTTCCTACCTCACAGCCCCCCCGGGGGCGTCATCTTCCCCAACCCCTTGGCCAGCATCGCGGCGACAGCTCACGCGCTCGACCCCATCGCCGCCCTCCTGAAGCACCGGAAAGGAAAGCTGCCCAACATGTCCTTATTCAGCCCCAAGCCCGGCCCGGAGGAGCCCTTCTTCAAGCATAAATGCCGCTACTGTGCCAAAGTGTTTGGCAGTGACAGCGCGCTGCAGATCCACCTGCGCTCCCATACAGGGGAGAGACCCTTCAAATGTAACATCTGTGGCAATCGCTTTTCCACGAAAGGGAACTTAAAGGTCCACTTCCAGCGGCACAAAGAAAAGTATCCTCATGTTCAGATGAACCCCTACCCGGTGCCAGAGTACTTAGACAATGTGCCAACCAGTTCTGGGATTCCCTATGGGATGTCATTTCCCACAGAAAAACCTGGGTCTTCGTGGCTGGACAGCAAGCCGGTCGTAGCCACCCTGCCCACCTCTATAGGCCTTCCGCTCTCCTCGGCCCTGACCAGTATAGGAAGCTCCAATGATCCCTTAAGCGTAACACCATCCATTAAATCTCCCTACCGGCCGCCGTCGGGTGAATGCGTGTCTTTGTCCCCTGCTAGTCCCGGCAGTGAGCCTCTTATGCCTCCTGTTTCCGAGTCTCCACAGCTGAACTGCCAGGACGAGGCCCCCGATATGCTAAAACCAGAGGGAGTGCACCTGCCCCAAAACTGCATCCAGAGATTGATGGCCAACCCAGTTACTGGGGTGATTGCCGGCGCCGCCACCACCACCACAGCCCCGTCTGTGTCCACGACACCGGAGCCCATCTGTCACAGCGCCCCCGTCTCCAACACCTCGCCCCTACTGCGCCACTCAGACCCGCCCCGGTTCTCCCCCGACGGCCCGCCGGACTCGATGCACGCGTCCGAGACCTCCATGCTGGAGCGGTTGGTGGAGAACATCGACAAAAAGATAACGGACCCCAATCAATGTGTCGTCTGTCACCGCGTCCTCAGCTGCCAGAGCGCCCTCAGGATGCACTACCGCATCCACACGGGCGACCGGCCCTTTAAGTGCAAGATATGTGGCCGGGCCTTCACTACCAAGGGCAACCTGAAGTCCCACGTCGGCATCCACCGGGAAACCCCGCCGCCGCTGCCGGTGCAGCACTCGTGCCCCATCTGCCACGAGAAGTTCACTAACGCGGTGGTGCTTCAGCAGCACATACGCATGCACATAGGCGGCGTGCTTCCGAAACCGTCCGAGGCGGAGGGCCACAGGGACGTGGACGGCGCCGTGTCCCTCCGCGAGAACCGCTTTGACAGCCTCAGCGGCGACGGCGACGACCCGGCGGACGACATTTCGGTGGAAGACGGTGGCGACGACGGCGAGGAAGAAGAGATAAGTGGGAATATGGAAGAGGAAGAGCGGAGGAGCATGCGGCGGAGGAGGAGGAGGAGGAGGAGGAGGCGGCGAGTCCCGCTAAGCGTTTTAGCTATTCCCCGCCGAGGTCCTCGGCCGTGGTGTCGAGTATCGCGGCGCTGGAGAACCAAATGAGAATGATTGACTCCACAGTGAACCTGAACCACTCGTTCGGCATGGCGGCTCTGGCCAACGGGTTTATGGGCCGCGAGCGACTCGCCATCAACTGCCTTCTTACGGAGAAAAGGCGGCAGAGTGGAAATGCGGCCAGCCCCACCTTTTCCGATTCCTCTGATGGCGTGTCGCCGTCCCCTGCACATAGAAAAGGCTCAGACGGCAGAGTGAGCCAATCCCCCACGGGGAACCACAGGCCAGAATCTCAAGAGCCTTTAGCAGCCTTGGTGAAGACGGAGCACTCGGAGTCTCCGTCGTCGGCGTCTGTCGCGGGATTGGCCTTGAGAGGACTACAGCCCGGCAAGACGTGTGTGAAGGAGGAGAATCCTTACAGTATGCCCTTCCTGCTGAGCAGGGGACGAGGTGAGGCCTTAGTGCGATGCCTAATGATTTAGGGTTAGTCGCAAGACATAGTAGCATCTCGGAGAGGTACAAAGGCACTCTTTGATAACACCTCAATTGCAAATTAAGGCGTCAATCAATATCAAATTTCAGAGAGAAATGTACAAAGTAACATTATATTCTATTTATTTTTATCAAATCTCACTAACCTGTAAGTTTGCTCTAAAGTTAACTCATTATCATATTCGTTCATATTTATTATGGTTTTAATAAACATTCATAATTCATTACAAACATCAAGGCTTTAACATTATAAAATATTTTTTTTTCTTTTTTTTTTCTTTCCATCTCAGCTTCAGGTCAAACTCTCACAAGCCTGGCCAACCGCATGTCGTCGGGCCCAATCAAAACAGAGACCAACGGTCACAGTCAGCCAATCGAGGGTCACCATCACCCGGCGTTCAGCCTCCTCCTCCCCCCGTCCTATCCTCCAATCAGCAGCCCGGGGATGACCAGCTTGCTGGGGCCCGCACCGCCTCGCCGCACGCCCAAACAGCACAACTGCCACGCCTGCGGGAAGAACTTTTCGTCGGCCAGCGCCCTCCAGATCCACGAACGCACGCACACGGGCGAGAAGCCCTTCGTCTGCTCCATCTGTGGCCGGGCCTTCACCACCAAAGGCAACCTGAAGGTACCTGAAGTTAGTCAGTTATCAGACGGCTGCAATGTGGCCACAGCTGATACCGCGACATACCAGTGTGGCTTTCCCATGATGCATTGCTTTCATTCTGACCCCTAGCCGCAACGAATCCTCGCCGGATATGTAAACCTGAACGTGAAATTTACACAAATACAAACAACAAATTACAAACAGTTCAGTCGGTTCAAATCGTGCCATCTAACCATTAATCATTAACTAAATGATTTTGGTATGGGAATACATTTGCAGTTTTTTATCGAGCAACTTAATTGTCACATTTAACAGCTATCAACTCTTTGCTTCTCTTAACGTATAATACTTTGCTTTCACTATAGACTTCCAGTGTGTGCATCTAAAAAAAATAACCTCCACCCTTCCTTCCATCCTTTCTTCCTTCCTTCCCTCCCTCCCTCCTTCCTTCCTTCCCTCCCTCCTTCCCAGGTCCACATGGGCACCCACATGTGGAACAACGCCCCGGCCAGGAGGGGCCGCCGGCTGTCCGTGGAGAACCCCATCGCCCTGCTGGGCGGGGACCCCATGAAGTTCGGGGAAATGTTCCAGAAGGACCTGGCGGCCCGAGCCATGAACGTGGACCCGGGGTTCTGGAACCGCTATGCGGCCGCCATCACCACGGGCCTGGCCATGAAGAACCTCCACAACAACAACAACCACCACCACCACCACCACCACAACCACAACAACCACAACAACCACAACAACCACCACAACCACCATCACCACAATCGCAACGAGATCTCGGTGATCCAGAACCGTGGAGGAGGACCAGGAGGAGGAGGAGGAGGAGGACCAGGAGGAGGAGGAGGAGGAGGAGGAGGAGGACCAGGAGGAGGAGGAGGAGGAGGAGGAGGAGGAGGAGGAGGAGGAGGAGGACCAGGAGGAGGAGGAGGAGGAGGAGGAGGAGGGGGAGGGGGAGGGGGAGGGGAGGAGGAGGAGGAGGAGCCATCCCCCAGCTTCATGCTATGACTGCGGCCATGGACAGGGCCTCCTCTGGGGGGGTACACGGCCTCAACGGACTGGGGAAGGCGTCGGGTCTGGACCTGGGAGCTAGCAGGCACTTCTCCATGTTGATAGACGACGGCAAAGAAATCGGCATCAATTGACAACACATGCAGGAGATGACGAATGAGAGAAATTATGCAACAAATTATGAGAAATAAAACCATTTGTACATCTTGTTGGTTCTTACGTATTCTATTATATATAGATATATAGATATATATATATATACAGTATACATATACGAGAATACAATTTTATGGGCCGAGCCAGGAGAAAATTTCATTTTGAAGTCATTCGTGAACGTTGTTTATCTATATAGTAGTTGTTTTCTTTCTACCTGACTACTCCTGAGATGCTTGTTTAGGAGAAAATCGACAAAAGGGAACGTTTGATTTACAGAGGATTGTCATTTAATGTCAATTCATTTGTCAGCTGGTGGCTTGGAGCGGCCCGATAGGTTGAACGGGTGCAAAGCACAAAATGGCCTCCGGTTCCTCCAAGGTCAACAGCGACGATGTCCTCAGCGCGATGCACACTTCTCCCCGGCCGCTAGAGTCATTTGCTAAAGTCGGGCGTAGGAACCGACCACAGTTTGTAGCTACTTCAATTCACTACCTCACCCGTTTTCCTTTTTTTTTTACAATACAGAGGAAAAGACTTGAAGTGACTATATACATGTTTAAACACTGAATATAATAATAATAATAAAAAAAAAAAAAGACTTGTGATATAATGTCTTCTAACATGTCAGGTTTCATTTGAAATCCTTTTTTCAAAACGCACGATAGCCCGTGTCGCCTGGTGCGTTGTGTCTGCCGGGCCTGATGGCACTTTGGTGAACGATATTTTATGTGGAAAATAAAGAATTTGTTTCTAATATAATCGCCAGTGCTTCTGTTTGACTCAGACAGTGTAGACACAGTGTCGATTTCATTTCTCTCATTTTGTTGAATAGTTGAGTTTTCCCTAAATAAAGGTTACATGTAGCCTCTTTAGAAAAAAAAAAATACATTTCTGGAAATAATTTCAAAAGTAAATAATAAATAAATAAATAATGTAAAAAAATGAATATTTATTTCCAAAAGAGCACTTGTCAAAACTCTAATTTTCTAAATCTCTGCACCAAATAGAACACTACACATAATCACGTTCATCGCACTACCATATATATATATATATATATATATATATATCGATTTTTTTTCAGTTTGTCGCACCAACAAATACATAACTACAAAATACAAAAGACAAAAATGGAAAATATATATATTTTTTGTCTGTGACATCCCATTCACCGAAATAAAAAGAGCATTAAATTGCGTATAAACTGTGTGTTTTCTGTAGACCTACCTTTGTGAGGGGATATGAGTGAGTCAGAATCTGAATTTGTGAATTTGTGTACATTAGAATAACACATTGATGTTATTATTATAATATTCATCATTTCAAACTGTCTCACTTGTAGATAACTGTCTCACTCTTTTGGATTTCCATATTAAAAAATTTTGTTTTTCCTTTTTATTTATTAATATTTTTTAAATAACCCAAACATATGAACTAAAGACATGGACAGCGAAAAAAAACGAACCTAAAACGTAAGAAGAACATAAAATAAAATACAAATGAAAAACAACACCTTTTGTACCAACAACAATAATAATAATAATAATAATAACAACAACAACAACAACAACGGCGCGCTGTCGGGTGACGTCACGGCGTGCAGCCAAGATGGCTGACAGCATCCCGTTGTATCCAGTGCGGAAGAGCTCTAGGAGAATCCCCCACTATAACCCAGGCAGGCTCTCCAGGTAACGAACGGACTAGACGCTTGTCTGTCTCATTTGCACGCATAACACACCGGTTATTCATACACAAAAAATACGTTTAATTGCGTTGCCAGTGGGCCTGTACGTGTTTTAGGAAGGCGACCTACTTAGCTGTCGCTGTAGCATTGTAGTGGTGCCCAGTCTGACAGCTCTGCTTTCTAATCGGGGATCGAAATGGTGTGTTTTTGCTTCACTTGTACAGTTCAATATGCGTCTCACATACACGATAACACAACAACAACACTTCGGTGAGTCGGACACGTATCCTACACACATCCTACAGATCCGCTGTTTAGTTCCTTGTCTGCGCCGTCACATGACGTGTGTGTGTGTGTGTGTGTCACAAGGGGAATAATCCATATTTTTCACTTTGGGTTCAACGACCTCTCTTGTGGAATAATGATGATAATAACAATAACAACAACCAGTCTCTACTGACTAGTCTTACTCTTTGTGTGTCAGATGGGGGCTGTTTGACTGCAGTAGGTGGAGGTTGTGGTGGATACTGGCAAGGAAGTGATGTTCCACCAGCCCTATGACCATTGAACTAGTAGCCAAGGTGATGTTCCACCAGCCCTATGACCATTGAACTAGTAGCCATGGTGATGTTCCACCAGTCCTATAAACATTGAACTACTAGCCAAGGGGATGTTCCACCAGCCCTATGACCATTGAACTAGTAGCCAAGGTGATGTTCCACCAGCCAAATGAACATTGAACTAGTAGCCAAGGTGATGTTCCCCCAGCCCTATGGCCATTGAACTAGTAGCCAAGGTGATGTTCCCAGCCTATGACCAGACAGTGATGTTCCCAGCCATGCTGACTAGTAGCCAGGTGTTCCACCCTATGACCAACTAGTAGCCAAGGTGATGTTCCACCAGCCCTATGACTTATTGAACTAGTAGCCAAGGTGATGTTCCACCAGCCCTATGACCATTGAACTAGTAGCCATGGTGATGTTCCGCCAGCCCTATGACCAACTAGTAGCCAAGGTGATGTTCCACCAGCCCTATGACTTATTGAACTAGTAGCCAAGGTGATGTTCCACCAGCCCTATGACCATTGAACTAGTAGCCAAGGTGATGTTCCACCAGCCAAATGAACATTGAACTAGTAGCCAAGGTGATGTTCCACCAGCCCTATGACCAACTAGTAGCCAAGGTGATGTTCCACCAGCCCTATGACCAACTAGTAGCCAAGGTGATGTTCCACCAGCCCTATGACCCATTGAACTAGTAGCCAAAGTGATGTTCCACCAGCCCTATGACCAACTAGTAGCCAAGGTGATGTTCCACCAGCCCTATGACCAACTAGTAGCCAAGGTGATGTTCCCCCAGCCCTATGACCAACTAGTAGCCAAGGTGATGTTCCCCCAGCCCTATGACCAACTAGTAGCCAAGGTGAGGTTCCACCAGCCCTATGACCCTTTGAACTAGTAGCCAAAGTGATGTTCCACCAGCCATATGACCCATTGAACTAGTGGTCAAGGTGATGGTCCACCAGACTTATACCCATGAACAAGTGGCCAATATGACATTCCACCAGCCATATGACCCATTAACATGTCTCCAAGGCCACACACAGA
>CM051002.1:12224446-12226946 GCA_027704905.1 Muraenolepis orangiensis
TATGTTAGCCTAGCTGTTGGTCATATGTTAGCCTAGATGTTGGTCATATGTTAGCCTAGCTGTTGGGCAGCATTTAGCTGAGCTGTTGGTCATATGTTAGCTCAGCAATTGGTCGTCATTTAGCCTAGCATTTGGACATAATTTAGCCTAGCTGTTGGTCATATGTTAGTCTAGCTGTCCATCATATTTTAGCCTCATCATACATCAGCCTAGCTGATGATCATGTTTAGCCTATCTGGGTGGCCTGATTGATTTATGATCCACACACCAATGCATGAATGCTATTGCCAGTCCACGAGGTCATGCATTCTGGTTGTATGCTTGTTACTTCTGCCTTTTGTATATACTTCTCCCTTAATAAAGCTATTTTGTGAGTTGTTTTAGCTCATTTGCTCATTGCCACCTTTGTTTGTCACCTGCTGTTTCTATTCACAGAACTGTGCTTCCTGTTTAGCTTCAAGGTATATATATTCAAAGGGGGTTGCGCTGTACATCATAGCTAACATACAGTTAAATTTGTCTTGTATGCAGTACACAAGTAAAGGTACATACTGGACAGTATTTGCACACAGTTTGAGTACATGGCCTCCGTCCCTTTGAGGGTGAGTGTGTGTCGCCCAATAGTCATCAGGCTGTCGCGCTTTCCACACTCCAAAAACCTGAATTGTGGTTTTGCAACCACTTATATGTAAGCCTAACTGTTGCTCATATTTTAGCCTAGCAGTTGGTCCTCACTTGGCCTAGCTGTTGGTCATATGTTAGCCTAGCAGTTGGTCATCATTTAGCCAGCTGTTGGTCATATGTTAGCCTAGCTGTTGGTCATATATTAGCCTAACTGTTGGTCTTGTTAGCCTAGCAGTTGATCATATGTTGACCTAGCTGTTGGTCATATGTTAGCCTAGCAGTTGGTCATCATTTAGCCAGCTGTTGGTCATATGTTAGCCTAGCTGTTGGTCATATGTTAGCCTAACTGTTGGTCATGTTAGCCTAGCAGTTGGTTATATGTAAGCCTAACTGTTGCTCATATTTTAGCCTAGCAGTTGGTCCCCATTTAGCCTAGCTGTTGGTCATATGTTGGCCTAGCTGTTGCGCATCATTTAGCCAAGCTGTTGCTCATATGTTAGCCTAGCAGATGGTCATATGTTAGCCTAGCTGTTGGTCATATGTTAGCCTAGCTGTTGGTCATATGTTAGCCTAGCTGTTGGTCATATGTTAGCCTAGCTGTTGCTCATATTTTAGCCGAGCTGTCGGTCATATGTTAGCCTAGCAGTTGGTCATCATTTAGCCGAGCTGTTGGTCATAGTTAGCCTAGCAGTTAGTCATATGTTAGCCTGGATGTTGGTCATATGTTGGCCTAGCTGTTGCGCATCATTTGGCCGAGCTGTTGCTCATATGTTAGCCTAGCTGTTGGTCATATGTTAGCCTAGCTGTTGGTCATATGTTAGCCTAGCTGTCAGTCATGTTAGCCTAGCAGTTGTCATCATTTAGCCGAGCTGTTGGTCATATGTTAGCCTAGCAGTTGGTCATATGTTAGCCTGGATGTTGGTCATATGTTGGCCTAGCTGTTGCGCAGCATTTAGCCGAGCTGTTGGTCATATGTTAGCCAAGCTGTCAGTCATGTTAGCCTAGCAGTTGTCATCATTTAGCCGAGCTGTTGGTCATATGTTAGCCTAGCAGTTGGTCATATGTTAGCCTGGATGTTGGTCATATGTTGGCCTAGCTGTTGCGCAGCATTTAGCCGAGCTGTTGGTCATATGTTAGCCTGGCAGTTGGTCATCATTTAGCCAAGCTGTTGGTCATATGTTAGTCTAGCTGTTGGTCATATGTTAGCCTAGCTGTTGGTCATATGTTAGTCTAGCTGTTGGTCATATGTTAGCCTAGCTGTTGGTCATATGTTAGTCTAGCTGTTGGTCATATGTTGGCCTAGCTGTTGCGCAGCATTTAGCCGAGCTGTTGGTCATATGTTAGCCTGGCAGTTGGTCATCATTTAGCCAAGCTGTTGGTCATGTTAGTCTAGCTGTTGGTCATATGTTAGCCTAGCTGTTGGTCATATGTTAGTCTAGCTGTTGGTCATATGTTAGCCTAGCTGTTGGTCATATGTTAGTCTAGCTGTTGTTCATATGTTGGCCTAGCTGTTGCGCAGCATTTAGCTGAGCTGTTGGTCATATGTTGGCCTGGCAGTTGGTCATCATTTAGCCAAGCTGTTGGTCATATGTTAGCCTAGCTGTTGGTCATATGTTAGTCTAGCTGTTGGTCATATGTTAGCCTAGCTGTTGGTCATATGTTAGCCTAGATGTTGGTCATATGTTAGCCTAGCTGTTGGGCAGCATTTAGCTGAGCTGTTGGTCATATGTTAGCTCAGCAATTGGTCGTCATTTAGCCTAGCATTTGGACATAATTTAGCCTAGCTGTTGGTCATATGTTAGTCTAGCTGTCCATCATATTTTAGCCTCATCATACATCAGCCTAGCTGATGATCATGTTTAGCCTATCTGGGTGG
>CM051002.1:12236946-12269446 GCA_027704905.1 Muraenolepis orangiensis
GCCGACCTGATTTTCCTTCGAACGTCGGAGAAGAACGGTGTGTAGAGAACGTGTACATGTGGATCATTCCAGATGAACTGACATGGCCCCTTTTTCCAAGGGTTCTTTTAGGGAGTGTCCCTTCAGTTGAAATACGTACAGTAAATACATATATACAGTTAGAATAGAACATCTTTATCATTTATATTAGGGATGCTCCGGTAAAGGTTTTTGGGGCCGATTGCCGATCACATAAGTGGGTTGGGGCTATGGGGATCTTCCATTTAAAGTTCCGTATATTGTGTAGTATAATATATTGAATTACTATTTACAGCAAAAATTACTATCCTGAAATGCACTGCAGAAATATAAAATATATCACGATAATATCGTCTCACGTGACGCTACTCAACCAAACAAATCGCTGAAGTCAGTGAGCGAGCAGATTACCCCACACACACACACACACACACACACACACACACACACACACACACACACACACACACACACACACACACACACACACACACACACACACACACACACACACACACACACACACACACACACACACACACCGTTCAAACCCAGTACGTCTCATTAGTTCCGTTGCCGATATTTAAAAGCCTTCATGTGAAGCGGCGCTACGAGATAAAGCACACATCTTTTGAGAAATCATACCCACCCAAAATAAAACAAACGATCTAGGAGCCCAATATGATCGATCTGTATTTACCTAGAGAGAAATTTCTGCTTCACACACATTCTATTTTCACATTGCATTTTCTTTGCCGCGCAACAGAGAAAAGTCTCATATATTTTGCGTCATCTGATCAGCTCTTCTGATCGGCCGTTTTTTGAGAGCTCCGATCGGTCGGTTTAGAGTGAGTATCGGGCCGATAATGATCGATCGGAGCATCCCTAATTTCTATCCACACATGATTACATTTAATATGTCCATGGATGTGTTGTTTCTTCCACCGATATATAAAATAATAGAGCAAACACAATATATAATATTTAACTTTAACAATCCACGTACACATTTTCCGATTACTTAATAGTGTCTTTTGTTCAATACGGTAATTGTAACGGCCCTAATTTAAACCAAACCAAAGCACAACAAGCCATTATTCTACCTTCTTCATGTCCAGTGACATTACGGTGGCATCTGTGATGTGATGCGTTACGATGACACCGTCCTCCCCCTCCCCTCCCTCCCTTCCCCCTCCCCTCCCTCCCCTCCCTCCCTTCCCCCGACTCTCTCCTTGACTGATGATGACAGTGGGTTAGGGTCGGGTCGATGAGGCTGCCCAGGTCGTGGCTCTCTGCTTAGGGACACGGGAGAGATGGATCCCCGCCATGGGCCAATATGTCTCTCACAGTGAGCTGTGGATGTCTTAATGCTTCACACAAACATGCGCAGGCATGCACGCACGCCCGCACGCCCGCACGCACGCACGCACGCACGCACGCACGCACGCACGCACACACACACACACACACTCAAAGATTCTCTTTTTCGCTTCTTCTCTCTCTCATACACACACCCACACAAACTTTGTGTGTGCAGTTGCGCGCACACACACACTCTTATGCTGCCATACATACAGTAGATACCAAGATTCTCTCTCTCTCTCTCTCTCACACACGTACGTACGCTCCCATACATACAGTAGGGCGGTACTGTCTGCCAGCTGTGTGATGTCAGGATGTAGGGATTAATGGGGTGAGTCATCTCCCCCCTTCCATAATGTTGTCCATCATACTTAACCCCCCCCCCCCCTCCCCCCTGGGGGGCGCTTTACAGCTGCCCTTTCCCCCCTCTACCCCCCCTCCCCCCTCCCTCCTCCCCGGTCAGAATGGTTGCTCCCATCATCCGTCAGCCTCTGTGTACAATATTAACCCCGCGGTCGATGCAGGTCACCACGGCTCAACACCTATTGGGCTCCCTCCATACACACTCAACCTGTGTGTGTGTGTGTCCGTGTGTCAGATTAAATGTTTTAGAGGCGCATGATACCTTTTTATGCGCTGTTAAATGGTCAAATGGTTATGTTTTTTTTACGTTGTTGTGCAGAAATGTTCCTTAAAGCACTTTGAGCTGGACTGGTTGCTAGTTTGATATCACTATTAGTGGTGGTAGTAGTGGTAGTTGTTTGCTTTATAATCTTTGCTCTATGTTTTGCTTGTTAGCTCTATTTTTTGCCAACTTATTGTACTTTTATTGTGTTCTTGGAGGCTTGTGAGGAAGGAAATGCACTTATGACTTCTGGTGACTAGTTGTTATTTTATCTACCTGTTGAATGACCTTATTGTACGTCGCTTTGGTCAAAAGTGTCTGCTAAATGACTGTAATGTAATGTATTACTCATTTTGTTATGATTAGGTTTTCATTAGTATTACGATTGCCTTGTTGTTATTCTCATTGTTATTCTCCATACTGCGTTAGTCATCCATAGGACTTGATAGTAACTGTCTCCATGGCGACTCTCCAGGGTCCTGCTTCCTCAGGACCGACCAGCTGGATGGAGAGACGGACTGGAAGCTCAAGGTGGCGGTCAGCTGCACGCAGAGACTGCCTGCACTTGGGGTACCAACACACACACACAACAACCCTCTCTCTGTACTGTCTAACTCCTACCTGCTCCTTAATGACCTGTCTCTATACTGTCTTACCCCTACCTGCTCCTTAATGACCTGTCTCCGTACTGTCTAACCCCTACCTGCTCCTTAATGACCTGTCTCTATACTGTCTAACCCCTACCTGCTCCTTAATGACCCGTCTCTATACTGTCTAACCCCTACCTGCTCCTTAATGACCCGTCTCTGTACTGTCTAACCCCTAGCTGCTCCTTAATGACCGTCTCTGTACTGTCTAACCCCTACCTGCTCCTTAATGACCGTCTCGTACTGTCTAACCCCTACCTGCTCCTTAATGACCCGTCTCTCTGTCAACCCTACCTGCTCCTAATGACCGTCTCTACGTTAACCCTACCTGCTCCTTAATGACCCGTCTCTTTACTGTCTAACTCCTACCTGCTCCTTAATGACCCGTCTCTTTACTGTCTAACTCCTACCTGCTCCTTAATGACCCGTCTCTTTACTGTCTAACTCCTACCTGCTCCTTAATGACCCGTCTCTTTACTGTCTAACCCCTACCTGCTCCTTAATGACCCGTCTCTGTACTGTCTAACCCCTGCCTGCTCCTTAATGACCTGTCTCTGTACTGTCTAACCCCTACCTGCTCCTTAATGACCCGTCTCTGTACTGTCTAACCCCTACCTGCTCCTTAATGACCCGTCTCTGTACTGTCTAACCCCTACCTGCTCCTTAATGACCCGTCTCTGTACTGTCTAACCCCTACCTGCTCCTTAATGACCTGTCTCTATACTGTCTAACCCCTACCTGCTCCTTAATGACCTGTCTCTGTACTGTCTAACCCCTACCTGCTCCTTAATGACCTGTCTCTATACTGTCTAACTCCTACCTGCTCCTTAATGACCTGTTTCTGAAGTCACCATAAATCGATGTGGATATGGTCTGCTAAATTACAAAGTGTATACAAAGTGCATACATTCTTTGCACGGGGGAATCGAAACAGCGTTTATGTCTCGAGCTCTTTATGTGTCTTGAGCTCTTGACTAGAATAAGCCTCTCAAGATAGATGGTGTGAATGACCATTAAGGGCGTTAGTGTCTCGTTGTCCGCTAAAAGCGAGGCTCATTAAAGCAGAGTCATCTTCGAGGCCGTCGTGGAAAAAAACCTTCTCGGTTGACGGTGATGGACAGCCCGTAGAATCTTGACCCCCCCCCCCCCCCCCCCCCCCTCCCCTGACAGTAGTTTCCGTCTGAGACACCCGACACTTCGGATTTCAGTTTGTCGTGGCGTTTGTCTTGTCTTCCGTACGTTAATGTGATCGGACAATTAAAGTTTCATCTCGTGGCGAAGACTCATCGAGCCGCAACACCCCGACGGTATAAGGTTTCCAAAAGGAACGCTCGTCTGCCTTTCGTCTGTCTTAGTACGGTTTAATATTGTGGACATAAAACAAACAAAACATTTAAAAAATCCTTTCTCTTTGTCTCCACGGAAACCGCTTAACAAAATCGAATCCCGCGGTTTAACAAGTCAAAGTTTAGTTTAGGCGTGTCGCCTGTCAGGCCCGGGATGTGATGGGTTCTCCATGACCAATGTATTATCTCCCCTTTCTGTCCAGTTCGACGTCTGGACGGTGATTGGTTCAAATGTCCGACGTGATGATGTGATTGGCTCAAATGTCCGACGTGATGATGTGATTGGTTCAAACGAGTAACGGGATGAGCTGTGATTCGATTATAATTTTTTTGGCTGTACTCTAGAATCCGTCCGTAATGTCTTATCTAAACTCTATACATATGCTGATCTATGCTCTTATCTTTTCGCTGTACTCTGTGATCCATCGACTGTTATCGTAGCACTATACTCTTATCTGCCGCCCGCTGTTATCTCCAGTCTAAGTGGTATATGTTCCTCGTCTGTAATCTATACTCTATAGTCTTATCTGTGGGCTGTTATCTCCTGTTGTCTCCTGAGGCGCTTCAAATGTGACCCAACTGACAAAATCGATCTGAAAATATCTACACAACGCTGTGACACATTAATAAGGCATCAGTAGATGGAGCGTACCGGTGCTTGTTTGGTAACGACCTCGCTACCTCTTCCTATGGATAGTTCACACACACACACTGACTGTCCATCTGTCTGTCTGTCTTTGGTCCCTCTAGTTTTGTATTGTATTGTATTTGTCATGTAAATGAAAATATGTTTGTCAGGCTAATTTCTAATTCTACGCTGTGTGATGAATCGGTAACCAGCGCCTAATCTATTCTCTTGTCTCCGCCACCATCACCACCACCACCTCCTCCTCGTCCCTCTTCTTCTTCTCCAGGACCTCTTCTCCATCCGGGCCTACGTCCACGCCTCCAAGCCCCAGCTGGACATCCACAGCTTCGAGGGGAACTTCACCCGGGTACGGACCGCACGGAACACAAAAAAGAAGGGCCTCGCTGACATATTTATGAGCCATTAAAACAACAACAAGCCCAGATCTCGTGGAGGAATCGCATGACTCCACGCTTATCTCCATTACACGTCCTCTCAGGGCAACAAAGGCCACTTGTGTGTGCGGGTGTGTGTATGTGTGTGCGAGTGTGTGTGTGTGTGTGTGTGTGTGTGTGTGTTTGGTTCTTGGGGACCGGTATCGCGGCCGTGCCTCCTATATTACTCCGGGGACCCCTCCTCCTCTCTCTCCTCCTCCCCTCTCCTTCTCCCTCTCCCTCCTCTTCCGTTGGTCTGTAATGCTGTTTTTTTTTTATTAATAGCAGATTAGTGCAGCGCCCGTGGAGAAGGACGGACCCTCACAAAGCCAGGCTTTGTGAGGGTCCGTCTTCACTCTTGGCCACACACCAGGCTTAGTGAACAGACACTTCCTGCGCTCATTCATCCTCTGCGGCCTTTTTTCCTTTTGCATAACGTGTGCTTTTAGGTCCCAGCAGGATGGAGGGGGAGGGGTGGAGGGAGGGAGGGAGGGAAGAAGGAGGGAGGGAGGGGAGAAAAAAGGTTCCCACAGCAAATGAACTTACCTTTTGATAAGGGCTTCCTTTCTCTCGCTCTCACTCTCGCTCTTTCTCTCTCTTTCTCTCTCTCTCTTTGCCTGCAATTTTGTTCTCTTATTTTCTCTCACTGTTTTTTTTCTCCACTCTCAATCCACAATCCATTCTCAATTTCCTATTTTCTCTTTCTCTTTCTCTCTGTAGTTTGCGCAGCCATCCTGCAGCATGGCATCTACTTCCCCATAGTCTCACAAATCAGACTTTAGATTACTATCTAAAGACTTTGGATTAATATCTAAAGACTGATGGCATAGTGGGACTGCTGGATCAGAGGTTCTACTATAACACAGTAGGACCGCTGGATCAGAAGTTCTACTATATCACAGTAGGACCGCTGGATCAGAAGTTCTACTATAACACAGTAGGACTGCTGGATCAGAAGTTCTGCTATAACACAGGACTGTTCAGAAGTTCTACTATAACACAGTAGGACGGCTGGATCAGAAGTTCTACTATGACACAGTAGGACTGATCAGAAGTTCTACTATAACACAGGACTGATCAGAAGTTCTGCTATAACACAGTAGGACTGATCAGAAGTTCTACTATAACACAGGACTGATCAGAAGTTCTACTATAACACAGGACTGATCAGAAGTTCTGCTATAACACAGTAGGACTGATCAGAAGTTCTGCTATAACACAGTAGGACTGATCAGAAGTTCTGCTATAACACAGTAGGACTACTGGATCAGAAGTTCTACTATAACACAGTAGGACTGATCAGAAGTTGTACTATAACACAGTAGGACTACTGGATCAGAAGTTATACTATAACACAGTAGGACTGATCAGAAGTTCTACTATAACACAGTAGGACTACTGGATCAGAAGTTCTACTATAACACAGTAGGACTGATCAGAAGTTCTACTATAACACAGTAGGACTGATCAGAAGTTCTACTATAACACAGTAGGACGGCTGGATCCCAGATTAAGTTCCCCTTTAATGCTAGTCCGTCTCGTGTGTGTTGACAGGATGTGGCTGCTTGGGTATCATAATTATTATATCACACGGGAATTTGAGACGAAACGGGAGCTTGCGTACTTATCACTGTTCTCTGCAACGGTGTCTTTATTTAAAAAGAGAGGAGAGGAGAGGAGGAGGAGGAGGAGGAGGAGCAGGTGGAGGTGGAGGTGGAGGAGGAGGAGAGATATGAAACTAGAGCTTCCTGAGGGCCTGTTTAACTCTTGCTCTCTCTAGTGTTTTTAAAGCACACTCGATCCGCACACCGAAAGAACCTCAGCATCACTTAACGGGATGTCTGACACCATGGAAGGGAAGGTTAAAGGACAGGATGGTTTTTGCTCTGTCGTGATAACGTAAACTGTGGCAGCTGTTCTTGTTCTGGGTATTGTTCAAAGTGTTTCAATACTACTGCCAATATCTCTGATCGAATACCAATACCAACACAATTTCTGTTAAAAAAAAAATACATTTAATGCAAGCTTTTAAGGGGCAATGTGTAAGATTAAGCACAAATATTAATGGAAAAAAATAACAGTTTTGGCGTTCTATCAAAGACGTCTAGGTGTTGTGTTGCTGCCCAGATATTTACTTAAGTTAGCAGCAAGCCCAGCTAGCACCGGCCTGTACCGTACCGTCTCATAATACCGCTTTGTACCTCGAGAGGCGCTGGAATGTGTTCTGACCTCTCGTCAATCGTGTCAAAAGTACACTGGAGAAACAACTTGGGAACTTGATGACACCATAGCACAGATTCACTGTGGACAGTGAGCTTCACGCTATATTAAGTGATGCATTTGGGGTTGTAAGGTTGTCAGAAACAAGGAAAATCCTATGCATTTCCAAGTGGTGGGCCCACTACTCTCTGGTAATATGCTGCCCCCTATTGTGTGGAGGACTAATTGGACAGTTGGCCAAATTGTACACATTGCTGCTTTTGACTGCTCTTTAACACATTAGATGCATTCAAAATGAACAAATATACAAAGTAAATTAATTGATGTAAGCTAAAGTTTACAGAAAATATTGCAAATGCTGTATTGTTGACTTTGCACAACAATCATGAACAAACACAAACAAGACCAAACCAATCAAGTCAGTTGGTCAATACGGAGCTAATGCTAAATGTCTAAATAGCTTTCATATCCAGAGAACAACTTTATCCTTCCGTCATGGTAGCTTCATGTTGTCCTCGCCGTTCACGCTTTAGTCGCTGGAAATGAAATATCGAACACGTGTAACTCATTCTCCCTCGGCAAGGTTTTATTGATTGGATATGAGTTGGATATTAATTTAGTCCTCATTGTGTGAAGGCCTGGAGGCATACGGCCTGCTGTATGTCAGACACATGTATTGTCTGGATAACTGACCCACTGTCCACTGTATCTCTGGACGGGTTGAAGTGCGTCTCTCTGCTAGGGGGGTTCTTCTTCTTTTTTTGGTTTTACAATCTTTCTGTACTACAGGTCATTGTTTTAAATAGGAGAAATTGGTGTTGAGTGGTGCTAATACATTTTATTGATATGGCACTTTTCTAAATACTCGATGACGCTTTATATAAATAGAATAAAAATAAATAATAAAATATAATGATAATAATAATAATATATTAAATACAACAGTAAATACAGGCAGACAAACAAATATAAGTAAACAGTCACATTACAGCGTTTAAAGGATACAATTTGAACAGCAAGTCATTTTGAGCAAAATTGCATTTCCTTCCTTCCTAACCATCCTCCCAAGAGTAGAACCAGTGCTCAGGTAAAAGTACAATACGTTGGACTCCTTACATCCACATCTTACATGTTCATCTCCCTTCTCTCCCCGCCTGCAGGAGGACTCGGACCCCCAGCTTCACGAGAGCCTGAGCATAGATAACACGTTGTGGGCCAGCACCGTGGTGGCTTCTGGTGAGTCTTCATCCAGTCACCCACCCTCACCTTCAGGTTGGAGGTGAGCTCGGGCTTGGACCCTGGAGCTCGGGCTTGGACCCTGGAGCTCAGACTTGGACCCTGGAGCTCGGGCTTGACCATGTATCCAGTTGTGTCCCAAAGTGTTTTTTCATTTGGGAAGAGGATGGATTTCACTATATAGTCCTCTACATTGAACTACTAGAGAGGGAGTAGGGAATGAGGGAAGGATTTCACTATAAAGTCCTCTACATTGAACTACTAGAGAGGGAGTAGGGAATGAGGGAAGGATTTCACTATATAGTCCTCTTCATTGAACTACTAGAGAGGGAGTAGGGAATGAGGGAAGGATTTCACTATATAGTCCTCTACATTGAACTACTAGAGAGGGAGTAGGGAATGAGGGAAGGATTTCACTATATAGTCCTCTACATTGAACTACTAGAGAGGGAGTAGGGAATGAGGGAAGGATTTCACTATATAGTCCTCTACATTGAACTACTAGAGAGGGAGTAGGGAATGAGGGAAGGATTTCACTATATAGTCCTCTCATTGAACTACTAGAGAGGGAGTAGGGAATGAAGGAAGGATTTCACTATATAGTCCTCTACATTGAACTACTAGAGAGGGAGTAGGGAATGAGGGAAGGATTTCACTATATAGTCCTCTACATTGAACTACTAGAGAGGGAGTAGGGAACGAAGGAAGGATTTCACTATATAGTCCTCTACATTGAACTACTAGAGAGGGAGTAGGGAATGAAGGAAGGAATTCACTATATAGTCCTCTACATTGAACTACTAGAGAGGGAGTAGGGAATGAAGGAAGGATTTCACTATATAGTCCTCTACATTGAACTACTAGAGAGGGAGTAGGGAACGAAGGAAGGATTTCACTATATAGTCCTCTACATTGAACTACTAGAGAGGGAGTAGGGAATGAAGGAAGGAATTCACTATATAGTCCTCTACATTGAACTACTAGAGAGGGAGTAGGGAATGAAGGAAGGATTTCACTATATAGTCCTCTACATTGAACTACTAGAGAGGGAGTAGGGAATGAAGGAAGGATTTCACTATATAGTCCTCTACATTGAACTACTAGAGAGGGAAGGATTTTGGACACAGCCTGTATCGGTTATTCTGGTAATAAAAAGTATCAGCGTCTCAATTTAACTTAAAAAAAAATGGAGATGGATGCCCCAAAACACAATAAACTAAAAATATCCGTTTGCACACTTGGAGACTAATGGCTAATGGATTGTGATCAGCGTGGTCTAGCTGTGCGTCAGAACCCTTCTCACGTTGAAGTCCCGGGACGCTAGAAGTTTCCAGTGGCGGCTCTGAGGCGTCTCTTTGCGGTGAGGCCGCTGACGTGATGCCTCCTCACTTAACGTGGCGTGATGTCCCCGTAGAAATGGGGTGTGTGTGTGTGTGTGTGTCCTCCCAGTGATGGTCGCCATTGATCTGCGGTGGGACCTCTCTTCTCTCTGGCCTGACCTTGACCACACACACACACACACACACACACACACACACACACACACACACACACACACACACACACACACACACACACACACACACACAAATGTATGCATAGCTCCACACAGAGCTACATGCTTGCACACATAGCACACATAGTCACACACACACACGGGAGAGCCCTGATGACATCATCTAGGGCCCGTGAGCCTCATCTCTGTCCTGGCCTGACACTTGATAGCCTTTTAGTGGCTGCTGCTGCTGCAGCATCATCTTCATCATCCTCATCATCATTTTTTCCCTGTGTGTGGCTCTCGCTCTTGCTCTCGCTCTCTCTCGTTCACTGTCTCCCATTCTTTCTGTTTTGCTTTTCCCTCTTGATCTGTCTGTCTTGCTCTCGTCTCTGATCTGTCTGCTGCTCTCGGTCTCTTGATCTGTCTCAGTCTCTCTTGCCCGCTTTCTCTCTTTCTGTGTCTTCTTCCTCTCTCGTCTCTGTCTCTCTCTCTCGTCTCTCTCTCTCTCTCTCTCTCTCTCTGTGTGTCTCTATCCCCTTGAAATGGAAACCCCTGGTGCATGCTGGGAATCCCACAATTCATCACATGTGTTTTAATGTCTCACAGAATTGTGTGTCAAACACCACGATTAATGAATGTTCACATCCATTCTCACAACCACGGGTTGTTCTGGCATTTCTCTCTCTCTCTCTCTCTCTCTCTCTCGCTCTCTCGCTCTCTCGTCTTACCTTCCATCTCTCCCGTGTGTTCTTCCAGCTCGTTGTTCAGCGTAACCCACGGCGATGTGGGGGGGAGGGGGAGACCTGTATTTAGGTGTATTAGTGTCCTTCCTCTCCCATTAAGCTCATCTAATATTTATGAGTCATTAAAGCAGTGTAATAACGCCACCGCTAATGAATCGACGCATTCATGAGCTTCTGTAGCGCGGCTGAGAGGCGCTAGCTCTCTCTCTGTTGGGTTGAGAGTTGATCGGTTGTATGTTATTGGTTTGTGTGTGTGTGTGTGTGTGTGTGTTTCTCTTCATCTGTGCATGTGTGTATATCCCTGTGTGTGTCTGTCTGTGTGTGTACATCTGTGTGTGTGTGTATATGTGTGTGCATGACTCTTTATTTGTGTGTCTGTTAGTGTGTGTGTCTGTGTTTCTCTCTGTGCATGTGTGTATGTATATCCATGTGTGTGTGTCTGTTGGTGTGTGTGTGTGTTCCTGTTTACTGAGCACCATCCCCTGCTGTGTGTTCTTCAGGGACTGTGATCGGGTTGGTGATCTACACCGGTAAGGAGACCCGGAGTGTCCTCAACACGTCCTCCGCCAAGAACAAGGTGAGCACCGCCTCACTCCGATTCTCCATTCAGAAAAACTATGCCAATGATATGAGTTCTGACTCATTTGCTTAAACCATATAGAGGGTTTCTGATTGGTTCTCGGTATTAAGAATGTGAAAGTCAAAGAAATTCACCCCCCTCTCATTGGCTGGATTCGTAACGTTCCCGATACACAGTCGGGGAAAAAAACCTATTTTTTATCGGAAGGATAATGTGATACGATCAGAGAAGGTTCTGGGCCTATTCACACTCGCACTCAACGCCTGATGTTGTTATAATTACAATCTCGTTAAGCTTCCGAAGCACTTCCCTCTGAGTATCTAACTCGGGTAAGTTTGGCTGTGGCTGTCTACTTGTACCACATGTAACACGCAAGTCCTCAAAGAAAAAACACAAAGTTTCCCTGCCACCGGTACCTTCTCCTCCTCCTCCTCCTCCTCCTCCTCCTCCTCCTCCTCCTCCTCCTCCTCATCACTAATCACTAATCAATCACTCTGTCGGGGCGGGGCCCGTAACCTTGACTTCCCAGATAGAGTTGGACCTGTCAATGCGAAAGGTCGCCGTCAGACGCTAATTAACCAAGGGGGAAATTAACTTAACGGCCCAGGATTTAAATGACATTTTCAGCACAAAGTTAATCCCGCAGAATCCCCATCGAGCGCTTTTTGTGTCCCCCAGATGGAGGAGACGGATGAAAATGTGCTTCTAAATATATATGAGGTCTTACCTTTTTACTTTATTTTTAATGATGGCCCAGGTAGATGGGCCGAGGGCCGACCGACGGAAGGTGATGTGCCAAACGATGATCAAAGGATACTTCTAGATAGATCAAATACATACAGTATAGATGGATTCCTTTTTGGACAGTGTACAAACACATGTACACGCACACGTACAAACACACACACACGGCAAGAGTACACACATGCGCACGTGCAGACACACACACACACACACACACGTGCACACACACGCACGTGCACACACACACGCACGTGCACACACACACGCACGTGCACAAACACGTGTGTGCACCTGTCACACAAATTGTTTTTCTATTAAAACACATGTTTGTCACCCCCCCCCCCCCCCCCCCCGAAGCGACCTAAAGCCTCCTCCAGACCGTGTTGTAGGTGGTGGCGGCGGTGACGGTGGTTGACAGCGGCGGTCCGTTTTAATAAAAACACCCCGTGTGACGGGGCCCCCCGGTCGAACTGCTGCGGCCGCCACCAGCACCACGCCGCTCGCCATGTACTACCGCGGCTGCTGAGAGGAATTCAATATTTCAAGGGGATGATGTCAGAAGTGCCGATACGGAGCGTGGTGGTGGTGGTGGTGGGGGGGGGCGGGGAGGGGAGGTCGATACGGTGCGGCCCGAAGTCCAACGCCACAATCCTCCCCACCTTAACCCTCATATATATATATATATAATCGCTGGCGACTGTGATGTCACGCCCGGAGACAATGCACCCACCTCTTCCCCCCCCCCCCCCTACCCACCCACCCACCCCACCCCACCCCACCCCACCCCACCCAGCACTTTCGGTTTCGATTTGCGAAAGACACACAGGAGCGCTACGTCAGCTTCGTCGGTTTTCAAGTCTCGTCGTGAAACTTGTATTTCCCCCCCCCCCCCCCCCCCCGACGCCTCTCTTACTTATTGACAACTCTCCAAAATGGAATGAAACACTACATTCTACACTACATTCGGGGTGGTCGTCCCCCCGTTGCCCGCCAAGGGGGGGGGACAAATCATCCCCGACCCCCTGGCTTTGTGTTTTCGTCCAATCGGAGGAATTGATTGTATTCTCCTCTTCCTCCTCCTCCTCCTCCTCTTCCTCGCCACCACCTTGGCCGGCCAGGCGCCTCACAGATGCTATCCAGGACTTCGATAAATAGCCCGGGTCCTTGTAGTCTAGTTTAGATCACACACTCGTTGAATATGCATGTAGTCCGGGCTGCCGATTCTTCATCGCCTTCTTTTGCACGCACACATGCACACATGCACACATGCACACACGCACACATGCACACACGCACAGCACACACGCACACACGCACACATGCATACATGCGCACGCACACACACACACACACACACGCGCACGCATACACGCGCATTCACACACACGCGCATTCACACACACGGCATCACACACACACACACACACACACACACACACACACACACACACACACACACACACACACACACACACACACACACACACACACACACACACACACACACACAGTGGAACACAAGTCTCGTGTGCTAATCAAATCACTCCTTTCACTTATAATGGCCACGGGATGAATGGGGTAAAATATGCATTTTTTTTTTTTATCCCTTATTCATTGATAGCATCTTAAGGTTGAGGTAATTGAGCCCACACCCCCACCACCACCCCCACCTCCACCACCCCCACCTCCCCCACCCCCACCTCCTCCCCCTTGACTGAATGAATAAATGATTTGATCTGGGACAGATTCTGACCGGCCATTGTTCAGACACAAGGAGGGCCCTCTCTGCCTCCTCCCTTCAGTCTCTTTTCTGTCTTAATTTTTCTTAGTTCTAATCTACCCCTCCCCTTCCGCCCCCCCCCCCCCCCATTTTTCTCAATAGCCCAACCATGAAGTATGTTAGCGTGCCACTGGCTCGGGGGTGGGGGTGGGATTCGCTCTCTCTCTCTCTCTCTCTCTCTCTCTCTCTCTCGCTCTCTCTCTCTCTCTCTCTCTCTGCCACTGGGGTGTATTCATCAGGTGATCCAGTCATGTCATACTGGACTGATGGTGATGGTCATACACACGCCCAGACCTCTGTGTGTGTGTGTGTGTGTGGGGGGGGGGGAGCGGGTGAGATAGGGGTGAGGTATGGGGGGAGACAGGTTGATTCAGGGGACAGCGGGGTGCTGTATATAAAGACACATCTCGACCAGCAAAAAGGATTGTTGTGTCTCAAGAATAACAACAAACATTTGGACTTGGATAGTTTTAATGTTTCTGTTTGTTCAAACATTTTTTTTTTTAAAGCAGATAGAGATTCAGCATTATCTCGGGATGAACCATTTAGAATAGAGGGCCCTCAGTGGAGCGAGTGAGAGAGTCATACCGCCACCACACCAAAAAGGCCCCTGGATCTGGATTCAGATCCGGATCGGTTCCTTGGCCCATCCGTAAGCCAACCACTAAGTGTCGTCTATTTCCATACAAAACCTTTTGAGTTATCTTGCACACCAACAAACGGCGGGCGAAAACATAACCGTTTCTAATGGCGGAGGTAAATATTGCTTTAGAGAATTATCCTCATATCTATTTTGAACACATTCATTTATCCACAAAAATATGTTTTACGAGCATGCATCCTCTTCTAGGAATACTATGGCATATCATATAATAGTTTCTTTGATTGGAGTTAGTGGTGTGTGTTGGGGTGAGGGTGTGTCTGTGTGTGTGTTGGGGTGTGTGTGTGTGTTGGGGTGAGGGTGTGTGTTGGGGTGAGGGTGTCTGTGTGTTGGAGTGAGGATGTCTGTGTGTTGGGGTGAGGATGTCTGTATGTTTCGGTGATGGTGTGTGAGGGTGTGTGTGTGTGTGTGTTGGGGTGAGGGTGAGGGTGTATGTATGTATGTATGTGTTTGTGTGAGGGTGTGTGTTTGTGTGTTGGAGTGAGGATGTGTGTTGAGGTAAAGATGTGTGTTGAGGTGAGGATGTATGTATGTGTGTGTGTGTTGGGGGGAGGTGGGTGGGGGTAAGCTCTTGGTCATGTTTAGCTGTGTTTCTAAGCGTGGTGTTTGTCACATAAAGGCCCTCTGTGCTCATGGTCCCCGGCCGGCGGCGCTGCCAAGCCAGAGAAAAGGAGACACTTCTCTCCTTTTTGATTCCATGGGGGGGGGGAAGGGGAGGAGAGAGGAGAGAGGAGAGAGAGAAGAGAGAGAGAGGAGAGAGAGAGAGAGAGAGAGAGAGAGAGAGAGAGAGAAGAGAGAAGAGAGAGAGAGAGGAGAGAGAGAGAGAGAGAGAGAGAGAGAGAGAGAGAGAGAGGAGAGAGAGGAGAGAGAGAGAGAGAGAGAGAGAGAGAGAGAGAGAGAGAGAGAGAGAGAGAGAGAGAGAGAGAGAGAGAGAGAGAGAGAGAGAGAGAGAGAGAGAGAGAGAGAGAGAGAGGAGAGAGAGAGAGAGAGAGAGAGAGAGAGAGAGAGAGAGAGAGAGAGAGAGAGAGATGCACTCGACGAGAAACTTTGACAGACCCTCTTACCGAAAAACGTTGACGGGTCCTCTTAAATCACCGCCCCATTTATGCACAGTCGTTAGATTTTGTTCACAAGATGTATGGTCCGACTTTCCCCAGTGACCTCCCATCGCACAAATAAGCACTTCTACGCCAATGGGCTTACCATAACAAAGACGGCCACCATTAAAGCACCAAACATCCATGCCCCACACACACACACACACACACACACACACCCCTGAAAAGGCACATTGTATTGTTTTGAAAAAGGGTTGGGAAAGCGGCCGTGTTTTGTCGTTCGCGGACGTGGGTTTGGCATGCTAGAAATGCTAACATGCTAGTTATTATTGAGTTCCCGTCCAATTCAATGTTTAGTCTTGAGGTTCTGTCCAATTCCACATAGTTTTCTACTGGATGCTGTATGCCCTGACCTCCTGACCCTCTGTCTCTGGACTTTTACAGGTGGGCCTTCTGGACCTGGAGCTGAACCGGCTCACCAAGGCCCTGTTTGTGGCCCAGGTGGTGCTGGCCGTGGTCATGGTCGCCCTGCAGGGCTTCGTGGGAACCTGGTTCCGCAACCTGTTCCGATTCGTGGTGCTGTTCTCCTACATCATCCCCATAAGGTGTTACTGTCTGTCTGTCTGTCTCTCTGGTTTGTCTGTCTGTCTCTCTGTCTGGGGTTTGTCTGTCTGTCTCTCTGTCTGGGGTTTGTCTGTCTGTCTCTCTGTCTGGGGTTTGTCTGTCTGTCTCTCTGTCTGGGGTTTGTCTGTCTGTCTCTCTGTCTGGGGTTTGTCTGTCTGTCTCTCTGTCTGGGGTTTGTCGGTCTGACTCTCTATCTCTCTGGTTTGTCTGTCTCTGGTTAGACTTTGTCTGTCTGTCTGGGTCTGGGGTTTGTATCTTTGTCACTCTGTCTGTCTGCCTTGTCTGTCTTGGATTTGTCCATCTGTCCCTTTAACATTCTGTTTGTCCTGTGTGTTTCTGATTATCTTTCTGTCTGGGGTCTCTGTCTGTCTGAATTCAACAATATAGTTCCACTCATTCCACCTAAAGTGAATGCATATACAGTATAAGGTATATGTATATATACCATATATATATATGTATATATGTATATATGTGTATATATATGTATATATATATGTATATGTATATATATATGTATATATATATGTATATGTATATATATATGTATATATATATGTATATGTATATATATATGTATATATATATGTATATATATATATATATATATGTATATATATATATATGTATATGTATATGTATATATATATATATATGTATATGTATATATATATATATATATATATATATATGTATATATGTATGTATGTATATATATATATAAGGTATCATTTATTTTTTTCAGTTGCTTGTTGTGTGTTCACGGTCAAGAGATGACCGTGAGGATTGCTACACACTTTCTGATTTCTCATTCGATTCATCATATTCTATTTACCACGGTAATGAATTAGTTAATAGCTCTTAAGGTTCTGTGTATCCGTCTGGTTCTGCCCCGGTTAGCCTGCGTGTCAACCTGGACATGGGGAAGGCGGCGTACGCCTGGATGATCACCAGGGACGAGAACATCCCAGGCACCGTGGTCCGAACCAGCACCATCCCCGAGGAGCTGGGCCGGCTGGTCTACCTGCTCACAGACAAGACGGGTACCACCACAGTCACTCATGTTTCAACAAGATTAGATTAGATTAGATTAGATTCAAATGTATTGTCCGTGTACAGTACATCAAAATGAATTTGGCATTCTAACCAGAGTGCAAATGTTGCAGTAAAGTGCATGGTAATATACAATGTACAGTTGTTGAATAATATGTAAAATATGTAAAAACAGTCTACTACAAAAACAAATACTAAAAACAGGTATAAAATGACTTATAGAGTAGGAGTAGGAGATATGTGCAGAATATATATATATATTACGGTAAATACAGTAAAAATGTACATGACTATCATACAGGTATGTCAACTATAAATGTGTTAACTATAGGTAAAGGTAGGGAGCAATATCATGAGCAGCGCTACACCGTCCTGCCATTCACGATTGAACTGGCTAAATAAACCCTTTTTAAGTTGATCGTGTGTACGGTCAACTTAAAAGGCTCCTCCCCCCCCCCCCCCCACCACGTTAAGCTCCGCCCACGGCGAGCTATTCCTCACTGGCCCCGCCGCCCACACACAACAAATGGAATGTTTGTGGCTGACGGCGACACGGTATTAGAATGATGGAGTCCAATAGAAGAGCCACGCGTCGCTTCCCCCCTCCCTCCCTCCCCCCCCTCCCCCCTGCGTCCCCAACGATCCAGGCAGCAATAGATTAGCCTCCCCAGCTATTTATCCACGTTGATGGTTGAAGCCCAGAGAAAGCGGGACGCCAGCGATCAATCCCATAGGGTTTGGAGAACCCCTGTGGCTGTAGTGTTATTGGAAGGTGGATGTGGCCCTAATCAGGTTTAGCCTCTATCAATACGCATTCTGGCAAGCGGCATCCATTAAATAGGTCCCCATTGACCCCATTTTCATGTTGATGTCCCGTTATCTCTCTCCTCTTTTTTTTTGTTGTTTGTGGACCCTTACAGAGTGTCTCCTGGTGTGTGTGTGTGTGTGTGTGTGTGTGTGTGTGTGTGTGTGTGTGTGTGTGTGTGTGTGTGTGTGTGTGTGTGTGTGTGTGTGTGTGTGTGTGTGTGTGTGTGTGTGTGTGTGTGTGTGTGTGTGTGTGTGTGTGTGTGTGTGTGTGTGTGTGTGTGTGTGTGTGTGTGTGTGTGTGTGTGTGTGTGTCGTTTGTTAGTTGTTTTGCGTGTGGAGGCTCCGTTAGGTTGGTGGCTAAACAAGTGTTTAGTGCATCATCCCATGACACTTTGGTACACTGAGCTGGTTATTATTCTTTCTCTCTCTCTCTCTGTCTGTGTCTTTCTCTTTCTCTCTCTGTCTCCCGATCTCTCTGTATCTCTGTTTGTCTCTCTCTGTCTGTCTGTCTGTCTGTCTGTCTGTCTGTCTGTCTGTGTCTCTCTCTCTCTCTCTCTGTCTCTCTCTCTGTCTGTCTCTCTCTCTATCTCTCTCTCTCTGTATCTCTGTCTGTGTGTGTAAATCACTTTCTAATCCGTGCCACTCAGTCAAATGTTGTGTAGTTGATCCTGAGCTGTCCTGGTTCAACTGTCATCTCTTCAGTCTCCTCAGTAACGTGAGGGTTGCAGGTTCCTCGTCTTGATACGGACGGATCAATCAAAAGAGCACAGACAATCAAGCGAGTTTAAAATGTCTATTTTTTTCATGCCTATGTGTTTATTCTCTGGAACCATCACTTTTTAGTTTTAAATCATTTGAACGGTGAGTGTCTAAAGAGGAGAGTCTATGCCCGAGAGGTTCTGGGTTTTGAAGCCTAAAGTCTGCCATCTCACCCGTAGGCCTCCCTGAGAGCAAGATAGCTAACCCCTACCCGCTCCTTGATATAACAAACAAAAAAAACGAATTCACTGTAAATTACTTTCATTGAAAGCATCCGCTAAATGGATAAAGACATACAAGAAAGAATAATGCTATTAATGTCCCATCATTTCTTACACCATGGAACGTGGATCTGAGGTTATGTTTTTGCCCCGGTTTGTTTGTCTGTTTGTTTGTCTGTTTGTCTGTTTGTCTGTTTGTCTGTTTGTCTGTTTGTCTGTCTGTTTGTTTGTCTGTTGGCATAAAGTTATGTTTGAAATTGGACAAAACTTGGTGATTGGATTACTTATGAGCCAAGGAACAGTTGATTAATCAGGCCCTACTGAGGGCCCTCTAGTTGTATATTGCTTCATGTGCACGATCCACTGATCTACATCTGATCTGAATACTTCAGGCACGCTGACCAAGAACGAGATGGTCTTCAAGCGTCTGCATCTGGGGACGGTGTCCTACGGGACGGACACCATGGACGAGATCCAGAGCAACATCATCCAGTCCTACGCCCAGGTACAGCGGGCCCCGTCCTGGGAGAGCAACCAAAGCCATTCCATTCACGCCATTCGATTTCGGTCACTTTTTATCTTCCCATCTTTAAAGGTCACCGTTTGTTTTCCGGCTTTGTATAAATGATCTGCGTGACAACATCGTTCAGGAGAAGAGGGGCGATGTTGTTCATTTTATTGCGTTCCCGAACAACTTACTGTTACGTTAAGCCAGTACCTTCTCCTCTCTGTTACTTTAAGTGTGTTCTCCTCTCTGTTACGTTAAGTGTGTTCTCCTCTCTGTTACGTTAAATGTGTTCTCCTCTCTTTTACTTTAAGTGTGTTCTCCTCTCTGTTACGTTACGTTAAGTGTGTTCTCCTCTCTGTTCCTTTAGGTGGGTTCTCCTCTCTGTTACGTTAAATGTGTTCTCCTCTCTGTTCCTTTAAGTGTGTTCTCCTCTCTGTTACGTTAAGTGCGTTCTCCTCTCTGTTACTTTAAGTGTGTCCTCTCTGTTACGTTAAGTGTGTTCTCCTCTCTGTTACTTTAAGTGTGTTCTCCTCTGTTACTTTAAGTGTGTCTTCTCTGTTACGTTAAGTGTGTTCTTCTCTCTGTTACGTTAAGTGCGTTCTCCTCTGTTACTTTAAGTGGGTTCTCCTCTGTTACTTTAAGTGGGTTCTCCTCTCTGTTACTTTAAGTGGGTTCTCCTCTGTTACTTAAGTGGGTTCTCCTCTGTTACCTTAAGCCAGTGCGTTCTCCTCTCTGTTACTTTAAGTGGGTTCTCCTCTCTGTTACATTAAGTAAGTTCTCCTCTCTGTTACATTAAGTAAGTTCTCCTCTCTGTTACTTTAAGTGTGTCCTCTCTGTTACGTTAAGTGTGTTCTCCTCTCTGTTACTTTAAGTGCATTCTCCTCTGTTACTTTAAGTGGGTTCTCCTCTCTGTTACTTTAAGTATGTTCTCCTCTCTGTTACTTTAAGTGGGTTTTCCTCTGTTACTTTAAGTGGGTTCTCCTCTCTGTTACGTTTAGTGGGTTCTCCCCTCTGTTACCTTAAGCCAGTGTGTTCTCCTCTGTTACTTTAAGTGGGTTCTCCTCTCTGTTACTTTAAGTGGGTTCTCCTCTCTGTTACTTTAAGTGTGTTCTCTTCTCTGTTACTTTAGGTGGGCTCTCCTCTGTTACTTTAGGTGGGTTCTCCTCTCTGTTACTTTAAGTGTGTTCTCCTCTCTGTTACTTAAGTGGGTTCTCCTCTGTTACTTTAAGTGTGTTCTCCTCTCTGTTACTTTAAGTGTGTTATCCTCTCTGTTACTTTAAGTGTGTTCTCCTCTCTGTTACTTTAAGTGTGTTCTCCTCTGTTACTTTAAGTGTGTTATCCTCTCTGTTACTTTAAGTGCGTTCTCCTCTCTGTTACGGTAAGCCAGTGTGTTCTCCTCTCTGTTACTTTAAGTGCGTTCTCCTCTCTGTTACGGTAAGCCAGTGCGTTCTCCTCTCTGTTACGGTAAGCCAGTGTGTTCTCCTCTCTGTTACTTTAAGTGCGTTCTCCTCTCTGTTACGGTAAGCCAGTGTGTTCTCCTCTCTGTTACGGTAAGCCAGTGTGTTCTCCTCTCTGTTACTGTAGCCAGTGTGTTCTCCTCTCTGTTACGGTAAGCCAGTGTGTTCTCCTCTCTGTTACGGTAAGCCAGTGTGTTCTCCCGTGTGACGAGAGGCTGTGAAAGGCCTGACAGGGCGATATTGTTCACGCTCCAAACATCTGGTTTGACCAGGGAACGCCATCTGCCAGGGCATTCCTGCTTGGAGCTCCAGGAAAATGAAAAGTGACTAGCTTCTTCTAGGTTAGCGCCAAGACAGAGAGCGACTGCTTCTCATCCTCGGTAGCTGGTTTATTGTGAACCGATAAGGCCGGTTGTGGTTCACTGCGGCACACACTGGTTACATGAATACAATAGAATGAGAAAATAAAACAAAAACATAACTTATATTACTCAAGTATGTTTTCATTTGAACTGATCTATTGTCTACTATGTCGGTCTAATAAGGACGATTTACACACATTACTAATATTGTTACAGGGCGGCAGTAGCTCAGTCTGTTGGGACTTGGCTTAAAGACCCCCGAACCCTAGAGCAAGGCACCAGACCCCTTCACTGCTCCCCAGGTTCTGTATATACAATAGCTGCCGACTGCTCCTAATACTAGGATGGTTTAAATGCAAAGAAACAAATGTCACTGTGTGTGTTAAGCATGAATGTGACCAATAAAGAGGATTTTAATCCTCCAGATTTAGACTTGTTGTAGTAGTGAACTGTACGGAACATGAAACTTCTCATAAACACATACTCATAGCTAGTTTCATTTTAAACTTATATTTGTCCAAATAGTCTCTCTACTACTACTTCTGGGGCTTTTGATTTGAAAAGCGACCTAGGCTTAATGCAAGCCGGCTTCACAAGAATAATAAGTTAGTGTGTTTGGAGATGTGATTTGATAATGCGACGGCCCTGACCTGCATTAGCTCTGTTCTCTCCATCTGTCTTCAGTCTCTCCTCTCCGTGCCAGAGACTAATTCAACATTTCAAATGCAGACCCGAGACCCGTTGATGCCAATGATGACGATATATTGATTTTTAATACGACGGCGCAGGTTGAAAAACCTGCTGTTGTTGTCGTCGTCTCTTCCTTTATCGGTTTATTATTTTTATTATTTTGTTTGTTTCCGGCGAGAGAGTTGGTTAGTGTGGATGAACTCCTAGCTATTTAAAAAAAAAAACTAAACTAACCTACCCTAAATCTAACCCAAATATATCGAATCGAACCCTGACTCTGACACTAACCCTGTGACACGACAAAACATTTATATACATAAATATTTATACTATTAATTATATGATAAAGCCCCAACCCCCACCTCCTCTCTCCCATCGCCGCTCCCCATCACCATCCTCATCACCACCACCATCATCATCATCGTCGTCAACCTCCTCATCTTCCAAGCACGTAGGCGTACGCTGGCTCCGCCCCCTCCCAGGAAGTGCCGATGGGTGTCTTAATTGCACGTCTGAACTCACACGTGAAGCGGCAAGCCCCCGCCATGCCTGGTCACAGCCAGCTGGCGTGGGGAGGGAGGGCGATGATGGGGGGGGAGGTTAAAGAGGTCCTCCGTTGAGATATGATGTGATGAAGATGGGGGAGGTGGAGGGGGGCGTTTTAATCTAGTTGTGGCTAGTCCTAAACGTTCCGGTCTTGAAATAAGTCCACCAAGTGTGTGTGTGTGTGTGTGTGTGTGTGTGTGTGTGTGTGTGTGTGTGTGTGTGTGTGTGTGTGTGTGTGGTGTGTGGTGTGTGTGTGTGTGTGTGTGTGTGTGTGTGTGTGTGTGTGTGTGTGTGTGTGTGTGTGTGTGTGTGTGTGTGTGGTGTGTGTGTGTGTGTGTGTGAGAATATAATTGTTTTTCATTGGTGAGGTTGTGTGTAATACGCACAATGAGTATTGTGGTCTGTGTCTACGTTGTTCTTCAAGGTGTTCAGACACCTGTGATTCTAACCACTGAATCCATGTTCACTTGTTTGCTTATCCAATGCTAACTACGTTCAGGCTAACTGTTCACGTTAACAACGTTCATGTACCGATTCGCGCTAACTGGTCTACCTTGGTTCACGTCAACTATGTTCACCTTAACTTAATCACATAGTTACAAATTGACGTTGACTATGGTGAACAACGTTCACATTGAACGATTAACCTTGGTTCCAGATTTCGTCGACTACGGTCCCATTAACCAAGTTAACCACACTGACCGATTTACACTAACCACATTGTTTTACGCTAACCACTTTGTTAACCCCATCTCCCTCCCTCCCTCCCGTCCCCCCCCAGGTGGTCCCCCAGCCGTCCAACGGCGTGGCCGGCGGAGGCGGTGGCGGAGGCGCCGGAGGCACGCCGTCCTCCAGGAAGCCCCAGACCCAGTCGGCGCCCAAGGTCCGCAAGAGCGCGGTGAGCCGGATCCACGAGGCGGTGAAGGCCATCGCGCTGTGCCACAACGTCACGCCCGCCTACGAGTCGCACGCCGGCGCCGGCGAGAAGGAGACGGAGTCGGCCGAGGCGGACCAGGACTACGACGACGACAACCGCACCTACCACGCCTCCAGCCCGGACGAGGTAGAACCCCCGCCCTTTATTGGCCTTTCATTGTCTTTCTAAATTCAGGATTTGTATTAGCCATTTGTTATTAGCCAAGTACAATGGAACGCTTACTCCCCCATTCCCTCCCGCAGTTAGAATTTCTAAAACACAATTCTATAATAATAATAATATATAATATTCTACTATACACAATGAAATAATGAACATACAAAGAACAATAGAGTGACTGATGGATGATATGTACAAGTACAACAAAATTGTCAAGCAATCCTCAAGACACTTCCTCAAGAAAATTCTTAGTATAAATAACCAATAATAAAACAGGTCAATAATTCTCTTCTGTGAAGCAGGTGTTTTGGCGCAGGTTAAGCTTCTTCCTGAGAATAAATCCTTGTTTGAAACCCAAAACTTGGTGGCTAGATTACTTATGGGCCAAGGAACAGTTGACTTTTTGGTGTGGGCGAGTTCCCACTAGTTCATCAAGCGGCCATCTTGGTTCTTTTTTCCCTTTATTCAGTTCCCCACACCCTACGGGAGCTTAGAACCAAGATGGCCACTGTAACGACTACACACTACTATACAGGCATTATGTGAAAGAGAGAAAGGAAGAGAAGAAGAAGAGACTCTGATTATTGAGCGCTTGGAGCTAAGGCAGAGGGGGGGTGTCTGTTTGGTTTGTCGATGGGGAAAGTCACTTGTTGTTCTGCGCCTAAAGAGATGTTCGATACGTATTGAAAGAAAGATCATTTCCCCGGGTCGTGTTATTTGTCCGTGAAATTTTCTTCATGGGATATGACACAAATCAAGTGTTTTAGCGATGCTCCTTCGTTCCGTGCGAACGAGTGCGGTATCTTATCTAAACCTCGTGAATCTCTTCCCCCGCGCCGTCGCAAAACTGGCCCACAATGAGTTCAGCGGGGGTTTCACGGGGATAATATCGAGCGGTTCTATCGAGGACGCCGTAACGAGATGCCATATTTCTTCCACTAAGCAGTGGCAGCGGCAGCGCGCGGTGCAGATAAAACGGTAGCCCAACAGAAACCTCAGTTTTCACCAGCGTTGCGTGGACGCCTCCCCCCCTCTCTCATCCACCCCCCCCCACTCTCTCATCCACCCCCCCACTCTCTCATCCACCCCCCCCACTCTCTCATCCACCCTCCCCACTCTCTCATCCACCCTCCACCCTCTCTCATCCACCCTCCCCACTCTCATCCACCCTCCACCCCTCTCATCCACCCTCCCCCTCTCTCATCCACCCTCCACCCCTCTCTCATCCACCCTCCCCACTCCCTCATCCACCCTCCACCCCTCTCTCATCCACCCTCCCCACTCTCTCATCCACCCTCCACCCCTCTCTCATCCACCCTCCCCACTCTCTCATCCACCTTCCACCCTCTCTCATCCACCCTCCACCCCTCTCTCATCCACCCTCCCCACTCTCTCATCCACCCCTCTCTCATCCACCCTCCACCCCTCTCTCATCCACCCTCCCCACTCTCTCATCCACCCTCCACCCCTCTCTCATCCACCCTCCCACTCTCTCATCCACCCTCCACCCCTCTCTCATCCACCCTCCCCACTCTCATCCACCCTCCCCACCTCTCTCATCCACCCTCCACCCCTCTCTCATCCACCCCCCCCACTCTCTCATCCACCCTCCCCACTCTCTCATCCACCTCCTCCCTCCCCCCCACCCCACCTCTCTCATCCACCCTCCCCACTCTCTCATCCACCTCCTCCCTCCCCTCCCCCCTGTCTCACCCCCCCCCCCCTCCCTCCCTCCCCTACCCCAGAGTGATGTGTACGTTTATTTATTTTCCTGTACCGTCCACTCTATCTTCTCCCCCCCCCCCCTTCTTCTTTGTCTCACACCGCACTCGGAGTGATCAATATTTAATTTTCTCTAAGAGACGGTGGGGGGAGGGGGGGTGTGTGTGTGTGTGTTATCTATTGGTCCGTCCTCTCTGCCTCCTCTCTTGTCCACTCTTTGTTCTCGTGCTGTCTTTTTATGTCACTGTTGGGGGCCCCTGACTGTGTGTGTGTGTGTGTGCCGTGTGCTGTGCCTGTGCGTGTGTGCGTGTGTGTGTGTTATTTCTGTGTTCCAGACAACATCAGAGCAGGTGGTACAGGTCACTCACACCTGAGAGCCAGAAACTTCCCCACTGGCCCACTTTACAAAAATACATTTTGCTTCACTTGAACAAGGCTATGGCTAACCTTGTTCCCTGCAAAGTGACTTGAGCGCAAGGTTTTATTTTCACTTTCAAGTCGTTCAGGATTCGAAATTGGTTTCTCTTTCTATCTCTCTCTCGCTCTCTGTGTATCTCTCTCTCTCTCTCTCTCTCTCTGTCTCTCTCGTCTCTCTCTCTCTGTGTCTGTGTCTGTGTCTCTGTCTCTGTCTCTGTCTCTCTGTTTCTCTCTCTGTCTCTCTGATTCTCTTTACCTTGTTTCCTCATCCCTGAGGCAGATTATCTGACTCTGTTGTCGTCATGGTAATGAAATGGACCGTCCCCTAGGGGTGTGTGTGTGTGTGGGGGGGGGGGGGGGGGGTCAACGGCTGTACTTTGAGCGACAATAGCCTCCGTTTGACCTTTGACCTCCCCCTGCCCCCCTGAGTGCTATAAGCAGAGCCCGTGACCGTGGCCTAAACCACAGCCGGGGTGAAGTCTACAGTGTGAAGGTACATTGTGGACTTGAAGATATAGGAGATTGATGAACCCCAGGACCCGGCGGAAGTTTACACTTCCTTTCCCTCTCCCCGAGGGAAACTTCTGCAGGGTCGAAGGTCAGATGGTCACCCAAATATCGATATTTCGAATGCCGTTTTAACCTGTGCTGCAACAATGCAACGTAAACCATTCCGTACCTCAACGTCGAGCTGTATTCTAATCAACACAACGAGAGGAGGAATCGAACTAGACTTAACAAAAAAAAAAAAGACCAGTGTGTTTGCAAAGCCGGTGATAGACACTCTGGAGCACCGCTAGAGTGATGGAGTGTGTTGTTTAAACCAATCTGGTGTGGTGAAGCCGTCAGGTCTCGTCTCCCCTCGCTCTCCGTCTCTCTCTCTATCCCTATCGCTATCGCTATCTCTCTCTCTCTCCGTCTATCTCTCTATCTATCTCTCGCTCTGTGTGTGTCTCTCTCTCTCTCTCTCTCTCTCTCTCTCTCTCTCTCTCTTTCTCTTTCTCTTTCTCTCTCTCTTCTCTCTCTTTCTTTGTCTCTCTCTCGCTCTCTCTGTATCTCTCTCTCTTTCTCTTTCTTCTCTTTCTTTCTTCTCTCTTCTCTCTCTCTCTCTCTCTCTCTCTCTCTCTCTCTCTCTCTCTCTCTCTCTCTCTCTCTCTCTCTCTCTCTCTCTCTCCTCTCTCTCTCTCTCTCTCTCTCTCTCTCTCTCTCTCTCTCTCTCTCTCTCTCTCTCTCTCTCTCTCTCTCTCTCTCTCTCTCTCTCTCTCTCTCTCTCTCTCTCTCTCTCGGTGTGGTGCATCGGGGGGTTGACAAGGCTTTAAATAGCTCCCATGAAACTGATGAGGGAGAGTGAGGGGCTCTGTTTCAGATCCTGTGTGTGTGTGGGCGTGCATGCGTACGTACGGATGTGTCCACATGCGCTACCACCCGTGAGTCTGTGGGTGTGTGTTTGTATTCTTGTGTGTGTGTGTGTGTTCATATCCTTGTGCACGTGTCCGCCCCGCGCTGTACGTGCGCAGCCCCTCCCCACCTCCCTCCCCCGTGTGTGTGTGTGTGTGTGTGTGTGTGTGTGTGTGTGTGTGTGTGTGTGTGTGTGTGTGTGTGTGTGTGTGTGTGTGTGTGTGTGTGTGTGTGTGTGTGTGTGTGTGTGTGTGTGTGCGTGTGCGCGTCAGGGGACTACGTGTGCGCATGCCGGGGGGGTTAATGACACACAGATGTGTGTTAAGTAAATACAGCCGATCCTTGTTGCCGGGGGCCTCAAAGAGAGCAGAGATGACAGGGTATTAGCAGGAAGTTCCAACTTGTAGGTCAGGAGTATAATAACAACCTTTGAGCGAGCAAATTGAAAATGAAGCCATTGAGGAGAAGCCCGAGTGGTGTGCAGCTGAGCATCCCCCCCCCCCCCCCCCCCACCCTCGGGAGGGAGGGAGGGAGGGGGGGAGGGCCTACTCAGTTCCTGCTGAGGAAGAGAGAGGGGGGAAGAGAGAGAGAGGGAGGGGGGGTGGAGGGGGGAGACACAACGTGCTTATCTGCAGCTGAGCGGAGAAGGGCCCCCGGGGTCCACACTGAGGCGCTGTCATGGGCCCCCGGTTTTGAAATGTGTAATTGTTTCAAATTCACTGCAATGGGGATTTAATAAGCCACGAGGTTGAGGGTTGAGATCCCGGTGGTGTCTTTTTGAGACACGTCGGTTTGATCCAGTTTGTAGTGTGTGTGTGTGTGTGTGTGTCGAAGGTTTATTGATTGAGAAACACTGAGCCGCGGTCAAACATCTGTTGGCAAACAAAAGGTTTGTTCTTCTTTTACTGTCCTCCTCCTCCTCTGTTGTCCTCCTCCTCCTCCTCTGTTGTCCTCCTCCTCTGTTGTCCTCCTCCTCTGTTGTCCTCCTCCTTCTCCTCCTCTGTTGTCCTCCTCCTTCTCCTCCTCTGTTGTCCTCCTCCTTCTCCTCCTCTGTTGTCCTCCTGCTCCTCCTCTGTGGTCCTCCTCCTCCTCTGTGGTCCTCCTGCTCCTCCTCTGTTGTCCTCCTGCTCCTCTCTGCTGTCACCGGACCGGAACGACCCAACAATCAACATTCTGATTCAGATTTTAATCTGCCTGTTTAAACACCCATATCCTCGCTTCTTTACCCGTCCTTACATCACTTCTGATTCTAAACTAATATGAATATGAATAATAATACATTTAATTTATATAGTGCATTTTAAGGTTAGTCAAAGACGCTTTACAGAAGATGGTGACAAACTAACAAACAAACAACATGGATTTGGGCTGGGATCCAAACTAGGTAGTAAAAACTAGCAAATCTACAATCAAAACTGGTGATGATGATGGTGATGAGAGGATGGAGGGGAAGAGGCTAGCAGGAGAAAGCGTGAAGTTGTGTAGAGGTGGGTTTTGAGGGCTGTTTATGCCATATGGGTGTCTGACGTCTGTCTGATGTGGTTGGGGAGGGCGTTCCAGAGGGTGGTCCGGAGGCTTGGTCCTGGTGGTCCTTAGCGCGTCTGCGTCTGCAGACCTGAGGCAACAGGGTAGGGGCGTGGCGGGGGGAGGAGTTCAGAGAGGTAGGGAGGAGCCAGGTTGTTTAGAGAGAAACTAATGGGAACTATGAAGTATGGGGACCTCTGGAAGCTACTTTAGTAGATTAGGTTAGGTTAGTAACACACAGGCCTGTGTGTACTTCAATGATGTTATGATGCGTTAATCCAGGGCTTCACGGATCACCTTCCTTGTGACTGGGTTTGGAGGATATCGAAGGTTTCCGCAGGTTGAATGTAGGCAGAGACACGATGTTCTTTAACTGTCGAAGGTTGATTATACGGCAATATGACAGTTATGACAGTTTTGTGTTTAGTGTTGGTCATTCACTGGTCACATGTTTCCTTTGAACTTGTAAATAACTTGTAAGATTGAATAATGATCAACAACAAATACTTTTATTTGACTTTAAATATATTATAATACTATATATAATACTTATAAATAAATAATAAACATATAAATAATACTTTTTTGTTGTAACATTATTATACCAATTAATTAAAGTTATTTTTTTTCTGATTATTGGAACAATTCATTGTTTGACCAAAACACACGTGTGTGTGTGTGTGTGTGTGTGTGTGTGTGTGTGTGTGTGTGTGTGTGTGTGTGTGTGTGTGTGTGTGTGTGTGTGTGTGTGTGTGTGTGTGTGGTGTGTGTGTGTGTGTGTGTGTGTGTGTGTGTGTGTGTGTGTGTGTGTGTGTGTGTGTGTGTGTGTGGTGTGTGTGGTGTGTGTGTGTGTGTGTGTGTGTGTGTGTGTGTGTGTGTGTGTGTGTGTGTGTGTGTGTGTGTGTGTGTGTGTGTGTGTGTGCGCGTGTGCGTGCGTGCGCGCGCGCGCGTGCGCTCTCTCTCTCCAGGTGGCGCTGGTGCAGTGGACGGAGAGCGTGGGACTGACCCTGGTGAGCAGAGACCTGGCCTCCCTCCAGCTGAGGACCCCCTCCGGACAGACCCTCACCTTTCACATCCTGCAGATCTTCCCCTTCACCTCCGAGAGCAAGAGGATGGGCATCATCGTCAGGGTACGGACAATCAAAAAAAAACCTTTACATTGTTTATCTGTTACAAATGGTTCAAACCTAATGGAAAATGTACAATGTATGTATATGTATATTTTGGACGTTATTTATTTTAAATACTTTCATCGAAAGCAACTTAGTAGTGGACACAGGTGGAACTAGAGGGCCCTCAGTAGAGAGCATTCATACCTCCGCCACACTAAAAGGTCCCCCAGATCCGTGCCAAAATCGTATAAACTGTTCCTTGGCCCATAAGTAATCTAATTACCAAGTTTGGTCCAATTCCGTACATGTACTGTATTTTTGAGTTCTCTTGCTGAAAGACAGACCATCAAACAGGGGCGAACCCATAAGCTCCTCCCATCTTCGATGGCGGAGGTAATTAATTAAATTAGTTAAGGAGCAGGTTAGGAGAGTTGAGGCATCGGGTTCACAGATGCCTCGAGGTAGGGCTAGAGGACGGGGTGGATTGATGACATTGATGAACATTTTTGAATGAACACCCTAGCCACTAGACTAGACTAATCACTTATCTTACAAAATAACACACGCGCATGGTAATCCTCTGGTCAAGACGCACACACTGTACTAATGTGGACGATGTCTGTTCAACACTCTCCAGGAGGAGACCACCGGCGACATCACCTTCTACATGAAGGGGGCCGACGTTTCCATGGCGACCATCGTCCAGTACAACGACTGGCTGGACGAAGAAGTGAGTGTTCGGATGCTCTGAGTCAGACGGGACGCAAAGGTTTCCCCAATGTGATCCAAAATGACGTTACATTGGATTAGATTCAATTAATTTTCGGTGCAAGTACAGCACATCGAAAGGAATTTGGCATCTAACCAGAGTGCAAATGGTGCAGTAAAGTGCATGGTGATATACAATGTACAGTTTACTTTACGATAACTTTACGATAAAAAGGTACGAAAAACAGGTATAAAATGAGTAATTAAAATGAGAGTAGGTATGAGATATGTGCAGAATTATAGGTATATATATATATATATATATATATATATATACAAGGTAAGTTTACAAGTATAAACAGGTAGTGAGCAGGGGTATGCAGTTGTATCAAAAGATAAATAGATGTGTATACAGCAGGCAGTGAGCAGGGCTGTGGAGTTATATCAGCAGCAAATGACCCAAATATTACGAAAGAATGCAATCATGACAACATATGTCATCATTGCTAGTTCCTCTTCCTGAGCGGTCCTTCAATCTCCATCATCATCATCATCATCCGCCTTGTAACGAGGGCATTGTGTTATGACATCACCAAGCCACGCCCACGGCGGCCAAAGATCAGGACACGCCGAATATATATCGGCGTTAATATGGAGGTCATTAGCACCGCCACAGGGCTCTCTGGTTGTTTACCGTGTGTCATATTCCTGCCGCTAACGAATATGCTGTCGACTGTACCGGGGTGTACACACACACACACACACACACACACACACACACACACACACACACACACACACACACACACACACACCTGTCAATAACCTAATCAGCAGCCTCCGCCTCGCCCCATTGGTTTATCATATGGGATATAAACCGCCATCCGCTCCCTGGGGGGGGAGGGTATGGGTTATTGGTCATTGATCCCTGGCTCTCAGTGACGTATGTCTGTTTTTATGTCTGTTCCCCCCCCCCCCCCCCCCCCCTGTTTCTATTTGATTCACGGTCTTCATATTGTACGTCGAACAGTGATTATTGTCGAAGGATGACCGCGGGTTTGAATCCCAGCCGATGGCGTTGTGTGTGTGTGTGTGTGTGTGTGTGTTAACTTGTGTGTGGTCCCCGTACTCGCACTCAGGGTTGTGGTTGTTACAGACGGAGACAATAGTTACTATTGTAACAGCTATTGTAAAACGTGTATGGAGGCATCGAAGATGGTTATGTTTTCATGTTTTTTTTTCCAAAAAAACCCTTTAAAAGTTCTGTACGTAATCGGACACAACTTGGTTGTTAGATGACTTATGGGCCAAGGAACCGTTTAATTATCTCAGCGTGACTCTATGGGAGTTGTATATCAAGTTGCTGAAGAGTACAGAGAACCGTGACACTGTGTATTGTGGACATGATGATTCATGAGAGAGGGGGAGAGGGAGCGGACGGAAAGGACAGGATGAAACACGGGAAAGGAGGAAGGCCGGTGCCTCGTGGGGTGTGATGTTTGTGGTGTCAAGAGAAGAGAAGAAAAGAAGGAAAGAAAGAAACGCTTGAGCATCGTGATCGCCGGTGACCCTTCTCTCTCTGTGTCCTCCCCCTCTCCTCCCCTCCTTCCCTCCCTTGCTTCCTTTCTCCCCTCGCATCCTCTCTCCCCCCCTCTCTCTCTCTCTCTCTCTCTCCCCTCTCCCACCTCTCTCCTTCTTCCTCTCTCCTCTCTCCTTCTCTCCCCCTCTCCTCCCTCACTTCCTCTCTCCCCCTCTTATCCCTTGCTCCCTCTTTCCCTCTCTCTCCCTCTCTTTCCCTCTCTCCCCCTCTCCCTCATTTCCTCTCTTCTTCTCCCCCTCTCCCTCTCTCCCCCTCTCTCCCTCTCCTCTCTCCCTCTCTCTCCTCAGTGTGGGAACATGGCCCGGGAGGGGCTGAG
>CM051002.1:12274446-12294446 GCA_027704905.1 Muraenolepis orangiensis
CACACACACACACACACACACACACACACACACACACACACACACACACACACACACACACACACACACACACACACACACACGGGCACACACACGGGCACACACACGGGCTCACACACGGGCACACACACGGGCACACACACACACACACACACAGGCTCACACGGGCACACACACACACACGCACAGGCTCACACGGCACACACACACACACGCACACACACACACGCACACACACACACGCTCACACACAGGCTCACACACGGGCACACACACGGGCACACACACGTACACACATGGGCACACACGGGCACACACAGGCACACACACGGACACACACACGGACACACACACACGGGCTCACACACACGGACACACACACACGGGCTCACACACACGGACACACACACACGGGCTCACACACACGGCACACACACACACAGGCTCACACACGGGCACACACACACACACACACACACACACGGGCACACACACACACACACACACACGGGCACACACACTGTGTGTGTGCCGGTAAGAGCCAGGAGCTTATCACTATTTGCTGGCGTAATTTGACAAACTGTTTGAAACTGTCGGTGAGAATGCGTATGATTGCTGTTAAAAATAATGTATTTAGTAATCGTCTAATCTGATACTAATCTGTGACTGAACCGTCTGTTTATTTTGACTCTTCCCCCCCCCCCCCCCTCTTTCCCCGCTCTCTTTCTCTACATCTCTCTCTACACCTCTCTCTTCTCTTCTCTTCTTCTCTCTTGCTCTCGCTCTCTCCTCTCTCTCTCCTTTCTCTCTCGCCTCTCTTTCTCTATCGCTCTCTCTCCGCTCTTTCTCTCTCTACATATCTCTCTCTTTAATTGATCCTTTCTCTACATCTCTCTCTTTCTGTACATCTCTACATCTCTCTCTCTCCCCCTTCCCCAGGCGGTCTTCTCCTCCATCTTCTACTTTGCCTCCGTCCCGTTGTACCAGGGCTTCCTCATGGTGGGGTAGGTGACCCTCTCCTCCTCCCCTCAGTGGGTTAACAGCAGGTGGCTCAGAGTATTTACACAGTAAGTCGACGTCGTGTTGACCGCGGTGTGTGGGTCTGTTCTCCACAGCTACACCACCATCTACACCATGTTCCCCGTGTTCTCCATGGTGCTGGACCAGGACGTCAAGCCGGAGACCGCCCTGCTCTACCCCGAGCTCTACAAGGACCTCACCAAGGTAGGCCATCCCCGCTCACACACACACACACACACACACACACACACACACACACACACACACACACACACACACACACACACACACACACACACACACACACACACACACACACACACACACACACACACACACACACACACACACACACACACACACACACACACACACAGGACCATAACGGCCGCTGTCTGTTTCCAACAGGGCCGGTCTCTGTCGTTCAAGACTTTCCTCATCTGGGTGCTGATTAGTCTTTATCAAGGTAAGGAGGTGACACACTGTGTAGGAATTCACAACACTCCCCGTTTCCTCTCCTCCCACACTCCTCTCTCTCTCCCTTTTTCTTCTTAACTCTCCCATGCTAGTCCTGTTTCTCCTCCTCCCAACTCTCCCATGCTGGTCCTGTTCCTCCTCCTCCTCCTCATCCTTCTCCTAACTCTCCCATGCTGGTCCTGTTCCTCCTCCTCCTCCTTCTCCTAACTCTCCCATGCTGGTCCTGTTCCTCCTCCTCCTCCTCCTCCTCCTCCTCCTCCTCCTCCTCCTCCTCCTCCTCCTAACTCTCCCATGCTGGTCCTGTCCCTCTCAGCGGTGTCAGTTACCCAGCTGGCCGGTCCCTCCTGTACTTCCATGCTGGTCTTTTGTGTGCGTCCAGTAAGTGGATCTCGGTGTGTAATGGCTAAGCTCCGCCGTGGGTGAGAGCGGCCGGTGCTGCTGGCTTCCTGGCTGTATTTAATTAAAGGATCACGCTAGGGGAAGGGAAAATAGGTATGAGGAGGTATGAGCAGCAGGGTGGGCGGCAATATCGGTTCTTACTTTCTCTGTACTGTTATTTTATGGTTCCTATTTACCGTTCTCTCTACCGTTCTCTTTTTTTAACTGTTTTTTTCTTTTGTTTTTGAACTGTTCTTTGTTTCCGATCTTTTCTTTATTGCCGTCTCATTTTGTTAACTGTGCTTTGTTTCCGATCTCTTCTTAAGGCTACTGCTCTCTTTTTTTAAACTGTTCTTTGTTTCGATCTTTTCTTCACTGTCGTCTCTTTTTTTAACTCTTCTTTGTTTCCAATCGTTTCCCACTGTTCTTCATCTTTTATTTTCCTTACCTTTCCCTTCTGTTCACTCTCTTGACCTTTTCTCTCTTTCCTAACTTTTCTCCCTCGTTCTCTCTGTTAACTAATCGGAAGACGCTAAGGCTAACAAGGGCTAACTCCTGGCTCGTTGCGCGGGGCTAACCGGCTGGAATGCGCCGCGCTGCGTCCCCCTTATGAAAAGCTAATTATCAGATCAGTTATAGGCCATTAGGCTCAGTTAGCGCCGGCGCGACAATACAGGGGGGGGGGGGGGGGGGAAGCTAGCTATCGGAATACAACGTCCAATGAGATGAGCTCGGGGGGGGTCCGGCCGATAATTCGGTGGGATAATTGGAGAGGACACTGGGGCACATTGTGTCCTTTTCTCTCCTCATAAATAAGGCTATCTAATCAACGCTTATCTGGCCCTCTGGCCTGAGCATGAGGTCCTGGTTCCCAGGGCTCCTGGGGGTTGAGTTGTAGCGTGGTTGTAACTGTGTCTATAGAGGAGGCTTTTAAACCGTCCACGAGGAAAAGAGGGGTTTTCAGTTCCTACTGGTTCGAGTTCCTACATTGAAAGAGAAAGACTGAGTTTTGAGTGCTTGCATTGTAAGAAATCTTGCGTATCCTATTCTGACACCCCTGTGAAGAATTGTAGTTTTGTTAAAAAAATAATTTTTTTTTAAACCCAAAAAACGATTGACCTATTGTTTTATCCCAGTGGACAGTTTCCATGTCATTACTTTTCACGGTGGCTTCAATGTTTGGTCCCTTATTTGGTCCCTTGTTTGGTCCCTTGTTTGGTCCCTTGTTGTCCGTTGACGGAGCGTCTCTGGCGCCCCCAGGTGGCATCCTGATGTACGGCGCGCTGATGATGTTCGAGTCGGAGTTCCTCCACGTGGTGGCCATCTCCTTCACGGCGCTGATTCTGACGGAGCTGCTGATGGTGGCCCTCACCATTCGCACCTGGCACTGGCTCATGGTGCTGGCCCAGGTCCTCAGCCTGGTCTTCTACTTCTGCTCGCTCTTCTTCCTCGACGAGTACTTCGGTAAGAGAGTCCCGTCTCGTCTCTTAGTCCCCGGCTCCCACGGTAACTAGGGTCTCTGGGACGGGGCTTCGCAAGACACGCCCACACGACACGCCCACACCGCCCGAAGTACATAGAGTTCGTATTTTTGCTTCGTATTTCGCTGTAGCCCGACCCAAAATATACATTTGAATTGTTTTGTTTTTTTTACGGAGCACAAAGCACACAAAGCGTGAGCGTAGTGGACCTGTGTTTTTCTGCTCTAGGCGGATCGGACTCGACATTACATTATCGTTATTACAAAACATTTTGGCCGCGTGCAGACAAACCTCCCTTCTTAACCGCCCATAGCTCACCTCCCTCGATGAGTCAATAAGTTAAATTATACGACAAACCAAAGTGGTTTATAATACATACTTTTTTTTCTAAACGTCGATTTGGTCCAAATGGCGTCATTTGAAATAATACTTTTTTTGTTTTGCGAGAGATGCAGAAAAAATGCAATGAATGAACTATGAAAAATACAGGGACTATAATTGTCTCTAAAAAATACTATAAATCTACTATGAATCCCCCCAGGTTTCCCGAGACGATGTAGAAGATGTAGGATATGTTAACATGTTGTTTATGTTTCTATGTGAGGAAAGGCCTCTTTAAGGGATGTGTCTTGTGTTCTCCTGTTGTGTCTGTTTATTCTCCTGTTGTGTGTCTGTTTGCTCTCCTGTTGTGTGTCTGTTTATTCTCCTGTTGTGTGTCTGTTTGTTCTCCTGTTGTGTGTCTGTTTGTTCTCCTGTTGTGTGTTTGTTCTCCTGTTGTGTGTTTGCTATCCTGTTGTGTGTCTGTTTATTCTCCTGTTGTGTGTCTGTTTATTCTCCTGTTGTGTGTCTGTTTATTCTCCTGTTGTCTGTTTATTCTCCTGTTGTGTGTCTGTTTATTCTCCTGTTGTGTGTCTGTTTATTCTCCTGTTGTGTGTTTGCTCTCCTGTTGTGTGTTTGCTCTCCTGTTGTGTGTCTGTTTATTCTCCTGTTGTGTCTGTTTGCTCTCCTGTTGTGTGTCTGTTTATTCTCCTGTTGTGTGTTTGCTCTCCTGTTGTGTGTTTGCTCTCCTGTTGTGTGTTTACCCTTTATTTTCTCTCATGGTTCCCCTTGTGTTGCCTGTTGCCCTGGTACGGCAACAGGCATAGGCAGGATGTCGTTTGGAGCTTTTCTTGGTAGGTCTTTTGAAATCTCTCTCTCTCTCTCTCTCTGTCTCTCTCTCCCCCCGTCTCTCTCTCTCTCTCTCTCTCCCCCCGCCCCCTCTCTCTCTCCCCCGCCCCCTCTCTTTCTCTCACTCACTCACGCTCTCACTCTCTCACTCTGTCTCTCCCCCTCTCTCTCTCTCTCTCTCTCTCTCTCTCTCTCTCTCTCTCTCTCTCTCTCTGTCTCTCTCTGTCTCTCTCTCTGCCTCTCTCTGTCTCTCTCTCTGTCTCTCTCTCTCTCTGCCTCTCTCTCTATATATATATTTATGTATATATCTGTTTCAATCTTTGACTCCCCCTGCAATGTTTGATGTTTTGTGTGTGTGTGTCATGTGTTTGTCCTTGGGGTCAAGGGTCATCCCAGCCATAGTATGTATGTATGTCTTGTTGATACACGTCATGCCACCGTGGCGCCATCTGCCATCTACGCCAGAGAATGCAACCAAACCAAATTGAGAAATACATGGACATAAATGTTTGTGAATTAACAAATGCATGCGTGAATCCTTCTCTCGACACACGAGTGGTTGCGTGTGGGACGTCGGGAGCGCTTGTTTTAACGTGCGGGGTGGTGCGTGGGGCTCTTGCAGACCTGCCCTTCATGACCACCTGGGTGTTCCTGTGGAAGGTGACGACCATCACGCTGGTCAGCTGCCTGCCGCTCTACATCATCAAGTACCTCAAGCGGAAGTTCTCCCCGCCCAGCTACTCCAAGCTCTCCTCCTGATTCCGGAACATTCCGTGGACGGGCCTTTTTTTTTTTTTTTCTTTTTTGGAATTCCGAAATTCCCGAATTACAAAATGTCTAATTTCTGAAATTCTGAAAGACAATTTCCGAAATTTGATATTTTTTTCTGGCTTTAACCACTTTTTTTGGTTTGCCGATCAACATGGATACTAATGGAGTCGGAAGGGAAACAAGGAAAACAAAACCAAAACCAGTCACTTTTGGATGTTTGCACTGTTTTACTTGAAAAGACTTGAAGCACACAAAGATTATTATGTTGTCGTTTTAAAAAAGACGTGTTGTTGAGACCAGAGTGTCGGACTACGAAGGGACTACGGATCTGTTGAAACACTGAAAAGGGCCCCTCTTTTTGCCTTTTTTCTGATTGGACGCCTTTCTGTCCAATCGGCTTCAAGCTACATTTTTTTTACTCCATACTCGATGTGTTACTTTGTGTGTAAATCTTTTTTTACCTTTTTTAAATGTAGAGTCCTTTACATTTCTTTGCAATGTCTTTTTAGCACTGCAGTGAGCGCTCCAATCGATTGGGTGTCACTCTGTTCGATCCAGCTGTACAGTTGTGCGTTGACCAAATGTATTCAAACCTTTACAACGACAAGTGGACTTCCTCCTCTCACCACAAGCGTGCGTTCTGCCACGTTCATCTCAGAGTAAATGTCGTCCTCTGTGTATCTCTGGTGTTTTACCCTCTCAGTACTTTGCCTCCAGTAAGAAACAATGGCCCTTGGCTCCTCAGGGGATGAATGTGCTATTGCTCTAATGGCAATCTTAAAAGTCAACGTCTGCATTTCTATTCAATAGAAATGAAGACTACTTCAAAAATAAAGGTTGAATCGAGGGTTTAAAGAGTGCAAAAGTAAGATACAAAGTGACTCCAGTATTCACTGCTCCAATGTAATGCTGTACTACTAAACAATAAATAACAATAAAGTCGAATAGATAAAGTATGTAAAGAAAGTATAAAGAATGTTGTGCGGGTTTAACGAGAACAATTGTTTTTCATATGTTTGTCCTTTTTTCATTTCTATTCCATCTGTCGAGATATACCGGCTAGATCGGCATTTAGCCGGTTATTTTGACCTTTTTACAAGTCAATGTACACAAGCCCACACACACACGCACACCTAAATCCTACTATGACTGTTGCTTCTTTAAGACTATGTTCTTGGTCATTCTGTGAATGACTTATATCATTGAATAACTTCTGTTGATCTGTATTCTCCCTTTGAAACCTGAATCAGTGTCGGTAACCAACGGGTTTGTTCATTTCTAAATGTACCCGGCGCAGTGTGGAGCAGAGCTGCTTGTGAGGTGGTCTTTATTTTCTTTCGGGGTTTTTTTCTGTATGGATTTCAAACTCCAAACTCAAACTGATTTCTAACCTGATTGTATTCCATTGGGTTTTGAATGTGGCAAAACCTCGACCTCTGGGAGTCCAGCTGCTCATCGAAACCTTTGGTCCGTCTGGATGCTAATTGCCTTCAAGGTTTCAATCTGTGTTTTTAAATGACTTTCCGAAAGTGTTGAATTCAGTGTATCTTCCTGCTCTTGACGAATGGTGTTTTGTCAAGAACAATAATAACATATAAGTCTCCTAAATCGTGAACTTCCCCGCCATGTCTTGGCACTTTGCAGTTTACAACCTTATGACAATTATTTATAATGTTATTGATTTGTTAGCAATAAAATAAAAACATTTCCCATTATGTCCTGTGCTCTCCCGTGTGGTTATATAGACGATGCAGGTGGTTCCGCTTATGGCCACAAGATGGCGCCAGAGACTAAACCTTTAAACGAGGTACACGACTGACTGAGACTGACCTCGGGTCAGTTGGCTTTTGTAAATCCTACTGAAAGTCAGTTCTGATCTTGGCACAATTTAATCTAATTGATTTTATAGTATTGATGTACTAGTATTGTCTGTCACAAATGCCGTTATAAAATCGACGTTTTTTTCTAATATGCATTTCTATAAATACATATTTTTTTTAAACGTACGATTAATGTTAACTTAACGTTACTCTTTGTAGCATAGCAACCAATCGTAATGATGTATGGGACTAAATGACAGCCCGGTGTATCCATCCAAGTCATCGTTCTGTTAAAAATAAACAATTAACAACGGCCAATAGGGGGCGCCACTGTCTAACGGAGGGTGGACCGTTTAAATACACACACCCGCCAACAGTGACCTATTTGAATCTCTCTCTCTCTCTCTCTCTCTCTCTCTCTCTCTCTCTCTCTCTCTCTCTCTCTCCTCTCTCTCTCTCTCTCTCTCTCTCTCTCTCTCTCCTCTCTCTCTCTCTCTCCTCTCTCTCTCTCTCTCTCTCTCTCTCTCTCCTCTCTCTCTCTCTCTCTCTCTCCTCTCTCTCTCTCTCTCTCTCCCACACACACAGTAGAGATGTTTCTTTTTACTTCTTGGAAGGATGAACAACGCACCCACACACTAATGCGTGAATGAATAAATACAATACATTTACCCCATGAATCAAACTCGCTGTGTGGCCAGCCGACAGTAAAATGTGTTATCAATTTCTCTCTCTCTCTCCCGCCGTCCGGAGCAGGAAGTGCATTGTGGGTAATGGGCGACCCGGCCAGCGGTGGATTGTGATGGTCCGATGGTTCTAACATGTTTAGAGGAAACCCCTTTCTGCTTTCATCTCCTTGCTCTTGCTTCCCCTGTTGCTTTCCTGGTTGGTGATGAAGGTGGGCTGAGGGAATAACTACTAAGGTGTGTGTGTGTATAACCGTGTTGTCTTGGGTCTGTTTAGGGTTAAGAGGTTCTGTCCAGTTCTGGTTCTGTCCAGTTCTGTGTTCTCTGCACGGCTTAACGGTGCTGTTGACAAGCACCTTCATGGTCGTGATGAAGAACACTCACTTCGGGAAAAGTAAAAAAATAAATAAACAACCCGATTGACTATACCCGTTGGTATGTTCGTCGACTTGAGAATGAACAGGAGTGAACTGGTTTACTGAAAGTGTGTGTGTGTGTGTGTGTGTGTGTGTGTGTGGGGGGGGGGGGGGGGTAGTTAGGGTTAAGGGAAACGGTACCAAGGTAGCGTGTGTTTACTCTTAAAGACATCAGCGAAATATCCTCCAGATTCCATCATCAGACGAGATGCTGATTCATGATGTGTCGTCCCATGTGGTTTTTATATTACGTTGCAGACGAGTCATCGTTCACCAGGGACCCGTGTGTGTTGTGTGTGTTTTGTGTGTTTTGCGTGTTTTGTGTTCCGGTGGAATTGTGTGTTTTGTTTTGTGTTCATTCTCCCGGCGGTATTTTGACAGTCAAATAGATGTGCGGTCCCCAGAGAGCAGCATGTGTTATGTAAAGCGTACACACTACACCCCCCCCCCCCCCCCTCCAGAGAGAGAGAGAGCACCAGGGTTGCCCTATACTGATAACGTCTTGCTTCCACATCCATCGATTGATTAAGGCTGTTTGTGTGACTCTCAGCCGGAAGCATCTGGGTTCGATTCCCGAACACCAGTAGGAAACCTGGAGGTGTCGTCCTCGAGGGAGATGGCCCTAACCCCTCTACTCTATACCTGCCCATTAATGGGCTGTATCTGAGTTGACTCACAATACAGACTTGGGGGGGTGGATAAAGAGGTCTGCTAAATCACTAAACGGTAAATAATCAATTCTACTTCCCCCCCCCCCCCCCCCCCACCCCCTCCTTTGCATGGACAACCAACAACATCCTCCCAAAAAAAAAAAAAACCCACACAATGGAGTTTGAGTTGAACCCTTTCTGACTCGAACCCTAACTCTGTAAACTGGAATACCAAAAGGAAAAATCAGTCCGAGGCAAAACTCGAGACGTTCGGAACATTCGTCAAATTACTATTATTTGATTTTTCTCCGTCAATTCTTCCAGATTTTTTATTTGTGTGTTTTTGCAGGCCGTTACGCTACTGTATCTTGTTACTTCAAAACTGCGCCGCCGTCTTGGCGATCCAACTGCTTCTAGAAGATTCCTCACAACACACAACACACACCCTGTTTGAGTTATCACCACCACCACCACCACCGGCCTGCACTGCACATCTCTGGTTACCCAGCGCTCGCTGGCTTCACTGAGGTCCTCAGACTCGAACCCCAGGCCCGTTCCCACATGGCCTCGCTGGCCTCTGATAAAGAAGTCAAGTCTTTACAGGATTTTTTTTCAGTACAAGTATTTTGCAGGATGAACATATCATTCTTTTAGTTTAAATGAGTCAAGACAATATTGCCAGATATTGACAGCCAACTGCGATGGGCTGAATCCAAACTGAGCTGGTTTTTCCGACGTCTCGAGACTCCGAGCTCAGAGCTCAGAGCTCAAATGTTTGCTCTCTTGTCTGAGGAACCGACCGCAAAATCCACTGCCACCGCCGTTCCAGAACAAATCATCGTACGTCTCAGAGATTACCGTCTGCCTTCCGGAACATGTTCGGCCGCCGTCGGGTCCAAATTCTGTGCCGGTTGTGTTCATTCATAATAATCTGGAATCGAACCCGCAACCTTGGCTTTCAGTGACCCACGTTTGTTTGGGGGGGGCCCTGCAGTCCACTCCAGGCCTTCCTCTGTAGCAACTCTCTCTCTTTCTTTCTCTCTCCCCCCCCCCCCTCTCTCTCTCCCCTCCCCTCTCTCCCCTCCCCCCCCCCCCCCTCTCTCTCTCCCTCCCTCTCTCTCTCTCTTGCTCTAACCCCACCTCCCTCGCCCCGGGTCTTTTCCTGTCAGCATAGTGACTGACACAGTGATGCATTATTTTCTCTTCAAGTGATTCAGCGGGCGGTCACTCAGCAGCCCATGTCAGGGGATGTGGGCGCCTGGCTTGACTCTCTGTGTGTGTGTGTGTGTGTGTGTGTGTGTGTGTGTGTGTGTGTGTGTGTGTGTGTGTGTGTGTGTTGGCTGTGTATGCATAGGTCATTGGTCAGCTTTTGGACCATGCTTCAGAATTGCCCAGTGTTCTGCTTTTTGTGTGTGTGTGTGTGTGTGTGTGTGCGCGCGCATGTAAAACAACGTGTGTATTACTGTCTGTGTTTGTCTGTGTGTGTGTCTGTGTGTGTGTGTCTGTGTGTGTGTGTGTGTGTGTCTATTTATATTCAGGGGGGGGCGGGAATGCAGCGGAAAAAGAAAGCAGAAAAAATAGGCGAAACGTTTCCCGGCTCGTCTTAACCCTCACACACACACACACACACACACACACACACACACACACACACACACACACACACACACACACACACACTGGGGCCCTCAGTGTCGTAACAGCCATCACCGCAAGGCCTTATGGGTAAATGAGTCGTCCGACAGTAGGCCTCTGAGCCGCGGTCAGACGGACCGCCGTCACCCACAGCGCTAATTCTGTTGATTCCTGGAAGAAAAGGTTTGTTTATTTTTCCCGTTTTCCAGTTTTGGGATTAAATTCGCGGGTCCGGAGGGGAGCAATCACAAAGCTTCCAAAACTTGTAGCGGGCTACGTCAGCTATGCCCGCTACCTGAGCTACGTCAGCTACGTCAGCTACGCCCGCTACCCTCAGCTACGCCCGAGAAATTGCTTTGGACAAAAGCGCCTGCAAAATGACAGTAATGTAATGTGTTGATATGAGACATGATATTATATATAATATATTTTATATAATATATAATATAAATATATTTCATCCAATGGTTTGACCGGGGGCATGTCCACGGGGTGGCAATGCCGCCCCCAGAATTTTTTTAATGTAAATAATAATAAATAATAAAAATAAACATTTGATTGGCTACCCCAAGCACTAACTTACAAAATCTTACATTTAAATGTTGACACTTCATATGATGTAATACATAATATGATTACATTCTATCATTCCTTATGACATTATGTATTGTCCAGTAGTATGATATATATTTTTATATTACAGCTAGAACAGTATTCCTTCTGGGGGAACCGGTGTCGTCAGCTGGGAACCGGAACCCGTGAACAATAGCGGTGACATCCTCCTCCAGCCTCTGTTAAAACCATCGTTCTCCGGCTAGCGGGGCTAGCTAGCTCTCCAAGCCCCCACGACCCCACCCCATCCGGATGGCTGCGGTGTGGGGGTTGTTGCCATGGCGTCGTCAACTAGCAACAGTCCTTGGTATGAAAGAAAAAATAGATATTTATTAACCGTAGGCAGGGGGGGCTGTGGGTGGAGGTGGTGTGTGTGGAGTGTGTTTATTGCAACACATGTTTCAGTTACACATAGCTGGACCGCAATTCCCCCCTTCTTCCCTTGCCTTTATCCCACCCTTTACACACACACACACATGCACGCACACGCACACATGCACACACACACACATGCCTCAGACCCTCCTCCCCCCACCCCCCCCCCCCATGGTGGGTGAGAGATTTCCATGAGGTCAAGCTGCTGACGACTGGACGGTCGTGGTGTGAGGGGTGGAGGTGGTGGTGGAGGTGATGGTGGTGGTGGTGGTGGAGGTGGTATTTGTCCCCCTGTGATGATGATGAAACAGACTGTGAGGCAGGAACCATTGAGACCAGCTCTGTCTGTCTGTCTTGTTATCTATCTGCCTCTTTGTCTCTCTCTCTCTCTATTTCTCTGTCTGTCGGTCTGTCTCCGTCTGTCTCTCTATCTGACTGTCTCTCTCTCTGTCTGTCTCTCTCTGTGACTGTCTCTCTATCTGACTGTCTGTCTGTCTGTCTCTCTGTGTGACTGTCTGTCTTTCTATCTGACTCGCTGTCTCTCCATCTGACTGTCTCTCTGTCTCTCTGTGTGACTGTCTGTCTTTCTATCTGACTCGCTGTCTCTCTATCTGACTGTCTGTCTGTCTCTCTGTGTGACTGTCTGTCTCTCTATCTGACTGTCTATCTGTCTGTCTTTCTCTCCCATGGAAGTCTCCCTATTTGGGAGCACCGTCTCCCTATTAACACTAAACACAAACCTCTAGTCTCGTACAAAGAGAAGGCCCCGGTGTGTCTGCTTCACGCTGGGATCAGCTAGAACTGATCGGACGCAAACCTCACAGACCGAGAACCAGGAGGAAGATGCCCTGAAGAAGGAGAAGGAGAAGAAGAAGAAGTGGTGGTGCATGCTGGGACTCTCAAGAATGCGATTGGGACACAAAAGCGGACCGAAAGTATTTGGATTGGAGTGACAAGAATGTCAGTGACGTATATTGTGGGTTATCAACAGACATTGACCTCAACAAGTGGGTCCAGCCTGTGGGAAGATGCAGTATTTGATATGCCTCAACTCACGAGTGGGTTTATAAGTGACCCTAAATGCCCTGGCTGGTAGGACCTGTTGGACCTGCTGCCCTCTGGTAGACGCGTCCTCTGATCACGGACTAACAGACTCTAGAACAGTTTCTATCCCAGAGCCATAAGAGTAACAGTAACAGTGTCATACACTGAACTGTTCTGTGTAACCATTACACTGTATTGCATCAGTAAAACAATACTTGGCTACATGTTTACATCCCACCGCACCTTTGTATGTATATATTTGCACAATATGTTTCAGGTCACAGCAAATAAATATATATATATATATAATTATATATATATATATAATTATATATATAATATATATATATATATATAATTATATATATATAATTATATATATATATATATATATATATATATATATATATATATATATATATATATATATATATATATATATATATATATATATATATAATTATATATATATAATTATATATATATAATTATATATATATATATATATATATATATATATAATTATATATATATATATATATATATATATATATAATTATAATTATTATTTTTGTTTACTAAATATTTGTATTTCTATTTGGCAGTTTAAATGTTTATTTAGTTTAGTTTGTAAATAATTTATATTTTTCAATTGCTGTTATGTATGAAAGAGTGACGTGAGGATACAGCAGGGGTTCTCAAACTGGGGTCCCCAGACCCCCAGGGGTCCACGACCCATAGCCAGGGGGTCCGCGACCCATAGCCAGGGGGTCCGCGACCCATAGCCAGGGGGTCCGTGACCCATAGCCAGGGGGTCTGTGACCCATAGCCAGGGGGTCCGTGACCCATAGCCAGGGGGTCCGCGACCCATAGCCAGGGGGTCCGCGACCCATAGCCAGGGGGTCTGTGACCCATAGCCAGGGGGTCCGTGACCCATAGCCAGGGGGTCCGCGACCCATAGCCAGGGGGTCTGCGACCCATAGCCAGGGGGTCCGTGACCCATAGCCAGGGGGTCCGTGACCCATAGCCAGGGGGTCCGCGACCCATAGCCAGGGGGTCCGTGACCCATAGCCAGGGGGTCCACGAAATAATTAGTAAAAGAAAATAAATATATTTTTATTTTTATAAAGTTATAAATGCATATATACAGACGAGGACCATTTGCATCAATCCTACACGTATATTGTGTCATTACTCCCAGCCATGTTAGCTTTGGGCCAATAGAAACTCTTTCTGCCAATTACATTACATGACATGACATTACATTACAGTCATTTAGCAGACGCTTTTATCCAAAGCGACTTACAGTAGTGTGTTTCAACAAAGGTAAGAGAACAACTCATCACCAGAAGTCAAAAGTGCATTTCATTTCTAACAAGTCTCCAATAACTGAGCCAGTGCTCAGGTAGAAGTACAATACGTTCAGGTAAAAGTACCGTAAGGATCCGGGAAGTGTGTCCTGAAGAGATGGGTTTTCAGCCTGCAGCGGATGAAGGGGAGTGACTCTGCAGTCATGACATCCGTGGGGAGTTTGTTCCACCAAATTGGTGCCACAGGACAGAGAAGAGCCATGACCACGTAGATCGGTAACAAGGGCCCCTCAGCGAGAGGTACAGCTCCATCCTACCTGGAGGTAGGATGGAGCTGTTCCTTGTACTGCCTTGTAGGCTAGCACCAAGCTCTTGAACTGGATGGAGCAGCTACAGGTAGCCAGTGTAGAGTCCGAAGGAGGATAGATGTGTGGGAGAACGCAGCTGAATAAGGAGCAATACGTGATGAATACTAGTCATTTGAAATGTCTGTGTTTATTAGGACTATGCCACATATTTAAACTGTTTGTCTTGTTACTGTTGGTTCTGTTCATTTGTAACAGTGCATATTCATAAGAATATGTGTTCTTACTGTTCATGTTGTTATTGTGCATATTCATAGGACTATGTGTTCTTACTGTTCATGTTGTTATTGTTCATAGCCATAGGACTATGTCTTCTTACTGTTGTTACTGTTCATCTTGTTACAGGTCATAGTCATAGGACTGTCTTGTTACTGTTATATAACTATATCATATATATATATATATGAATATAAAAAGTACATAAGTGGTATTTACATGATTCTAATTGAAATGTGTTTCTGTTTATTTGATACTATTTTATTACTACTATTACTACTACTACTACTACTACAATACAAATTGTGCCAATGGCTTCTAAGAGTACAAATGGTAGTAAGTGTACGATAAAGTAAAAGTTTAATTGGTGTTACGGTTTTTGAGGAGGCCCTTGGAATTGTTTTCCCATTGTGAGGGGTCCCTGGCCCCGAAAGGTTTGAGAACCCCTGTTCTACAGTTCTGGCTTCACACGGTTGGTGATGATGATGATGATGATGATGATGATGGGGAGGGCACGGCGGTACCGCCATATGACATCACAGAACCCCGCCGTCGGACGCTGCCAAAGATAGCAGCGACTGCGCCGCGTTTCGAGCTGAAAGAGTGGAGTGGAGTTCTAAGTTCTAAGCCGTCGTGGAACCACAGCGGGGTTAGACCGTGCAGCGGGAGGGGGGCCCGTATGGAAACCTCTGTGAAGAGGTTCGGCTAAGCGTGTCAAATGATAGGCTAGCGTGGATATAGACCTCTCTGCCGACCGCCACGGGTAATGTCATGATGATGTGCGAGGCTAGCCGGCGGGAAGCGCAGTCCGTCACCGGGAGAGTTGAAAAGTCATCTCTTTTTTTTTTTTATACTCTTAATCACAACGTTGAGAGCCAAAGAATGTTCAATGTTCTAGACCTGAAAGGAAGTAATCTTATATATATATATATATATATATATATATATATATATATAATATCTGCCTGTGCGTTTTGGATGGCGTTGCCTGTATTTAACCAGATTCAGTGACATGTTGGCAAGCATGGCCTCTGTGCATCCAAAACATGGCGTGGTCCAAACTACAGGCTATGAAACAGCGTCTAACCTCCTCTGTTAAACCTTTTTGATGAACGGTTTCAGCATCGAAAATGTACTCGTGTTTAGCGTAAATCGACACCGTTTTTTTTGTGTAAAAATCGTCATTTGGGGTATGAAGCGTATGTCAATCATTTATCATTTAATGGGTTGAAGTATAGTACCACATACTGTATATGTGTACCAATATTTAGCAATTTAAAATCAGTTTATTTAGTTTAGTTTAGTTTTTTAAATTATAATTTATACTTTTAAATTGCTGTCATGTGTGCAAAGAGTGACCCTGAGGATTGACCATGAGGATTGCCACACAATTTTGTTATACTTGCAATGTGCAATGACGCGTTTCTGATTCTGTTTACTGTTACTGTTACTGTGTGTGTGTGTGTGTGTGTGTGTGTGTGTGTGTGTGTGTGTGTGTGTGTGTGTGTGTGTGTGTGTGTGTGTGTGTGTGTGTGTGTGTGTGTGTGTGTGTGTGTGTGTGTGTGTGTGTGTGTGTGTGTGTGTGTGAGAGAGAGAGAGAGGGAGGGAGGGAGAGAGAGGGAGAGAGAGAGAGAGAGGGTTGTATACTCCAGGGGGCAAAAGGCTTATTCTTTTACGCATCTATTTTTATTTTTTTATGTTACGCATCTCTATTATGTTATTTGTCTGGCGTGAGTAATCGAACTATTCTCCTCCACTCCACTCGGAAACCCCGTCGAGAGAGAGAGAGAGAGAGAGAGAGAGAGAGAGAGAGAGAGAGAGAGAGAGAGAGAGAGAGGGGAGAGAGGGAGAGAGAGGGAGGGGAGAGAGAGAGGGAGAGAGAGAGAGAGAGAGAGAGAGAGAGAGAGGGGGGGAGGGAGAGGGAGAGAGAGAGGGGGGGGAGGGAGGGAGAGAGAGAGGGGAGGGAGAGGGAGAGGGAGAGAGAGAGACGTCCTCCTCGTCGTCCGCCCATCTGGTGGTTGAACTTGGAGACGCGTCATCGCCGGTGGGAGTGGCGGGGGGGAGAGGAGGGGTGGCAGGGGGGAGTGGCGGGAGGGCAGGGGGGAGTGGCGGGAGGGCAGGGGGGAGTGGCGGGGGGGAGGAGGGTAAGGGGATGGTGATCCCCGAGTTTATAAGCGAGGAGGTCCTCGCTGTGCGAGGGCAGTGCGTCACGGCCATACGCGCAGACCGAACCGGCACGAGCTGACCCTTCCTGACCGAATCATATGAATAATAATTATAATAATACTTTATTCAAACACAGAAAGGGAACAAAAAACAACTTTTATTTTTTATTTTAAGAGTGGTCCTTTTCTTTGGTCCGGCGTACAGCCATGACGTGTCGCGATATTTTCTGACGTGGACGCTTTTAGTTTCTAAAGCAGATTTTTTTTTAAATATATATATTTTATATGATCTTTTTGGTGTTTTTTAAATATATATATATATATATATAGTTCATATAGGCTTTATCACTTATTGGGATCCGGAGCGCCCCTATATGGATAAGAGAGAGGCCACATCTGTCAAAGAGGTTTGATTTCATAAATTGAGACATGAAGTCGGCCGAAGAAGGTAAGCCCTCCTATATGTGGATTATAGATTACAGGATTATTAGGATGGTTTTTATTGAAGTGTAACGGATTTCATTCGTACCCGTAATGTATTGTGTCGCTGTAATCTACTACTTAGTGTTAACTTGGTGTTTTCTATTGACTTGTCTGGAGGTCTGCATCACTCACACACACATATACACACGCACATACACGTATACACACACGCACATACACACATACACACGCACATATGCACACACACGCACATATACACGCACACACATGCACACACACACGCACATATACACGCACACACACGCACACACACACACACACACACACGCACAGATACACACATACACACACATGCAATACATTAACCCGTGCGTTGAATCTGTGGCAGCGGGTTTATGACTCGTGGGATGTGAGCCCCGCCCTTTTGTATCGGTGGGACGTGGGCGTGGCCTCGCCGTTAACCCTCATGGGTGCAAACAACAATATATGCATAACATTAAAAACATTAACATTATTAAAAGAGTTGCACGACAGCGAGCACACTTTATTTTTGACGCAGAAAGTTGCACAAATAAATCTAAAGTTTGAGTAATGTCAACGTGATAAGACGTCACCGCGGGGCTGAGTAAGTGCCCACGTCATGTTCCCACATTAAATCTATTTATAGAAGGCTGACTTTTTACCCAGACAAGTCGTATGTGCCACGCAGCGCAATGTTAAAAGTTAAACGCTGGCACTAATTTACTTTTATTACGAGTAGTCATATAGTGCCACGCTGACGTCATTATGTAGTCTTTATGGTCTAGGCAGGGGCCCCTGATTCTCCTTAATTTAGTGCAGACGGGAGCTGATGTCTGTGTTTCTCTCTGGCTGTGTGTCTCTGTGTGTGTGTGTGTCTGTCTGTCTGTCTGTCTGTCTGTGTCTCTGTCTGTCTGTCTGTCTGTCTGTCTGTCTGTCTGTCTGTGTGTATGTCTGTGTGTCTGTCTGTCTGTCTGTCTGTCTGTCTGTGTGTTGTGTGTCTGTCTGTCTGTCTGTGTGTCTGTCTGTCTGTCTGTGTGTATGTCTCACTGTCTGCAGAAGTCCCATTAATCTGCACTTATATCAAGGAGTCAGACTGGGGCAGGACTTTCTCTGTCTCTCATGATGGAGGTCTACCACCCTAACCACAACCCCTGTTCCTGTCATCCCCGCGTCCTGGGGCCCCTGTGTGTGTGTGTTTGTGTGTGTGTGTGTGTGTGTGGGGGGGGCTCTGACCTCAGGGCAGGGCCAGAGTATTTAGTTTTACACAGAGAGATCCTCCTGCCTCAGAGGTTCTCCCGGAGGTTTTCCCGGAGGTTGCTGTTGGCGTTCACCCAAGTGACCCTTCCCTGAAACCTAATAGAACGAAAATAGAATAAAAATAAAAATAAAAATAAGTCATACCTCTCCGCTGTTTAATGTTCCCAGGGCCGGGGCCGAAAAAACGGTTGAAATGCGCCAACAAAAGCAAACAAGAGTCTGTTTCGCGTTTGTGTGTGTGTGGGTGTGGGTGTGTGTGTGTATGCGTGTGCACGTGTGTGTGTGCGTGGGTGTGTGTGTGTGCGTGCGTGCGTGCGTGTGTATGCGTGTATGCGTGTATGCATGTGTGTGTGCCTGTGCGTGTGTGTATGCATGTGTGTGTGTGTGTGTGTGTGTGTGTTTGCGTGTGTGTGTGTGTATGCATGCGTGTGCATGTGTGTGTGCGTATGCACGTGTGTGTGTGTTTCTTTGTAGCGCTAAAGGTTGTGTGTCGGCAGCAGCCTGGACACGAGGTGGTGTTAGTCTGGCACAGCCAAGTGGAACAAACACCTGGTCAGGCCCCGGCTATTTTTGTAAACGGTGGGGATATTTTTTTCCTCCAAGAGGGCTATTTTTAGCTCCCTTATTTGCATCTTAACTACACCTGACTTCCTCTCTGGTGAGCGGGGGGGGCCTGTGGATCAACAACATAGACCCCAAGCTGATAGAGCTCCGATACAGGAGCTCTATCAGCTTGGGGTCTATGTTGTTGATCCCTGCTCTGTGCGTGTGTGTGTGGTGTGTGGTGTGTGTGTGTGTGTGTGTGTGTGGTGTGTGAAGTCCAACCGACGCAATGAGTGTTTGGGTTGTCACATGGGAGGCAGGAGGATAGTATTGTATGCTAGGGGGTGGCCACCAGCCCCCATCTCCCCCCCCCCCTACCTGCTCCTTAATGACATCCCTGTATGTCCCTTTGGATAAAAGTTATCTGCTAAACTAGGGGGCCCGCGCATTCCTCCGGCACACTAAAAAGTTCCCTGGATCCAGATTCAAATCCGGATCTGCGCCAAAATGGAATCAACTGTTCCTTGGCCCATAAGTCATCTGACCACCAAGTGTTGTCAAAATCCGTATATAACTTTTTGAGTTATCTTGCTAACAGACAAACAAACAAACAAACCTACCTCCAGTCCATCTTCGATGGCGGAGGTAATGCTTAAAGGGGATATGAAGCAGTAGACCGACTCTTGCATGTCTGTTCCCCTTTTAAAAGCAGACGGTAATCACAGGGGTCCCAACCAGCTGTTGATCTGTTTTGTGTGTTTTCTCCTCCTCCTGAAGACGCCTACGGCTACCCCCCTAACGTGAGCCTCTCCCTGGCCCTGGGGGGCCCCTCCTGCCTGCCTGTGTCCCAGTACCACGGCCTCCTGCAGTCCACCGGCCCCACCATCTCCGTCTCCCTCAGCTACGACTCCCCGGACGACGCCCCCGCCGCCGGCTACTACTCGTCGGCCGGCGGCCCCCGGGGGGGCCCCAACCGGGCCCCGGCGCTGGAGAGCCCCCGCATCGAGATCACCACGTACCAGGGCCCCTTCCCCGGGGACCACGGCGGGGACCGGGAGGAGGACGAGGAGGCGGAGGAGGAGCGGAGCCGCCTGCCCCTCGGCAAGCGCCACCTCAACTCCATCGTCACGCTGACGCTGCCCAACCCCGA
>CM051002.1:12301946-12306946 GCA_027704905.1 Muraenolepis orangiensis
AAAAGTTTACAAAGTTATCACTAGTAGCATTAAACCTTTACTTTTGATCGATTAAAAGAGAGAATCTTAGGGTTTTTTAGTTGTTTTTGTTGCTATTATACAGCAACACACGTTACACTTTTAATACACTTACACTTTTAACACAAGGACACTTTTAAAAAGGCACTTTTAAGGTTGATGAAGGTGATGTTTAAGATGGGTGAAGAGTGATGAGCGTGGAGGCTGACTGCTAGCAGGTCATCTGTAATCTGCACCTGATTACAGATGACCCGTAAACACAGCGACCAGCTAGCCTCTCGCCGGGCGCCACGCCCTCCTTGTTGCCTAAACAAACAGCATCGCTAGGCAGCAAACCGTTTCCTTACACAAATACATACTCTATAGCACCTCCTCCAAATCACATGTTGGGCCTCCTCCCAGCTTATTATGGGATGGCCTCCCCTCGCTCGCTCCCTCGCGGGCTCGCCCGCCCCATCGGTCAACACCGCCACCGACCGACCGAGTTTACCAACACTTTCTAACGGTTTGGTGTGTGTGTGTGTGTGGTGTGTGTGTGTGTGTGTGTGTGTGTGTGTGTGTGTGTGATGGGCGTGTGTGTGTGTGTGGGTGATGGGCGTGTGTGTGTGGTTGTGTGTGTCTGATGGGTGTGTCTGATGGGTGTGTCTGGTGTGTGTGTGTGTGTCTGATGGGGGTGTGTGCGTGTGTGTGTCTGATGGGTGTGTGTGTGTGTGTGTGTCTGATGGGGGTGTGTGTGTGTGTGGCTGATGGGTGTGTGTGTGTGTGTGTGTGTGTGTGTGTGTCTGATGGGTGTGTCTGATGGGTGTGTGTGTGTGTGTCTGATGGGGGTGTGTGTGTGTGTGTCTGATGGGTGTGTGTGTGTGTGTGTGTGTGTGTGTGTGTGTGTGTGTGTGTGTGTGTGTGTGTGTGTCTGATGGGTGTGTGTGTGTGTGTCTGATGGGTGTGTGTGTGTGTGTGTGTGTGTGTGTCTGATGGGGTGTGTGTGTGTGTGTGTGTGATGGGTGTGTGTGTGTGTGTGTGTGTGTGTGTGTGTGTGTGTCTGATGGGTGTGTGTGTGTGTGTCTGATTGGTGTGTGTGTGTGTGTGTGTGTCTGATGGGGGTGTGTGTGTGTGTGTGTGTGTGTGTCTGATGGCTGTGTGTGTGTGTATGTAGCCGCCACAACTAGCTTCCGGGCTAACGGTCGGATGAGTCTGGGGTTTTCAACTGGCCTCCTTAAAACGACACATTTGGAAAGACGCTGATATTATTATGATTATGAGTGTTAATACATTTTTATTTGTATTTTTATACATTTTTATTAATTTGATTGTATTTTGATTCGACAGTATCTGTATCTGGTTTCTGTTTACATATTTCATAATATCACCGTGGGTTGGTTTTGACATCCACCCACCCACACCCACACCCAGTCCCTCCCTCCCACACACACACACACACACACACACACACACACACACACACACACACACATACTCGCAGACACGCACACACATACTTGAACACACACACAGACACACACACACACTCACACATACGTATCAGACACACACACACACATCACACACACTTGCACATCCCACATCGCACACACACACACACGCACACACACACACACTCGCACACTCGTACACATCACACACACTTGCACACACACACACACACACACACACACACACACACTCGCACACACACACTCGCACACTCGTACACATCACACACACACACACACACACACACACACACACACACCACACACACACACACACACACACACACACACACATCAGCGCCCACACCAGCAACCACCCCACCCCCCCCCCCCCCCCCTCTCCTAATGTCTCACCTGTCACCGTGTGTGGATAACATAACTCTAACTCTCAGTAGTTAGTTTGTCTCAGCTCTCTGGTTTCAGGCCTGTGGACTCTGCCTGGGTGGTGATGTCATTCAGGGGGGGGGGGGGGGGGGGGGGCTCCTCCGGGAGCCGTCAGGAGAGCCTCTGCTCAGCACGGCCTCCGCTCTAACAACAGAGGCTCTGAACCGCGGCCGACCTCCGAATCCTGCAGGGGCCTCGTTTCGCTGCCTTTCACTGATAAAGATCAGAGAAAGCTCCGTCTTCTTCCTCCTCCTCCTCCTCCTCCTCCTCCTCCTCTCCTCCTCCTCGGTCCGACCCCGGGTGAGAGGGGGGAAGGGGGAGGGGAGGAGGGAGGGAGGAGAGGGGGGGAGGGGGGGAGGGAGGGAGGAGAGGGAGGGAGGAGAGGGAGGAGAGGGAGCGTTCTATACAGCAGCAGTTTAGGGCCTGTCGTCTGTTTGCGCCGCCCTCACAAATCCCAAGGTGGTTTGTTCCCTGGGTGGTTCCCCTGTAGGGTTAGCGGAGGTTACCGTGGAGACCATGATATGTGGGTCAGCGGCGGGAGGACGTGGCGACGGGACAACCAAAAATGGTGGCCGTTTGTGGTGTTGACAGTGATGATGATGTGTTTTGTCTTTGGTTTGTTGGGAAAAGTAACGGTCCTCTCTCTCTCTCTCTCTCTCTCTCTCTCTCTCTCTCTCTCTCTCTCTCTCTCTCTCTCTCTCTCTCTCTCTCTCTCTCTCTCTCTCTCTCTCTCCCTCTCCCCCCTCTCTCTCTCTCCCTACCTATGTCTCTCTCCCTCCCTCCCTCAGCTCCACGGCTACATGGAGAGCGAGCCCCTCACCCTGCAGCTGTTCATCGGCACGGCGGACGACCGCCTGCTGCGTCCGCACGCCTTCTACCAGGTGCACCGTATCACGGGCAAGACGGTGTCCACGCCCAGCCACGAGGCGCTGCAGAGCTGCACCAAGGTGCTGGAGATCCCCCTGCTGCCCGAGAACAACATGAGGGCCCTGTGAGTACCCCCTCCCACCCCCCACCAAGCTGTGATGTGTCTGTCTGTGTGGCCCCGTGATGTCATACCGGACCCTCTGAGGTCCTCACGATAAGGGGCACCCATCATTAGGGTCCCCATCATTATGTCCCCCGGGATTAGGTCGCCGTGATTAGGTCCCCATCATTAGGTCCCCGGGATTAGGTCCCCGGGATTAGGTCCCAGGGATTAGGTCCCTATCATTAGGTCCCCGGGATTAGGTCCCCATCATTAGGTCCCCGCGATTAGGTCCCCGCGATTAGGTCCCAGGGATTAGGTCCCTATCATTAGGTCCCCGGGATTAGGTCCCTATCATTAGGTCCCCGGGATTAGGTCCCCATCATTAGGTTCCGGGGATTAGGTCCCCGTGATAAAGTCCTTATCATTAGATCCCAGGGATTAGGTCCCCATCATTAGGTCCCCGGGATTAGCTCCACATCATTAGGTCCCCCGGGATTAGGTCCCTATCATTAGGTCCCCGGAATTAGGTCCCTATCATTAGGTCCCCGGGATTAGGTCCCCGGGATTAGGTCCCTATCATTAGGTCCCTGGGATTAGGTCCCTATCATTTGGTCCCCCGGGATTAGGTCCCTATCATTAGGTCCCCGGGATTAGGTTTCCGGGATTAGGTCGCCGTGATTAGGTCCCCATCATTAGGTCCCCATCATAAGGTCCCGGGATTAGGTCCCCATAATTTGGTCCCGGGATTAGGTCCCCATCATTAGGTCCCAGGGATTAGGTCCCCCGGGATTAGGTCCCCATCATTAGGTCCCCGGGTTTCTGTGTGTTTTGCGGCGTCCTCCAGGCACATGGTGAGGCTGCAGACCAGGTCCAGGCCTGAGCGCTCTCCTGACCACGCCCACTTACACCACCTGGTACACAGCCCAGTCTTACACAGCCCAGTCCTCTATGCTCCTCCGCTATGTCAGCATTACGTAGTGTCTCTGTGTGTGTGTGTGTGTGTGTGTTTGTGTGTGTGTGTGTGTGTGCTGCAGCGTCATCCGATGCACATCCTACTCACGGCATGTTTGTCTCTGGGTGGGCTTGCAAGCGCGTGCATGTGCACATGCGTATGTGTAGCACACACGCACGCACACACTGCCCGAGAACAACATGAGGGCCCTGTGAGTACCCCCTCCCACCCCCCACCAAGCTGTGATGTGTCTGTCTGTGTGGCCCCGTGATGTCATACCGGACCCTCTGAGGTCCTCACGATAAGGGGCACCCATCATTAGGGTCCCCATCATTATGTCCCCCGGGATTAGGTCGCCGTGATTAGGTCCCCATCATTAGGTCCCCGGGATTAGGTCCCCGGGATTAGGTCCCAGGGATTAGGTCCCTATCATTAGGTCCCCGGGATTAGGTCCCCATCATTAGGTCCCCGGGATTAGCTCCACATCATTAGGTCCCCCGGGATTAGGTCCCTATCATTAGGTCCCCGGAATTAGGTCCCTATCATTAGGTCCCCGGGATTAGGTCCCCGGGATTAGGTCCCTATCATTAGGTCCCTGGGATTAGGTCCCTATCATTTGGTCCCCCGGGATTAGGTCCCTATCATTAGGTCCCCGGGATTAGGTTTCCGGGATTAGGTCGCCGTGATTAGGTCCCCATCATTAGGTCCCCATCATAAGGTCCCGGGATTAGGTCCCCATCATTTGGTCCCGGGATTAGGTCCCCATCATTAGGTCCCAGGGATTAGGTCCCCCGGGATTAGGTCCCCCGGGATTAGGTCGCCGGGATTAGGTCCCCATCATTAGGTCCCCGGGTTTCTGTGTGTTTTGCGGCGTCCTCCAGGCACATGGTGAGGCTGCAGACCAGGTCCAGGCCTGAGCGCTCTCCTGACCACGCCCACTTACACCACCTGGTAGCTGGGAAGGTCTCCACAGCCCAGTCCTCTATGCTCCTCCGCTATGTCAGCATTACGTAGTGTCTCTGTGTGTGTGTGTGTGTGTGTGTGTGTGTGTGTGTGTGTTTGTGTGTGTGTGTGTGTGTGTGCTGCAGCGTCATCCGATGCACATCCTACTCACGGCATGTTTGTCTGTGGGTGGGCTTGCAAGTGCGTGCATGTGCACATGCGTATGTGTAGCACACACGCACGC
>CM051002.1:12321946-12324446 GCA_027704905.1 Muraenolepis orangiensis
GTGTGTGTGTGTGTGTGTGTGTGTGTGTGTGTGTGTGTGTGTGTGTGTGAGTGAGATGGGGAGAGATAGGAGAGAGAGAAAGATGGAGAGAAAGATGGAGAGAGAGAGAGAGAGAGAGAGAGAGAGAGAGAGAGAGAGAGAGAGAGAGAGAGAGAGAGAGAGAGAGAGTCAATATATAAAGAAGAGGCGAAACGAGACAGAGACAGAGAGATATTGGTAAACAAGAGAAAGAAGCCAGAAGCCAGGAGCCAGGGAAGGCACAGAGGAGGTGGAGTGGTTTCCCATGACTCCTCTTCCTCCCTCCCTGCTCCCCACAATCCCTCGTTCTCCTCAGAGTGCAGGGCAGCTCGTGCGTTGCTAGCTGAACACTCGCTGCATGATGTTGGCTCCTCCCAGCCTCCTCCTAGTCCCAGTGAGTTGGGAGGAGGAGTAGCAAGGAGAGGACATGTGTATATATTTAACATTTCTTACGTCGGGTTTCTGCCTTTCCTCAACGAGGTTAAGCGTCTGCTCTGGGGGGCCCTTATGGACGATGAGAAGGGTGATGATGAGGAGGAGGAGGATGATGTCAGAGGTGTTAAAACGCTCTGAAACGAGTTTCCTTCCTCCGTGGCCTTTGGTTTGTCCTCTCTCTCTCTTTCCCTTCCCCTCTCTCTTTCCCTTCCTCTCTCTCTCTCTCTCTCTCTCTCCTCTCTCTCTCTCTCTCCTCTCTCTCTCTCTCTCTCTCTCTCTCTCTCTCTCTCTCTCGCTCTCTCTCTCTCTCTCTCTCTCTCTCGCTCTCTCTCTCTCTCTCTGCCAGTCTGAGCATGTGTGTATCTCTCTCTGCCAGTGTGCAGCATGTGTGTGTGTGTGTCTCTCTCTCTCTCTCTGCCACACATGCCGCATGTGTGTGTGTGTCTCGCTCTCTCTCTCTCGCTCTCTCTCTCTCTCGCTCTCTCTCTCTCTCTCTCTCTCTCTCGCTCTCTCTCTCTCTCTCTCTCTCTCTCTCTCTCTGCTCTCTCGCTCTCTCTCTCTCCTCTCTGCCAGTCTGAGCATGTGTATCTCTCTCTACCAGTGTGCAACATGTGTGTGTGTGTGTGTGTCTCCCTCTCTGTGTCTCTTATGGACGATGATGATGATGAGGAAGATGATGATGATGATGATGTCAGCGGTGTTAAAACGCTCTGAACTGAGATTCCTTCCTCCGTTGCCGTTGGTTTGTCAAAAGTCAGAAAATGTCCTTTCACCGCCAAGCACCAGGCCAGGAATATGACCGCATACGGGAGGTGTTCTTCTTCAGCGTTTCTATATTATTGTGTGTATCAATATGACCCATGATACGACTTCACGGCCCAAAGGGAACCTTTCTTTGTTTTACCCCAGTTTAAAGTTGCATTCCACAGATGTAAATAATAAACTCTGGTTACATTTAAAAGTAAGGAGGAATAAATATCCACTGTGCTGAAATGTAGCTGAAGAAAAGCGCGGAGCGAGAGGAGAGTGAAGTGAAGTCATCTGTGCTCCGACTGACAGACCCAATCCACACTTTAACGCTCGATTTAAGAGGCTTAAAGAAAGAGCCTTTTTTTTTTTTTTTTTGGTGGTGGTTAAACTTCCAAGCGGCTCCTTCACCCACCAACTATGTCAGCTGTCGTTTCATCTCTCCCTCTCTCTCCATCTCTCTCTCTCTCTCTCTCTCTTCATCTCTCTCTCTCTTTCGCTCACACGTCTCTTTCTCCGTTGTCTTCACCTCATATTCTCCATCGTGACCTCCTCCCCCCTCCTCCCCCCTCCTCCCCCTTCTCCCCCACACTGCTTAGCGGGCTATTAGGGAACCAGAGGAGTAAGTCAGACGCAGGAAATTACCTCATGGGCCGCTGTGGTCCAGCCGGTGGCGGCGGCCACGATAGCCTGCCGATAGTCGCCAGGTCTCTCTCTCTCTCTCTCTCTCTCTCTCTCAGCCAGAGGGCTGATGTAACAGAGAGATAGTAGCTGAGACACATGACCTCATCCTCCTCTCGGGGCCACAGAGGAGCTCCTTGACGTGCGGGTCAAGGACAGGAGGAGGATAAGACTAGTCTAGTGGTTAGTCCCCACCGGACCCGGGTTGGATCCCCACAATGTCTTCAGTCGAACCCCCCTTGAGTGAGCTGCCCTCACCCCTTACCCGTCCCTTAGGGACATGTATTGTGTTGGATGCGTGTGTCTAGTTGAGTTTAGAACCATGTGGATGTTGTTGTTTTTGTGGTTGTTTTCAGGTTCTGTTAAAGAAAGTAACATTTTCCTTCCTGTTGCCTTCTAGATGGTCACCACATATGGGAGGCGGAGGCCAAGGTGGAGCGAGACGGAGCCAAGTCTGTGAGTAGCAACGCTTTATAGATCACCGTTTCCCCGATTCCCGATCCCTGATTTATGATTCTTTGTCCCTGATCCCCGATTTCTGATCCCTGATTCCATCCTTCCCGATTCCTTTATTCCTAATCCCTGATTCGGATTTCTGATTCCTGCCTCCCTGATTCCT
>CM051002.1:12329446-12377514 GCA_027704905.1 Muraenolepis orangiensis
GTCTCAACAATACATATTGTTTTCATTTAACCTTTAACCAAACAAACTGACTAACAAGTTAGTTATTGGAGAGGCAGGCAGGTAACAACATAACATTTCAGACGGACAAACGATCAATGTTCAATTTAGTTGTTCAATGAATGAGGATGAGGAGGACCTCCCATGACGACAACAAGCACAAAAGTACAAAATACTGAATAATGAAAACCACTTCAATCTTCTCCTGCCGACCCACCACTCTGCCGCCCAAACCGATCAACGGACTATTCCTCCTTTTTTTGTCATTATTTTTACAAAAGCTACAGTTAAAACGGGATGTACTGATTTGGCTCAATGGCGCACAATGCTACCTGTATGACCATACAAGGTAAGGTCCTCTTGACCTACAACTCTGTTCTCTCTCTCTCTCTCTCTCTCTCTCTCTCTCTCTCCTCTCTCTCTCTCTCTCTCTCTCTCTCTCTCTCCTCTCTCTCCTCTCTCTCTCTCTCTCTCTCTCTCTCTCTCTCTCTCTCTCTCCTACTTCTCATGCTAATTGGATAATACCCTTGGCACCACACCCTTATGTTCCTCCATTTGTCTGGTGGTTTTCTCAGGGAGGAACAAAGCAAAATGCTATTAATGCAACAAGAACATATTGAAAATGGTTCCCATCTATAAAAACGGGTTATTTTCCGTACCTGCAGATTTAGTGGAGAAACACTTCAGTCACTGGACACACAGGCCAGGGGATGGGTGGGGTTCGAAGGACCCTGGGAAAAAAAGGCCCGTTAATTGTGAATAGAAACTCTTATTGCCAGACATGCTGTGTATTGCTGCCCCTCCCACTGCATGGCAGAAACCACTGCTAATTGCGCTGCGGCCTGCGAGCTTAGCATCCAGCGTGTGGTTCAAAGCGAGGGGATCCCGGGGGCTCCGCCTGGCTGTGGACGCTCGCCACGCTGTAGGGGCCTCCCTGTAGGGGCCTCCCTGTAGGGGCCTCCCTGAGAAAGAGAGAAGAGCATTGTCCTTCATTCCTCCTCGAAGGGACCCAGGGAGCAGGGGACCAAACACAGGTGGACGAGTGTCTGTTAGCTTCATTACGGTGACTAAAAAAACTGGACTGCACGTCTATTAGATATATTAGGGCAGGGCACTCCTAAACCCGGAACCCAGAACCTCTCTGGCTGGCAGTCAAACGCCCTCACCGAGCCAGAGAGGTTCTGGGTTCCGGGTTTGAACCCCAATGTCCCCAACAAGATACCCAGACGACCCCCTACTACCTGCTCCTGAATGACCTAAATGTAGGCCCATCCAGATTAAAAACAACAACATCTCTGTAAGTCCTTTCACTTTTATTCCGGGCCAACCGACTAAATAGTTTATGAACTCCAGTATATGACGTATATCACATTGAGCGTCTATTAGCCACGTTACACTAAATGCGCATGAAGTATCGAAGTGTTTGTCAACTATATTAAGAGCTGTTGTTCGTAGCCGGTGATAAAACAAACAAACATTGAGTGTCTATTATTATAATAATAATAAAAAAGTAGTGTCTATAGGAGTATAACAAAACAGACCGTGTGTGTTTGCTAGCTGCATTGCGGTACATCGCGCCGGCTGGCCGTCTCTTAGCTCGGTAGCTCCTCTTTACGGTCTCCAAAACACTGAGTGCCCCCATTAGCTACATTAGCGTTTCCATGCAATCCCAGTGTCTATTAGCTATTTTGATAGCGCTGCTGGGCTACATTAACGTCTCTAGAGCACTAAGTGTCTTATTTGCTTATAGATTCCCCCCTCAGCGTCGAGTGTCTGTTAGCCCCACTCATACGAAGGCCTCCAGCAGATCAAGTGATCGTTCGGTTCCGATTTTTGGGCGTTTCCCCTCTCGCTCTCTGAGGTTTTGTGGCACACGGTACACATTTTCCCACTCATGTATAAACCCGTCTGTCTGTCTGTCTTTTTGAAGGACAGACAGACGGGACCCGGGGAGAATAGAGATGACCCCGATCTTTGTATACAAATTGTTGACCAAGGAGTCACCTTTTATAGCCACGAAAAGAACTCTGCTTATATCTGATGGGTTTTTTTTAAGAAAAAGAAAGCCGAGAGTCAAGTGAAATAAAACCTAAACCCAAATGTCGATGAAGCGCAAGAAAAACACAAAGCGCAGCCCTTGACCGGATGGAAGCCAAACTCGATTCAGAGACAAAGTGTGGGATTGTGGGGATTGACAGTTAGATCAATAACAGGACTGCCCAGGCAGCGCTTCAACCTCCTCCAACCTCCATCACAGCACATGCTCCACATTATGAAGAGTCAACCAGACGCTGCCAAGCTATGAAACAGAGGAGTGAGAGAGAGAGAGAGAGAGAGAGAGAGAGAGAGAGAGAGAGAGAGAGAGAGAGAGAGAGAGAGACACAGACACAGACAGACAGACAGACAGACAGACAGACAGACAGACAGACAGACAGACAGACAGACAGACAGACAGAGGAAGGGAAGGAGAGAGAGAGAGAGAGAGAGAGAGAGAGAGAGAGGGTCCAGTTCTAGTGTGCCGACGGGGAGTCCAACCCAGGGAGACCTGGAGCTCACGCTTAGCGATTCAGATTCAGAACCAGTGCCAAGGTAAAAGTACAATAGCTTGGCTAACAATAGAGCTAACAAGTGCTTGAGTAGAGCAGGAAGGGAAGCTTAAGTGTCTAGCATCGTACCACGCTGCGATCCGATTGGGTGGCCCCCGACTTGGGAGTCTTTAGAACTACGCTTTCGGGAGAAGAAGTCCAGACACGTTTAATCACCACGTTCCTCCAAACCTTTTCTAGAATGGCCGATGTTTCAAAAAACATCGGCCAAGATGTTTAAGAAAAAGTGATTGCGATTTTTTTCCAGTTCAAAGATTTCCTGTTAAAATACGTGACAGCGTTTACAATGAGTCCTAGTCGCCACGACACTCGCTAAAAGCGCCCTCATTTATCATTTCACTTGGCAACTTGACTGGGCCGCCGGCCGACAACACGTTTCACGCAACGCGTTAAAAGAGGACGTTAGCGGGCGCCGCGGCGTCCAAACAAAACAAGCTCTCTCTCTCTATTAGAGAACCAGCTGGAGGCCTCCTGCTCCGATGACTCATCCACTTCTCTTTGGTCAGTTCTGTTGAATATTTTCAGCTGGGCGGCGGGGGGAGGGGGGGAGGAGAGAGAGAGAGAGAGAGAGAGAGAGAGAGAGAGAGAGAGAGAGAGAGAGAGAGAGAGCCCAGACACACAAAGACTCTTTGAGCCACTGTGTTTGTTTGGCAGTAGGTATCCAAGCCACGAGCCCACTCACTCACTCACTCACTCACTCACTCCCAGATGGGTGGGGTAGAGAGGGGACGGTGGTGCTGGTGGTGGTGTTAGGAACACATTGTTTGCTCATCTGCTCTCCCTCCTTCTGTTCCCGTCCCTCTCTCCGTCAGTTCCCACCATTAAGACGGAGCCGCGGGACGACTACGACGCCCCCCTGCTGTGCATCCAGCGCGGCCCCGCCCTCCCGCTGCACCCCAAGCCCTACTACGCCCCGCCCCCGTCCGCCATGATGACCTCTTCCCCCTCCTCCACCGGGGCGGCGCCCAAGCCTTCCTCGCTCTCCTCCTCCTCTTCCTCGCCCAGCACCAGCCCCAAGCTGCACGACCTTTCCCCCCCACCCGCCGGTGCGCCCTTCCACCACAAGGGCCTCTCGACCGGCCCGGGGCCCCGGTCCCCTCCGGCCACGCCCCACGTCTCCATCATCCAGGAGACCCCCGGCCTCTACCCGCCCAGCAGCGCCTCGTCCTCCCCGGGGTCACAGCCCTCCACCCCAGGCACCGCAGGGGGGCCCGACACCCCCTTCCCCTCCCCCCCCGGCCCGGCCCGGGACCCCCGGCAGACCCGGCGAGCTGGCAAGGGGCCGGCGGAGAGAGGCGAGGGTGGCCCCCAGACACTGAGCGTCAGCATCAAGCAGGAGCCCCAGGAGCTGGACCAGATGTACCTGGACGACGGTGAGTGGGAGACGGGTCGCCTTTCAGGGCCACAAAACACCCTTCATCAGGGCGTCCACGCCAGGCCCTCCCTGTGTAGCTAGCTGTTATCGCGGTTTTTCTGTTTGTCTGTTAGCAAAATAACTCTAAAGGTTATGTCCGGAATTGGACACAACTTGGTGGTTAGATTACTTATGGACCAAGGAACAGTTGATTCGAATTTACTGCAGATCCGGGTCTGAATCTGGATCCAGGGGACTTCTTGGTGTGGTGGGGGAATGCGCTGTAGGTCCATTCTCAGATTGTCACACTTGTAAATCCGCTTTGTAAACGCTACATATCAAGGAAAACTAATCACATCTCATACAATTGTCAATCGTTTTATTTATATCGTCGTGTTTCTCGTACTTAAAAACCTCAGTACGGCTTCCCACCGTACTGTAGGTTAGAAGAGGTGAAGGTTTTGCTCTTGTTTTTCTTTCCCTCGCTCGCGGTGATGAATTCGGTCGTTAGGATCAAAGTCGCCTGGCGGTACCCTGGCAGCGGTCGCGCGCGCGCTAAAGCTAACAAGCTAAATCACACGGCGTCAAGTCAACGACACCTCCTGTGTGTACTCGGCCCCCTCGGCGGGCTGCAGGCGGCGGGTTTACCACATGACCTCACGGGGTCCTCCGCCGCCGCCCAGCCCACCTCGGCCCTGTGGCGCATTACAAATAAGTGGGATAAATGAGCCTGTCCCCGTACCTCGGGGGCGTGACCACCACCCCTCATCCATCCACCCAACAAAAACACAGCCTCAAAGGTGAGGGAAGCCTGGGTGGTGAAGATGAAGCGTTGGGGATGGGGGGCTAACCACCACCACCACCACAGGCAGCGGCTATCAGTGGAGGGAGTGGTTCTGAGCTCTGATCCTCTACCAAGGGTCTGAGACCTCCACCTCCCGAGAGGTGATGTAGGGGGAGGTTAAGGCGGAGGTGGACGGAGTCGAGGGGAAGGGGGGGGGGTGAAGGTGGAGAGGGAGATGAAGGTGGAAGGGGAGAGGGAGGCGAAGGGCGAGGTGGAGGTGAAGGCAGAGGGGTAGGCGAAGGGGAAGGAGAAGGGGGAGATGGAGGGAGAGGCTGAGGAGGAGATGGAGGGGAAAGGGGAGGCAAAGGGGGAGGCGGAGGGGGAGAGGTAGGCGAAGGTGGAGGGGGAGACAAAGGTGGAGGCAGAGGGGGAGGCAAGGAGGCGAAGGGAGAGATGGAGGCGTAGGGGAAGGGGGAGGCAGAGGGAGGAGGAGGAGGGGACAAAGGGGGGAGATGGAGGCGTAGGTGGAGGCAGTCATGAAGTACTTCCTCCAAGTTGTTCCTTGTTCGAAAGACGTTAACACTTAGTTGGGCCCGTCTGGGCCTCTGGGAGAGGGGCGGCCTCTGGGCGCGTCGGGAGCCACAAGAGAAGCTTTTTAATGTGTAGTTTCGCCTCAGACTGCGGTGCCGCCATCGGGTCCCCCGACCGCATCTCTCTCTCTCCCCCGAATGTTGGGGGGGGGGGGAAGTGTTTAAAGTAATGAATTAAGTGAAAGAGAGAGACAGAAGGTACAAGGTTTCATAGGAGTGGCCTTCCCCGGGCGGGTTTGCTGTGTTTTCGTTGGCACCTCCGTGGACAATTTATTCCAGAACTGTTAATGTGGCTTTTTCAGTGCTTCTGGCAGCGCTGGACATGGTTCTGTTTCAGTTCTTTTATGGTCTCACTCAGGTGTGGCGCGGTCCTTGAATTCGTCTCGGGCCTCTTGGTCGTTACGGCTCTCGTCATGAAACGGGAGAGTCGCCGAAAGCCGAGACACATTCTGTGTGTGTGTGTGTGTGTGTGTGTGTGTGTGTGTGTGTGTGTGTGTGTGTGTGTCTGAACATTTGTGTGTGTTTTTGTTCGACCAACGGGTTTCGGGGGCAGGGGGGGCAATGGGGGGGGGGGGGGGGGGGGGGGGGAAGAGAGGGAGGAACAACAATTAAGTATAAAACATTTTACACATTATTTCCGAATGTCAAGCATTGATTGATTGACTCTAAATGAACACCGGGAAAAGCTTTAAGAGCTCTTTGTTTGTTCTCACAGCAATGTGAGAAAGTCATTATGTCACGCCGGTTCTATTTGCACGCCACAACAAGCATTGAGTTTAAAGCGATAAAATAGTCTCTCTTTAAAAGGGTTAGCGTTTCATTGACCCAAAGAAAAACAACCACGACTGGAAGTTCTGGAACATTCCGACTGATGACTCTCTCTCTCTCTCTCTCTCTCTCTCCTCTCTCTCTCTCTCTCTCTCTCTCTCTCTCTCTCTCTCTCTCTCTCTCTCTCTCTCTCTCTCTCTCTCCTCTCTCTCTCTCTCTCTCTCTCTCTCTCTCTCTCCTCTCTCTCTCTCTCTCTCTCTCTCTCTCTCTCTCTCTCATTCTTTGGTCATGGAGAAAAAGTTTTAAAAAGCACCTGTGTGTCCAGAGCTGACCCGTGGCGAGGGCAGGTGAGAGAGGCTACAGGGTCTCCACACCCACATCTCCAGGGGCAGAGGGAGAGGGCCTGTAGTCAGGCCCATTAAAGTCTGCTGCTGACTCCAGAGGTCTTTGGTTTGGCTCAGTAGGAGGAGAAGAAGTTTGCTGAGGTTGTGTTTCTGTAGTGAAGGTTTACAAAATAATCAGGATGTAAAAAGAGAGAGCGGGAGAAACCGGCCAAATAGTGTTTTCCAACTGGTATATTTAGGGTTTTTTTGGTTTGTAACCTATTAGGATTCCAACAAACAAGCAGAGATTTACGTCAACTGCAGTGTTTTGAACTGAGAAAAATAAACGAAACCACCTTTAATTACTTGGGTCTTGATTTTAAATATGCCTTTGAAATAATAGACTGAATTCCGGAACCATTTTGACTGAATGGGCCGTGTCCGTTCACCATGTGTCGTTTAGTCGAAATCTATTTGAAATTAAATGATATTAATATGAAATGTGTGTCGAGTGGCCACAGGTTTTTTTTTCGCTGCACACTTTTTTCACACGCACACTCGAAACGACGCTACCCAGAATTCAGCGCTTGTCAACTTCCAGAACTTCTGTCCAAACCACACAAAGGACAGAGAGAGACACACACACACACACACCCCCCACCGTCATCATTATGAATTAATAATAATAATAATAATAATAATAATAATAAGAGTCTCACAATTAAAATGTAATAGTTTTGCTTTCATGTCCCCTGACGGTACAGTCTTAGGAAAACCTTGCTCGAAGGAAAACCTATTTAGAAAGAATATATACGTATACATTATATATATATATATATATATATATATATATATATATATATATATATATATATATATATATATATATATATATATATATATATATATAAAAAAATCCTAAATGTATTAAATCAGTACAAAAATGAACTATAGAAATGCACTGAGGGACAAGCTAGCAGTAACTCAGCATGGAGCCTCGGTAGCGCGCGCCAAGAAGCTCCTCTGGCTCTCTGGAGCGCTCCGTCATGTCTGAGAGCTGCTCCTCCTCATGGTCTCAACCGCCGCTCCTACATACTTATAGTGTTTCATCAGTGGTGTACCTGGGGCCCCATGTCCTCCTCCTGTAGCCTTGTGTAGAGAGAGAGAGAGAGAGAGAGAGAGAGAGAGAGAGAGAGAGAGAGAGAGAGAGAGAGAGAGAGAGGTACGTATCATCGTGTCACTTTACTGTTCTTTTTAATGTGTACAGTATTTATATTTTCATAGCATAGTGTTCAGGAAAATTCATACTGCGGGAGGGAAAGGGGAGTTAGCATTCCCTTGTACTTGTTGCATATGGCAAATAAAAACAGAGAGCGAGAGAGAGAGAAAGAGAGAGAGAGAGAGAGAGAGAGAGAGAGAGAGAGAGAGAGAGAGACCCCCTGTTTGTCGTTATCACCTCTCCGGATTGTGTCCAGCACACATTCCAAGCCGCGGTTAACGAGGCAAACTGTGTAGCGCTGCTAATTGTTTGGAAGTTCCTGGTGCGTCAGGGGTTTCCTGCCCGCACCAGCAGGGGCCTATCAGTCAGCGCCAGCTGTTGCTGTGCTTTGGCAGGAGAGGAAACAGGTTCCTGGATCAGTACATGTTGCCCAGCTCACGCTTCAGCAGCGTTCGGTGAAGCCAGACACGGAGAATAACAACTACGAGCGGCCGATAGCTCAATCGCTCAGCGCTAAACTCACGCCGTTGACGGCGATCGGTGTCCACTTCACACATCTTGTGTGGAAATAATTTGTCGTGATTTTTTGCCTTACTTACTTCTTTGTATTTCCTTTTCGGAGCTGGGCTGTGTAAATCAACCGCCGCGCCCAGCTACATTATTATTATGATTCTGAGTATGATTTAAAATGTAGCTCGAATCTAAAGCTATCTCAACTTACTGTCTGAATGGATCCAGCAAAAACACCACTTGCTGCCAAGTTAGCAAGATCTATAATATATCTAATATAATATTATATAACTTTGTATCACTTTGTATATTTGTATCATTATCATTATTATTATTGTTATAGTATAGTGTTGTATGGTATAAGTATAGTACATAGTGTAGTATATATATAGTATATAGTGTTAAATTGTAATACTGCGGGAGGCAATCCAGCAGTAAGCATTCATTCCATTGTACTTGTTGCAAATGGCAGTTAAAAATCTTGAATGTATTATTATTAATAATATTATTAATAATAATAATATTTAAAATATATGAGCAGAAGTCCACAAAAAAAAGTATTGTATTAATTCCCCCCTGCATAAGATCTACTTCCCTTCCCCCTGATCAGGATGTTATTTTTGGAAGATTGTTGTTGATTGTTGATGCCGGGTAGCTAGCGTAGCATTTGCACCTTCTCGACTTCCTCTTGAAGTCCCTCTGACCCCCGCCCCGTGAGGCCCCGTGAGGCCCCGTGAGGCCCCGTGAGGCCCTGTGTGGTCCAAGCCGCTATGTTTAGCTCTTTGTTGTGGACAAACACACGCGCATACACGCTCTCGCCATCACATGGGTTGATTTTCCTTTTCAATTAGATCCTTCACTATAAAATGTAGCAGCGCAACGAAAACTAGGCCCATGGTAACGGGAGGTATCAACAACCCCCCTTGTTGTGTGCCCCGGGAGACCAAGGTGACTATCCCTGCTCGCAATCTTTCCTTTCTTTCTTTTTTTCTTCCTTCCTTCCTTCCCTTCCCTTCCTTCCTTCTTTTATTTTCCTTCCTTTAAATTTTTTTCTAGTTACGTTTGTTCCGACATTTTGTGTATCTGTATACGTGAAGAGAATAGATGTATCAGCCAATCACAGCGCGGTTATCGGGTCCAGGAAGTGGTTGACACGCCGTGTAACGAAGCTCATAGCTCAGAGAGGTCCTTGGAGGGACGCGGAGCGGTGACACGTCTTGCCTGAACCCCAGGAGGTCAGGTGGGTCTATTTGAGGATGGAATAGGTGAACCAGAGCCTAGTTCCCTTTGTTTTGATACACTAGCCAGCCCCACCATTACCTGTATTAAAGTCGGGCTGATAATTGCCCCATAAGAAATAAAATATATATATATATGTTTCACGTTCCAAAAACAATCCATCATTCTTCATTCTCCAGATGCTGGGAGCATCAAGCGCCAGATCAAACAGAGACCCTGAAGGTCTGCGGGTTCTCGGCGTGATCCCGCCTGCCGGTAGAACCAACACACGGTCGGTCGGCAGAATTACCGAAAGTGAAAAAGAGGGGCGGGGACACGGAGCTTCGGAGCATTTACTTCTTGCGGTTGTAATTCCTCCCCTCCAGACCTCTCCGCGAGGTTAGCACAGCTGCCGGCTGTGTTTGGTTTTTCGGACGGTGGGCTGCCTCACAGTATTTGGCGTGTCTGTATATACACAAGGATCTGATGTTAGCCGTTATACGGAGCAGGCGTTACCGATGGCAGTGGACGCCGGAGATGGACTCCAAGGGTCGGTTCATCAGCACCAGATGGGGGAGAGGCTTTCGGAGACAAAAGTCCGAAAAAATGTGGTTAGCATTGGAGGTTAGCATGTTATGCTAAGCGCTTATAATCTAAACGTTGGCATGGGTGGCCCTGTGATGTATTGCCGATACAGAAACCACCAAAGCACTGAGGTGGAGCCTCAGAAGCTGGTTAGTCAATTCCTGTCCACACCTGGCCCTGCTGCGTGAAATATTTTGAGGATTTGAAACCAGCTTAAAACCCGAACTTCGTCATGTTCGGGTTTTACGGGTCATACTGCCGTCTTGTACGAGCGATCTAAAAGCTCTGAAAAACGGCTCCTGCGTTTTTCCTGTATGAATAGCTATCAATCTGCCAGCAGAACTTCGCCGACTTTAAGACTTGCTTCAGGGCTCCAATGGACTATGAGGAATTTGCGGTGTACCGTACACCTGGGAATGGGGCTGATAGAAACCCTACAGTAAAGTGTGTGATTCATTATTCAGAAACATTTGTCCTGTGTCCCAACCGGTTCGGCTCGCCGAGGTTGTGTGCGTTTGTGGGCCCGCGTCGACTTATTTTAGGTCCTTCCAACGGTCTCTGTCCCAGAACTCACGCTAATAACACGTTACAGGCAGACTTGTAAATAACTCAAAGGGCTCTCGCTGGAGACGAGGCAGAACTGTAAGACGCGCGCGCGCACACACACACACACACACACACACACCCCTCTTCACCAGCGTCGCTACGAGAAGCGAGAGCATCTCAGGAAGGAAGTTACATCACAAGCGGTCGGCTCAGCAGGGCGAAAAACAGAGGTTGCGACAGAGAAACACCCAATTAGGGAATCTTGGGGTTTTCCTTGATGCTTTTCCAGACCTCGGTTCTCCGGGCGATGGCCGGCCCAAGAGAGGCCAGAGTCCGGGCCGGGAAGGATTCCCCTCTCTCTTCAGACATACTCCAGGGGCTGGTCTCCTCTGCACATGGTCAGCACTCTTGCTTCCAGTGGTCCTTGCAGTGTGTGGGGCAGGATAGTCTAGTGGTCAAGATGTTGGCTGGTCTCCCAGGCCCAAAAGGTTCCGGTTGTGATATAAAGTATTTTAAAACATTTATTTTAAACGCAAGAACGTTGTAGGTTAACCACCAGCACTGGTCTTAAACTCATTCAGTTTTAAGATCAAATCGGTGAATATGAAAACAGCCGCTTTGGATTCCCCATCTCCTGTCAGTTGGTGGTAGTGTTTGTTTTGTGTTTTAAGTGGGTTCTCATTGTTGTTATTCATATAACAATATATTGTTCATGTTAGTTATTATATTTTCATACAGTGACTTGCCCATTCGCTGTGTATGGCCCTTCCCCCGCCTCCTGAAGTCAAGTACTGATATTGTGTTCTATAAATATATCTGACATTTCACCGGTTTGTCTTTCCACAGTCAACGAGATCATCAGGAACGACCTGTCGACCATCTCCGTTCACAGCAACGCCTAGCTTCCTGTTCCCATGGCAACCAAACAACAACAACAATATAAGTCTCAATAAAAGGGAAGCAAACAAACCCCAACCCCCGACAGAAAAAACCCCCTGTATATATAGATATATATCTATATATACACTGTATATATATTGTGCCCTGTGTGCTTGGACTACAGCATTCAGAAAACGACAACAACAGACTATCCAGGAAAAACTACCAAAACAGCAAAGAAAGACTCTCAGAAAAACCAGGTGTGTGCCTTGTGTTTCGTACAAATAAAGCTTTTTGTGTCAGCGGCCTCGTATTTAGATACTTACATCAGGTAGGTAGCACACCCCCAACCCCTGGAGCATACTCTTAGTGGACCAAGTGTGTGTGTGTGTGTGTGTGTGTGTGTGTGTGTGTGTGTGTGTGTGTGTGTGTGTGTGTGTGTGTGTGTGTGTGTGTGTGGTGTGTGTGTGTGTGTGTGTGTGTGTGTGTGTGTGTGTGTGTGTGTGCGTGCGTGCGTGTGTGTGTGTAAGAGAGACAGAGCGTGAGAGAGAGAAAGAGATTTTATGTCTTTGCTTTTCCTGCAGTTTTAGTAAATGACAAATGGTATATATGTATATCTGTAGTACTCCAGCTTGTATACCTGGCATTGCAGACGGACAATAGAAAAATAATAAGACAAAGAGAAATATAACCATGGTGCCTTTGACCGGCAACAGGAGTAACACACAACACAGGAAACTAAAAATTGTTTTGTTTGGGTCGGTCTGTGTTATTTCAAATCTGTTCAACGGAGCCTTTTTTTGTTATTATAGATCCTTTTGGTTCATTCCCAGTCAAACGCTGCGTGCTTTACCACTACAGAGTTATTAAGTTACACATTTAGTGCCTTGTAAAAAAAAAAAAAAAATGAACAAATATCGCAGATGTACTTTACAAAAACAATATGCACTGCTAGGATTGATGTTACGACATGGTAACTCATAGTCACAGTTACCTTGCCTTTGTATACGCTATAGCCAAAGTATAGTCCAGAGAAATGACCCCAGAAGTGTTTCGTCTGGCGGTAGGGCGATGCACACTTGTAAATAGTTCTCCGGGGAGACGGTTTGCGTCGTCGATAATGGACTCAAGATAGATATCAGCGAAACAAGCAATCATCTCAATTTTGACAAAAAGCTTGATTAGTATTAATCCACCAAAGAGAGCTATGCAATCAGCAGCAGGTGCGTTCGCCCGTGAAAGAATGTGACCTCCAAGGGCAACTTTATTCCAATTAACGATTACGGATTGGTGAGATGGTGTAAGTGTTTGGGTTTTTTTTTTTTTTCATCGTTGTTTTTGTACCAACATATTTATTCTTGTTGCATGTGCTGTTTGTTTCTTGTTTTTATCCTACATTGACGCTATACGTTGTACCCGCATACTGTGGTTCGTTGATCGGTTAAAGGTGCACGGTGGCGCCCCCTTGCGGCTCAAACAATCAGACTCGCCGGAGTTCCAACGCTGTTTCTTTGGGGATATTTATGTGTATTTATGAGTCTTAATCCGTGTATGATGGAAAAACAAAGCCATAGTGAAATGTTTACTGGAAGGGTCGTGAAGGGAAAGGTCTGCCTTGTGAACCGATGAGTGCATTGTAAAAAAAATACAAAATAAATAATCCTCTCTTCAACTTGTACTGTCTCACTAAATATTAACAATAATTATCAACAGGTAAATGCTAGCACATTTTTTAACCATGGGAGGTTTTTATTAAATGACACTACACACATTACATTCTATTTGTAAGAGTGACACACACACACACACAGTTTTTTTAATAAATTGTTTTTAAATTATTTTATTCTATTCTGTTTTTATTTTATCTTATTTTATAACTGCTGTCTGTCGTCGGGTATTGCACATACGATTTTCACTCACTGCTTTATACACTACTTAAACTGTGAAGTGACAATAAACTTGACTTGACTTGACTTGACACACACACAGACACACACAGGGTCGTTACCACGGCAACGGAAGTCATCTCCGTTCTTCAAATAGATTGAAATAGTTTTGCTGACTCATAGACCGTTTAAAAAAACAGCTTGTCTTTTCATTGCTGTATTTCAGAGAACAGAGAATATCATGATGTGTGTGTGTGTGTGTGTGTGTGTGTGTGTGTGTGTGTGTGTGTGTGTGTGTGTGTGTGTGTGTGTGTGTGTGTGTGTGTGTGTGTGTGTGTGTGTGTGTGTGTGTGTGTGTGTGTGTGTGTGTGTGTGTGTGTGTGTGTGTGTGTAGTTGTCCAGGACTGTTCAGGATTAAATAAAGCTTACTTTTATGTTTTGTAAATGCACGGTAGTGTCTTTTTTGCACAAAGAGTCACACTACAAATTCATATAATTAAGCATTGGTTCTGAACGTTCTGAATCGGTAAAATAAAATAAAAAACTATATTTGTAAATGACAAAAAAAACTTTTTAATATTTTACTGTTTTATGAAATATCAACCGAGAGGGCAGCCAACAGTTCACTCAAGGTCGCATACATCCCAGTAATAAACAACACAACAGCAGCATAGTCAAGCGCCGGTTGAGATACTGCCACCCCCAAAATAACTAAAGAGTAGTTATAAGTGAACAAGCTAAGAGAAACATCTCTATTATCTAAGAGAGAGTGCCAATTCCACTCTGATGATGGTATCAGAGTCGTAAAGACACTAGTATAGGCACCCCACTGGTCTCGGCGGTGCCCGCTGCCCAGGACAGCTTTCGCCAGCGCTGCTCGTGTAGTGAGATCGTCTGAAGTGGTGGACACTGACACCTTGTGGTGAGTAGTAGTACTGCCGCAGTTGGATTGGGTTTACTCATTGTCATTCACACTGTTCTTCTGTTAGGCGTATAATACTGTTGATGTACCGTATTGACCCGAATATAAGACGGGTTTTTTTTCCTAGAAAAAAATCTAAAAAAGAGGGGTCGTCTTATAATCGGGGTTTAGACTTTTCGATGTACCGTAATTGCACATGTAATTGCGCAACAACAGATCGCGCCAAACGAGTGTTCCGAGACACCGCGCGACACTTAAAGTAACTCAAAGTCTTAAAGTAACAGTACATAAAAAATAGTTACCTGGAGAGATAGAAATGGAGAGACAGTGACCAACTTGAAAAAAGTGGCTCAAAAGTAGGGCAAGTTAATAAACAGGAGAGACGAAGTTACGATGCCAATTTTAAGATAATGGTGATAAACGAAGCAGAGACATCAAACACCTGTCATTGCGACGCAGGACAGCGCCTGCCCTCAGACTCCAGAGAGAAGCTCCTGTCTTATCAGCGATATGTGATCAAGTTAAGGAAGAAGCACTCATACCCCCTTGATCAGATGGGCAATGTTGATCAAACGCCTGTGTATTTTGACATGCCAACATCTGTCACTGTGCATAAGAAAGGCGACAAATCAGTGATCTACTGATCTACTGGAAACTAGAAGAGCCGATTAACTGTTATGTTAACGCACCTCGCAGATGGGACACAACTTCCCCCGTACGTGGGGGATTATGGTAGTGCCCAGGCAAAGGGCTGGATGGAGACGGAGCTTGTGGTGGACTGGCTCAAGGTGGTGTGGGGCAGACGGCGTGGGGGACTCAGAAAGAAGAGGAACATGTTGATTCTGGATGCTTTCCGTGGACACTTGACTGAGCCAGTCAAAACCTAGTCACCTAGTGATCATACCGGGCGGAATGACAAGCCAGCTGCAGTTGTTGGATGTGGTCGTTAACAAACCATTCAAGGTTAATCTGCGTAAGAGATCCACAGAGTGGCTCCTGGCTGCTAATCACGCACTGACACCGTCTGGAAAAATCCAAAAGCCTGCAGTACGTTTGCTCTGTGAATGGATCTAGCATGGGCTGACGTTTCCCCAGAAAGCATTAATGGGTTTAAGAAATGCTGCGTATCAAATGCCATGGATGGCAGCGAGGATGACGTGATGTGGGAGGAGACGGGGAGCAGACACCGTGAGTGACGATAGCGGGAGTGAGAGGAACAACCAGCGACGTAGAAGACGAGCTGAATGAGAAGACTTGATGTGACCAATAGACTGATGTTCTGTTTCATTGCTCTACCGTTTTATTGCACTACTGTTTCATTGCAATCTATCTAGCCTGTTTTGTTTTTGTTTGCCAAGTTAGGCAAATTTGAACACAATGTGTGATGTGTGTTATCATTATTTTCCAAAAAAAAGATTTTCTTTATAAAAAAAAAGACTTGGTCTTCAAAAACAATTAATATATTTTTTTTCCAAAAATGAGTCTTGAAAAAGAGGGGTCGTCTTATAATCGGGGTCGTCTTATATTCGGGTCAATACGGTATTTGTGTTTTTAGGAAATTATTATTTTGCACACCGTTGCATACATAGCCTACATGGAGAAACCGATGGACTCTAGTAATGTTGGTAAACATTTAGTGAACGTAAATATTTCGGCATCCATCCATGTTGTTTACGTCGCAAATGGGCCCCTTTCACAGAGTCAACAGTAGGGTAAGGTATAACATCCTTTGCTATCATTTTAACATCAGGTAGGTTTGCATGTTTACTAGGTGTGTCTAAGGATACACATGCTGTACGCCTACTGACTGACAACAGTTGTGTATGGGGATATTATATTTATGAAATATTTATACGATATTCAGTGCCTGTGCCACGACCCGTGTTTTCCACATGACCTCCTCCCTACTCGTCACAACTTGCCGCTTGGACGGAAGCCCCTTGTGTGAAAAGACTAAGAATTAAGAGTACAGCTATAATTGCCGTTGAAAAGAGTAAGACGTTCATAAATGGGTTTTTAACTACTTTTTGCGAACGTGTTACGGCATGTGGTGCCTCCGGGTTGCTATTGGGGAACGATATTGCCGGTGGTCGGGTTTATCCAGTGCTGGAGGTCTCTAACCAGCCTGAGACGCCTGATGCTGACCAGTCCCGTTCTCCGGTCTATCCTGCCTGTGTGTTAACTCACGCACAGGCACGCAAGTGGGGCGAGGCGGGATACGCTGGAGATTCATTTCTGGCTAAACCCCTTGCAACTGATACTCCCGTTGCCATGCCAGAAAAGAAAAGAAAAAGGCTGGAGGCGGTCGAGCTGCCCACGATAACGCTGCCGGTCACACGAGAGCTCCTAATACAGGCGCAGAAACATGACAAGTCGCTTGAACCTTGTTTTACAACAGCTGTCACTCCTGAGCTAGCTAAGGACAAGCCAAATACTTACTCTGTGGATGGGGGTTTGTTGCTGCGCAAATGGACAGTCCCCGCTGCGGCCGGCATGGACTGGGGTGAGGTTAACCAGGTGGTTATTCCTACCCCCTACCGCCAGGGGGTGCCGTTTGCATTGTTTGCGCTAAGGGAAACTGTGCAGGAATCATTAGGATTCAGCCCGGCCCAGTTGGTGTTTGGCCACACGGTGAGGGGGCCAATACAGGTGATGAAAGAGCAGCTGATGGTCACTGAGCAACCTAAAACTGACGTGCTGACCTACGTCAGTGACTTCCGGGAACGTCTCCACAGAGCGTGCACTCTGGCGAGAGAGGCGCTCGCTGCCTCCTATGGAAAAGCGTTTCGACCGTAGGGCGGTTAAACGTTTGTTTGAGGTGGGAGACCAGGTTTTGGTCTTACTGCCTGTACAAGGTTCTGCTTTGTCTGCCCGGTTCTCTGGTCCATACTCTGTAGAAGGAAAGCTGAGTGAAACGGATTATGTGATTCGTACGCTCCACCGCAGACGGCAGTCACAAGTCTGCCATGTAAACATGTTAAAACTCTACCACGCCAGGCCAGTAGAAGCGCCCGAGAGTAAGGTGTCACCTGTTCTGGCCATAGAGGTGCCACCTATAACGCCAGTGCCTCTGCCTGCATGTCGGTCTGTCCCAGTGGCTGAGGATGAGGATGGTCTGGTGCTTCGCAACGCACCCCAGCAGAGTGCGAGGTTGTTCAATTCTGAGTTGTTGACTAACCTAGAGTTCCCTCTTGAGCATCTCTCTGACGAGCATCGACGTGGTTAGACTGATCGCCTCCTACCCTAGCCTGTTTGGTGACGTTCCAACCCAAACCTCGGTGTTGCGTCATGATATTGTGGTTAGCCCATCCGACAACACCCGTACCGAGTTAATGCTGCTAAACGGGCTGTTATGCAGAAGGAGGTACAGTACCTGTTAGAACATCAGCTGGCAAAGAAGAGTTCGAGTCCCTGGAGCTCTCCTTGCATACTGGTTCCCAAGCCGGATGGTACATCCCGGTTCTGTACAGACTTTCGAAAAGTCAATGCGGTGACACAGGACTTGGTTCATATCCGCTCCCATGGATGGTGGATTGTGTAGACAACATTGGGTCTGTGGAATATGTCACGAAGCTCGACCTTCTAGAAGGTTATTGGCAAGTGCTTCTAACCTCTACAGCCTCTGACATTTCCGCCTTTCCGCCTTCGCCTCCGGATGATTTCTTGCAGTATAAAGTTCTTGCCTTTGGAATGCGAAATGCCCCTGCAATGTTTCAGAGGTTAGTTAATACCGTATTGTCAGGTGTTCCTCGTTGCAGTGCGTATCTGGATGACCTGGTGGTTTACACAAGTACCTGGTCAGAGCATGTACAGGTCCTGGGCCAAGTCTTTGAGTGGCTGGCTGTCGCGTCGCTGACGTGAACCTTGCCAAGTGTGAATATGGTAAGGCGACAGTTACCTATTTAGGAAAGGAGGTTGGCCATGGGTCAGTGAGGGCGATCGAGGATAAGGTTGCGGCAATTGTTAACTTTGCAGTTCCGCAAAGTAGGCGCGAGCTGCGCCGATTTATGGGCAGTTTCTGCCGACATTTTAGCACCGTTGTGGCACCTTTGACTGACCTGCTCAGCCCAAAGAGACGTATGTGTGGACGCCGGATTGCCAGGTTGCATTTGATGCCGCTAAGGCTCTGCTGTGTAGTGCCCCTGTGTTGGCCTCTCCCGACTTTGCGCTGCCCTTCCAGCTGGAAGTAGACGCGAGCGCTCTGGGGGCTGGGGCAGTCTTGCTGCAAGAGAGAGACAGTATTGAGCACCCCGTCAGTTTTTTCTCCCGAAAATGTAATAAGGCGCAACAAAAGTACTCCACGGTTGAGAAGGAAGCCTTGGCGATGCTGCTGGCCTTACAGCACTTTGAGGTGTATGTTGGCTCCACCTCTGTCCTTGTGGTTGTATACACTGACCATAACCCACTGGTGTTCCTTTCCAGGATGTACAACCAGAACCAACGGTTGATGCGCTGGGCCCTCATCATCATGAATTACAACCTGGTGGTGAGGCATAAGAAAGGCAGTGAGAATGTGTTAGCGGATGCTATGTCTCTTGTCCCCGTGTTGTATGACCCTGAACGGGCCGTCGTAAGGGGGGCGTAGGGGTCCGCGGTGGGCCTCGTGGTGAATGAACACAAAGTCCGCTGAGCGCAGACCCGATGACACCCGGAAGGCGGGGGTGCCGTGCTGCGACGTGGGGACGGGCGCGAATGTCCCGGCGGCCTCCAGCAGGGAGGAGCGCTGCCTGGCTGCAGACCAGGGCACAGTGGCGTCCGGGATGAAATCCCCCGGTACTCAGAGTCTGGCCGTAGACAAGCTCTGCCGACCAGGACCGCAGGTCCTCCTTGGGGGCGCACCTGATGCCGAGCATCACCCACGGGAGCTTATCCACCCAGTTGCCATCCATGAGGCCGGCAGCGGCGCGCAGGGCCGCCTTCATGGATCGGTGGAAACGCTCACTTAGGCCGTTAGCCTGGGGGTGATAGGCGGTAGTGCGGTGCAGTTTGACCCCCAAACATTCGGCAACCGCGTTCCAGAGCTCCGAGGTAAACTGGGAGCCACGGTCGGACAGGGTCCCAAAGCGCGCAACCCACGTGCTGATGAATGCGCGGGCCACATCGGAAGAGGCTGTCGAGGAGAGGGGAACGGCCTCGGGCCAGCGTGTCGTCCTGTCCACCATTGTGAAGAGGTAGGTGAAGCCGTGAGAGGAGGGGAGTGGACCTACGAGGTCGACATTCACATGGTCGAACCTCTTCTCGGGAACAGCAAAAAGTTTGAAAGGGGCTCTCGTATGGCGGGGTATTTTAGCCCATTGACAGGCCACGCATGAGTAGACCCAGGTTTTCACGTCCTTCTTAAGTCCCTGCCACACAAACTTCTGAGAAACCAACTTCACAGATGGTTTCCTTCCGGGATGAGAAAGGTTGTGTATCGCCTCTAAAATGGGCCGGTGCCAGTTCGCAGGGACTAGCGGTCGAGGCTGGCCCGCGGAGAAGCCGCACAACAACTTTGCGCCCGAGTCACCGACCGCAACCTCCTTCAGGCGTAATCCTGTGTCCGAAGTCTTTGAGGGTCTGGACCCCGTGGTCAGAGGCCTGGTCCATGCTCATGCGGAGGTAATCGAGGCCCAGTTGAACAGCTCCGATGACTGCTCTGGAGAAGCAGTCCGCAACCACGTTGGCCTTACCAGCGATGTGTTGGATGTCCGTGGTGTACTCGGAAATGTACTGTAGAGCTGGCGCTGCTGGCGGGCGGACCACGGCTCGGCCACTTTGGACATGCAGAATGTGAGGCTTGTGGTCCACGAATGCCGTAAACTCACGGCCTTCCAGCAGGAACCAGAAGTGGCAAATTGCCAACCAGAGGCCAAGGAGTTCTCTGTTGAACGCAAAGGAGGAACCGGCCTCCACTTTCGACGGGAAGGGGGCGGCTCCATCTTTGTCGATGAGATGTCCGAGGAAACGGATGGAGGACGACCCGAACCGACACTTTGCCGGGTTGATAATCAGGCCGTGTTGGTTGAGCCTTGTAAAAAGGTCTCAGAAATGCACTTGGTGCTCTTCTTCAGAGGAGCTTGCGACAAGGATGTGGTCTAAATAAACAAAGAGGAATGACATGTCTCTAAGTGAGACATGTCTCTAAGTGAGACATGTCTGTAAGTGAGACATGTCTGTAAGTGAGACATGTCTGTAAGTGAGACTTGTCTCTAAGTGAGACATGTCTCTAAGTGAGACATGTCTCTAAGAGAGACATGTCTCTAAGTGAGATATGTCTAAGTGAGACTTGTCTCTAAGTGAGACATGTCTCTAAGTGAGACTTGTCTCTATGTGCCCAATCCATTTGCCGCTGGAAAGACTGAGCTGCATTTTTTGCATTTTTGCATTTTTGCCACATTTCACAGCCCTTTGCGTGAAAATACATTAACAATACGGCTATAATTGCCGTTGAAAAGAGTAAGACGTTCCTACTTTTTGTGAACGTTCATTAAACGTTAGCGTGTACAGTATACCTAATTCCAACCGGATAACAGACACTTATACAAATGCAGTTTTGTAATCATGTCTACAGGCCTTCAATATACATGAAAAGTATAATAAATGAATGTAAGAATGAAAATGAATGAACCTTCCCATTTCATGACTGAAAATGATGAGAATGCATTTGTTTTTTCAATTAACATGTTCAAAACATGGTTAATAAGCAAGAACTGAATTGAAAAGTCCGCTATATACAATAGCATCAGGTCAGAGTTTGATTAAGTCTTTGAGATTTAGTATGTCAAACAATAGGGTTCAAGTACATACAGTATGTCTCTCTCCTTGTTCCTTGTCTCTTTCACCACAATGTTCCTTTCAAACTTCAATTGGCCAGAATACATTTAATAATAATAATAATAATAATAATAATAATAATAATAATACATTCAATTCAAAATAATACATTTGAATTCAGATAATCTATTTGCCTAACAACACCTGTTGTTTTGACAAGCCCTTTTATATCACTATTATTTTCCCAATACCCGAGGGAGATCAGGGATGTATGTAAATCAGACTCGTTCGAGCATTTGATTCATTTGCGTCCCGTGGTTTGTTTTGGTTTGACTGACAGGCCTGAATACATCCGGCCTGCTATAAAAACCCTAGAAGTGTCTTGGGAATAGCTTCTCCCACGGAGACCTGGTGAGCGTTAACATGTCCCAGATCAATATGGTAACGTTGGACGTATCCCATACTGTGGGTTAACACACAGGCACTACAACGCGCTTTGGTGTGTTTGTCTATCTGCCGTGCATCTGGGTCTCCTACCAACAATAGTTGTCTTGTGTCAACTTTTTTTTCATTGCCAAAGGACCAATGGAGATGGAGTTCTTGGCGGGTGTGATTCACAACAACACGGCCCAACGCAACGGCAGTTGTCACATCAACGCGTACAAGACGCTCATCATGACGAGTGACCTTTTCGGCATTATCGTCGGACAACCGCTGATCGCCAAGCTGCTGTGGACCGTCTTTCACTCAAAGAAGATGGACGTCCTCAATATGAACTTGGCGGTTTTTCACAACCTTCAGTACCTCCTGGGCGGCATAGACTTTTGTTTAACTTTTTTCAACAAGCTGCAACATGTCAGCAATGCAATGGTCATGTTTTTGTATGTGTACGTGCTCATCGGCGGGCCCATGACGCTGTCCTTCATCTGCTTGGAGCGCTACATCGCTGTTGTCCACCCCACCGTCTACCCACTGCTGAGAACATACAGATGTAGGGAGGCGTGTGCCCTGTCCGTGTGGCTGGTGTCGATGCCCACCGCCGTTCTAAAAGCTTTTTCTCTAGAACTGAAAATAAAATCCCACTCAATAGACTCAGTATCGTACAGCGTATTGATGGCGATGGTTGTTGTCATGGTATGGTCCAACGTCACGATGCTGAAGGCTCTCAAAATGTCCGGACCCACGACTGATAAATTACATCCCTCCAAACAGCGAGCTATTCAAACTGTTCGCGCCATTTCCATCCTCATGTTACTGTGTTACATTCCAGTGGGTGTAATGAGTAAATACAAATCTATTAAGGGATACGGTGCGACCTGTATATTGGTTCCTCTTAGCATAATGCTGGCTTCTGTTGCTAGTGTTGTGCATCCAATATTGTATTTGGTCACTAGAGGGAACCTGTTTTCATGTCAGAGATAACCGATAAAATGAAAAGCGCTTATTATAGGGATAGATGGATGCAGCGCTAAATACATTTGAAACACAATGAAAAAACAGTTTTTGTGGAAAGAAGAAAATGCTGTTCAAATGTTTAAATGTGGTTTAAAGATTCTGTTACACAATGGTCTGAATTATGGTATTAAATCTATAATAAAAGAATGTATACGTGTGAAAGCCGAGTACCGTTAAAAATCTCTGAAGCAGTGTATCCCAAGTTCCGGTTAATGCATTCAGCTTGGCATTCACCATGGAGGACAGTTATCGCTGGACAACATCGCTGCATAACCTTCCAAAAGTCGGTCCAGACGATGTGGTTCAACTAGTGAATGAACACTACAGTGAAGAAGTCTAAATCCAAATCATACAATTCCCCGACATTGTGTCTTGTGGCTCTAGATTCAAGATTCAAGAGACTTTATTTATCCCGAGGGAAATTAAGGAAATCTATCCTCTATCCGGATATATCGCCATATAATGAAGGCGATTTTGTGTAGGAGCAGAGGTATGCCTAAGTATTTAATATAGGCTATTTATTTGATGGATTTTATTATTTCAATGTACCTTTTCATTTACATGTTAATATGTAGTGTGCAGCTGTATATTTTCTAAAAGGGAATGCCTGTTATTCTTGTGAATATGAGTTGTCTTAAAATAAAAGTGCTTGTGACATACTTATAAAATACCGATATATATAGTATATCGCGATGCAGCCTAAAAATACCGGGTTTTGGTCCGTATCGCCCAGCCCTACTTGGGACCAGTGCTTTTAATCATACACTTACCCGACATTATGTGGCTCTATTCGGATGAGAGATGGAGTGTGTGTGGGGGTCAGGACCAGTGCTTTTAATCATACACATACCAGACATTATTAGTCTATTCCGCCCACTTTTCGAGACATATATGCTCTCCTTGTCAAAGTGCAAACTGCAGACCCCTGAGAACATGAAACCAGGGACCTTCATCCTCCTTATCAGCCTCACACAAGACTTGCGGAGGAGTTTGTCTTTGGGTAAATGGTGTAAACTGAGGTAGGGCTGTCTCTGTTTAGACGTTGAGCAGCCGGTACACTACAATAACAGAGAGGAGGGGAGGCGGACAGTTTGTCACGTATCTGGAGTAACTACCGGAAGTAAGAGTACACTGCTCGGCGATTTTTAACGTTCCGGAAGCAGGAAGTGTGACATAGGCCTATATTATGAATAAAGTCTCTGCGTAATCCTATTATTGCGTGCAGCTTTTGTTGTTGTAAACTGTGAACACTGACACCGTGTGGTGTTTAGCAGTACTGCACACAGGCCGGCGCTTAAAATAAAAGCGCCAGTTCTACTAATCCAAAATCTATACTGTATGCGTAATATTATTTAAGAAAAATGTAACTTTTAATAAGACATGACAAAAACCTAACATGACAGAGAAGTTACCAAAATGTTGTAATCAAAATGATATAACATAGATGTATATCCACGTGTTTTGGAGTGGGAATTCACTGGGTGCACAATGGGAATTGTGATCGTGTTCCGGTTCGGTCTGTTGAGAAACGTGTTTGACTTTTGACTGATGTGTCCTTTTCATTGTATTGTTCGCGGTGGCTGCTCACTGGTAAATGTCCAGAAATATTACTAGGCCTAATATTGATGGGTCACATTTGGGTTATTGCCATTCATTCTCATACATTATTATTATTTTTTAAGTACAAGATTATTGTTTAAAAAGTGGTAAATGTTTTACTAAACTTTCCTTTCAGTGAAAATGATGCTCTGATTTCAACGTTGAATAGACCAGCCATTAGACGCGTATTCATTCGTAATCTAAATTGCGATAGGCTAAGCTTAGACGTTTGTCAACTGACAATCCACATTTTTTGGTAGCCCATCTGCAACCATGGTTCAGACTCGACCTGTCAGACCTATATAGACTAAAGTCTATTCAATGCAATTGAGCGCACTGGGTGGTTTGAATCTCTCTTATTTTACTGCGGTCCAAAGTGATAAACTGCGATCTACCTGGCTGAACACCTGTTGTTTTCACACGCCTTTGATATTACCATGCCAAATTTAGATGTTTTGTTTGGGCGAAGCCCGAGAAAGCTGTCTGAGCGTTCGGCTTATTTGCTCTTCGTGATTTGTTTTGTTTGACTGTCCCACAAACCCTATAAATACGTCTGTAGTCCTCTACCTGCTACCTGAAATCATAGGATCGACCCGAGACATTGAAACTCGGGAATAACGTCAACCACCCATACCTGGTAGGATTTAAAATGTTATGATATCAGTCGATGTTACTGAACATTCCCTGATCTGTATAGTCATACTGATGAATAGTGATGAATAGGCCTATATAGTAGACTACCAACTTAAGCAGCCTTGGATTTTTTTATCTACAATCGGCTAATTATGTGTCTTCTTATATTTTTAGCCCAACGCGTTCAAAGGAGTTCGAAGGAGGATTCGGCTGATAATATGTCTTACAATATCACGGACAATGTGGAACATAACGAGACACATTGCCAAGGCCAAGCGTTTATGGTTTTCATCGGACTGAGTGACTTTTTCAGTGTTATCGTCGGACAACCGCTGATCGCCAAGCTGCTGTGGACGGCCATTCACTCGAAGAGGGCTGACGTCCTCAATATCAACTTGGCGTTTTATCACAACTTCCAGTACCTGCTAACCGTGATACACTACTTTATGGTCATTTCAAAGGCACGTCAACATATACAAATTATGATGTTTTTGTATGTGTACGTGCTCATCGGCGGGCCCATGATGCTGTCCTTCATCTGCTTGGAGCGCTACATCGCTGTTGTCCACCCCACCTTCTACCCACTGCTGAGAACATACAGATGTAGGGAGGCGTGTGCCCTGTCCGTGTGGCTGGTGTCGATGCCCTCCGCCGTTCTTAAAGCCTTTTCTCTAGAACTGAAAATAAAATCCCACTCAATAGACTCAGTATCGTACAGCGTATTGATGGCGATGGTTGTTGTCATGGTATGGTCCAACGTCACGATGCTGAAGGCTCTCAAAATGTCCGGACCCACGACTGATAAATTACATCCCTCCAAACAGCGAGCTATTCAAACTGTTCGCGCCATTTCCATCCTCATGTTACTGTGTTACATTCCAGTGGGTGTAATGAGTAAATACAAATCTATTAAGGGATACGGTGCGACCTGTATATTGGTTCCTCTTAGCATAATGCTGGCTTCTGTTGCTAGTGTTGTGCATCCAATATTGTATTTGGTCACTAGAGGGAACCTGTTTTCATGTCAGAGATAACCGATAAAATGAAAAGCGCTTATTATAGGGATAGATGGATGCAGCGCTAAATACATTTGAAACACAATGAAAAAACAGTTTTTGTGGAAAGAAGAAAATGCTGTTCAAATGTTTTTGGGGTGATTACACAATAGGCCTATATCACGGCACAGTCTATAGGGCTATATCACGGCACAGTTGAAAGTCGGAAGTACCCGTTAAAAATCTCTGAAGCAGTGTATCCCAAGTTCCGGTTAATGCATTCACCTTGGCATTCACCATGGAGGACAGTTATCGCTGGACAACATCGCTGCATAACCTTCCAAAAGTCGGTCCAGACGATGTGGTTCAACTAGTGAATGAACACTACAGTGAAGAAGTCTAAATCCGAATCATACAATTCCCCGACGTTGTGTCTTGTGGCTCTATCTGGATATATCGCCATATAACAAAGGCGATTTAGTGTAGGAGCAGAGGTATGCCTAAGTATTTAATATAGGCTATTTATTTGATGGATTTTTATTATTTCAATGTACCTTTTCATTTACGTGTTAATATGTAGTGTGCAGCTGTATATTTTCTAAAAGGGAATGCCTGTTATTCTTGTGAATATGAGTTGTCTTAAAATAAAAGTGCTTGTGACATACTTATAAAATACCGATATATATCTTATATCGTGATGCAGCCTAAAAATACCGGGTTTTGGTCCGTATCGCCCAGCCCTACTTGGGTCCAGTGCTTTTAATCACACACTTACCCGTCATTATGTGGCTCTATTTGGATGAGAGACGGAGTGTGTGTGGGGGTCAGGACCAGTGCTTTTAATCATACACATACCCAACATTATTAGCCTATTCCGCCCAGTTTTCGAGACGTATATGCTCTCCTTGTCAAAGTGCGAACTGCAGACATACGCGCTACCCCTGAGAACATGAAACCAGGGACCTTCATCCTCCTTATCAGCCTCACACAAGACTTGCGGAGGAGTTTGTCTTTGGGTAAATGGTGTAAACTGAGGTACGGCTGTCTGTGTTTAGACGTTGAGCAGCCGGTACACTACAATAACAGAGAGGAGGGGAGGCGGCCGTAGTTTGTCACGTATCTGGAGTAACTACCGGAAGTAAGAGTACACTGCTCGGCGATTTTTAACGTTCCGGAAGCAGGAAGTGTGACATAGGCCTATATTATGAATAAAGTCTCTGCGTAATCCTATTATTGCCGTGCAGCTTTTGTTGTTGTAAACTGTGAACACTGACACCGTGTGGTGTTTAGCAGTACTGCACACAGGCCGGCGCTTAAAATAAAAGCGCCAGTTCTACTAATCCAAAATCTATACTGTATGCGTAATATTATTTAAGAAAAATGTAACTTTTAACAAGACATGACAAAAACCTAACATGACAGAGAAGTTACCAAAATGTTGTAATTAAAATGATATAACATAGATGTATATCCACGTGTTTTGGAGTGGGAATTCACTGGGTGCACAATGGGAATTGTGATCGTGTTCCGGTTCGGTCTGTTGAGAAACGTGTTTGACTTTTGACTGATGTGTCCTTTTCATTGTATTGTTCGCGGTGGCTGCTCACTGGTAAATGTCCAGAAATATTACTAGGCCTAATATTGATGGGTCACATTTGGGTTATTGCCATTCATTCTCATACATTATTATTATTTTTTAAGTACAAGATTATTGTTTAAAAAGTGGTAAATGTTTTACTAAACTTTCCTTTCAGTGAAAATGATGCTCTGATTTCGACGTTGAATAGACCAGCCATTAGACGCGTATTCATTCGTAATCTAAATTGCGATAGGCTAAGCTTAGACGTTTGTCAACTGACAACCCACATTTTTTGGTAGCCCATCTGCAACCATGGTTCAGACTCGACCTGTCAGACCTATATAGACTAAAGTTTATTCAATGCAATTGAGCGCACTGGGTGGTTTGAATCTCTCTTATTTTACTGCGGTCCAAAGTGATAAACTGCGATCTACCTGGCTGAACACCTGTTGTTTTCACACGCCTTTGATATTACCATGCCAAATTTCGATGTTTTGTTTGGGCGAAGCCCGAGAAAGCTGTCTGAGCGTTCGGCTTATTTGCTCTTCGTGATTTGTTTTGTTTGACTGTCCCACAAACCCTATAAATACGTCTGTAGTCCTCTACCTGCTACCTGAAATCATAGGATCGACCCGAGACATTGAAACTCGGGAATAACGTCAACCACCCATACCTGGTAGGATTTAAAATGTTATGATATCAGTCGATGTTACTGAACATTCCCTGATCTGTATAGTCATACTGATGAATAGTGATGAATAGGCCTATATAGTAGACTACCAACTTAAGCAGCCTTGGATTTTTTTATCTACAATGGGCTAATTATGTGTCTTCTTATATTTTTAGCCCAACGCGTTCAAAGGAGTTCGAAGGAGGATTCGGCTGATAATATGTCTTACAATATCACGGACAATGTGGAACATAACGAGACACATTGCCAAGGCCAAGCGTTTATGGTTTTCATCGGACTGAGTGACTTTTTCAGTGTTATCGTCGGACAACCGCTGATCGCCAAGCTGCTGTGGACGGCCATTCACTCGAAGAGGGTGGACGTCCTCAATATCAACTTGGCGTTTTATCACAACTTCCAGTACCTGCTAACCGTGATACACTCCTTTATGGTCATTTCAAAGGCACGTCAACATATACAAATTATGATGTTTTTGTTTGTGTACGTGCTCATCGGCGGACCCATGACGCTGTCCTTCATCTGCTTGGAGCGCTACATCGCTGTTGTCCACCCCACCGTCTACCCACTGCTGAGAACATACAGATGTAGGGAGGCGTGTGCCCTGTCCGTGTGGCTGGTGTCGATGCCCACCGCCGTTCTAAAAGCTTTTTCTCTAGAACTGAAAATAAAATCCCACTCAATAGACTCAGTATCGTACAGCGTATTGATGGCGATGGTTGTTGTCATGGTATGGTCCAACGTCACGATGCTGAAGGCTCTCAAAATGTCCGGACCCACGACTGATAAATTACATCCCTCCAAACAGCGAGCTATTCAAACTGTTCGCGCCATTTCCATCCTCATGTTACTGTGTTACATTCCAGTGGGTGTAATGAGTAAATACAAATCTATTAAGGGATACGGTGCGACCTGTATATTGGTTCCTCTTAGCATAATGCTGGCTTCTGTTGCTAGTGTTGTGCATCCAATATTGTATTTGGTCACTAGAGGGAACCTGTTTTCATGTCAGAGATAACCGATAAAATGAAAAGCGCTTATTATAGGGATAGATGGATGCAGCGCTAAATACATTTGAAACACAATGAAAAAACAGTTTTTGTGGAAAGAAGAAAATGCTGTTCAAACGTTTTTGGGGTGATTACACAATAGGCCTATAGCACGGCACAGTTGAAAAATCTCTGAAGCAGTGTATCCCAAGTTCCGGTTAATGCATTCAGCTTGGCATTCACCATGGAGGACAGTTACCGCTGGACAACATCGCTGCATAACCTTCCAAAAGTCGGTCCAGACGATGTGGTTCAACTAGTGAATGAACACTACAGTGAAGAAGTCTAAATCCAAATCATACAATTCCCCGACATTGTGTCTTGTGGCTCTATCTGGATATATCGCCATATAACAAAGGCGATTTAGTGTAGGAGCAGAGGTATGCCTAATTCATCATTCATGATGAAAATGATGAGAATGCATTTATGTTTTTTCAATTAACATGTTCAAAACATGGTTAATAAGCAAGAACTGAATTGAAAAGTCCGCTATATACAATAGCATCAGGTCAGAGTTTGATTAAGTCTTTGAGATTTAGTATGTCAAACAATAGGGTTCAAGTATATACAGCATGTCTCTCTCCTTGGTCCTCGTCTCTTTCGCCACAATGTTCCTTTCAAACTTCAATGGGCCAGAATACATTTAATAATAATAATAATAATAATAATAATAATACATTCAATTCAAAATAATACATTTGAATTCAGATAATCTATAAAACTAATTAGCATGTCCCGGTTGTCGATGTCGATGGTCATCGTTATGAATGACAATATTTAAGGGAATACGAAGAACATTAAGCAGGCTACCACAACCATCCATTGCGTCGACTACTTATTTAGATTACATGAATTAGTTTGAATTCCTTGTCTTTGGCGCTCCAGGAGTGTCGCGCGACTGTCGTCTATTTGCCTAACAACACCTGTTGTTTTGACAAGCCCTTTTATATCACTATTATTTATTTCCCCAATACCCGAGGGAGATCAGAGATGTATGTAAATCAGACTCGTTCGAGCATTTGATTCATTTGCGTCCCGTGGTTTGTTTTGGTTTGACTGACAGGCCTGAATACATCCGGCCTGCTATAAAAACCCTAGAAGTGTCTTGGGAATAGCTTCTCCCACGGAGACCTGGTGAGCGTTAACATGTCCCAGATCTATATGGTAACGTTGGACGTATCCCATACTGTGGGTTAACACACAGGCACTAGAACGCGCTTTGGTGTGTTTGCCTATCTGCCGTGCATCTGGGTCTCCTACCAACAATAGTTGTCTTGTGTCAACTTTTTTTTCATTGCCAAAGGACCAATGGAGATGGAGTTCTTGGCGGGTGTGATTCACAACAACACGGCCCAACGCAACGGCAGTTGTCACATCAACGCGTACAAGACGCTCATCATGACGAGTGACCTTTTCGGTGTTATCGTCGGACAACCGCTGATCGCCAAGCTGCTGTGGACCGTCTTTCACTCAAAGAAGATGGACGTCCTCAATATGAACTTGGCGGTTTTTCACAACCTTCAGTACCTCCTGGGCGGCATAGACTTTTGTTTAACTTTTTTCAACAAGCTGCAACATGTCAGCAATGGTCATGTTTTTGTATGTGTACGTGCTCATCGGCGGGCCCATGACGCTGTCCTTCATCTGCTTGGAGCGCTACATCGCTGTTGTCCACCCCACCGTCTACCCACTGCTGAGAACATACAGATGTAGGGAGGCGTGTGCCCTGTCCGTGTGGCTGGTGTCGATGCCCACCGCCGTTCTAAAAGCCTTTTCTCTAGAACTGAAAATAAAATCCCACTCAATAGACTCAGTATCGTACAGCGTATTGATGGCGATGGTTGTTGTCATGGTATGGTCCAACGTCACGATGCTGAAGGCTCTCAAAATGTCCGGACCCACGACTGATAAATTACATCCCTCCAAACAGCGAGCTATTCAAACTGTTCGCGCCATTTCCATCCTCATGTTACTGTGTTACATTCCAGTGGGTGTAATGAGTAAATACAAATCTATTAAGGGATACGGTGCGACCTGTATATTGGTTCCTCTTAGCATAATGCTGGCTTCTGTTGCTAGTGTTGTGCATCCAATATTGTATTTGGTCACTAGAGGGAACCTGTTTTCATGTCAGAGATAACCGATAAAATGAAAAGCGCTTATTATAGGGATAGATGGATGCAGCGCTAAATACATTTGAAACACAATGAAAAAACAGTTTTTGTGGAAAGAAGAAAATGCTGTTCAAACGTTTTTGGGGTGATTACACAATAGGCCTATAGCACGGCACAGTTGAAAAATCTCTGAAGCAGTGTATCCCAAGTTCCGGTTAATGCATTCAGCTTGGCATTCACCATGGAGGACAGTTACCGCTGGACAACATCGCTGCATAACCTTCCAAAAGTCGGTCCAGACGATGTGGTTCAACTAGTGAATGAACACTACAGTGAAGAAGTCTAAATCCAAATCATACAATTCCCCGACATTGTGTCTTGTGGCTCTATCTGGATATATCGCCATATAACAAAGGCGATTTAGTGTAGGAGCAGAGGTATGCCTAATTCATCATTCATGATGAAAATGATGAGAATGCATTTATGTTTTTTCAATTAACATGTTCAAAACATGGTTAATAAGCAAGAACTGAATTGAAAAGTCCGCTATATACAATAGCATCAGGTCAGAGTTTGATTAAGTCTTTGAGATTTAGTATGTCAAACAATAGGGTTCAAGTATATACAGCATGTCTCTCTCCTTGGTCCTCGTCTCTTTCGCCACAATGTTCCTTTCAAACTTCAATGGGCCAGAATACATTTAATAATAATAATAATAATAATAATAATAATACATTCAATTCAAAATAATACATTTGAATTCAGATAATCTATAAAACTAATTAGCATGTCCCGGTTGTCGATGTCGATGGTCATCGTTATGAATGACAATATTTAAGGGAATACGAAGAACATTAAGCAGGCTACCACAACCATCCATTGCGTCGACTACTTATTTAGATTACATGAATTAGTTTGAATTCCTTGTCTTTGGCGCTCCAGGAGTGTCGCGCGACTGTCGTCTATTTGCCTAACAACACCTGTTGTTTTGACAAGCCCTTTTATATCACTATTATTTATTTCCCCAATACCCGAGGGAGATCAGAGATGTATGTAAATCAGACTCGTTCGAGCATTTGATTCATTTGCGTCCCGTGGTTTGTTTTGGTTTGACTGACAGGCCTGAATACATCCGGCCTGCTATAAAAACCCTAGAAGTGTCTTGGGAATAGCTTCTCCCACGGAGACCTGGTGAGCGTTAACATGTCCCAGATCTATATGGTAACGTTGGACGTATCCCATACTGTGGGTTAACACACAGGCACTAGAACGCGCTTTGGTGTGTTTGCCTATCTGCCGTGCATCTGGGTCTCCTACCAACAATAGTTGTCTTGTGTCAACTTTTTTTTCATTGCCAAAGGACCAATGGAGATGGAGTTCTTGGCGGGTGTGATTCACAACAACACGGCCCAACGCAACGGCAGTTGTCACATCAACGCGTACAAGACGCTCATCATGACGAGTGACCTTTTCGGTGTTATCGTCGGACAACCGCTGATCGCCAAGCTGCTGTGGACCGTCTTTCACTCAAAGAAGATGGACGTCCTCAATATGAACTTGGCGGTTTTTCACAACCTTCAGTACCTCCTGGGCGGCATAGACTTTTGTTTAACTTTTTTCAACAAGCTGCAACATGTCAGAATGGTCATGTTTTTGTATGTGTACGTGCTCATCGGCGGGCCCATGACGCTGTCCTTCATCTGCTTGGAGCGCTACATCGCTGTTGTCCACCCCACCGTCTACCCACTGCTGAGAACATACAGATGTAGGGAGGCGTGTGCCCTGTCCGTGTGGCTGGTGTCGATGCCCACCGCCGTTCTAAAAGCCTTTTCTCTAGAACTGAAAATAAAATCCCACTCAATAGACTCAGTATCGTACAGCGTATTGATGGCGATGGTTGTTGTCATGGTATGGTCCAACGTCACGATGCTGAAGGCTCTCAAAATGTCCGGACCCACGACTGATAAATTACATCCCTCCAAACAGCGAGCAATTCAAACTGTTCGCGCCATTTCCATCCTCATGTTACTGTGTTACATTCCAGTGGGTGTAATGAGTAAATACAAATCTATTAAGGGATACGGTGCGACCTGTATATTGGTTCCTCTTAGCATAATGCTGGCTTCTGTTGCTAGTGTTGTGCATCCAATATTGTATTTGGTCACTAGAGGGAACCTGTTTTCATGTCAGAGATAACCGATAAAATGAAAAGCGCTTATTATAGGGACAGATGGATGCAGCGCTAAATACATTTGAAACACAATGAAAAAACAGTTTTTGTGGAAAGAAGAAAATGCTGTTCAAATGTTTAAACATGTGTATTTAATAAGATTTCTGTTTACACTAATGGTCTGAAGTTATGTGTATTAAATATCTATAATATAAAAAGAATTGTATACGTGTTGAAAGCCGGAAGTACCCGTTAAAAATCTCTGAAGCAGTGTATCCCAAGTTCCGGTTAATGCATTCAGCTTGGCATTCACCATGGAGGACAGTTATCGCTGGACAACATCGCTGCATAACCTTCCAAAAGTCGGTCCAGACGATGTGGTTCAACTAGTGAATGAACACTACAGTGAAGAAGTCTAAATCCAAATCATACAATTCCCCGACATTGTGTCTTGTGGCTCTAGATTCAAGATTCAAGAGACTTTATTTATCCCGAGGGAAATTAAGGAAATCTATCCTCTATCCGGATATATCGCCATATAATGAAGGCGATTTTGTGTAGGAGCAGAGGTATGCCTAAGTATTTAATATAGGCTATTTATTTGATGGATTTTATTATTTCAATGTACCTTTTCATTTACATGTTAATATGTAGTGTGCAGCTGTATATTTTCTAAAAGGGAATGCCTGTTATTCTTGTGAATATGAGTTGTCTTAAAATAAAAGTGCTTGTGACATACTTATAAAATACCGATATATATAGTATATCGCGATGCAGCCTAAAAATACCGGGTTTTGGTCCGTATCGCCCAGCCCTACTTGGGACCAGTGCTTTTAATCATACACTTACCCGACATTATGTGGCTCTATTCGGATGAGAGATGGAGTGTGTGTGGGGGTCAGGACCAGTGCTTTTAATCATACACATACCAGACATTATTAGTCTATTCCGCCCACTTTTCGAGACATATATGCTCTCCTTGTCAAAGTGCAAACTGCAGACCCCTGAGAACATGAAACCAGGGACCTTCATCCTCCTTATCAGCCTCACACAAGACTTGCGGAGGAGTTTGTCTTTGGGTAAATGGTGTAAACTGAGGTAGGGCTGTCTCTGTTTAGACGTTGAGCAGCCGGTACACTACAATAACAGAGAGGAGGGGAGGCGGACAGTTTGTCACGTATCTGGAGTAACTACCGGAAGTAAGAGTACACTGCTCGGCGATTTTTAACGTTCCGGAAGCAGGAAGTGTGACATAGGCCTATATTATGAATAAAGTCTCTGCGTAATCCTATTATTGCGTGCAGCTTTTGTTGTTGTAAACTGTGAACACTGACACCGTGTGGTGTTTAGCAGTACTGCACACAGGCCGGCGCTTAAAATAAAAGCGCCAGTTCTACTAATCCAAAATCTATACTGTATGCGTAATATTATTTAAGAAAAATGTAACTTTTAATAAGACATGACAAAAACCTAACATGACAGAGAAGTTACCAAAATGTTGTAATCAAAATGATATAACATAGATGTATATCCACGTGTTTTGGAGTGGGAATTCACTGGGTGCACAATGGGAATTGTGATCGTGTTCCGGTTCGGTCTGTTGAGAAACGTGTTTGACTTTTGACTGATGTGTCCTTTTCATTGTATTGTTCGCGGTGGCTGCTCACTGGTAAATGTCCAGAAATATTACTAGGCCTAATATTGATGGGTCACATTTGGGTTATTGCCATTCATTCTCATACATTATTATTATTTTTTAAGTACAAGATTATTGTTTAAAAAGTGGTAAATGTTTTACTAAACTTTCCTTTCAGTGAAAATGATGCTCTGATTTCAACGTTGAATAGACCAGCCATTAGACGCGTATTCATTCGTAATCTAAATTGCGATAGGCTAAGCTTAGACGTTTGTCAACTGACAATCCACATTTTTTGGTAGCCCATCTGCAACCATGGTTCAGACTCGACCTGTCAGACCTATATAGACTAAAGTCTATTCAATGCAATTGAGCGCACTGGGTGGTTTGAATCTCTCTTATTTTACTGCGGTCCAAAGTGATAAACTGCGATCTACCTGGCTGAACACCTGTTGTTTTCACACGCCTTTGATATTACCATGCCAAATTTAGATGTTTTGTTTGGGCGACGCCCGAGAAAGCTGTCTGAGCGTTCGGCTTATTTGCTCTTCGTGATTTGTTTTGTTTGACTGTCCCACAAACCCTATAAATACGTCTGTAGTCCTCTACCTGCTACCTGAAATCATAGGATCGACCCGAGACATTGAAACTCGGGAATAACGTCAACCACCCATACCTGGTAGGATTTAAAATGTTATGATGTCAGTCGATGTTACTGAACATTCCCTGATCTGTATAGTCATACTGATGAATAGTGATGAATAGGCCTATATAGTAGACTACCAACTTAAGCAGCCTTGGATTTTTTTATCTACAATGGGCTAATTATGTGTCTTCTTATATTTTTAGCCCAACGCGTTCAAAGGAGTTCGAAGGAGGATTCGGCTGATAATATGTCTTACAATATCACGGACAATGTGGAACATAACGAGACACATTGCCAAGGCCAAGCGTTTATGGTTTTCATCGGACTGAGTGACTTTTTCAGTGTTATCGTCGGACAACCGCTGATCGCCAAGCTGCTGTGGACGGCCATTCACTCGAAGAGGGTGGACGTCCTCAATATCAACTTGGCGTTTTATCACAACTTCCAGTACCTGCTAACCGTGATACACTCCTTTATGGTCATTTCAAAGGCACGTCAACATATACAAATTATGATGTTTTTGTTTGTGTACGTGCTCATCGGCGGACCCATGATGCTGTTCTTCATCTGCTTGGAGCGCTACATCGCTGTTGTCCACCCCACCTTCTACCCACTGCTGAGAACATACAGATGTAGGGAGGCGTGTGCCCTGTCCGTGTGGCTGCTGTCGCTGCCCACCGCTGTTGTTAAAGCCACTTCTCTAGATGTCAATCGTTTGATGAAAATCACCCTCATTGACGCAGTGCCAATGTGCGTTTTGTTTGTGATGATTATTGTCATGGTGTGGTGCAACGTCACTATTCTGAAGGCACTCAAAACATCAGGGCCCAAAACGGATCAATTACATCCCGCCAAAAAACGAGCTTTTCAAACTATTAGGGCCGTTTCGTCCATCTCGCTTCTGTTTTACGCTCCAGTGTATGCATTTAATGTCTACAGATGTTTTAGACAAGATAATTCACTGTGTTTTTTACTTCCTACCGGCATATTCCTGGTATCTGTTGGTAGTGTTGTGCATCCGATATTTTACCTTTTGAATTCAGGGAAGCTGCGGTCATGCCGAAGAACGTAAGACGGTATATATATTCTTAATTTTAGGTATAGGCTACATTCTCTACTGTATATGGGGCTTATCATACGGCACCTTTGGTTTAGTTCAAAATCTGGCTCTATTGTGCTTGTGTATATTGGTTCCTCTTAGCATAATGCTGGCTTCTGTTGCTAGTGTTGTGCATCCAATATTGTATTTGGTCACTAGAGGGAACCTGTTTTCATGTCAGAGATAACCGATAAAATGAAAAGCGCTTATTATAGGGATAGATGGATGCAGCGCTAAATACATTTGAAACACAATGAAAAAACTGTTTTTGTGGAAAGAAGAAAATGCTGTTCAAATGTTTTTGGGGTGATTACACAATAGGCCTATAGCACGGCACAGTTGAAAGTCGGAAGTACCCGTTAAAAATCTCTGAAGCAGTGTATCCCAAGTTCCGGTTAATGCATTCAGCTTGGCATTCACCATGGAGGACAGTTATCGCTGGACAACATCGCTGCATAACCTTCCAAAAGTCGGTCCAGACGATGTGGTTCAACTAGTGAATGAACACTACAGTGAAGAAGTCTAAATCCAAATCATACAATTCCCCGACATTGTGTCTTGTGGCTCTATCTGGATATATCGCCATATAACGAAGGCGATTTTGTGTAGGAGCAGGGGTATGCCTAAGTATTTAATATAGGCTATTTATTTGATGGATTTTTATTATTTCAATGTACCTTTTCATTTACGTGTTAATATGTAGTGTGCAGCTGTATATTTTCTAAAAGGGAATGCCTGTTATTCTTGTGAATATGAGTTGTCTTAAAATAAAAGTGCTTGTGACATACTTATAAAATACCGATATATCGTATATCGTGATGCAGCCTAAAAATACCGGGTTTTGGTCCGTATCGCCCAGCCCTACTTGGGACCAGTGCTTTTAATCACACACTTACCCATCATTGTGTGGCTCTATTCGGATGAGAGACGGAGTGTGTGTGGGGGTCAGGACCAGTGCTTTTAATCATACACATACCCGACATTATTAGCCTATTCCGCCCAGTTTTCGAGACGTATATGCTCTCCTTGTCAAAGTGCAAACTGCAGACATACGCGCTACCCCTGAGAACATGAAACGAGGGACCTTCATCCTCCTTATCAGCCTCACACAAGACTTGCGGAGGAGTTTGTCTTTGGGTAAATGGTGTAAACTGAGGTCGGGCTGTCTTTGTTTAGACGTTGAGCAGCCGGTACACTACAATAACAGCGACGAGAGGAGGCGGCCGTAGTTTGTCACGTATCTGGAGTAACTACCGGAAGTAAGAGTACACTGCTCGGCAATTTTTAACGTTCCGGAAGCAGGAAGTGTGACATAGGCCTATATTATGAATAAAGTCTCTGCGTAATCCTATTATTGCCGTGCAGCTTTTGTTGTTGTAAACTGTGAACACTGACACCGTGTGGTGTTTAGCAGTACTGCACACAGGCCGGCGCTTAAAATAAAAGCGCCAGTTCTACTAATCCAAAATCTATACTGTATGCGTAATATTATTTAAGAAAAATGTAACTTTTAACAAGACATGACAAAAACCTAACTTTAAACTTACTCACTTAGTGGTGTCGGGGTGTAGACAGAAACACCAGATTTTACTGCAGGGATCATTGCCAGTGGAGACAGTCAGATGTAATATGTAGATATGTATAATTCAAATAGAGCAGTGGCCCGTCATGGACCAGAGTGCACCATTCAAAAAAAGAAGGCACAAAAACGTTAGTAGTAGTATTTACACACTTTTACCAACAGATTAAGCCAACAAAAACTACACACAGATTAACATGACAGAGAAGTTACCAAAATGTTGTAATTAAAATGATATAACATAGATGTATATCCACGTGTTTTGGAGTGGGAATTCACTGGGTGCACAACGGGAATTGTGATCGTGTTCCGGTTCGGTCTGTTGAGAAACGTGTTTTACTTTTGACTGATGTGTCCTTTTCATTGTATTGTTCGCGGTGGCTGCTCACTGGTAAATGTCCAGAAATATTACTAGGCCTAATATTGATGGGTCATATTTGGGTTATTGCCATTCATTCTCATACATTATTATTATTTTTTAAGTACAATATTATTGTTTAAAAAGTGGTAAATGTTTTACTAAACTTTCCTTTCAGTGAAAATGATGCTCTGATTTCGACGTTGAACAGACCAGCCATTAGACGTGTATTCATTCTAATGAATACACGTAATCTAAATTGCGATAGGCTAAGCTTAGACGTTTGTCAACTGACAATCCACATTTTCTGGTAGCCCATCTGCAACCATGGTTCAGACTCGACCTGTCAGACCTATATAGACTAAAGTCTATTCAACGCAATTGAGCGCACTGGGTGGTTTGGATCTCTCTTATTTTACTGCGGTCCAAAGTGATAAACTGCGATCTACCTGGCTGAACACCTGTTGTTTTCACACGCCTTTGATATTACCATGCCAACTTTCGATGTTTTGTTTGGGCGACGCCCGAGAAAGCTGTCTGAGCGTTCGGCTTATTTGCTCTTCGTGATTTGTTTTGTTTGACTGTCCCACAAACCCTATAAATACGTCTGTAGTCCTCTACCTGCTACCTGAAATCATAGGATCGACCCGAGACATTGAAACTCGGGAATAACGTCAACCACCCATACCTGGTAGGATTTAAAATGTTATGATGTCAGTCGATGTTACTGAACATTCCCTGATCTGTATAGTCATACTGCTGAATAGTGATGAATAGGCCTATATAGTAGACTACCAACTTAAGCAGCCTTGGATTTTTATCTACAATCGGCTAATTATGTGTCTTCTTATATTTTTAGCCCAACACGTTCAAAGGAGTTCGAAGGAGGATTCGGCTGATAATATGTCTTACAATATCACGGACAATGTGGAACATAACGAGACACATTGCCAAGGCCAAGCGTTTATGGTTTTCATCGGACTGAATGACTTTTTCAGTGTTATCGTCGGACAACCGCTGATCGCCAAGCTGCTGTGGACGGCCATTCACTCGAAGAGGGTGGACGTCCTCAATATCAACTTGGCGTTTTATCACAACTTCCAGTACCTGCTAACCGTGATACACTCCTTTATGGTCATTTCAAAGGCACGTCAACATATACAAATGATGATGTTTTTGTATGTGTACGTGCTCATCGGCGGGCCCATGATGCTGTTCTTCATCTGCTTGGAGCGCTACATCGCTGTTGTCTACCCCACCGTCTACCCACTGCTGAGAACATACAGATGTAGGGAGGCGTGTGCCCTGTCCGTGTGGCTGGTGTCGCTGCCCACCGCTGTTGTTAAAGCCACTTCTCTAGATGTCAATCGTTTGATGAAAATCACCGTCATGACGCAGTGCCGATGTGCGTTTTGTTTGTGATGATTATTGTCATGGTGTGGTGCAACGTCGCTATTCTGAAGGCACTCAAAACATCAGGGCCCAAAACGGATCAATTACATCCCGCCAAAAAACGAGCTTTTCAAACTATTAGGGCCGCTTCGTCCATCTCGCTTCTGTGTTATGCTCCAGTGTATGCATTTAATGTCTACAGATTTTTAAGACCAGACAATTCACTGTGTTTTTTACTTCCTATCGGCATATTCCTGGTATCTGTTGGTAGTGTTGTGCATCCGATATTTTACCTTTCGAATTCAGGGAAGCTGCGGTCTTGCCGAAGAACGTAAGACGGTATATATATTCGTAATTTTAGGTATAGGCTACATTCTCTACTGTATACGGGGCTTATCATACGGCACCTTTGGTTTAGTTCAAAATCTGGCTCTATTGTGCTTGTGTATATTGGTTCCTCTTAGCATAATGCTGGCTTCTGTTGCTAGTGTTGTGCATCCAATATTGTATTTGGTCACTAGAGGGAACCTGTTTTCATGTCATAGATAACCGATAAAATGAAAAGCGCTTATTATAGGGATAGATGGATGCAGCGCTACAATACATTTGAAACACAATGAAAAAACAGTTTTTGTGGAAAGAAGAAAATGCTGTTCAAATGTTTTTGGGGTGATTACACAACAGGCCTATATCACGGCACAGTTGAAAGCCGGAAGTACCCGTTTAAAAATCTCTGAAGCAGTGTATCCCAAGTTGCGGTTAATGCATTCACCTTGGCATTCACCATGGAGGACAGTTATCGCTGGACAACATCGCTGCATAACCTTCCAAAAGTCGGTCCAGACGATGTGATTCAACTAGTGAATGAACACTACAGTGAAGAAGTCTAAATCCGAATCATACAATTCCCCGACATTGTGTCTTGTGGCTCTAGATTCAAGATTCAAGAGACTTTATTTATCCCGAGGGAAATTAAGGAAATCTATCCTCTATCTGGATATATCGCCATATAACGAAGGCGATTTTGTGTAGGAGCAGAGGTATGCCTATGTATATAATATAGGCTATTTATTTGATGGATTTTATTATTTCAATGTACCTTTTCATTTACGTGTTAATATGTAGTGTGCAGCTGTATATTTTCTAAAAGGGAATGCCTGTTATTCTTGTGAATATGAGTGGTCTTAAAATAAAAGTGCTTGTGACATACTTATAAAATACCGATATATATCTTATATCGTGATGCAGCCTAAAAATACCGGGTTTTGGTCCGTATCGCCCAGCCCTACTTGGGTCCAGTGCTTTTAATCACACACTTACCCGACATTATGTGGCTCTATTCGGATGAGAGATGGAGTGTGTGTGGGGGTCAGGACCAGTGCTTTTAATCATACACATACCAGACATTATTAGTCTATTCCGCCCACTTTTCGAGACGTATATGCTCTCCTTGTCAAAGTGCGAACTGCAGACATATGCGCTACCCCTGAGAACATGAAACGAGGGACCTTCATCCTCCTTATCAGCCTCACACACGACTTGCGGAGGAGTTTGTCTTTGGGTAAATGGTGTAAACTGAGGTACGGCTGTCTCTGTTTAGACGTTGAGCAGCCGGTACACTACAATAACAGCGACGAGAGGAGGCGGCCGTAGTTTGTCACGTATCTGGAGTAACTACCGGAAGTAAGAGTACACTGCTCGGCAATTTTTAACGTTCCGGAAGCAGGAAGTGTGACATAGGCCTATATTATGAATAAAGTCTCTGCGTAATCCTATTATTGCCGTGCAGCTTTTGTTGTTGTAAACTGTGAACACTGACACCGTGTGGTGTTTAGCAGTACTGCACACAGGCCGGCGCTTAAAATAAAAGCGCCAGTTCTACTAATCCAAAATCTATACTGTATGCGTAATATTATTTAAGAAAAATGTAACTTTTAACAAGACATGACAAAAACCTAACTTTAAACTTACTCACTTAGTGGTGTCGGGGTGTAGACAGAAACACCAGATTTTACTGCAGGGATCATTGCCAGTGGAGACAGTCAGATGTAATATGTAGATATGTATAATTCAAATAGAGCAGTGGCCCGTCATGGACCAGAGTGCACCATTCAAAAAAAGAAGGCACAAAAACGTTAGTAGTAGTATTTACACACTTTTACCAACAGATTACGCCAACAAAAACTACACACAGATTAACATGACAGAGAAGTTACCAAAATGTTGTAATCCAAATGATATAACATAGATGTATATCCACGTGTTTTGGAGTGGGAATTCACTGGGTGCACAACGGGAATTGTGATCGTGTTCCGGTTCGGTCTGTTGAGAAACGTGTTTTACTTTTGACTGATGTGTCCTTTTCATTGTATTGTTCGCGGTGGCTGCTCACTGCTAAATGTCCAGAAATATTACTAGGCCTAATATTGATGGGTCATATTTGGGTTATTGCCATTCATTCTCATACATTATTATTATTTTTTAAGTACAAGATTATTGTTTAAAAAGTGGTAAATGTTTTACTAAACTTTCCTTTCAGTGAAAATGATGCTCTGATTTCGACGTTGAATAGACCAGCCATTAGACGTGTATTCATTCTAATGAATACACGTAATCTAAATTGCGATAGGCTAAGCTTAGACGTTTGTCAACTGACAATCCACATTTTCTGGTAGCCCATCTGCAACCATGGTTCAGACTCGACCTGTCAGACCTATATAGACTAAAGTCTATTCAATGCAATTGAGCGCGCTGGGTGGTTTGAATCTCTCTTATTTTACTGCGGTCCAAAGTGATAAACTGCGATCTACCTGGCTGAACACCTGTTGTTTTCACACGTCTTTGATATTACCATGCCAAATTTCGATGTTTTGTTTGGGCGACCCGAGAAAGCTGTCTGAGCGTTCAGCTTATTTGCTCTTCGTGATTTGTTGTGTTTGACTGTCCCACAAACCCTATAAATACGTCTGTAGTCCTCTACCTGCTACCTGAAATCATAGGATCGACCCGAGACATTGAAACTCGGGAATAACGTCAACCACCCATACCTGGTAGGATTTAAAATGTTATGATATCAGTCGATGTTACTGAACATTCCCTGATCTGTATAGTCATACTGCTGAATAGTGATGAATAGGCCTATATAGTAGACTACCAACTTAAGCAGCCTTGGATTTTTTTATCTACAATCGGCTAATTATGTGTCTTCTTATATTTTTAGCCCAACGCGTTCGAAGGAGTTCGAAGGAGGATTCGGCTGATAATATGTCTCACAATATCACGGACAATGTGGAACATAACGAGACACATTGCCAAGGCCAAGCGTTTATGGTTTTCATCGGACTGAATGACTTTTTCAGTGTTATCGTCGGACAACCGCTGATCGCCAAGCTGCTGTGGACGGCCATTCACTCGAAGAGGGTGGACGTCCTCAATATCAACTTGGCGTTTTATCACAACTTCCAGTACCTGCTAACCGTGATACACTCCTTTATGGTCATTTTAAAGGCACGTCAACATATACAAATGATGATGTTTTTGTTTGTGTACGTGCTCATCGGCGGGCCCATGACGCTGTCCTTCATCTGCTTGGAGCGCTACATCGCTGTTGTCCACCCCACCGTCTACCCACTGCTGAGAACATACAGATGTAGGGAGGCGTGTGCCCTGTCCGTGTGGCTGCTGTCGCTGCCCTCCGCCGTTTTTAAAGCCACTTCTCTAGATGTCAATAGTTTGATGAAAACCACCGCCATTGACGCAGTGCCGATGTATGCTTTGTTGGGGATGATTATTGTCATGGTGTGGTGCAACGTCGCTATTCTGAAGGCACTCAAAACGTCAGGGCCCAAAACGGATCAATTACATCCCGCCAAAAAACGAGCTTTTCAAACTATTAGGGCCGTTTCGTCCATCTCGTTTCTGTGTTACGCTCCAGTGTATGCATTTAATGTCTACAGATTTTTAAGACCAGACAATTCACTGTGTTTTTTATTTCCTACCGGCATATTCCTGGTATCTGTTGGTAGTGTTGTGCATCCGATATTTTACCTTTCGAATTCAGGGAAGCTGCGGTCATGCCGAAGAACGTAAGACGGTATATATATTCGTAATTTTAGGTATAGGCTACATTCTCTACTTCTCGGCTTATCATACGGCACCTTTGAAACACAATTGTTTAAAAAAAACATCTAACGACGCTGTAAGATTTAAGACAAAAGCAATCATTGTTGTTGTTTGTTGTTTGTTAAGAATGCCATAGCCATCTGCCAGTCAATTAGTGAGTGAAATGCTCTGTGAAAAGATCTGGTCTGAGGAGACCATTTAGATCTGATCAGGGCTTCTCTGCCCCGCTTGGCCTGTCAGTCACAGGCGTGTGTGTGTAAGCAAGATTTCAGAAGAGAAAGTCAGAGGGATGGAGGAGCGGAGATAAGGGAGGGGGGTGTTGTTTGGGTGGTTTAGTTCAAAATCTGGCTCTATTGTGCTCTCTCTCTCTCTCTCTCTCTCTCTCTCTCTCTCTCTCTCTCTCTCTCTCTCTCTCTCTCTCTCTCTCTCTCTCTCTCGTCTCTCTCTCTCTCTCTCTCTCTCTCTCTCTCTCTCTCTCTCTCTCTCTCTCTCTCTCTCTCTCTCTCTCTCTCGAACAATATGCTAAAAGCGTAATGTGGCTAGGCTACCCTAAAGAAATTAAGCTCAAATGCATACATGAATGCATACCCTAAAACTGAACCCTAATTGGAAACCCCTAACCCTAGAAACAATACCCCGGATCTTGATTTTCATTTTATTTTTTTAGACTAGTCGACTTAAAATGGACGGAAATGAGTCATCAGGAACGACTCTGTAGGGAGGAAGAGATGTAGAGAGAGTGGTAGGTAGATTGTTATCATCTCAATTGGATATAGACTTTTACTCGAGTAGTTTTCTCAAATGGTAATTTTCACTTTTACTTGAGTAATTGTACTTTTACTTGAGTAATTCCTCATAGGAGTACTTTTACTCTACATCACCACTGGATGCAACAGGTATATGTACATACATATATATATACATATATACACAAAATGTACATATATAATATAATATACTCCGATGCAGTCCAAAGCACCATTTGTCATCTAAGCCTCATCTAAACACCTGTTGTTTTGACAAGCCTTGTACATGTAAACGCCCTGTATGTAAATCTCCTTTTTTTCCCGTATGAGCTCGACGTGGTTTGTTTCGTTTGTCCTACACACACAACCAGGCCTATAGGTAAACAAGGTCATCCGCCTGCTATAAAACCATAGGAACGGAGCATTAGGGAAAACCGGGCCATAGCATCAACCACCGAGACCTGGTAAGCATTGATGGAAAACGTTAATGTATCGATAATGTTGATGTTATGTAATGACTATGAACTATCGACTGTGTAGGCTTCACCCTAACTTGTGCGATTTCTAATATTTTCAGCCCAAAAATAACATAGACAAAAAAAAACCGAGGGATGGACGACATGGCTGATTCGAACGGAACTAACGAAACGATTCCCATGTGTAAAAGCGACTCTTACAAAATGTATAGCGCCACAAATGACTTGGTCATCGTTCTCATGGGACAACCGGTGTTCGCCAAGCTGCTGTGGACCGCCATTCACTCCAGGAAAACCGACGTCCTCAATATCAACTTGGCGTTTTTCCACAACCTTCAGTACCTGCTCACCATGTTACACCTCCTGGTTATTCTATTGTACAGGCAAGCGCATCGGAGCATTGCCATGTTTTTGTTTGTGTACGTGCTCATCGGCGGGCCCATGACGCTGTCCTTCATCTGCTTGGAGCGCTACATCGCTGTGGTCCACCCCACCGTCTACCCACTGCTGAGAACATACAGATGTAGGGAGGCGTGTGCCCTGTCCGTGTGGCTGCTGTCGCTGCCCATCGCCTTGGTTAAAGCCTTTTCTATAGAACTCCACAGTGAATGGAATCAATCCATGGACTCGGTAGCGTACAGCATATTGGTCATCGTGGTTATCGTCATGGTATGGTCCAACGTCACTATTCTCAATGCTCTCAAAAAATCGGGGCCCGCCACTGATAAATTGCATCCCGCCAAAAAGCGAGCTCTTCATACTGTTGGCGCCATTTCAATCGCGTCATTGCTGTGTTACGTTCCAGTGGGTTTATTGAGTCAATACAAGATTCAAAGTCATACCAAAATCGGATGTATAATTGTCCCTGTATGTACATTTCTCATATCTGTTTCTAGTGTTGTGCATCCAATGTTTTACCTGTCAACTACAGGACAGCTGTTTTCATGTCAAAGGCCGACAAAGTAAGATATTATATAGTGTATATTATATTTTCTCCCCCCTACCTTCTAGTCGCCAATTACACTGCATCCGTACTGGGGGACTACCAGCTTCAAGGACAGTTTTTATCCACCGGCAGTTTGCCTACTGAACTACCTGCCACCGTCATCCATTGTCATCCATATTACATTACACTATCATACTTTGCTTGACTTTCTGGACTGATTACAGTTATTGCACTGTTCTGCACTGCATTCATGATGCTGCTGCACTACTGGCACTTAAAATAGCTTTTTTAATGTTTTTTGCGCAATTCAACACATGTACATATCATCCATCAGTCACTTCATTTAAATGTTTTGGTTCTTTTTACTGTGTACAGTATTGTCATAGTAAAGTGTTGTGTATAGTATCAGTATACTACATCGGTGGCGGCTGGTGGTTGTAAAAGTAGGGGAGGAAGGAAGGTGCGCTTGGTGAAGCTTGGTGTAGTTGGGTGGTGGGTGGATGTAAGTTAGGGCATATGCAGGCATGTCAAATCCACATTTGAAGCATATTAAGGATATTAAGCGTAACTAGTGAGCTATACCAGAGGGAAATTCTGCTGCCTACAATTTTCTTTTCTTTGTCTTATCAGAAATAAATTAGCTCTTATTTAGCGATTACTGAAGTCCGATTTTTTTTGATTTTCTTTTTTTTCTTTTTTTGATTTCTTAGAGGCTGAATTTAAGAAAATGGTCAAAATATCGCTCATACCGCTCTTAAATTGAGCTCAGTTTTGTGTAGGCTAAATAAGCTAGACAAAGATAAGATCTTATTTTGAATTTTCCTTTTCTCTAGGAGTAAGCACTGATTAAAGCTTGCTTATCAGGCCTCACTATCAAGCCTTGTGAGATTGTGATCTGAGGGGGAAGAAGCATTGTTTTGATGAAAAACAGCTATTAAGCTATTACTCCATTAATAATGAAAATCATTAATGAAGAATCTGAATAGAAGTTCTATGCATAGTGGCTAGGCCTACCCAACAAACCAAACATCATTTCATTTAAGTGAGATTTGAGCAAGAAGCGTTTTTTGTGTAAAGATATGTCAAAATATATTTACCTGTATTTATCAAAATAATAATAATAATAATTAAACAAATCAAATGATCCTAGGAGGTTATGTTTTTCCTCCAACTTTTTTTCCTTTATAGTTTGATTTAATCTTTAATATTTTCTCTGCCTCTTTACAATTCATCAATAAATGAGTGACCAACAGCAACTATCATTTGTCAATTAATTTGATGGGCCGGTTGAATGCCATTCCGCTACCAGAGACTTCTGATGGGGCCCACAGAGGGACACGGAGGACAGCAAAACCAGCCACACAGATGTGGAGTGTTGTGTTATGTTGCAGTTGTGACGAGGAGCATTCCAGCGTCCACACAGAAAATGGACAGCATCCAGGCATCCAGCAGCAGAGCAGCAGCTCCAAGACGTGGTCAGGTACATAAAGGGGGGGGGGGGGGGGGTGGCCTGAACACACACACAGCAGTGTTAAGGAATACTTTCCTATCAGGAATGAATGTCTGTGTATGATGGGGTAGTAACCAGGGTTTGCAGACAGAACACGGTGGTGAACTGCCGTGTGTGTGTGAATAAAAGCCGGAGCAAGGAAGCTAATTCGTGGTGTCGTTAATAACAGTGAACAAAGTAATTACAGGAAGAAAGGAAGGAACCCTAACCCCTAACGCTGGCTGGCTCAGTGCTGTTGGCGCTCGAATGAAAATAAAGGAAGAAAAATAGACCTGCTGCCTGCTGGTCAGGGGCGGACTGGGCATCGGAAGTACC
>CM051002.1:12378514-12388514 GCA_027704905.1 Muraenolepis orangiensis
CACTGTAAAACCGAACAGTGAAAGTCTGTCAAATAATATGAGTTGTATGACCTCAAAAATGCATAAACATTATTTCACCACAAACGGTATGAGTTATCTGAGCACATTTCAAACTTTAAGTGAACAATACTTAACTTCTTTAATGAATATCAATGAATATCAGTACATTGTACTCAAATTATTTGACAGCAGCCTCGCGTGACGTCACGTACGTAATCTTCTCTTTCCAAAGTGAAGATCCGCCATTGTTTTTCCACCGCACTAACCCATGCTGCTGGGGAACAGAATATCGTACCGAAACCGGTAAGTTATTCTTTGATTTAGAACCTTATTTTGTCATTGTGTTTACCTTACTCATTAAATGCGTTTAGTGTTTCAGTTGTTGTTGTTTTAGTGTTAGTTTATGCATTTGTAGATTCAGCCAAAAGCCAAAGCGACGCGACAGTCGTAATTCAAAGTAGCAACGGTCACTAAATAAAGGTAAAGGCTGCCCAGTGTGCCCTAACCCTAACATAAAGCACACATCTAATCGTGTCGGAGGATAACATTAAATGTTGTGTAGGCTATATATGTTGTGGAGGCTATATATGCTGTGGAGGCTATATATGTTGTGGAGGCTATATATGTTGTGGAGGCTATATATGCTGTGGAGGCTATATATGTTGTGGAGGCTATATATGCTGTGGAGGCTATATATGTTGTGGAGGCTATATATGCTGTGGAGGCTATATATGTTTTGGAGGCTATATATGCTGTGGAGGCTATATATGTTGTGGAGGCTATATATGCTGTGGAGGCTATATATGTTTTGGAGGCTATATATGCTGTGGAGGCTATATATGTTTTGGAGGCTATATATGCCATTTAATGTTCTCCTCCGACACGATTAGATGTGTGCTTTACGTTAGGGTTAGGGCACACTGGGCAGCCTTTACCTTTATTTAGTTACCGTTGCTACTTTGAATTACGACTGTAGGCTACTTTAATATGTTTATTACTACTTACGTACTTCTAAAACGTCTCTTTATTTAACAAGCGTAATGACGTGCTGCTCACTGCGTCGCTCTGGGGCCCCGCAGCGCTCTGTCTGATACACATCTCATGGAGATTTCTTCTCCCATTCTTTTTTATGAGCAGAGTTTCTTTTTCTTGGCATCATCCATTTTATCTGTACTACTAAATAACTTTCGCTAAATTGCATGTTTTTATTTTTATTTGTATTATTATTAGGCCTACTTTTTTGGTGTTTTACCATGATCTTTGAAATGCGGGACATTGTTCAGTTCACGCGGGATGCGGGACAAACATTCAATTTTCGGGACTGTCCCGCGAAATGCGGGACTGGTCACCAGTGGCGGCTGGTGCATTTTTCACCAGGGGGGGGGCTATACCATTTTACCAGCTATACCCCCCCCCCGTTGGACTTCACGATCGCGACCCCCCCCCCCCCCCCGTTGGACTTAACGTTCGCGACACCCCTCCCCCCCCCTCCGTTGGACTTCCCGATCGCGACACCCCTCCCCCCCTCCGTTGGACTTCACGATCGCGACCCCCCCCCCCCCCTTGGACTTCACGATCGCGACATATATATATGTCGCTATACCATTTTACCAGCTATACCCCCCCCCGTTGGACTTCACGATCGCGACCCCCCCCCCCCCACCCCATTGGACTTAACGTTCGCGACACCCCTCCCCCCCCTCCGTTGGACTTCCCGATCGCGACCCCCCCCCCCCTCCGTTGGACTTCACGATCGCGACCCCCCCCCCCCCCCTTGGACTTCACGATCGCGACACCCCTCCCCCCCTCCGTTGGACTTCACGATCGCGACCCCCCCCCCCCCCCCCTTGGACTTCACGATCGCGACATATATATATACCTGCTTGTTTAAATCACTCACGAAAACTATAATCAATCACTCAACAAAAATATATATATCGGGGCACACTGGCAAAAGTGTGTGTGTGTGTGTGTGTGTGTGTGTGTGTGTGTGTGTGTGTGGTATCTTGAATCAGCAATTGGCTAAACTGCTACAGAGACCCGCCTCCGTGGGGCGATTTGAAAAGCGCCCCAGCAGCATCATCATACAAATGTGCCCTTAAAGCTGCAGTGTACTAGGCATATGTGTACTAGGAAAAGCATATTATGTTGTGCAAATTATTTTAAAATCATATTTTACACATATTTCTGGGTGCATTCCATATTTTAAACACACATTGACAATTTATTTATATATATTTTAATTTTTTTAATTTTGTTTGTGCGTGTGGTTTAGGGGGGGCGGCGCCCCATCGCCCCCTATGGGCCAGCCGCCACTGGTGGTCACCCTAAAGCAGACCTGGCAACACTGCGCGCTACTGTGGAAAGCGCTTCTATTTGGTCCCTGATGAGCGTTGAATCTCCTCTCATACTGTGGTTTTGAAAAAAGATTGCAGCCGGTCTAACTTTTTAATCTCATCTCTTTTCAGTTTGGAACCAGACGAAACAAGCTGTTAAAGAAGAAAACAGTCAATGTGGTGTCTGTGTGTCCGTGTGTGTGACCAAGCAGTGATGATATTTAACAGTGTCGGATTATTTACAGAAATTGCCAGCATGCCCTTTTATGAATTTGGGCCCCTGCCCCTCTAAGATCCTCTGCACGTCCCTGCGGTGGACAGTTTATTTCCAAGTCCTATATATAGGATGTTTACTGCATTGTTCAAAATAATGTTAATCTTTTGCACTGTTGAATCCATTGCACTGTTCATCTTAAGGCCCACCAAGCAAGGGCCACCTGCTTTGAAAATGTTTGATTGTTACTTAATAAAAGAGTAACTTGTGTTTCAATCATCTGTGTTAACCTGTTTTTAATGTTGACTTGAAGTTTGTGCTTTAGAGTAAAAGCTGCTTATTGTATCGAAGAAAGGGAGTTCCACCCATCAGCCCAGTATAGGCAGGTCCGGTGCATCACAGAAGCACGCAACGGTAAGAGGGACAGCACTGGTGCAGCTCTTACTGTAAATGCCTCTTTATTCAAAGTACAAACCAAGACTAAAGTTTAGATGTATACAACATCTTCATCAGAGTCCTGGACTGAAGATGTATACATCAAAATTTGTCTTTTTACTTTGCACCTTCAATAAAAAGGCATTTACAGTCATAAGTGCTCCAGTGCCATCCTTCTTATGTTGCTGATTATTGTATGTTAGTTTTGTGAACATGGTTAATTAAGTACAAAGCGTTATTGAACTTAAATGAACTTACAGATACATTTATTTTATGTTAAAGGTAACATACGTTTTAGAGTTGTCCATACTAGATTTCTATTAGTACTGTAACAATAGAAATAATGAGTTTATTTAACTTAATTAAATGAGTACATGTAACAAACGTTTTAGAGTTGTCAATACTAGATTTTTATTAGTACTGTAACAATAGAAATATTGAGTTTATTTAACTTAATAAAATGAGTACATGTAACAAACATTTTTGAGTTGTCAATACTAGATTTTTATTAGTACTGTAACAATAGAAATATTGAGTTTATTTAACTTAATAAAATGAGTACATGTAACAAACATTTTTGAGTTGTCAATACTAGATTTTTATTAGTACTGTAAAAATAGAAATATTGAGTTTATTTAACTTAATAAAATGAGTAAATGTAACTTAAAATTTTTGATGTAATCAGTTTCTATGAATGTTTTGAGTTCTATTAACTTATCGGGTTTTACAGTGTGGCTGGATTACTTACCAGCTTTCTCCACTGCACTACATTGTCTCGGGGCAATGTTCTTCCATTGAGTGCTACTTGCTGTACCACAACTGCATCTCTCTAATGTTTTTCAGTGCACATCAAACACCACATATATTTGCTTACTCTTTCCTCCATCAAGAGGTTCATGCTAAATTCAGCACATACCCAGAAATCTCTCAAAGAGTCTTGCCATCACCTTTCATAAGCCTGCTTTCAAGACAAGCTCCTTGTTTTGTGGTTGGTTTCTTCCATAATTTTTGCGATGCTTGAGAATGTCTTCAGATTATGTTATTTCATTTTGGAACTTGGTTGCTGGTGACCCTCCAACGTTCACTTCTGAACTTCTGATATGCTGCCTCTACAGTCTGGTGAGCTTGACGCAGATCACTGGCTATGTCCGGTCACACAGCAATTCCTGTGGAAAGACTGCGGATATCACACTGATCAGGGCCTAGAGGTTTACCCAGCTCTACGAAGTCATTTACATCTGCCCTACCCTTCTCTATCCTGGGCTTCTGTAGATCGTGATGACTGAAACACACATGAATCATGATCATCATATACCTCAAATCTTGTCTGTGATGCTTCTTCACACATATTGTTGACTGCTTGCAGAGTTGCTTCCAAGTGAATAAGATCCATCTCATGATTCTCTTCTAACAAAGGCTCTAACCTTCCCATGCTGGTCTCAAGAAAAGCCTCAGAGCAGCTTGTGGAGCCTTACTGCTTGATTATACCCGTGACCATCAATAGAGGTCGGTTATCGGAGGTCTCCTCCGATACCGGGCTAGGTCCTCTCAGGGAAGAGACCGGACAGGGCGTCAGCCTTGGTATTATGGGAGCCCGGGTGAAAGGTGAGGGTGAAGTCAAAACGGCTGAAGCGTGCCAGCGTGCCTGACGGGAATTCAGCCGCTTGGCTGTACGGAGGTAAGTGAGGTTTTTGTGGTACAACCAAACCACAAAATGTTGTCGAGTCCCTTCCAGCCAGTGTTGCCACTCACTTAGTGCTGCTTAAAACGCCAGCAGTTCCCTGTCACCGATGTCGTAATTCCTCTCGGCAGGACTAAAGCGTCGAGGGAAATAGGCGCAGGGATGGAGCTTCTTGTCCTCTGCCGACCTCTGGGAGAGGATCGCCCCGATGCCCTCATCAGAGGCGTCCACCTCCACGATGAATTGCCGGGAAGGATCGGGGTGGGATAGTACCGGGGCTGTGGTGAACAGGCTTTTCAAGGCAGAGAAGGCTGATATAGCCTCTGGGGACCAGGAGAAGGAGCGGAGAGAGTGGAAGTGAGGGCCGTGAGAGGGGCGGCCACACGGCTGAGTCCCCGGATGAAACGTCGGTAGAAATTTGCGAACCACAGAAAGCGGCGCAGTTGCTTTCCGTCTTCGGGTCAGGCCACTCCTCCACAGCCTGGATCTTTCTGGGGTCGGCTCTGGTGTGCCCCTTCTCCACGATGAGGCCGAGGAACTCCACAGACGAGGAGTGAAACAGGAACTTCTCCGCCTTGACGAAAAGCTTGTTCTCCAGGAGACATTGGAGAACGTGCTGCCGGTGCTCCTGCTCAAAAATAAAAAGTTGTCTAAATACACCACCACGAACACATTGAGCATATCCCGGAGGAGATCTGAAAAACAGCCGGGGCGTTGGTCAATCTAAATGGCATCACCATGTACTCAAAGTGTCCGAGGTGGGTATTGAACGCCGTCTTCCACTCGTCCCCCTCCCCGATGCGGACGAGGTGTTAGGCGTTGCGGAGGTCTAGTTTTGAAAATAATTGTGGCGTGGGTCTAGGATCAAGGTCACCGCCCGGATGATTGAATAAATAAAAATTTCCCTCAAATGGTCTGGGGCTTGCCAACGAGGGTTCCGTCGGGGGAAGTGAAGAGGAATGTTTGGTCGGAGACTTCTCGCTCGTGTCGATCCCAACGCGTGTTCAACCAACTGAACACATTCTCCAGCCGAGCAACCATCTCATGGAACGCAACTCCTTGCTGCTGCGTGGTCTAGATCAACGCCGCTAGGTATTTTTTTTTAATCCGACCCATCTGCTGTACTATCGGGTTCCATGTTGGCCAGAATGTTATGCCACACACGGATTGTTGCTTGCGGAAGTCCCGAAGAAGTACAGACAGAGTCGGAGGTAAAAGGAGTTCAATAACCTGTAGCCATCTTTATTTGGATATTGCTCCAAAGAATATAATGCTATGAGGTGTGAACAATCAACTATGCGTGTGTAAAATACGGAAGTAATAATACAATGTGAAAAGCTTCTTTGTAGAAGGTGTCACCTGTGTTACACCTTTATTCAACTATTCCTGTGAGTTAGTGTTATTTGTGTCATTGATGTTCTTACATGTCACAATGCTCAAATACAGACAGTTTAGGAGATAATTGTAGGAAAATGAATGTTGTTGACACTTTGAAGAGCCAGACAGACAGACTCATAACTGAGCTCAGTTGAAAGCTATGAATATATAATTTAAGATGATACCAAACAAGTCATCATAAACAATGAGTAAAGGTCCTGAAACTGAGTGGAAATTAGGATATGCATCGGTGTCTAGAAGCTAATTTATTGTAGGGGGTGGTTAACTTCATGTGCTGACAACTGTGACAAAGCTACCACTTACAAAAGGTAATCTTACCAAAATATCATCTATGGACATGTACCGTTTCAAAAAATTTGATTTTGACACCTTGAGTGGTACCAAAATATTGTCTGGCCCATGGACTATATGGGTGTATAAGGCTGACACACTGGTATATTACATTACATCACAATACCTTAGTCATTTAGCAGAGGCTTTTCTGTATATTAGATTACAATTCATTGTCAGTGTACAGCACAAATACAGTACAGCGAAAATATTTGGCATCTAAACTAGAGTGCAAATGTTGCAGTAAAGTGCATGGTAATATATAATGTACAGTTATTGAATAATATGTAAAAACTGTCTACTAAAAACAGGTAGTGAGCAGGGGTATGCAGTTGTATCAACAGATCATTATATATAAATGTATATACAGCAGGTAGTGAGCAGAGGTGTGTAGTTATATCAGCAGTTGAAGATAAATATATATATATCTGGTAAGTACAGTAAAAATGTACATGACTATCATACAGGTATGTAAACAATAAATATGCAAACTATTAACTAGGTAGAGGAAGGGAGTTCTGATATATGTATATGTCACTAACCTCCGCAGCAGTTAGGTTACATTGCTCATCCACCTTCCTGGTCACTTTCACCTCTGGTCCAGCAGCCTTGAGGGCCTCTTTTGCTTCCCTGAATGCGTCCTTTGGCTTTGGAGTCTCCTCGGGCTCCTCCTTCACCTTCTTAGCACCTACCTTGCTAGAGGACCCAGACCGTCTCTTTGGCGCCATGATCCCTTGATCTATGAAATGGCACACGCAATAAATGTTGAACAAAACTATACTGAGGATCTCAAGTGCATGTTGAACTGGTCGTCTTGGTTTATTCTACACATAACATCTGTAACGCATATAGTTGATGATATAATGATATACAGCCATCAAAAACAAGTTTCGACATGTCATCTGCAGCTCAGCGCAAATGGACTTAGGTTGATTACTGAACGGCACAGTGAATCAAGGCCACATATCAGTTTACTGCGAAACAGATCGCTAAAAGGTCGAATGTTGACATGCCACCACTCTGATTCTGTCATTCATGGATAGCGTTGTGGTGCGTTTGGACCATACGACATGTGACCATTGATCGGCTTAGAAAACCCCCTTAAAGGCATATCAACTCATAAAGTAGCGAGACAACTCACTCAACAACGTCAACAAGAACGAACGAGGCGATCTCGATGCAGCTCCAGCTCTGAGTCTTGAAGTGACCTAAAATCCTAGACTACTTTGCGTGTAATCTTTAACGTAAACGTGTGCCTCGAAGACTTACAGTCAAAATAGGAAGACCGGGACGAGCTCTCGGGGCAGATCGGGTCAGACCAAGCAGATGAATACAAGGGGCGGACCATTCCAGTAAATATCGTCATCGTCGTCATCTTCTTGTTTTCTATGGGACCACGCCAATGAATCTATTAATTATGTTAGCAAATGTTGTATATTCTATGCAGGGTGCAGCCGCAGTAAAGTTAGTTTCACATTGGATGTTCGATTTTTGGTGGATTCTTTTTTTTCCCCATGCTCATTCACATACAGCGGGTGGTAATAGGGAGGAATTGCGATAATAACAATTGCATGCTGCGCCATTCAGCCGGCCTGAACTCAGCTGTGCTCTCTCTCTCTCACACACACACACACACACACACACACACACACACACACACACACACACACACACAGTTGGGTATCATCAAAGTAGGTTGTCAGTATTGTTTATTGACTCATCATAGCATCAAGCTGTTATGTGTGTTATGACGCATGTGTTATGTGTGTTAATGTTATGACGCAAAAAGGTTAAGGCAGTAGCATTCAACATAGAACCAAAATGTATGTTAGTGACATCTAGTGGTGAAGAACAGTGGTGGGCCGTCAGGGCCAGCAAGGCCTTCTCTGCTGGCCCAAACATCATCAGAATATTAATTACATTTTTCCAAAAAGATATATTAAATGATTCCCCATAGTCTATTATCTTCATTTCATAGCTTTCCTCTTGGTTGCGCTGCTTCCAGCCTCAGATCGAGATTTGGAGGGCTGGCCTTTATGATAGTGTCACAATGGCTATTCACCCTGCCTCCACTAGGGGGCAGCGTCAACCCGCATTTACATTTACCCCACACCTGTAGCGCATGATAATCAACCGGCCTATTTAAGTCTAACCCGCACACTCATACTTTGCCAGATTGTCCTGATGACAGAGACTCTCCAGTGTACCCGGACTGATTCCTGTTGCCGACCCTGCTTGCCTGCCCGCCCCTGCCTGGTTCGTCTACCCTGCCCCGGTTCCGATCACCTGCCTGTCCCCGACTATGTCAGTTTATCCAAATAAAACCTGTTTAGAAATATGCTACGCCGATTTCGGAGATGTCGGGAGCCGCATATGGGAAGCGCTGGCGCGGGCCAGCTGGTCTCCCAGGCCGCCTGTGTGTGTGTGTGTGTGTGTGTGTGTGTGTGTGTGTGTGTGTGTGTGTGTGTGTGTGTGTGTGTGTGTGTGTGTGTGTATATCTCTCTAGCAGTGGTGAAGCGTCAGGGCCTTCAAGGTATTCAGAGAAGACCCTGGAACTCTCAGATGAAACAAAAAAAAATTGAATTAATTGTATTATTCCAATGTGATACAATTTAATCAAATTTAATCAAATTTAAATTAATAAATGAGAATGGTATCTGTGTTGTTATCTGTTATATTACAGTGTTACGTTGATTTGTTTGTCTTTCTCGGTCCATGCACGACGCATTTCAGTGGTTTTGTGTTGGAAAAACAATGCAACCAATCAAATATTTTTCTAGGTTGCTGGGAAGAATATCCTTCAACCAAAGTATTCCCGATTACTTTGGCCCTTAGACTGAATAAGAGCGTACTTTTGGATTGACAATTTGATCAACCAATCATATAGTGATTTGTAGCCAATGGGCGTATTCTTTCAGATTCCCCACAGCTCAATAGGGAGCTAGAAGGTATACTCGCTGGAGCGAGAGTGGATCTAGCGTAGTGCTACGTTTTTTCTACGTAGGATTTTACGTCAAAATGGCGAAGGCGATGATGATGGGCTGTTACTTCACTACATGGACACTGCTTTACCAACTATGGTACACTTGGAAATTGGCTGCGACAATCTTATCTGCCTAAATGAGATAAGGCATAAAGTGACTGCCTCCGTGACGTCCGTCTGAACAGCAGGGGTTCCCAAAGTGGAATTTGTATTATTATTATTATTGTTAATAATAACGTGAGTGACAAATAAAGGAATTCTGATTCCCACAGATTCACGACAGTATCATCATTGAAAAAAAGCCACACACAATGCTCGCGATCGCGATTACCCCCCCGGGTAATCGCAGCACTGTTATTTTGGGAGTCGCGGACTGAAAAGATTGGGAACCCCTGGTCTACAGAAGGTCCAGTGGTGATAGACACGCTTCGCCACTGATACATATATATACATATATATATGTATATATATGTATATATATATGTGTGTATGTATGTATGTATATATATATGTGTGTATGTATGTATGTATATATATATGTATATATATATATATATATATGTATATATATATGTATGTATGTGTGTATATATATATATGTATGTGTGTATATATATATATGT
>CM051002.1:12393514-12413918 GCA_027704905.1 Muraenolepis orangiensis
AGCTTCGAAGTGGAGCCGCAAACAAACCACTTAACAGAGCCAGAAAGTGGCTCCATTGCGGTGGAAACCCAAAGAACTGGTTCGAGATGACGCGCAAGCTCTGAACCAGCTCTCAAAACAGCTTGGTGGAAACGAGGCATAAGAGTACAATTTCACCATCGTTCACAGGAAGGGGGACAGTCACACTAATGCGGATGGACTCTCCAGGTGTCCTTGTGGGCCAGACTGTGTTCACTGCAGCCGCACTGAGATGAGAGACTCAGAGGCTGTGAAGGAGCAGGGGGCAAGATGTATGGCACTGCGTTTGGATGACCCAGCTGATTAGGCCAAGGAACAGAGAGAGGACCCAGATCTGAGCACAGTGTTGGGATGGTTGGAGGGAGGCCAACGGCCCGAATGGCCCGAAGTGGCTTCTGCCAATCCTTCGATCAGGGGGTTGTGGTCCCAGTGGGAGAGCTTGGCCCTCCGAGATGGAATTCTCTGGAGACGGTGGAAGGAACCAGCCACGAGTAGAGAGAGGTGGCAAGTAGTGGTGCCGAAGAGTCGGCAGGGGGAGGTGCTGGAGTTCAATCATGGACTGCATGGGGTCGGCCACTTTGGGGTTAACAAAACGCTTAAGAGGGTTTGCCAGGCATTCTACTGGGGCACATGTAGGCGAGACGTGGAGACCTTCTGTCGGAGATGTGACCCCTGCGTGGCCCGCAAGGGTCCAGCGGGCCAGAGTAGAGCGCCTCTTCAGCAGTATCGGGTAGGGGCACCCATGGACCGAGTCGCTGTCACCGTGCTGGGTCCCCTTCCTCGCACACCACGTGGTAATCGCTATGTGGTAGTTGCCATGGATTATTTCACCAAGTGGCCCGAGGCCTATGCTGTGCTGATTGAAGGGATGTTCAGCCGGTTCGGGGTTCCAACTGAGTTGCACTCTGATCAAGGGAGGAACATTGAAGCCCACTTCTTCGCTGAAATGTGTAGACAGCTGTCTATACACAAGACGCGCACCACACCTCTCCACCCCCAGAGTGATGGGCTGGTGGAGAGGTTTAATCGCACCCTGGGAGCTCAGCTTGCCCTGGTGGTGGCTAAGGATCAGAAGGACTGGGATCTACAGCTGCCACTGGTCCTGATGGCCTGCCGGTCAGCTACACAGGAGACAATGGGGTGTACACCTGCCCTGCTGATGTTCGGTAGGGAACTTAGAACGCCGCCTGCTCTTGTGTACGGACAGCCTCCGGATGCCCCTCAAGCACCGGCTGGCCTGGAGTACGCTGCCCAGTTAGCGGAAAGGCTGGAGGTGGCACATGAGTTTGCCAGGAAACAATCTGAGGCGGCAGGGACCAGGCAGAAGAGAGCCTATGACCAGCACACACGAAGGGGACACACTTTCAGGCTGGGGACCTAGTGTGGGTTTATGGACCAAAAAGATCCAAAGAGAGGTCACCAAAACTGCAGAGTAACTGGGACCGCTCCATGACCTTGCCGGGTCATGGAGCGGGTTGGTGAGGTCGTGTACAGGTTGAAGTTGGCGCCACGGGGGCGGGTTGTGGTGCTGCACCGGGATCGGTTAGCCCCATACCTGGGTACGGCTCAGCGGTTCCCCAGACCCCATCGCCAAGCCGGCTGCCTGCACGCAGGGGGGTGGACCCCCCACAACGTTCTTCGATCAGCTCACGGCGTTCCTCGGTTCAGCCTGATGGGGTGCAAGTTACACCCTTTGGGGCGGTTGTTCCTCCCCGGGGACATCAGGAAGAGTCGGCAGGGGTGCCAGGCCGGCCTGTGAGGAAGCGTAATGTTCCACAGCGTTATCAGGACTTTGAGCTTGAGCTCCTCGGGGACGAGGAGATTTAGAAGGGGGGCAGTGTAACACTGTGGCCTGGCCGACCATGGGTCTCCCTTCAGGACAAAGGGGGTTTGGGAGTTCATTGGGTGTTGTATGTGTGTGTTTGTTTACCTGCATGTGTTTGAGGGGAAGTGTCCACTATAGAGGGTCATTGGCTGCGAGCGCTAGGGGGAGCAGGTTGCGTGGGAACGGGAGTGAGAGAGTCACGCGAGAGTTGGAACGGGAACGTACATATACATATATATATATATATATATATACATACATATATATATTATCCAATCATATTTCAGCCATAATGTGTTGCCAGGGTCCAAGAAATCTGCCTTTAGGCCTTCAGAATCAACAGTGCAGGGCACCTGGAGCTTAAAGTGAACGGAAAGGATACGCACTCTTGAGAGGCAGAGCTATGCAGAGCTAGCAAACTCAACTTGAACAAGATCATTTGTGTATATTTCTACAAGCTGTTTTTTTGGAACTGAAACACACAGACACACTTTACAACAGAGTCCAGTGGCGGCTGGCCCATAGGGGGCGATGTGGCACCGCCCCCCCTAAACCACGCACAAACATTATTATTAATAATAATAAAAATAAAAAATATATATAAATTGTCAATATGTGTGTGTAAAATATGGAATGCACCCAGAAATATGTGTAAAATATGATTTTAAAATAATATAATAATAATATGCATAAATTTTTTTTGTTACACATGCCTAGTACACTGTATGACGATGCTGGGGGGGCTGTCGAAAAATAGCCCCACGGAGGCGGGTCTCTGTAGCAGTTTAGCCAATTGCTGATTCAAGATATAAACGAGTGACATAAAATGTAGCCAATCAGCGTCCTCCAAACGTCTTCGGGGGGGCTGTTTCAGAACAGCCCTCCCGGAAGACATTTGGAGGACGCTGATCGTCATACATTCAGCAGCATCGTCATACATTCAGATGCAGCCTTAAGGCTGCAGACCCTGAAATGGAACACGGCCATCCTGTCTAAAAGAATAGACTGTGTGAAGTTCTGTGGTGCCTTTGAGCTGGCCTTGCGTGGCCATGATGAAAGTGATGGACAGAAGGGCGACATTTCAATACAAAAAGTAATTGTATATAATGTAATTAACAATATGTAATTGTAAATTAAAATAAATGGTATAGCCCCCCCTGGTGAAAAATGCACCAGCCGCCACTGACAGAGTCATTGAAGTCTTCTTGAGGAAAGAAAGGAGGATCAATTTTGTAATCAAATAATCAGTTGTTTAGGTGAGTACAAAGCATTTTATTTTTCATTTTATTTCGTTAAAGCTGTTTCGATCTATTTCGATCTTAAAGCTGGTAGTTTAACACTCTTAATTGTAAATGCAGATTTATTGATTATAAATGCTTCAGAAATATTAATATAACTCTGTTGTACTTGACTATGTTAAGGTGACGCAACGCCCGGTTATACTGCGTTTCTGTCTAAATGTATAGTTTCTAGAGCCATGGCGTCATAATGATGGTATTAAGAGGTGGAATAATTCAGGTAGGACTGTGTAGGACATCACTGAAGGCCTAGGTGTGAAATGCACGGCCCGCCACTGGTGGAGAATCAAACTTAACAGGAATATATTTAGGGTAAGATACTACAAGAAACTATTTTGCTGAAGTTTTTCATTTGCATTATGCTGTAAACATTTAGTTGGACTCTCCTTGTTCTCACTCTGGTTGAAGTAATGTCTCTAGGAAGGTCTGAAACAAAACAAAAACAACAAACAAAATGATAAATAAATACATATGAAAAGAAATACTATAAACACAAAATAAACAACAAATAAAAAGCCTTAAACCTGCGCTGTGTATGATTGATCTGTTGTCGCTATAATGGTAATAGCGACAACTATATCATATCACAGCTATATCATTTAATCACAGTTCATATTCTCTGGCAGAAGTGAATCCAGAATAAAACGACTCAAAATGACTTTATGCTTGAGTAACACTAGTTTCTAGTTTCTGAAGTCTCTGACTTCAGAGTCTGGGCAAACTCAATGTCGGCCAGCACCTTAATCAAGAAGGCATGAGTGGAGGGTTAGTAAAGAGCGAGAGAGTGAGAGATCACCATGAGAAAGATCACCATGAGAGACATCACCATCACCTTCTTCTGGTTGATGACCTCCTCGGTGTTGATTACGGGCGGTACGGTCTTCCGGCTGAAGTTGTGCGGTATGGTGGTGTAGAACCTGGAGGACAGTTCCTCGAGTTCCTCCAGAGTCTGGTCCAGCTCCAAGGCCTCCTCTATCTCCTCCAGCACCTTGAAGCCCTTGTCAATCTGCTTCTCACTGAGCTTGCCTAAGGGCATCTTCTCGATGTCTGTCACGCAAATATACACACACACTATTATACATTTAGTCATTTTGCTACTCCATGCCCCCCCATCCAAAGCGACTTCAAGGTAAGTCGCTCTATTGAAGCTGTGTTTGTCTGAACAAACCCCATGAAACAAACCAAAGCCATGATTGTAGATCACAAGAGTTTCCCCTATCTTGTTATTATAAGGACTTGAGTGAAGACTTAACCTTCTCTCTCACACATGTGACACACATTGACATGTCTAACACTGTGGAAAGAGTAACCAGGAGGCCTTCAGGCCTGCAATGTTCAGCCACACCAATAACACAGACTCTTTGGTGTACTCGGCCAGACACACCTACCCAGGTTCACTGGAAGGACATTTTTGGTTGTCCCATCAACCTGCAATATTAGAGAGGAAGGCCAGAGGAAGGTTAGAGACGATATTAGGTCTGGAGCACAGTTGATGCAGGGTTTTTCTTTCCCTCACTAAATCTAGTAAAACATTTCCCCATTCAACATGCGTGACTCTACTTGCAATGCTGGACATGGCACAGAAGTTACCTTGAACGCTGTCTTCCCGTCCAACTCGATCAAGGTGTACTTCTCCTTCTTGGTCACAGTCTCATCTTCGAAAATCTTCTTAAACTCCTTGACGGCATCGACGGCAGAACCGTCGCCGGATGAGCTTGTTTTTATTGAACCCAGTCCCTATTTTATGTTGGAGATCGACAAAAAACAATGTCATTAACTGTGAAGTGTGTGTGGTTGGTGGCTGGTTTAAGCAGCCTCACCTGGCCTTAGTCAGACTCATTACTCTATGGAGGGTGAGGTTACACACCTGTGGGTCCTTGTTTACCAAGGCCCACGGGTTAAACCAGACACCAACACACACACTCGAGAAAAAGAGCTCTACCAGATACCAACTGCTCTGTTCACCATGAATTAAAACTCTGCAATAAACCAGATTCCTCATTCACCCTATGTCCTTGTCTTCGGGAGGAGCCTCGAGCAGCCATTTTAATAGCTTGTGACAATATCGACTAGCGTAAAAGAACATTTTAATTGATAAAGTACAATAGTGCATGCAATAGTGATTCGAGATTTATGATTTTCTTAGCAAGAAAGAGTGTTTAACCGACTACTATTAAGGGTTCTGACTACCAAGCTTGAAACCTGTCTGGAACATTTCTGCTCTCTACCCCTGTCTTCTTCACCTACCCCTCTTCCTCACCTGCAGTTTTAGAAAAGGAATTCTAAAGTAGTCATGTGCGTTACCTGTAACGCGTTACTACCCACCTGCTACTGGAGTTAGTTGAACATTGTGCACTGTGCTCCCAAATGTCTTTGTGTGCGCTTCATTTTTCTCATTTAGGAGCATTTCTTGGGAAAAACAGTTATCGTAGAGCCCTGTACACTATTTTAAATACTTGATCATAATCTCAAGATACACTTTGAAACCTCCACATACAAGATACAAATTCACTCTTCAGGACCATCTCAATGTTAACATTAGACGTACCACTCGACCACTTGTGCGCCAACACAAGTAGGAGCCGTCTTCTTTGATGACCTGAATGGCACAGAACTTGTTGATGTTCCTGTTGTCTTGAATGTTTGTCAGGTTGAGCATGCAGTCGTAGTCCTCATACACCTGTACAATATACATTTAAGTGGACACACATACAATACATGATATATAATATAAATGTATAATATACAACATTTAATGGATTCAGACAATGGAGAAGATTGAAATGGAGGACATCATTTGTATTTGCCCCCTTCCTGACTTCTTCTATTTTTGCTGTTATTTGTCACATTTAAAAGTTTCAGATAAAAATGACTTTAACATAAGATAAAGACAATGTGAATATACACAAAATGTAGCTTTTAAAGGATCATTCCATTTTTCCAAGATACAATGTTACTGAAAACCTGTAAACACCCATGTGAAAAAGTAATCACCCCCTAAACCACAACCACAACTGGTTGTGCCACCCTTGGCCGCCATCACTGCAAGCCAACACTTGCTAGATCTGGCATTGAGTCTTTTACACCGCTGTAGAGGAAGGTTGGCCCCCATTCTCCCAGAATTGTTTTAATTCAGCCCCATTAGAGGGTTTTGAGCATGAACTGCCTGTTTAAGGTCATGCCACAACATCGCAATAGGATTCAAGGCAGGACTTTGACGAGGCCACTCCAAAACCTTGATTTTGTTCCATTTGAGACATTGAGGGGTGGACTTGCTCAAGATTCAAGATTTGTATTTGCCATATGCAATGGAATGCTTACTCCCCATTCCCTCCCGCAGTATGACATTTCTAAAACACTATACTATAAAAATACTGTACACAATAAAAATAAAGTGACTGAAAAAGCATTTTAAAGTGCCAGTAGTGCAGCAACCTCATGAATACAGTGCAGAACAGTGCATTGGCTGTAATGAGTCCAGAAAGTTCAGCAGAAGTATAATAGTGTAATGTAATATGGATGACAATGTTATGATAGTGGCAGCACTCCTAGCAGTTCAGTAGGCACGCTGCCTGTGGATAAAAACTGTCCTTGAACATGGTAGTCCTTGTGCGGATGCTGCGGAACCGGCGACCGGACCATAGGGGGGAGAAGAGATGGTGCCCAGGGTGGTTTTTGATGGAGATGGCCTTCTTCCGACATCTGGTCTTGCGTGTATGCTTCACATCATTGTCCTGCTGCACAGCCCGACTGCGCTTGAGCTTTAGGGCACAAACCGATTGGCGGACATTCTCCTTCAGAATGTTCTGGTAGAGAACGGAATTCATGGTTCCATTTTTTGCCCAGTCTCTTTCTTATCTTAGAGTCATGAACACTGACCTTAACTGAGGCAAGTGAGGCCTGCAGTTCTTTAGATGTTAATTTAGGTTACTTTGTCACTGTGGAGTGTTTGTGGTTGGTTTAAGCAGCCACCAACCACACACACACACACACACACACACACACACACACACACACACACACACACACACACACACACACACACACACACACACACACACACACACACACACACACACACACACACACACTCCACAGTCCATTATTCCACCATCTGGCCTGGGTTAGACTGATTGGCTGGTGAGGCTGCTTAAACCAGCCAGCAACCACACACACGCACACACACCACAGTCACCTCCTGGATGAGTCGTTGATGTGCTCTTGGTGGAATTATTGTAGGCCTGCCACTCCTGGAAAGGTTCACCACTGGTCCATGTTCTCTCTGTTTGTCTCACCGTGGTTCGCTGGAGTCCCAGCTTTGAAATGTCCTTGTAACCCTTTCCTGACTGATAGATGTCAATCACTTTGTTCCTCATCTGTTGTTCAATTTATTTAGATCGCAGCATCATGTGCTGCTTCTTTTAGACCGTTTAGCCTACTAAAGATGTATTTATAGTTATATTTAAGTGAGTATTTCAATTGAACAGGGCTGGCAGTAATCATGCCTGGGTGTGTCTAATGAAATTGAGCCCAATTATAAATTAAATTAGGTTAGTTGTGCCGGAGCCAGTGTAACTACTTTTCAGAGTAAAGTTCTTGCCTCTGCGTCGGTTCTGTTGCTGGCCAACTCTCTGCTCGCCTTGCTTACGGCCATGTCTCTCGTAACCATCTCATGACATCGGTCAGCTTCACTCGTGGCTTGCTGCAGTGGTAGTAGCAGGTTGGCTGGGCCGCTGGTAGGGTCGCTGGTAGGGTCGCTGGGGGAGGGCAGTAAAGGTCCAGGTCCACCTTAGCCTGGGTAGTTGACTCAAGAAAACAGTCATTATGGCCCTGCCTATTCGTCCCTTACATTCTGACAATTAAATGAGCTAACCTCCCCGGGGCCCTCCATCCTAGTACAGATCGTAAAACCTCCTCCCCAAAATGCCTTCTCATGTAAATGTAGTTTAACACTGGATGCAACCTCTGCCTTGCCATCCTCCCTCGATCCCTGCGAACCCATATGTTATTATTTAATTATTCTTATTGTCATTATTTTATCATATTTTTTATGAACTTTAGTTTAGAGTTATATTCCGAATCGTAGTTTCAATGTTGTATTCCCTGAACAAATAAAGATGTGGAAAGAGAGAGAGAGAGAGAGAGAGAGAGAGAGAGAGAGAGAGAGAGAGAGAGAGAGAGAGAGAGAGAGATCACCGTGTTGCACCCTGCAAAATTAATCTTTAAAAAACAATTTTTTTTAACAAATAATAATCGTTTCCAATATCTTTCAGACCTCTAATTTCATTTAATTATTTAAATTGCGTTCATTTACCTCAGTGACAGCTCTTAGAAGTTATACTATTTTATCCACCGCCAGGTGGACCTTGCACACATCAAGGGCTTATCCGGCGTATATACGACTTCCGTCTTGCGTATTCCCTGAATACGGACCCTTAGTGCCCTTTAAATCAGTCACTCTCTTTCATTCTGTACCCCCTTTCAGTCAGTGTCCCGGACACTACATTCATCCAGTGTCCTTGACACTCGGCCTTTGACTTTCACTCACACACTCACCAGGTACGTCCGACACTCATTCACTTTCACGGAGTGTCCCGGACACTCCGATTGTCCCCGACAACCTGGCTGTCCCTGACAGCTGGCACTCACACAATATTAACACACGTCTGCGCTAATCCAAGTTTCTACTAAACCTTGGTTAAAAAAGCTCTGAATGATGTATGCAATTCACCTCTAACGGCTGGCCTAGAGGTGATTTAGACAAACAGACAGACAAAGCTTTGTCGGGAGCCCCGAATCCTATGAGGTGAGGATAGGGAAGTCCACCGTAATGCTGGCAACACTCAGTATTTATTCCTTCTTAGGACTGCCCCTAAGACACTGTCTTTCACTCCAATGATGCAAGTCTTGACCACCTGGCTCCACCACCCCCATCTCCAGCACGGGAACAGAGGAACTCTCGTGCAGGCAGAAGAAGCCAGAGGTGTTGAACCAGGAGCGGCCAAGCCTTTGATCCAGCTCAATAGTTGTATGCCAACAGCTGTAGGCTGCAATAGCCACTGTCCCCCGCTGTGAGATAAACATTATAGTTGGTCAGACAGGATAAGAACAAGACAAGACCCCTCAGGACAATAGGGCAAAAGGGTGATAGGGAGAACTACATTTGCATTCTCTACTAGAACCTTGAGGTCAATAAACAGAGTGATAGAAGGGACAACATATGATTTTTCCATTACAAGAGCTAAATACTTTTTTTGCTCGGTTCGACGTGAACGGCAGCCCGCCGAAGCCAGCGCTGCCTGAGGAGACCAGCCTGCTGAGCATCTCGGAGGCGGATGTGCGCCGCACCTTCAAGCGGCTGAACATCCGTAAGGCGGCAGGCCCCGACGACATCCCGGGCCGCGTCTTCAGAGCATGCGCAGACCAGTTGGCAGGAGTCTTTGCAGACATCTTCAACCTCTCCCTGTCCCAGGCTGTTGTCCCCGCGGTCTTCAAGATGTCCACCATCATGCCTGTCCCTAAACAACCCAAGGTAACATGCCTGAATGACTATAGACCTGTAGCCCTCACCTCGATTGTCAGCAAATGCTTCGAGAGGTTGGTCAAGGACTTTATTTGCTCCGTGTTACCTGCCACGCTGGACCCATGGCAATTTGCATATCGTCAAAACAGATCCACGGACGACACAATGGCCATGGCCCTCCACACTGCCCTTTCCCACCTGGAGGGAAAGAACTGTTATATGCGAATGCTGTTTGTGGACTACAGCTCAGCGTTCAACACGATAGTTCCTGCCAAGCTTGACACCAAGGTTAGAGGTCTAGGCGTGCCCCCATCCACGTGCAGCTGGATACTGGACCTCCTGTCGGACCGCCGCCAGGTGGTGAGGATGGGTAGCACCACCTCAGAGCCACTGACCCTCAACACGGGAGCCCCCCAGGGATGCATGCTGAGCCCTCTCCTCTACTCCCTCTACACCCACGACTGCATGGCTGTGCACATCTCCAACGTCATCATCAAGTTTGCTGACGACACGACAGTGATGGGCCTGATCGCCGGCGACAACGAGACAGCCTACAGGGAGGAGGTCGGATCGCTGGAGCAGTGGTGCCAGGAGAACAGCCTCGCCCTCAACGTCAAGAAGACCAAGGAGCTGATCGTGGACTTCAGGAAGCAGAGGGGACAGCACAGCCCTATCTCCATCTACGGTGTTGCAGTAGAAAGGGTCGGCAGCTTCAAGTTCCTCAGCGTACACATCTCCGAGGACCTCACATGGTCCGCGCACACCACATACGTGGTGAAAAGGGCCCCGTCAGGCGTCTAAAGAAATTCAGCATGGGCCCCCGCATCCTGAGAACATTCTATAACGGCACCATCCAGAGTGTTCTTACAGGGTGTATCACCGCCTGGTACGGGAACTGCATCGCACTCGAGCACAGAGCGCTTCAAAGGGTGGTGCGGACGGCCCATTATATCGTTGGAGGTGAGCTACCCTCCCTCCTGGATATATACAACCAGCGGTGCGTGGTCAAGGCCAAACGCATCATAAAAGACATTGCCCACCCCAGCCACGAACTGTACTCACTTTTATCGTCAGGCAGGCGATAACGCAGTATCAAGTGCCGTACAAATAGACTCCGAGATAGCTTCCACAGTCAGGCCATCAGGCTGCTGAACAAGGGTGTATAGCATATAACAATGTATATTTTATTACATTGATTTATATATACATATTATTCTTTTCTGTGCCGATATATTGCATTTTATAAATTGCATTTTTATTTATATTTTTTAACTTTTTTCTATTTTTATTATATTTTTATCTATTTTTATCTAATTTTTATAACTGCTGTCTGTCGTCGGGTATTGCACATAAGATGTTCACACCACTGCTTTATACTTGACTTGACTTGACTTAACCTCTGCAACAGTAAGGTTACATTGCTCATCCAACTTCCTTGTCAATTTCTCCTCTGGTCCAGCAGCCTTCAGGGCCTCTTTTGGAGTCTCCTCGGGCTCCTCCTTCTTAGCACCTACCTTGCTAGAGGACGCAGACCGTCTCTTTGACGCCATGATCCCTTGATCTATGAAGTGTCAACGTTTCAACACACGCAACAAGTATTTAACTAAACTATAATGAGGATCTCAAGTGCATGTTGAACTGGTCGTCCCCGCACCCACGAACGAGCCGTTATTTATGCTCCGCGTACATGCAGTGACTGAATGTCACGCGCATGCTGTGCATCACGTGAGGATAGATAAGGAGGACGGGCGGCGCGTGCTCAGTGCTGATTGCTGAACAGAGGGAGAGGAGAACACACGGGGAAGTGTCAGTTTGCGTCGCGCTAATAAGATGAGTGAAAGTAGGAAAAGAAGCAGCATTAGGCTGCATTTTAACAATTGTGCAAACACAAAGGCAGAATGCATAATTTGCAACATGAAGCTCTCATATAGAGCAGGGTCCACAAACAACCTCCACAGGCACTTGAAGACTGTGCATCCAACAGTTCAGTTGGAAGAAAAAAGGCAGACTGCCTGCTTCTGCCAGTGGTCTACTCCACCTGTTGCTGCTGCAGCTACAGGATCCACCCCCCATGCATCAGGTACCCAAACACCAACAGCTACACAGACCTCAATAAGCCAATTCATATCAAAGGCAATGAATGACCCCAGCTAGACAGAACATAGTGGATGAAGAATTGGCCAAAATGATTGCAAGTGATTTCCAACCATTTTCCATTGTGGAGGACAAGGGATTCCGAAGCTTCACACAGGCTCTCAATCCAATGTATGTTCCTCCAAGCAGGAACATACTCTCTCAAAAAATCATTCCGAGACTGTATGATAGAGAACGTGCTTCACTGCAGGCCAGGGTTAAGGAAGCTACTGCAGTTTGCCTTACCACTGATTGCTGGACATCAAGAACCACCACCTCTTTCATGTCTGTTACATGTCACTATATAGAAAATTATAAAACGGTGGCCTGTCTTCTGGACTGTTTTGAGTTTAGCGACAGACACACTTCAGAAAACTTGCCAGAGGAACTGCTAAGAGTGACAAAAGAGTGGGACATTGAAAATAAAGTGGCTTGCTGTGTTAGTGACAATGCAGCTAACATAACCAAAGCCATTCAACTCTTGAAATGGACCCACCACCCATGTCTCGTGCATACCATCCACCTGATGGTAAGAGATGCCCTGAAGGTCATGAAGACCACTCTTGACAAAGTGAAGGGGATGGTAGAATTCTTCCATAAGAGCACAAGAGCAACAGAGAAGTTGAAGTCTACTCAGCGCCAAATGGATATGCCTGAGCTGAGGCTCAAGCAAGACTGCCACAAGGTGGAATTCTACATTGTACATTTGTACATGCTGAAACGGGTTCTGGAGTCAAAGGATGCAATCATCTCTACCCTGGCCCTTATCAATGCACATATTGATGCTCTGGATCAAGAAGAATGGGAGGCACTACAGGAGACCTGCACTGTTTTGGAACCCTTTGAGCAGGTCACTGTGGAAATCAGCTCAGAGAGGTACATTTGACAGTTATTATATTATTTATTATTATATAATAACATATTAAGGAACATTTTAAATGTGAATGTCAGTAATATTAAACAAGAATAAACATTGTCCATATACCACATAATAAAACAAAGCATCATTTTCTTAGTTACTGTTTTCTCTTTTTTCAGCTATGTGACATCCTCCAAATGCTACTCCTCTGCAGGGGTCTGCAGAAAATCATAGCCTACAACCAGACACAAGTGACCAAGTGGAAAGTGACAGAGTTGGTGACTGCTCTCTCAATGTCGATGGACAGAAGGTTCCACAGAATGGAATACAACACTGTCCTCTCAGAATCGACTGTACTCGATCCAAGGTTCAAAAGGCTGGCCTTTAATGATAACTGCGCTGTTGATGAGGCTCTTCAGAGAGTAACAGCAGCAGCAGCAGCTCGATGCGACCTCAGCAGCCAGCCAGCTCAACCACCAGGAGGCCAAGAGGGAGAAGAGGGAGCAAGGGCACCAGAAGTGGAGCCACAAATGTCTGCTGTTTGGAGGCTCTTTGATGCAAGAGCAACAGAAGACATTGCAAGAAAGAATCCCTCAGCAGATGCTATGCTGGAAGTAAGGTCCTATCTGGAGGAGCCTCTTATCCCAAGAACCGCAGACCCGCTGAGCTGGTGGGAGTCCAAGCCTTCAGTGTACCCACGACTTGTGAAGGTCATGGCACGGCGACTGTGCATTGTAGCCACATCAGTCCCCTCAGAAAGGATATTTTCTAAAACCGGATCAACCCCTCTAAGCTGAGGCACTTGGTCTTCCTCAATGCCAATCTTCCCTAAAAAGAAAAGATTACAGTTTGATAGTTGACGGTGGTAAGTTCATTAGAGACTGCTGTTTTGCACATTACAATACATTTATTTTTATTATGTTTTTTTTATGATAGAGACTGTTATTTGCTGCTGTTTTGAGCATTGCAATATATTTATTTTCATTATGTTATTTATTTATGATTATTTTAATTTTTTAAGATTTTATGTAATAATAATAATAATAATAATAATAATAATAAATTATATTTCTAATGCACTTTTAATTAGCGTGGGCAAAACTCAAAGTGCTACAGAGTAAAAATGGTTTAAATAAAACAACAGAATATATGTCTTTTGTTCTATAGTTTATACTGAAATAGAGCCCTGCTGTTTTGTTAGGGCTTTTTGTTTAAATAAAAATGTCAAATATACAAAAATGCAGTAGCTGTCCTTTTTTTAAATGTCTTTGCTTAAGTTGTTATAGGTGTTGCTATCTGCTTTGTGTAGCGTGGTTCTACAAGCAAGTCAGTGCATTCATTGGGGGGTATCAGAGTTACAAGGGTTTGTAAATGCAATGAAAACAATTGGCCACAGCAAATCATTTATATTAAAATTGAATACTTCAGTACAAAGGATGTATTGAATAATTTATGTGATATATGTGTACACATATAAATTATTAGTCCAAATAAACTTTGACTAATTGGCTAAATTTGATTGAATTATAAAGGTATATGTGGTAAAATAGAAGAGCCGCTTGGGAGCCGAAAGAGCCGGCTCTTCTTGGTGAGCTGAGCCACATGAGCCGGCTCACTCAAAAGAGCCGGAATTCCCATCACTAGTGCCTAGAATACTTACAGTCAAAATAGGAAGACCGGAAGAGCTCTCGGGGCAGATCGGGTCAGACCAAGCAGATGAATACAAGGGGCGGACCATTCCAGTAAATATCGTCATCTTCTTGTTTTCTATGGGACCACGCCAATGAATCTATTAATTGTGTTAGCAAATGTTCGATTTTTGGTGGATTCGTTTTTTTCCCCCACGCTCATTATCATACAGTAGTGGTTGGTAATAGGGAGGAATTGCGAAAATAACAATTGCATGCTTTGCCATTCAGCCGGCCTGAACTCAGCTGTGCTCTCTCTCTCTCTCACTCACTCACTCACTCACTCACTCACTCACACACGATGCACTGTTATCATCAATTGCGTATCATCAAAGTAGGTTGTCAGAATTGTTTATTGACTCATCATAGCATCAAGCGGTCATGTTATGAGGCAAAAAGGTTAAGGCAGTAGCATTCAACATAGAACCAAAATGTATGTTAGTGACATCTAGTGGTGAAGAACAGTGGTGGGCCATCAGGGCCAGCAAGGCCTTCTCTGCTGGCCCAAACATCATCAGAATATAAATTCAATTTTGATCAATTTTTTTTCAAAAATATGTATTAAATGATTCCCCATAGTCTATTATCTTCATTTCATAGCTTTCCTCTTGGTTGCGCTGCTTCCAGCCTCAGATCGAGATTTGGAGGCCTGGCCTTTATGTTAGTGTCACAATGGCTATTCACCCTGCCTCCACTAGGGGGCAGCGTCAACCCGCATTTACATTTCCCCCACACCTGCAGCGCATGATAATCAACCGGCCTATTTAAGTCTACCCCGCACACTCATACTTTGCCAGATTGTCCTGATGACACAGACTCTCCAGCGTACCGGGACTGATTCCTGTTGCCGACCCTGCCTGGTTCCTGATCTACCGCCCGTCCCTGACTACGCTTCTGCCCGCCCCTGCCTGGTTCGTCTACCCTGCCCCGGTTCCCATCACCTGCCTGTCCCCGACTACGTCTCTGCCTGTGTGTGATATTTATCGCAATATATACCACCTTTACCGCCTTTGGTGTCTGTGTGCAGCTTTTGGGTCCAAACCTAACCCGTGACACCTTTTATCCAATCATATTTCAGCCATAATGTGTTGCCAGGGTCCAAGAAATCTGCCCTTAGGCCTTCAGAATCAACAGTGCGGGCGCCTGGGGCTTAAAGTGAACGGAAAGGATACGCACTCTTGAGAGAGACTCTGAGAGCAAACTGAGTTTGAACGAGATAATGTGTATAGATTTCTACAAGCTGTTTTATTGGAACTGAAACTCACAGATACACTTTACATCAGAGTCATTGAAGTCTTCTTGAGGAAAGAAAGGAGGATGGATTTTGTAGTCAAATAATCAGTTGTTTTGGTGAGTACAAAGCATTTTATTTTTCATTTTATTACGTTAAAGCTGTTTCAATCTATTTCGATCTTAAAGCTGGTAGTTTAACACTCTTAATTGTAAATGCGGATTTATTGATTATAAATGCTTCGGAAATATTAATATAACTCTGTTGTACTTGACTATGTTAAGGTGACGCAACGCCCGGTTATACTGCGTTTCTGTCTAAATGTATAGTTTCTAGAGCCATGGCGTCATAATGATGGTATTAAGAGGTGGAATAATTCAGGTAGGACTGTGTAGGACATCACTGAAGGCCTAGGTGTGAAATGCACGGCCCGCCACTGGTGGAGAATCAAACTTAACAGGAATATATTTAGGGTAAGATACTACAAGAAACTATTTTGCTGAAGTTTTGCATTATGCTGTAAACATTTAGTTGGACTCTCCTTGTTCTGGCTCTGCCTCTGGCTCTGCCTCTGCCTCTGACTCTGACTCTGACTCTGACTCTGTCTCTGTCTCTGCCTCTGGCTGACGTAATGTCTCTAGGAAGGTCTGAAACAAAACAAAAATAACAAAATGATAAATAAATATGAAAATAAATACTATAAACACAAAATAAACAACAAATAAAAAGCATTAAACCTGCGCTGTGTATGATTGATCTGTTGTCGCTATAACGGTAATAGCGACAACTATATCATATCACAGCTATATCATTTAATCACAGTTAATATTCTCTGGCAGAAGTGGATCCAGAATAAAACAATTCAAAATGACTTCATGCTTGAGTAACACTAGTTTCTAGTTTCTGAAGTCTCTGACTTCAGAGTCTGGGCAAACTCAATGTCGGCCAGCACCTTAATCAAGAAGGCATGAGTGGAGGGTTAGTAAAGAGCGAGAGAGCGAGAGATCACCATGAGAAAGATCACCATGAGAGACATCACCATCACCTTCTTCTGGTTGATGACCTCCTGGGTGTTGATTACGGGCGGTACGGTCTTCCGGCTGTAGTTGTGCGGTATGGTGGTGTAGAACCTGGAGGACAGTTCCTCGAGTTCCTCCAGAGTCTGGCCCAAGGCATCCTCTATCTCCTTCAGCACCTTGACGCCCTTGTCAATCTGCTTCTCACTGAGCTTGCCTAAGGGCATCTTCTCGATGTCTGTCACGCAAATATACACACACACTATTATACATTTAGTCATTTTGCTACTCCATGCCCCCCCATCCAAAGCGACTTCAAGGTAAGTCGCTCTATTGAAGCTGTGTTTGTCTGAACAAACCCCATGAAACAAACCAAAGCCATGATTGTAGATCACAAGAGTTTCCCCTATCTTGTTATTATAAGACCTTGAGTGAAGACTTAACCTTCTCTCTCACACATGTGACACACATTGACATGTCTAACACTGTGGAAAGAGTAACCAGGAGGCCTTCAGGCCTGCAATGTTCAGCCACACCAATAACACAGATTCTTTGGTGTACTCGGCCAGACACACCTACCCGGGTTCACTTGAAGGACAGTTTTGGTTGTCCCATCAACCTCATCCACCTGCAATATTAGAGAGGAAGGCCAGAGGAAGGTTAGAGACGATATTAGGTCTGGAGCACAGTTGATGCAGGGTTTTTCTTTCCCTCACTAAATCTAGTAAAACATTTCCCCATTCAACATGCGTGACTCTACTTGCAGTGCTGGACATGGCACAGAAGTTACCCTGACCTCTGTCCTCCTGTCCAACTCGATCAAGGTGTACTTCCCCTTGTGGGTCACGAAGTTGTCACGGTCGGCCCAGTTGTTCTTCGTCTTTTGTTTGAACTTCTTCTCAAACTCCTTGATGGCATCGTTGGCAGAAATGTAGCCGGCTGATTCGCGTCTTATTCCATCTTCTCCCTTCATCTTATGTTGGAGATCGACAAAAACAATGTCATTAACTGTGAAGTGTGTGTGGTTGGTGGCTGGTTTAAGCAGCCTCACCTGGCCTTAATCAGACTCATTACTCTATGGTGGGTGAGGTTACACACCTGTGGGTCCTTGTTTACCAAGGCCCACGGGTTAAACCAGCCGCCACCACACACACTCGAGAAAAAGAGCTCTAGCAGATACCAACTGCTCTGTTCACTGTGAATTAAAACTCTGCAATAAACCGGATTCCTCATTCACCCTATGTCCTTGTCTTCGGGAGGAGCCCTCGAGCAGCCATTTTAATGGCTTGTGTCATTGTCGACTAGCGTCGATAAATGAACATTTTCATTTATATCAATAGTGCATGGTGTGCTTCACGATTTATGATTTTCTTAGCGAGAAAAAGCATTTAACCGACGACTATTTAGGGTTCCGACTCCCAAGCAACTAGTCTCGAACATTCCTGCTCTCTACCCTCTTTTTCTTCACCTTCCCCTCTCTTCCCCACCTACAGTTTTAGAAAAGGAATTTGAAAGTACTCGTTCCTCAAAAAAAACTTTTTTACTCGTGTGTTACTTGTAACTCGTTACTACCCAACCACCACTGGTGTTACGTACCACTCGACCCCATTTCCACAGACAATAGTAGCCGTTGTTTATTTTGACGACTTGAATGACGTAGAACTTGTTGTTGTTGTTGTTGTCTTTAATGTTTGTCTGGGTGAGCGTGCAGTCGTAGTCCTCATACTCCTCGAGTTTAATCTGTGGACACAGATACAATACATGATATATAATATAAATGTATAATATACAACATTTTATGGATTCAGACAAAGGAGAAGATTGAAATGGAGGACATCATTTGTATTTGCCCCCTTCCTGACTTCTTCTATTTTTGCTTTTATTTGTCACATTTAAAAGTTTCAGATAAAAATTACTTTATCATAAGATAAAGACAACTATATCATATCACAGCTATATAATTTAATCAGTTAATATTCTCTGGCAGAAGTGAATCCAGAATAAAACGATTCTAAATGACTATGCTTGAGTAACACTAGTTACTGAAGTCTCTGACTTCAGAGTCTGGGCAAACTCAATGTCGGCCAGCACCTTAATCAAGAAGGCATGAGTGAAGGGTTAACAAAGAGCTAAAGAAGGAGAGCGAGGTAGTGAGAGAGAGAGAACGAGGTAGTGAGAGAGAGAGAACGAGGTAGAGAGCGAGAGAGAGAGAGAGAGAGATTACCATGAGTGATATCACCATCAGCATCGTCGCCATCAACTCCTCCTGGTCGATGACCTCCTGGGTGTTGATTACGGGCGGTTGGCTCTGGCCGAAGTCGTGCGGTATGGTGGAGTAGAAGCTGGAGGACAGGACCTCGAGTTCCGCCAGAGTCACTTTCAGCTCCAAGGCCGCCTTTATCTTCTCCAGCTCCTCGAAGCCCTTCTTAATCTGCTTCTCACTGAGATTGCCTAAGGGCATCTTCTCGATGTCTGTCACGCAAATATACACACACACACTATTATACATTTAGTCATTTTGCTACTCCATGCCCCCCCATCCAAAGGGACTACAAGGTAAGTCGCTCTATTGAAGCTGTGTTTGTCTGAACAAACCCCATGAAACAAACCAAAGCCATGATTGTAGATCACAAGAGTTTCCCCTATGCTGTTATTATAAGACCTTGAGTGAAGACTTAACCTTCTCTCTCACACATGTGACACACATTGACATGTCTGTAACACTGTGGAAAGAGTAACCAGGAGGCCTTCAGGCCTGCAATGTTCAGCCACACCAATAACACAGACTCTTTGGTGTACTCGGCCAGACACACCTACCCGGGTTCACTGGAAGGACAGTTTTGGTTATCCCATCAACCTCATCCACCTGCAATATTAGAGAGGAAGGCCAGAGGAAGGTTAGAGACGATATTAGGTCTGGAGCACAGTTGATGCAGGGTTTTTCTTTCCCTCACTAAATCTAGTAAAACATTTCCCCATTCAACATGCCTTCCAGTCCAACTCGATCAAGGTGTACTTCTCCTTCTTGGTCACGAAGTTGTCGCGTTCGGCCCAGTTGTTCTCCGTCTTGTCTTTGAACATCTTCTCAAAGGCCTTGACGGCATCGTTGGCAGAACTGTAGTGGACTGCCTCTTTGTAGTTTTCAACCGATCCCTACATTTTATGTTGGAGATCGACAAAAAACAATGTCATTAACTGTGTGTGGTTGGTGGCTGGTTTAAGCAGCCTCACCTGGCCTTAATCAGATTCATTACTCTATTGTGGGTGAGGTTACACACCTGTGGGTCCTTGTTTACCAAGGCCCACGGGTTAAACCAGCCGCCACCACACACACACTCGAGAAAAAGAGCTCTAGCAGATACCAACTGCTCTGTTCACCATGAATTAAAACTCTGCAATAAACCAGATTCCTCATTCACCCTATGTCCTTGTCTTCGGGAGGAGCCTCAAGCAGCCATTTTAATAGCTTGTGACAATGTCGACTAGCGTCAATAAAGAACATTTTAATTGATAAAGTACGTAAGTGCATGCCGTGATTCGAGATTTATGATTTTCTTAGCAAGAAAGAGTGTTTAACCGACTACTATTAAGGGTTCTGACTACCAAGCTTGAAACCTGTCTGGAACATTTCTGCTCTCTACCCCTGTCTTCTTCACCTACCCCTCTTCCTCACCTGCAGTTTTAGAAAAGGAATTCTAAAGTAGTCATGTGCGTTACCTGTAACGCGTTACTACCCACCTGCTACTGGAGTTAGTTGAACATTGTGCACTGTGCTCCCAAATGTCTTTGTGTGCGCTTCATTTCTCTCATTTA
>CM051002.1:12414918-12440227 GCA_027704905.1 Muraenolepis orangiensis
TACAATACAAATTTAAGTGGACACATACAATAGATGATATATAATATAAATGTATAATATACAACATTTAATGGATTCAGACAAAGGAGAAGATTGAAATGGAGGACATCATTTGTATTTTCCCCCTTCCTGACTTCTATTTGTCACATTTAAAAGTTTCAGATAAAAATGACTAACCTAAGATAAAGACAATGTGAATATACACAAAATGTAGCAATGTGAAAACCTGTACACCCATGTGAAAAAGTTATCGCCCCCTAAACCTTATAACTGGTTGTGCCACCCTTGGCCGCCATCACTGCAAGCCAACACTTGCTAGATCTGGCATTGAGTCTTTTAAACCACTGTGGAGGAAGGTTGGCCCCATTCTACTTTGCAGAATTGTTTTAATTCAGCCCCATTAGAGGGTTTGGAGCATGAACTGCCTGTTTAAGGTCATGCCACAACATCGCAATAGGATTCAAGGCAGGACTTTGACGAGGCCACTCCAAAACCTTGATTTTGTTCCATTTGAGACATTGAGGGGTGGACTTGCTCAAGATTCAAGATTTGTATTTGCCATATGCAATGGAATGCTTACTCCCCATTCCCTCCTGCAGTATGACATTTCTAAAACACTATACTATAAAAATACTGTACACAATAAAAATAAAGTGACTGAAAAAGCATTTTAAAGTGCCAGTAGTGCAGCAACCTCATGAATACAGTGCAGAACAGTGCATTGGCTGTAATGAGTCCAGAAAGTTCAGCAGAAGTATAATAGTGTTATGTAATATGGATGAAAATGCTATGATAGTGGCAGCACTCCTAGCAGTTCAGTAGGCACGCTGCCTGTGGATAAAAACTGTCCTTGAACATGGTAGTCCTTGTGCGGATGCTGTGGAACCGGCGACCGGACCGTAGGGGGGAGAAGAGATGGTGCCCAGGGTGGTTTTTGATGGAGATGGCCTTCTTCCGACATCTGGTCCTGCTTGTATGCTTCGCATCATTGTCCTGCTGCACAGCCCGACTGCGCTTGAGCTTTAGGACACAAACTGATTGGCGGACATTCTCCTTCAGAATGTTCTGGTAGAGAGCGGAATTCATGGTTCCAACAATTATGGCAAGTTGTTCAGGTCCTGGAGCAGCAAAGCAGCCCAACACACTACCACCTCAGCGTTTCGCTGTTGGTATGATGTTCTTGATGTGGAAGGCTGTGCTAGCTTTATGCCAGATCAAATGTGACCCATGTCTTTCAAGAAGTTCCACTTTTGACTCATCAGTCCACAGAATGTTATCCAAAAAGTCTTGGGGGTCATCGAGATGTTTTTTGGCCAACGTCATACGAGCCGTTCTATTTGGCCAGCAGTGGTTTTCGCCTTAAACTCTCCCATGGATGCCATTTTTTGCCCAGTCTCTTTCTTATCTTAGAGTCATGAACACTGACCTTAACTGAGGCAAGTGAGGCCTGCAGTTCTTTAGATGTTAATCTAGGTTACTTTGTCACTGTGGAGTGTTTGTGGTTGGTTTAAGCAGCCACCAACCACACACAGTCCATTATTCCACCATCAGGCCTGGCCTGAGTTAGACTGATTGGCTGGTGAGGCTGCTTAAACCAGCCAGCAACCACACACACGCACACACTCCACAGTCACCTCCTGGATGAGTCGTTGATGTGCTCTTGGTGGAATTATTGTAGGCCTGCCACTCCTGGAAAGGTTCACCACTGGTACATGTTCTCTCTGTTTGTCTCACCGTGGTTCGCTGGAGTCCCAGAGCTTTGAAATGTCCTTGTAACCCTTTCCTGACTGATGGATGTCAATCACTTTGTTCCTCATCTGTTGTTCAATTTATTTAGATCGCAGCATCATGTGCTGTTTTTTTTTAGACCGTTTAGCCTACTAAAGATGTATTTATAGTTATATTTAAGTGAGAATTTTGATTGAACAGGGCTGGCAGAAATCAGGCCTGGGTGTGTCTAGTGAAATTGAGCCCAATTATAAATTAAATTTGGTTAGTTGGTTGTTTTAGTAACTAAGAGGGGCAACTACTTTTTCACATAGCTTTGTTCCTTCAATAAATGAAATCGTCATTTAAAAACTGTACTCTTATCTTTGTCCAAAATCTAAATTAGTTTGATGATCTGAGACATTTAAGTGTGACATGTATGCTAAACTAGAATTCAATCGGGAAGGGAAATACTTTTGCACAGCACTTGTGTATATACATACATGTGTGAAATAGTGGTTTATAAAGACTAATATATTATCCATATGTTTTATGTCAGATGTCTTGTTTATATACCAAGCTGCTAGTGACTTCTGAAATCAGGAAGTCAGCCCTCAGTTTGTCATTGATATGCAATTTCACATATCGGTACCACTCAAGGTGGCAAATTCTAATCACATTTTTTGAAGTTTTTTGGTACACGTCCATAGATATTTTGGTATGATTACCTTTTGTAAGTGGTAGCTTTGTCACAGTTATCAGCACATGAAGTGAACCACCCCCTACAATAATTTGGCTTCTAGACACTGATGCATATCCAATTATAGGCACATTTTCAGGACCTTTAGTGTATGATGACTTGTTTGGTATTATTTTTATCATCATAAAGGATATATTCATCGATTTTTTGATTAATCTCAGTTGGGAGTCTGTCTGATTAATATAGAGGTCACAGGGGCTCTTTATTTATCTCTCGTCTTTATCTGGATATTGCTCCAATGAATATAATGCTATGAGGTGTGAACAATCAACTACGTGTGTGTAAATTACAGAAGTAATAATACAATGTGTGAAGCGACTTACGAGAGTGCGAAATGGAAATCCAAACAGGGGTTGTTGTATAATGTGCTGCGGGGAGAAGGCTGAAGTTTACCCCTGGAAAATATCCAGGGGTAAAAATCTAAGTTGAAAAATCCAACAAAGGAACAAACAAGAAAAATAGTTCAACAAGGAAATACCAGGAATCCATGGGAGATTGCGGCAGGGTCTTCACGGGGAATCACAGACGACAATTGCAACAGGGTCAACAAGTGACAGGGGAGCGGAGTATAAATAGGGAGCTTGATTGGTATTAGTGAACCGGTGGGCTGATGTGACTACGGTCTTCTGGGACGGAGTTTTCTCCTGGGTGTAGTAACCCCAGGTGGCCAGGAGGGGGAGACAGAGGAGCGTGGCTGGAGAGGAGAGTGGTGTGATGCTGGAATCACAACAGTCTTGACTGAATGAAGCTATGAGCCTTCGCAGTCTTTGGGATTTTCCTGGGTTATTTCCTTCTTGGATCTATCTGTTTGTCACTGCTTTATTTGTACACCTTCAGTTCATCTTGGAGTTTGTGACTTTAACAAGCTCATCCATTGTCAAATGGATACTAACAGTTTTCCTGTGTCAATTGGTGTGATATGTAGAGATTAAGCGAACTGAAAAATCTGATTGAACCTTGTGACGTAGGTGTTTCTTTGTAGAAGGTGTCACCTGTGTTACACCTTTATTCAACTATTCCTGTGAGTTATTTCAGTTTGTGTTATTTGTGTCATTGATGTTCCTACATGTCACAATGCTCAAATACAGACTATAGTTTAGGCGAGAATTGTAGGAAAATGATTGTTGTTGACACTTTGAAGAGCCAGACAGACAGACTCATAACTGAGCTCAGATGAAAGCTATGAATATATCCTTTAGGATGATACCAAACAAGTCATCATAAACAATGAGTAAAGGTCCTGAAACTGAGTGGAAATTAGGATATGCATCGGTGTCTAGAAGCTAATTTATTTGTAAGGGGTGGTTAACTTCATGTGCTGATAACTGTGACAAAGCTATAAGGCTGACACACTGGTATATTACATTACATTACATTACATTACCTTACAGTCATTTAGCAGACGCTTTTATGTATATTTGATTTGATTAGATTAGATTCTAATTCATTGTCAGTGTACAGCACAAATACAGTACAGCAAAAATATTTGGCATCTAAACTAGAGTGCAAATGTTGCAGTAAAGTGCATGGTAATATATAATGTACAGTTATTGAATAATATGTAAAAACGGTCTACTAAAATAACTACTAAAAACGGTATAAAATAACTTATAGAGTAGTTATGAGATGTGTGCAGAATTATAGGTATATATATACAAGGTAAGTATACAAGTATAAACAGGTAGGGAGCAGGGGTGTGCAGTTGTATCAACAGATAATTATATATAAATGTATATACAGCAGGTAGTGAGCAGGGGTGTGTAGTTATATCAGCAGTTGAAGATAAATATAAACTGTATATATGGTAAGTACAGTAAAAATGTACATGACTATCATACAGGTATGTAAACAATAAATATGCAAACTATCGGTAGAGGAAGGGAGTTCTGATATATGTATATGTCACTAACCTCTGCAGCAGTAATCTTAATTTGCTCCAACTTCCTTGTCAATGTGTCGTCTGGTCCAGGTGACGCCATGATCCCTTGATCTATGAAGTGTCAACGTTTCAACACACGCAACAAGTATTTAACTAAACTATAATGAGGATCTCAAGTGCATGTTGAACTGGTCGTCCCCGCACCCGCGAACGAGCCGTTATTTATGCTCCGCGTACATGCAGTGACTGAATGTCACGCGCATGCTGTGCATCACGTGAGGGTAGATAAGGAGGAGGGGCGGCGTGTGCTCAGTGCTGATTGCTGAACCGAGGGAGAGGAGAACACACGGGGAAGTGTCAGTTTGCGTCGCGCAAATAAGATGAGTGAAAGTAGGAAAAGAAGCAGCATTAGGCTGCATTTTAACAATTGTGCAAACACAAAGGCAGAATGCAGAATTTGCAACCTGAAGCTCTCATATAGAGCAGGGTCCACAAACAACCTCCACAGGCACTTGAGGACTGTGCATCCAACAGTTCAGTTGGAAGGAAAAAAGGCAGACTGCCTGCTTCTGCCTGTGGTCTACTCCAGGGGTTCTCAAACTTTTTGTTTCTGCGGACCACTATTTATCATCAAGGATTTTCGCGGACCACCTCATATGCAAACCGTAAAAATAAGTACATATAAACGTAGTGTTAAAACGCAGATATTTTTTTATAGTTAATTATAGACAATCAAAAGTAAATTGAAGCCTATCTGATACTTTTGTTGCACGTGTGACCGGTGTCTGTCTGCGTTGTGTCTGTTTCTCAAAGAGGACGGCGGACAACTTCTTTTTTTCTTTTGGTCCTTGACCATATATTCAAATCTGCATCCACTCATAGAACATAACAGCTGCATCAGTGAACATGAACTGCAGCTTCAGCTCTTTCAACATCCGATTTCACAACCATTTCCTCAATTCTGCGCTGTACGGTGCTGTCTGACAATGGAATCAAGTCCATTTGCTTGCATGCCGCATACCGAGGTATCGATGTATGCGCATTCCCATTTTTTGCGATAATTCTTGACAATCTGTATGAGACTTCCACTGCTTTAGCATTGTTGCTACCTGTAGATGTGGATTCCATGATGTTCTTGCTACTGTGAAATTCTTGGAGCTTGTTTTTAAAAAACTCAACTGGCTTGGACTTCAACTCTCCATGCTTTGTCTCAAGGTGACGGCGAAGATTAGCTGGTTTTAGGCTCTCGTTAGCCAGTGTCTCGTAGCACAGAACGCATAATGGCAAAGGCTCATCTTCGGTGCCTGTGTTTGTAAATCCCAGTTCTAAGTATTTCACATTGTATTTTCGCTTAATCTTCACTTTCTTTGTTTTTTTTCCGCGGAATCTGTCTTGTAGATGCCTCCGACTCACTCTCATGATCTTCATTAACGTTAACATCTTTTCTCTTCAGACCACCTGATGCTAGCCACCGATCCATGTTTGTGGTGTTGCACGCACACGTGGGAAAATGAGAGCTCTCACTTGCACTCTGCTCTTCCGCAGCGCAGCCCCCCCTCCCTCCGGCTGAAATTATGAATGTAAGGCCTATATTAATCATAAGTAACACGGCAGGGTCAGTGGCGTAGCGGAGGCCCCTGCAGCCCCCGCGTTGCGGGGGAGCCCCGGAGCTTAGGAGGCCCCCACCCCCACTGTAGGCTATCCTCTTAGATTTCGTAACGGGAACAGGGCGCAGAGGGCGCCCTGACCCCCCCCCCCTTGGACTTCACGATTGCGACAACCCTCCCCCCCCCCCCCCATTGGACTTCACGATTGCGACAACCCTCCCCCCCCGTTGGACTTCACGATTGCGACAACCCCCCCCCCCCCCCCCCGTTAGACTTCACGATTGCGACAACCCCCCCCCCCCCCCGTTGGACTTCACGATTGCGACAACCCTCCCCCCCCGTTGGACTTCACGATTGCGACAACCCTCCCCCCCCCCCCCGTTGGACTTCACGATTGCGACAACCCTCCCCCCCCCCCGTTGGACTTCACGATTGCGACAACCCCCCCGTTGGACTTCACGATTGCGACAACCCTCCCCCCCCCCCCCCGTTGGACTTCACGATTGCGACAACCCCCCCCGTTGGACTTCACGATTGCGACAACCCTCCCCCCCCCGTTGGACTTCACGATTGCGACAACCCTCCCCCCCCCCCCCCGTTGGACTTCACGATTGCGACAACCCCCCCCCGTTGGACTTCACGATTGCGACAACCCTCCCCCCCCCCCCCGTTGGACTTCACGATTGCGACAACCTTCCCCCCCCCGTTGGACTTCACGATCGACAACACCGTACAACAGTTTACGCATGAGTTCCTACTGACCTATACTGTTTACAAAAGATGCCTGAAAAAATTAACATTTAAAAAAAGTGGCCGCGATGTCTATCCCATGTCACTCTTATTGATTTAGGGGAGGGGGCGTGGCCCCATGGTCCGACCTGCGGGGGAGCCCCGAAATATTGCGCAACGCCACTGGGCAGGGTCCGTGAGTTTGTTTTCATCTTTCACTCACACACAGGCTGTTTTCGTAATTTTTACAACAAATACACACTTGCAACTGATAACACTGGCAATGATTTTATATGTATTACTATTCAAATATATTCGATGGAGCAAGTCACATATGAGGTGGTCTCAGAAAATCCTTGATAGTAAAAAGTGGATTTTATTCAGCTTTTTTCCACGGACCACCTGCAGTACCTCCGCGGACCACCAGTGGTCCGCGGACCACAGTTTGAGAACCGCTGGTCTACTCCACCTGTTGTTGCTGCAGCTACAGGATCTACCCCCCATGCATCAGGTACCCAAAAGCCAACAGCTACACAGACCTCAATAAGCCAATTCATATCAAAGGCAATGAATGACCCCAGCTAGACAGAGTGACAAAAGAGTGGGACATTGAAAATAAAGTGGCTTGCTGTGTTAGTGACAATGCAGCTAACATAACTAAAGCCATTCAACTCTTGAAATGGACCCACCACCCATGTCTCGTGCATACCATCCACCTGATGGTAAGAGATGCCCTGAAGGTCATGAAGACCACTCTTGACAAAGTGAAGGGGATGGTAGAATTCTTCCATAAGAGCACAAGAGCAACAGAGAAGTTGAAGTCTACTCAGTGCCAAATGGATATGCCTGAGCTGGCTCAAGCAAGACTGCCACAAGGTGGAATTCTACATTGTACATGCTGAAACGGGTTCTGGAGTCAAAGGATGCAATCATCTCTACCCTGGCCCTTATCAATGCACATATTGATGCTCTGGATCAAGAAGAATGGGGGGCTCTACAGGAGACCTGCACGGGTTTAGGAACCCTTTGAGCAGGTCACTGTGGAAATCAGCTCAGAGAGGTACATTTGACAGTTGTTATTATATTATTTATTATTATATAATAACATATTAAGGAACATTTTAAATGTGAATGTCAGTAATATTAAACAAGAATAAACTTTGTCCATATACCACATAATAAAACAAAGCATCATTTTCTGGGTTACTGTTTTCTCTTTTTTCAGCTATGTGACATCCTCCAAATGCTACTCCTCTGCAGGGGTCTGCAGAAAATCATAGCCTACAACCAGACACAAGTGACCAAGAGGAAAGTGACAGAGTTGGTGACTGCTCTCTCAATGTCGATGGACAGAAGGTTCCACAGAATGGAATACAACACTGTCCTCTCAGAATCGACTACTCGATCCAAGGTTCAAAAGGCTGGCCTTTAATGATAACTGCGCTGTTGATGAGGCTCTTCAGAGAGTAACAGCAGCAGCAGCAGCTCGATGCGACCTCAGCAGCCAGCCAGCTCAACCACCAGGAGGCCAAGAGGGAGAAGAGGGAGCAAAGGCACCAGAAGTGGAGCCACAAATGTCTGCTGTTGGGAGGCTCTCTGATGCAAGAGCAACAGAAGACATTGCAAGAAGGAATCCCTCAGCAGATGCTATGCTGGAAGTAAGGTCCTATCTGGAGGAGCCTCTTATCCCAAGAACCGCAGACCCGCTGAGCTGGTGGGAGTCCAAGCCTTCAGTGTACCCACGACTTGTGAAGGTCATGGCACGGCGACTGTGCATTGTAGCCACATCAGTCCCCTCAGAAAGGATATTTTCTAAAACCGGATCAACCCCTCTATTACAGTTTGATAGTTGACGGTGGTAAGTTCATTAGAGACTGTTTTATACTGCTGTTTTGCACATTACAATACATTTATTTTTATTATGTTTTTTTTATGATAGAGACTGTTATTTGCTGCTGTTTTGAGCATTGCAATATATTTATTTTCATTATGTTATTTATTTATGATTATTTTTATTTTTTAAGATTTTATGTAATAATAATAATAATAATAATAAATTATATTTATAATGCACTTTTAATTTGCGTGGGCAAAACTCAAAGTTCTACAGAGTAAAAATGGTTTAAATAAAACAACAGAATATATGTCAGCTGTTGCTGTCTTTTGTTCTATAGTTTATACTGAAATAGAGCCCTGCTGTTTTGTTAGGGCTTTTTGTTTAAATAAATATGTCAAATATACAAAAATGCAGTAGCTGTCCTTTTTTGAAATGTCTTTGCTTAAGTTGTTATAGGTGTTGCTATCTGCTTTGTGTAGCGTGGTTCTACAAGCAAGTCAGTGCATTCATTGGGGGCTATCAGAGTTACAAGGGTTTGTAAATGCAATGAAAACAATTGGCCACAGCAAATCATTTATATTAAAATTGAATACTTCAGTACAAAGGATGTATTGAATAATTTACGTGATATATGTGTACACATATAAATTATTAGTCCAAATAAACTTTGACTAATTGGCTAAATTTGATTGAATTATAAAGGTATATGTGGTAAAATAGAAGAGCCGCTTGGGAGCCGAAAGAGCCGGCTCTTCTTGGTGAGCCGAGCCAAATGAGCCGGCTCACTCAAAAGAGCCGGAATTCCCATCACTAGTGCCTAGAATACTTACAGTCAAAATAGGAAGACCCGGAAGAGCTCTCGGGGCAGATCGGGTCAGACCAAGCAGATGAATACAAGGGTCGGACCATTCCAGTAAATATCGTCATCTTCTTGTTTTCTATGGGACCACGCCAATGAATCTATTAATTGTGTTAGCAAATGTTGTATATTCTATGCAGGGCGCAGCCGCAGTAAAGTTAGTTTCACATTGGATGTTTTTGGTGGATTCGTTTTTTTCCCCATGCTCATTCACATACAGTAGTGGTTGGTAATAGGGAGGAATTGCGAAAATAACAATTGCATGCTTTGCCATTCAGCCGGCCTGAACTCAGCTGTGCTTGCGCTCTCTCTCTCTCTCTCTCTCTCTCTCTCTCTCTCTCTCTCTCTCTCTCCTCTCTCTCTCTCTCTCTCTCTCCTCTCTCTCTCTCTCTCTCTCTCTCTCTCTCTCTCTCTCTCTCTCTCTCTCTCACACACGATGCACTGTTATCATCAATTGGGTATCATCAAAGTAGGTTGTCAGAATTGTTTGACTCATCATAGCATCAAGCGGTCACGTTATGACGCAAAAAGGTTAAGGCAGTAGCATTCAACATAGAACCAAAATGTATGTTAGTGACATCTAGTGGTGAAGAACAGTGGTGGGCCGTAAGGGCCAGCAAGGCCTTCTCTGCTGGCCCAAACATCATCAGAATATATTCAATTTTGATCTATTTTTTTCCAAAAAGATGTATTAAATGATTCTATTATCTTCATTTCATAGCTTTCCTCTTGGTTGCGCTGCTTCCAGCCTCAGATCGAGATTTGGAGGCCTGGCCTTTATGATAGTGTCACAATGGCTATTCACCCTGCCTCCACTAGGGGGCAGCGTCAACCCGCAGTTACATTTCCCCCACACCTGCAGCGCATGATAATCAACCGGCCTATTTAAGTCTACCCCGCACACTCATACTTTTCCAGATTGTCCTGATGACACAGACTCTCCAGCGTACCGGGACTGATTCCTGTTGCCGACCCTGCCTGGTTCCTGATCTACCGCCCGTCCCTGACTATGCTTCTGCCTGCCCCTGCCTGGTTCGTCTACCCTGCCCCGGTTCCCATCACCTGCCTGTCCCCGACTACGTCTCTGCCTGTGTGTGATATTTATCGCAATATATACCACCTTTACCGCCTTTGGTGTCTGTGTGCAGCTTTTGGGTCCAAACCTAACCCGTGACACCTTTTATCCAATCATATTTCAGCCATAATGTGTTGCCAGGGTCCAAGAAATCTGCCCTTAGGCCTTCAGAATCAACAGTGCGGGCGCCTGGGGCTTAAAGTGAACGGAAAGGATACGCACTCTTGAGAGAAAGAGCTAGCAAACTGAGTTTGAACGAGATAATGTGTATAGATTTCTACAAGCTGTTTTATTGGAACTGAAACTCACAGATACACTTTACATCAGAGTCATTGAAGTCTTCTTGAGGAAAGAAAGGAGGATGGATTTTGTAGTCAAATAATCAGTTGTTTTGGTGAGTACAAAGCATTTTATTTTTCATTTTATTTCGTTAAAGCTGTTTCAATCTATTTCAATCTTAAAGCTGGTAGTTTAACACTCTAATTGTAAATGCGGATTTATTGATTATAAATGCTTCGGAAATATTAATATAACTCTGTTGTACTTGACTATGTTAAGGTGACGCAACGCCCGGTTCTACTGCGTTTCTGTCTAAATGTATAGTTTCTAGAGCCATGGCGTCATAATGATGGTATTAAGAGGTGGAATAATTCAGGTAGGACTGTGTAGGACATCACTGAAGGCCTAGGTGTGAAATGCACGGCCCGCCACTGGTGGAGAATCAAACTTAACAGGAATATATTTAGGGTAAGATACTACAAGAAACTATTTTGCTACAGTTTTGCATTTGCATTATGCTGTAAACATTTAGTTGGGCTGTGGCTGTGGTTGACGGAATGTGTTTAGTAAGGCCTGAAACAAAACAAAAACAACAAACAAAATAATAAATACATATGATAATAAATACTATAAACACAAAATAAACAAATAAAATGCCTTAAACCTGCGCTATGTATGATTGATCTGTTGTCGCTATAACGGTAATAGCGACAACTATATCATATCACAGCTATATCATTTAATCACAGTTAATATTCTCTGGCAGAAGTGGATCCAGAATAAAACGATTCAAAATGACTATGCTTGAGTAACACTAGTTTCTAGTTTCTGAAGTCTCTGACTTCAGAGTCTGGGCAAACTCAATGTCGGCCAGCACCTTAATCAAGAAGGCATGAGTGAAGGGTTAACAAAGAGAGAGAGAAGGGGAGAGAGAGAGAGAGAGAGAGAGAGAGACATCACCATGAGAGACATCACCATCAGAGACATCACCATCACCTTCTTCTGTTCGATGTCCTCCTGGTTGGGTATGGGCGGTGGGTTGTCGCCGAAGTTGTGCGGTATGGTGGAGTAGAAACTGGAGGACAGTTCCTTCAGCTTCTCCTCTGTCTCCTTCAGCTTCCTCTCTATATCTTCCAGCACCTTGAAGCCCTTGTCAATCTGCTTCTCACTGAGCTTGCCTAAGGGCATCTGCTCGATGTCTGTCACGCAAATATACACACACACACTATTATACATTTAATCATTTTGCTACTCCATGCCCCCCCATCCAAAGCGACTTCAAGGTAAGTCGCTCTATTGAAGCTGTTTGTCTGAACAAACCCCATGAAACAAACCAAAGCCATGATTGTAGATCACAAGAGTTTCCCCTATCTTGTTATTATAAGACCTTGAGTGAAGACTTAACCTTCTCTCTCACACATGTGACACACATTGACATGTCTAACACTGTGGAAAGAGTAACCAGGAGGCCTTCAGGCCTGCAATGTTCAGCCACACCGATTACACAGATTCTTTGGTGTACCCGGCCAGACACACCTACCCAGGTTCACTGGAAGGACAGTTCTGATTGTCCCATCAACCTCATCCACCTGCAATATTAGAGAGGAAGGCCAGAGGAAGGTTAGAGACGATATTAGGTCTGGAGCACAGTTGATGCAGGGGTTTTCTTTCCCTCACTAAATCTAGTAAAACATTTCCCCATTCAACATGCGTGACTCTACTTGCAATGCTGGACATGGCACAGAAGTTACCCTGACCTCTGTCCTCCTGTCCAACTCGATCATGGTGTACTTCCCCTTCTTGGTCACAAAGTTGTCGCGGTCGGCCCAGTTGTTCTTCGTCTCGTCTTTGAACTTCTTCTCAAAGGCCTTGACGGCTTTGTGGGCAGTACTGCAGATGACTGGATCTGTGAAGTTTACAACTTCTCCCTCCATTTTATGTTGGAGATCGACAAAAAACAATGTCATTAACTGAAGTGTGTGGTTGGTGGCTGGTTTAAGCAGCCTCACCTGGCCTCAGTCAGACTCATTACTCTATTGTGGGTGAGGTTACACACCTGTGGGTCCTTGTTTACCAAGGCCCACGGGTTAAACCAGACACCAACACACACACTCGAGAAAAAGAGCTCTACCAGATACCAACTGCTCTGTTCACCATGAAGGAGCATTTCTTGGGAAAAAACAGTTATCGTAGAGCCCTGTACACTATTTTAAATACTTGATCATAATCTCAAGATACACTTTGAAACCTCCACATACAAGATACAAATTCACTCTTCAGGACCATCTCAATATTAACATTAGACGTACCACTCGACCAGATCTGCTCAGCAAATTGTAGGAACTGCCTGCTTTGACAACCCGAAAGGCACAGAACTTGTTCACGTTCACGTTCACGCCTTGAATGTTTGTCTGGTTGAGCATGCAGTCGTAGTCCTTATACACCTGTACAATACAAATGTAAGTGGACACAAATACAATACATGATATATAATATAAATGTATAATATACAACATTTAATGGATTCAGACAAAGGAGAAGATTGAAATTAAGGACATGTATTTGCCCCCTTCCTGACTTCTTCTATTTTTGCTTTTATTTGTCACATTTAAAAGTTTCAGATAATAAATACTTTAACATAAGATAAAGACAATGTGAATATACACATGTTGTAGCTTTTAAAGGATCATTCCATTTTTCCAAGATACAATGTTACTGAAAACACCCATGTGAAAAAGTAATCGCCCCCTAAACCTTATAACTGGTTGTGCCACCCTTGGCCGCCATCACTGCAAGCCAACACTTGCTAGATCTGGCATTGAGTCTTTTACACCGCTGTGGAGGAAGGTTGGCCCCATTCTACTTTGCAGAATTGTTTTAATTCAGCCCCATTAGAGGGTTTGGAGCATGAACTGCCTGTTTAAGGTCATGCCACAACATCGCAATAGGATTGAAGGCAGGACTTTGACGAGGCCACTCCAAAACCTTGATTTTGTTCCATTTGAGACATTGAGGGGTGGACTTGCTCAAGATTCAAGATTTGTATTTGCCAAATGCAATGGAATGCTTACTCCCCATTCCCTCCCGCAGTATGACATTTCTAAAACACTATACTATAAAAATACTGTACACTATAAAAATAACAATAAAGTGACTGAAAAAGCATTTTAAAGTGCCAGTAGTGCAGCAACCTCATGAATACAGTGCAGAACAGTGCATTGGCTGTAATGAGTCCAGAAAGTTCAGCAGAAGTATAATAGTGTAATGTAATATGGATGACAATGTTATGATAGTGGCAGCACTCCTAGCAGTTCAGTAGGCACGCTGCCTGTGGATAAAAACTGTCCTTGAACATGGTAGTCCTTGTGCGGATGCTGCGGAACCGGCGACCGGACCATAGGTGGGAGAAGAGATGGTGCCCAGGGTGGTTTTTGATGGAGATGGCCTTCTTCCGACATCTGGTCCTGCTTGTATGCTTCGCATCATTGTCCTGCTGCACAGCCCAACTGCGCTTGAGCTTTAGGACACAAACTGATTGGCGGACATTCTCCTTCAGAATGTTCTGGTAGAGAGCGGAATTCATTGTTCCAACAATTATGGCAAGTTGTTCAGGTCCTGGAGCAGCAAAGCAGCCCAACACACTACCACCTCCGCGTTTCACTGTTGGTATGATGTTCTTGATGTGGAAGGCTGTGCTAGTTTTATGCCAGATCAAGTGTGACCCATGTCTTTCAAGAAGTTCCACTTTTGACTCATCAGTCCACAGAATGTTATCCAAAAAGTCTTGGGAGTCATTGAGATGTTTTTTGGCCAATGTCAGACGAGCCGTTCTATTTGGCCAGCAGTGGTTTCGCCTTGAACTCTCCCATGGATGCCATTTTTTGCCCAGTCTCTTTCTTATCTTAGAGTCATTAACACTGACCTTAACTGAGGCAAGTGAGGCCTGCAGTTCTTTAGATGTTAATCTAGGTTACTTTGTCACTGTTACTTTGAGTGTTTGTGGTTGGTTTAAGCAGCCACCAACCACACACACTCCACAGTCACCTCCTGGATGAGTCGTTGATGTGCTCTTGGTGGAATTATTGTAGGCCTGCCACTCCTGGAAAGGTTCACCATTGGTCCATGTTCTCTCTGTTTGTCTCACCGTGGTTCGCTGGAGTCCCAGAGCTTTGAAATGTCCTTGTAACCCTTTCCTGACTGATGGATGTCAATCACTTTGTTCCTCATCTGTTCAATTTATTTAGATCGCAGCATCATGTGCTGCTTTTTTTAGACCGTTTAGCCTAGTAAAGATGTATTTATAGTTATATTTAAGTGAGTATTTTGATTGAACAGGGCTGGCAGAAATCAGGCCTGGGTGTGTCTCGTGAAATTGAGCCCAATTATAAATTAAATGTGATTAGTTGGTTGTTTTAGTAACTAAGAGGGGCAACTACTTTTTCACATAGCTTTGTTCCTTCAATAAATTAAATCGTCATTTAAAAACAGGTACTAGTTATCTTTGTCCAAAATATAAATGAGTTTGATGATCTGAGACATTTAAGTGTGACATGTATGCTAAACTAGAATTAAATCGGGAAGAGGGCAAATACTTTTGCACAGCACTTGTGTATATACATACATGTGTGAAATAGTGGTTTATATAGACCATGAATATTATTATGAATATTATCCATATTTTTTTTATACATAGTTTTATGTCAAATGTCTTGTTTATTTACCAAGCTGCTAGTGACTTCTGTCATCAGGAAGTCAGCCCTCAACAGTTTGTCATTGATACGCAATTTCACACATCGGTACCACTCAAGGTGGCAAATTCTAATCACAATTTTGGAAAAGGTAAATGTCCATAGATATTTTGGTATGATTACCTTTTGTAAGTGGTAGCTTTGTCACAGTTATCAGCACATGAAGTGAACCACCCCCTACAATAATTTGGCTTGTGGACACTGATGCATATCCTATTATAGGCACATTTTAAGGACCTTTAGTGTATGCTGACTTGTTTGGTATTATTTTTATCATCATAAAGGATATATTCACAGATTTCTTGATTCATCTCAGTTGGGAGTCTGTCTGATTAATATAGAGGTCACAGGGGCTCTTTATTTATCTCTCGTCTTTATTTGGATATTGCTCCAATGAATATAATGCTATGAGGTGTGAACAATCAACTATGTGTGTGTAAATTACGGAAGTAATAATATAATGTGTAAAGCGACTTACGAGAGTGTGAAATGGAAATCCAAACATGGGGCGTTGTATAATGTGCTGCGGGGAGAAGGCTGAAGTCCAAAACACAAACGCCAAAATATCCAGGGGGTAAAAATCAAAGTAGAAAAATCCAACAAGGGAACAAACAAGAAAAATTGTTCAACGAGGAAATACCAGGAATCATCGGGAGATTGCGGCAGGGTCTTCACGGGGAATCACAGACGACAATTGCAACAGGGTCTTCACGGGGAATCACAGAGGATAATTGCAACAGGGTCTTCACAGGGAATCACAGAGGAGTTGGCAAGAGAGTCTCGGGTTGTAACAACGGGAAAGTTCAGGCAACAAGTGACAGGACAGCGGAGTATAAATAGGGAGCTTGATTGGTATCAGGGAACAGGTGCGCTGATGTGACTAGGATCTTCTGGGACGGAGTGTTCTCCTGGGTGTAGTAACCCCAGGTGGCCAGGAGGGGGAGACAGAGGAGCGTGGCCGGAGAGGAGAGTGGTGTGATGCTGGAATCACAACAGTCTTGACTGAATGAAGCTATGAGCCTTCGCAGTCTTTGGGATTTTCCTGGGTTATTTCTTTCTTGGATCTATCTGTTAGAAGTGTCCGGAGAAACTCCACCAGAGATGTCGGAGCACTGTTCATCTTCTCAAGATCTGATGTATGTGGTGGCCATGCTTGAATAATATCTTGGTTCCGAATATTATTTCTGATCTTCAGTGCCGCTTGTGATATGTCTTTGTCACTGCTTTATTTGTACACCTTCAGTTCATCTTGGAGTTTGTGACAAACCTTAACAAGCTCATCCATTGTCAAATGGATAACAACAGTTTTCCTGTGTCAATTGGTGTGATATGTAGAGATTAAGCTAACTGAAAAATCTGATTGAACCTTGTGACGTAGGTGTTTCTTTGTAGAAGGTGTCACCTGTGTTACACCTTTATTCAACTATTCCTGTGAGTATTTCAGTTTGTGTTATTTGTGTCATTGATGTTCCTACATGTCACAATGCTCAAATACAGACTATAGTTTAGGCGAGAATTGTAGGAAAATGATTGTTGTTGACACTTTGAAGAGCCAGACAGACAGACTCATAACTGAGCTCAGATGAAAGCTATGAATATATAATTTAAGATGATACCAAACAAGTCATCATAAACAATGAGTAAAGGTCCTGAAACTGAGTGGAAATTAGGATATGCATCGGTGTCTAGAAGCTAATTTATTGTAGGGGGTGGTTAACTTCATGTGCTGACAACTGTGACAAAGCTATAAGGCTGACACACTGGTATATTACATTACAGTCATTTAGCAGACGCTTTTATGTATATTAGATTAGATTAGATTTGAGTCAAATTCATTGTCAGTGTACAGCACAAATACAGTACAGCGAAAATATTTGGCATCTAAACTAGAGTGCAAAGGTTGCAGTAAAGTGCATGGTAATATATAATGTAAAGTTATTTAATAATATGTAAAAACTGTCTACTAAAATAACTACTAAAAACGGTATAGTAGGGTAGAGTAGGTATGAGATGTGTGCAGAATTATAAGTATATACATACAAGGTAAGTATACAAGTATAAACAGGTAGGGAGCAGGGGTATGCAGTTGTATCAACAGATAATTATATATAAATGTATATACAGCAGGTAGTGAGCAGAGGTGTGTAGTTATATCAGCAGTTGAAGATAAATATATATATATATGGTAAGTATAGTAAAAATGTACATGACTATCATACAGGTATGTAAACAATACATATGCAAACTATAGGTAGAGGAAGGGAGTTCTGATATATGTATTTGTCACTAACCTCTGCAGCAGTAATGTTACATTGCTCCTGAAGCATCCCTGGCAATGTGTCCTTTGGTCCAGGTGACGCCATGATCCCTTGATCTATGAAGTGTCAACGTTTCAACACACGCAACAAGTATTTAACTAAACTATACTGAGGATCTCAAGTGCATGTTGAACTGGTCGTCTTGGTTTATTCTACACATAACATCTGGAACGCATATAGTTAGATAATGATATAAAGCCATCAAAAACAAGTTTCGACATGTCATCTGCAGCTCAGCGCAAATGGACTTAGGTTGATTAATGAACGGCACAGTGAATCAAGGCCACATATCCGTTTACTGCGAAAACAGATCGCTAAAAGGTTGAATGTTTACATGCCACCACTCTAGTTCTGTCATTCATGGATACCGTTGTGGTGCGTTTGGACCATACGACATGTGACCATTGATTGGCTTAGAAAAACCCCTTAAAGGCATATCAATCAGATAAAGTAGCGAGACAACTCACTCAACAACGTCAACAAGCACGAACGAGGCGATCTCGATGCTGCTCCAGCTCTGAGTCTTGAAGTTACCTAAAATTCTAGACTACTTTGCGTGTAAGCTTGAGCGTAAACGTGTGCCTAGAATACTTACAATCAAAATAGGAAGACCGGGAAGAGCTCTTGGGGCAGATCGGGCAGACCAAGCAGATGAATTGTGCTGCCTGACAGTAGTTCACCCGAGAGTATATCGCCTCTCGGAACCAAACCCGTTGAAACTCCGCCTGGTGAAAACTCTGCATTCCTGGCAATGCCCGTTGATCGCATTCCCTGCAACGCCCGTTGGTCGTCTCAACACGCATGGCTCTTACAATGCATACAGTATCACAGATAGTGTTTTCGTTTTATACTTAGGGTATAAAAATACACTACATATCCCCCCTTTGGGACTCTATAAAGAAGTCCCAATACAAAAATGTTTACACAAATTTAAAAACCATGATATACCTTCAATTGCATCATCATTCTGCTTCACAATTAACAGTGCATGGTTCACATATTGTTCGCATAAAGAGTCATAGCACAAGTCAACTGACAATTTGAAAAACCATATGCGATTGTACTGCATACAGTGTTGTAACATCAAAAAAAACATCAGTCACTGTTCTCCTTCAGGACTTCCTGTAAAAATGAATTGTTCACAAGGTTCATGCATGCGTTAGTTCAAGCATTGCAACTCTGATTATGCAATTTTCACAGAAAGGGGTTTAATGTGGTATTATTACTCTCTGGTATCTCAGTAAATATACTCTCTGGTAAATATGTATATAGGAGCACAGAATGAAAACTCAGATATTTAGCAATAATAAAAAAACAATGTCCATGTTTTCTTATTTAAGATTACATTCCTTAAGGTCTTCATTTATGATTTACCATTCCCTGGGGGGAATTAAGCACAAAACATTAAACACAATCAAAACAAACACAAAATCTGATAATCAGATACGAATAGGCTTCATAACCATTAAACCACACTTGTATCATTGCATCATATCAAAAACATATTGAAAAATAAAATCTTAGTTAATCAAAAACATATTAAATCACATATAATGCATTTAAAATACCAATCAATGGGATGAGTCGACCCATCATATGTATCAGCATCATATTGAGATACCGAGGTATCTCAATTTTCACATTATCGTCTTGATAGAAGTTATTATAACGATCAGTAGTCCTAGGGGGGCCTTGATTCCCTAACTCAGGTATTTTATCGGTGTGCTGTTCTAGCAAATCTTGTTAATGTTGCTGTCGGAGAAAACCCCTGTTATCTGCATGGCGTGATGTTATTCAATGGAATTTGTATGTAGGTTGTGTTGGACTACAACAGCTGAGATGTACCCATGGTCCACATCTACCAGGATGACAGATGATGTGACTTGGATCTGGTATGGTCGGTTTATTTTTGGCTGGACCCACGTTGGTTTGAAGATGCAGAAGTATATACGTATAGACTCCGAGATAGCTCAGAGATAGCTTCCACAGTCAGGCCATCAGGCTGCTGAACAAGGGCGTATAGCATATAACAATGTATATTTTATTACATTGATTTATATATACATATTGCTCTTTTCTGTGCCGATATATTGCATTTTATAAATTGCATTTTTATTTTTATTTTTAAACTTTATTCTATGTTTATTCAAATTTTTTAAATTATTTTTATATCTGCTGTCTGTCGTCGGGTATTGCACATAAGATTTTCACACCACTTATTTATACTTGAGGGGTGATGGTCCCCTGGGTGATCATTTGTCTGGGGTTGGATCGGCTGCCTGCTCCTGTTCCAACAAACACTCATAGACAGATGTGAGGCATTTTATACATGTAGCTAGCATCTTCTAGCTGCTCTTCGTTCCTCACTGGAACGACAATCTTGCCCACTTTCCTGTTTGTCAGAGCATCTCAGCCTCAGTTTGTGGTGCTTTTTCATGCGTTCGGTTAGCTACCAAAGTGAACCGGTTAATGAATGAATTTGATCGGCGCTTCTCTGACTTTAGAACACAGCACTCAGGCTTTTCCATCTTTGCCAATCCTTTCACCGCCGACGTCGACAGTGCGCCCCATCTCCTTCAGATGGAGTTAATAAAGCTTCAAAGCAACAGCTTCCTGAGAGCAAAGTTCCAGGATGCTGCAATCAAGGAATTTTACGGTCTCCTCCCCCCCGCTTTGATGCCACAGCTCCGACTTCATGCTGCCCGTGTTCTGTCCATGTTTGGGAGCACCTACCTGTGCGAACAGATGTTTTCAATAATGAATCTAAACAAGACCTGACAGTAGTTCACCCGAGGGTATATCGCTTCTCGGAACCAAACCCGTTGAAACTCCGCCTGGTGAAAACTCTGCATTCCTGGCAATGCCCGTTGATCGAATTCCTGGCAACGCCCGTTGGTCGCCTCAACGCGCATGGCTCTTACAATGCATACATTATCACAGATAGTGTTTTAGTTTTTACAAAAATGTTTACACAAATTAAAAAACCATTATATACCTTCAATTGCATCATCATTCTGCTTCACAATTAACAGTGCATGGTTCACATATTGTTCGCATAAAGAGTCATAGCACAAGTCAACTGACAATTTGAAAAACCATATGCGATTGTACTGCATACAGTGTTGTAACATCAAAAAAAACATCAGTCACTGTTCTCCTTCAGGACTTCCTGTAAAAATGAATTGTTCACAAGGTTCATGCATGCGTTAGTTCAAGCATTGCAACTCTGATTATGCAATTTTCACAGAAAGGGGTTTAATGTGGTATTATTACTCTCTGGTATCTCAGTAAATATACTCTCTGGTAAATATGTATATAGGAGCACAGAATGAAAACTCAGATATTTAGCAATAATAAAAAAACAATGTCCATGTTTTCTTATTTAAGATTACATTCCTTAAGGTCTTCATTTATGATTTACCATTCCCTGGGGGGAATTAAGCACAAAACATTAAACACAATCAAAACAAACACAAAATCTGATAATCAGATACGAATAGGCTTCATAACCATTAAACCACACTTGTATCATTGCATCATATCAAAAACATATTGAAAAATAAAATCTTAGTTAATCAAAAACATATTAAATCACATATAATGCATTTAAAATACCAATCAATGGGATGAGTCGACCCATCATATGTATCAGCATCATATTGAGATACCGAGGTATCTCAATTTTCACATTATCGTCTTGATAGAAGTTATTATAACGATCAGTAGTCCTAGGGGGGCCTTGATTCCCTAACTCAGGTATTTTATCGGTGTGCTGTTCTAGCAAATCTTGTTAATGTTGCTGTCGGAGAAAACCCCTGTTATCTGCATGGCGTGATGTTATTCAATGGAATTTGTATGTAGGTTGTGTTGGACTACAACAGCTGAGATGTACCCATGGTCCACATCTACCAGGATGACAGATGATGTGACTTGGATCTGGTATGGTCGGTTTATTTTTGGCTGGACCCACGTTGGTTTGAAGATGCAGAAGTATATACGTATAGACTCCGAGATAGCTCAGAGATAGCTTCCACAGTCAGGCCATCAGGCTGCTGAACAAGGGCGTATAGCATATAACAATGTATATTTTATTACATTGATTTATATATACATATTGCTCTTTTCTGTGCCGGATTTTATAAAATTGCATTTTATAAATTGCATTTTTATTTTTATTTTTAAACTTTATTCTATGTTTATTCAAATTTTTTTAATTATTTTTATATCTGCTGTCTGTCGTCGGGTATTGCACATACGATTTTCACACCACTTATTTATACTTGAGGGGTGATGGTCCCCTGGGTGATCATTTGTCTGGGGTTGGATCGGCTGCCTGCTCCTGTTCCAACAAACACTCATAGACAGATGTGAGGCATTTTATACATGTAGCTAGCATCTTCTAGCTGCTCTTCGTTCCTCACTGTGTCTGAGTCTCATATAAGAGACACACATGTTAGTTAAGTCTCTTCACATTATTTCATTTCAATGTAATTGTTCCATAATTGTTCAGGTGTCAAACTCAAGGCCAGCGGGCCGGATCCGGCCCGCCACGTCATTTTATGTGGCCCGCGAGAGCTTAATTGTATTAAAATAAAAGTATAATCTGCATTACAGCGCACAGTGACAATAAACTACATCTCCCACAATGCATGTCGATTTTGCGCACAAAATGACGGCAAATGACGGCCGCTAGATTGCAGTGTTTCCATATCGGCATTTAACTAGAAAAAGATCTACAAATAATCCAACATGTCCAAGAAGAGAATGTATGCAGAGGGAAGGCAATTTAATGAAATTTCAGAAAGTGAATACATGTTTGTGCTTCAAGGAGAGAAACCAGTATGTCCTCTGTGTCATGAGGCAGTTTCGGTGATGAAGGAATACAATTTACGTCGGCATTTTGACACGAAACACGGAGCTAAGTATGCACAATTTAGCCTCCAAGAAAAAACAAAAATGGCCCAAGCATTAAAAGGCAAACTGCAAACACAGCAGAATATGTTTACACTTTTACAAAAGCTAACGCCAAAAATGATGCAGCAGTGAAAGCCAGCTTTATTGTAGCTGAATAAATCGCCCGCGCTTCCAAGTGTTTTTCAGAGGGTGAATTCATGAAGCGGTGCATGCTAAAGGTATGTGAGCAGGTATGCCCCGACCAGATGCAGACTTTTAGCAATGTCAGTTTGTCAAACACCATCGCAGACCGAGTTAAGGAACTAGCAGGCAATCTGACAACACAGCTGGCCGAAGAGACACGCAGTTACCTGGCTTTTTCATTAGCTGTTGATGAAAGTACAGACACGGATACAGCGCATCTATTCATTTTTATAAGAGGCGTGAAGGCAGACTTCACTGTCAGTGAGGAGCTCTTGGATGTAGCTGCAATGCATGGGATGACGACGGGGAGGGACATTTTTGATGAGGTTGAGAAGTCTGTGAGTAAAACTAAATTACCCTGGGAAAAGTTGGCAGGGTTAACTACCGATGGCGCACCTGCGATGTGTGGGGGAAAAAGAGGCTTGGTTGGACTAGTGAAGGAGAAAATGCAAGAAAGTAACTGCCACACACTTCTGATAACTTATCATTGCATTATTCACCAAGAAGCTCTGTGTGGAAAGGTTCTGGAACTGAATAACATAATGACCACGGTCATGAAAACAGTGAACTTCATTCGGGCGCACGGCCTGAATCACCACCAGTTCCAGCTGTTTTTGAAGGAGGTGGGCTCGGAGCATGGAGATGTGCTGTACCATACAGAAATAAGGTGGCTGAGTAGAAGCACGGTCCTCAAACGATTTTTTGAGCTTAGGGAAGAAATTGCACTTTTCCTGCAAAGTAAAGGAAACCCCTTGCCTGAACTCTCAGATCCAAACTGGCTGTGTGATTTTGGTATGTTGTGTGACATAACGGGGCATCTCGCACAACTGAATCAGATGACGCAAACAAGTCATTATTATTATTACCGGTATTATTAAGTCATCACGGAGATGTCTGACATGATCACAGCTTTCCAGCGTAAACTGCAGCCATGGAAGTCCCAACTGGAACAGGACAATCTTGCCCACTTTCCTGTTTGTCAGAGCATCTCAGCCTCAGTTTGTGGTGCTTTTTCATGCATTCGGTTAGCTACCAAAGTGAACCGGTTAATGAATGAATTTGATCGGCGCTTCTCTGACTTTAGAACACAGCTCTCAGGCTTTTCCATCTTTGCCAATCCTTTCACCGCCGACGTCGACAGTGCGCCCCATCTCCTTCAGATGGAGTTAATAGAGCTTCAAAGCAACAGCTTCCTGAGAGCAAAGTTCCAGGATGCTGCAATCGAGGACTTTTACGGTCTCCTCCCCCCCGCTTTGATGCCACAGCTCCGACTTCATGCTGCCCGTGTTCTGTCCATGTTTGGGAGCACCTACCTGTGCGAACAGTTGTTTTCAATAATGAATCTAAACAAGACCAAGCACAGATCACACATCACCGATGACAACCTCCACACTGTTCTACGGATTGCTACAGCACAAGACCTGAAGCCAGACATTGACAGACTGCCCCCGGGAAAACGGTGTCAGGCATACGGCCAGAAAACAAATAGGTAAGCATTTTTAAAAACCTGAATAAAAAATATAATAAAATGTTTTTCAACCATGAATAAGCACAGTGTAATATGTGTGCAATTTAATGATTGTGCTTGCATTTAGTTTGGTGTTTGTTATTTTCAGAACATGATCAAGATGAGGATGGTGTGTGATATGGTGTCCTAGGGATCTACTTTGGTGTGTTCAAGGCCAAGCAGCATCACCTCATCAACTTCACCCAGAACTTGACCAGTGTAGTTGTGAACTGAGACAACCCTTATTGTTATTTTGAGTTAATTACATATACTAATTTGTATGTGTAGCAATGTATTCAGTGTGTTTACAGGCGTATGTGTTCATGCAGCCAAATGTTTACTGATTTATTTATAACACAGAGCAATGTGCCTGCTTTATGTTAATGTATGTATAATATTTGTACATCTCAATAAATAATAATCAAATGCAGTGACATTATTTAATATGTTAAGGATTAGTTATATTTATACAGTCTTACGGTTACAACTGGCCTTTTTAGGTCAACCATAATGCTGATGTGGCCCGGGTGAAAATTAGTTTGACACCCCTGCATTAGCCCTTTCCACTAGTCCTGCTGACTCTGGATAATAGACAAAAAAAACCATTGTATTTGATTATTGTATGACATAAATGTAAACATGCTTGAATAGGTCATACTTGAATGTAACCCATCGCTGTGTAGCTCTCTACAACATATTATGTATATAGAGATGTTTATCAATGATAACCTTCATCTCCCCCCTTGCAGAGTGACTAACCCCTGTGTCAATCTGCATAACAACATTGCCAACCTGGCGGGATTGATAAAACAATAAAAAAGATAAAATAACATAGAATAATACACATAAAGGAAATAAATTAAATGTAACAATGTTAACACAAACAAATCTCAATAAAACAAACAAA
>CM051002.1:12441227-12471227 GCA_027704905.1 Muraenolepis orangiensis
TCTGTCTCTCTCTGTCTGTCTGTCTGTCTGTCTGTCTGTCTGTCTGTCTCTATCACCAGAGTCATGGTGAGAGAGACTGTCTAATTACTTTATCCTCTCTTGTAAACAGTTTAAGACCTTGATTCTCAGCTAAATAAATCCCAAAGGGCCCAATTGACCAACTCATTTAGGCAAATGGTTTCCAAAACACTGAGATTCATTGGGGCTGCGCTTTTTCTGCTTGTTTTCCGTTGTTTGAGAGAGGTAACATTATCCTGTCTAGCTTCCGCGTAGAGAGGGAGGTTTTTATTAACTCACCTTGAGCACTGGTGTTTTTTCCCTTGTTTCGCCCACTCCTCCCCCCGAGCTGCTGTGTACGTCTGTAAATATGTCCGTCTCGTCTGGGACAATGGGTGTTACCTCTTAAAAAGCGCCCAGCTTCCCTCTAATGCGACAGCACCTAAATTTACCATAGCGTTCCTTCTTATCACTTGCACCATCCCCATGCCCCGTTAACATTAACACCTATTATTTTGAAGGCTCTATTTGACAGATGTGTTTGGAACTGTTGGCTGACAAAGCAGTGCCCGCCCTCAGCCAATCAACAGCCTGTCGGAGGTGAAATGACATTCTATATGTCGGCGGACATGCTCAATGCTCGACCTGCAAATTACATTGCTGCAGAAGGAGGAGATTTGAATGGGAGCACTCTGTGATGTGTGTGTGTGTGTGTGTGCGTGTGCGTGTGCGTGTGCGTGTGTGAGACGGTGAAATGGTGTATGTGTGAGGGTGTTTAATGGAGATATGGAGGAGGACTTTGACTTTTTGGATTTCCTAATGTTGTCACGTCGGGTTCACCTATGATCATGATTGGATTGCACGTTATTAATTTCTCGTCTGGCTAATACGAATGATATTATTCAGACACGATCATAGGCCAGCCATTTAATTATTCTCCATAAATTAGCCAGTAGATCATCTGTCAAAGGAAATATTCATCACGTTGGGCTAACAGACTGTCTCCAGGGTGACTTCAGATGTCTCTGTCATACTGCAGAAATCACAGTTTCTGATTGGCGCGCCGCAAATGTTCCACTCATATCGAATGCAATCTATTAAAATTAAAGAGAATTGGTTCTTGTAATTTGTAAATTAGTTTTCTTTGAGTGAAATGCGGATGCTCTGTGTTCATTAGAGTGTAAACTGGGGGTTTAGTAATGGGGCTGACTCATAAGGAATAAGGTTGGACATCATTGTAATAACCTATTAGCATTCATTTGTCTCAATAGAGTTCAGTGAAAGCTGCACAAGACAGACCTGCGTGCACAGAGAAGGAATCCTAAACCTTCATTACTCTTTAATTACTCTTTTTTGTTTTAAGGAAAACAAGTCTTGAGAAAGAGAGAGAGAGATGCTTTGCAATGCAATTATATGTATTGATTGGCCATGTGTGTTATTGCAATAAGCCAGGAGCGATGATATTGTGCTTCAGTTTTGGTGACACAATGGTCATAACATTTTGTTTCTCTTCATTTCTCTTGGCTGTGATGTGTGTGTGTGTGTGTGTGCATGTGCATGTGTGCGTGCGTGTTTGCGTGTGTGTGTGCGTGCCTATGCAGGTGCTGACTCCCACAGCGACGTGAGCTCTGTGAGCGGCGGCGGGCCCTGGGACAGCAGGGAGCATTCGCTGGCCGCCTCCACCGCTGCCTCCCTGGCCTCTGCGCTCCCCCTGAGGGACCTGGCGGACGGCGAGGAGCACCCCAGCCTCCGCCTCAGCGACAGAGGCTCGGACAAGTCCATGGGCAGCGGCTCATCTTTCGAGGAGCTGGACATGGAGCAGGTGGAGTGTCCGGAGGAGGAGGAGGCCGATAACAAGGAGGTGGATGTGGGAGAAGGAGGGGAAGAAGGAGAAGGAGGAGCAGTAGCAGGGGGAGCCGTAGACAAGGAGGAGGAAGAGGGGAGGAGGAGGAGGAGAAGGAGGAGGAGGAGAAGGAGAAGAAGAAGGAGGAGGAGGAGGAGGTGAAAGCCAAGGGAGCACTGGGGTCCATGACGGAGGAGGAGAGGAGAGAGCCCTCCGGGGATGGAGAGGAGTAGGTGTAGGAGGAGGAATACCAAACCAAAGTTTGGTTTATCGCCAGGGCGTTCTTCACCTGTGGCCGTTGTCTGTTCTCTTATGTCTGTAATCCTCTTAGTTTGTTAGCTGTACTCATCTCAACCAGCATACCATGCTTTTACGGGCCATTCATAAAATATGTGTAGAGTCTTCATTACTTCATTACCACAGTATACAGTTTTTTGTTTTACATTTCCTCCTTTTAAAATCTCACAGTTTCATATATTTTGAATATGATTTCAGAATAGTATAGATGCTGGAGGTCTGTCTCAATAAACATTTCTGAACTATATGGTGTGGAACAAAAGATGATTGTTGTTTGTGTGTTGTGATTGGGAATTTCGAGTGCAGTCCAATTCTAACCTGATGTACTGAACTACTGTTCTGTTTGAAAGTGGTGTGTTAATGTAAGGTGAACACATTGTTCCCCTTAACTTAACAAGGGAACAGAATGTCTTTGTGAATTCTTGAAAGAATTAAACAGTGAACAAGCAACCAGATATGAAACAATTTTCCTCTTCCACCCAAGTAAAGATTTATTAATCAGAATATCAATAATGTTGTCTGTAAACAATGCAATGTTATTCTTTATTAAAAAACTGGTGAATCATTGTTAATGTGCTGAATATTGGCAAACGGCTTATGTGCAAGGTTGTCACTCTGCCTTTTAATTATGCTTTCACTAAATATTTCTATCTGGTTGCCATAACAATCTCCTGTGTTCACAATATTTCCCCGCAAGGTGTATTTCCTTTCTTCGTGTGTGCTCGGTAGATTCTTGAAACACTCATGCAGTCTTTGCCTTATTTCATCTTCCCACAGTTAGAAAAAGATCTGCCATCTAAGGTTCCTGTCTTTGCGTGTTCTCTCTTGGTTGGAAAAGACTAGGCAAAGTTTCAAATCTAGGACACAGTACAACACTCTCTCCAGACTGCGTCACGCAAAGAAGTGTTTGAATGTATGAAGACTGTTAATTCCATCCAAACCATAGGGTTAAGTAAATCTGTTTTACCATATCTATCCATCCATCTTCTTTGACTGCTTCCCAGCTAAATGAGGGTCCTAGTGTGTTTAAACCAATTTGTTTCCATATCTACTTACAAAGTCTATTCATCGTTCTTGGCCAAGTGTAAACAATTGCAACTGTCGTCTGGCTATTTTCTTGTTCAATGATAAATGATAATAGAATAAGCCTCAACTGTAAACTCATATACATTATATTTGCCTAAAGGATATCTTCAGGATTTTTCAACCTGGACCCTATGTACTCATCATGATGGGTCTAAGTGAAGCAGTCTAACCATTTTTTTTTAATTGGTCCAGTATTGAGAGAGAGCCCTCAAACATCATCAATGTAACTCTTTGGGGGGGATATCACCCCGTCAATGTAAGTCCTCTAAAAGTGCTTGTTTTTGCCACTGACGGGTTCAGATTGTTATTATAAGTATCTGACAACCTTCATGGAAAGAATCCCTACAGAGAAATAAAACTTTCTTTTTACCTTTTGCATGATCCGGTCTGTTTGTTATTGTAACTAACCTAACCTAACTACTAACTAACCTAACCTAACCTAACTAGTTAATCTCCTAAGTCTCATGGATCAGTCTCATGTGTGGCAGTTGGAGAGGGGAGTGGCGGCAAGAGTTTGTTGTGTTGGACTACCGAAGCTCAGTAAGCATGGCTAAGGACTATTGATAATATTGTTAAAATCATGGCTGAATATGTAGCTGATTAAGACCATGCGGATGAGGCTCTCGCAAGGCAGTAATAGTAATTAGCGACTATTTTTAAGTTACCAGCTTATATTGCAGTTATTTTATTTGTCAGTGGTTTAATACTTTGTGCTGCTTTATGAAGGCTGCCACATAACAATAGGTTCCAGACCCTGAATAAACGGAAGTTAGAACATCGATCTAGTTTTATTACAAGTTCACCATTGCTATTTACAACGGATCTATTTAACTCCATTATGCCAAAAATGATATACACCCATACTGAACACACTAATGGCCGACAATTATGGATAATTATATTCACTACTTAGTAGTTTAGTCTATGGATTGAGCTATCTATTGTTAGAATGTGACAGCACAAATATATACTCTGTTATAGCACAATTACTAACTTTTCTTCAGTAGCCTAGCTGTAGTATAGCCTACCGGGGTCAGCCGTGACATCATCATCATCATCGTCATCATGATCATGACATATCTTTACCTTAGTGTAAAGTCACGATAGCAACATATTTTGACAATGGCATTGATGAGCCAATGATAATAAATCTCATATGATTTCTTTGCCTTTTGGTTATGACAACAGTGTCTTCTGATCGGACAGACTCGATAAGGAGTTATGTTGGACATTATAGAGACTCCAGAAATTGACAAACCGTCTACCGGGACAGACGCCCCGACCCACACATCTGCTGCTATGGTAGTTATCGTAGTGTTATGATCCCCGACCTCTGTCCAAAAGGCAAGGGTGAAAATCCCCCTCGAAGTGTCGCGATGACACACTGCGCCGACAACACGCGCTTTAATTAATTGTCGCCAGAGGAGGAGGAGGAGGAGGAGGTCATGCGGCTTTGGGAGGCTCAGAGATTATTGCACTATTCTCATAATGTTAATTATTAATCGTATTACACTGGATGTGCGGGAGTGACAAAAGAGGGAGCAATGACGTAGTATACAAACGCCGTCGCCGCGGTCACTGCATGGTCGCGTCAACCTATTTTTGGCAGTAAAAGCGCGAGAGAAAAAAGCTCGAAACACATCCTGTGGAGAAAGACTTCACAATCCCCCCGTGAGCGCACGTGTCATCTGGGAGCGACCTCGCGCTCTCATCCGTCGTGTCCAAAAGAAATAGCATTTAACGGCTCTTCTCCCCGGAGAATCCCCCCCCCCCCCCAACGAATAGCTTTCATATCATACCTAGTGCTTTTATTTGCTATTGCTTAGTCTTTTTTTATTATTATTATTATTTTTTTTTTAATTGGACACGAACACAACTCTCACCAGATAAAAGCAGAAAGGAGAGAGATATGTTTTACTTTAAACAGACGACAGCCTAAACAATAGGTACATTTGGTGTACGATAGTGTGATGGTATTTTTTTAAGTATAGATCTAAACCCTTGTTCAACACAACATGTTGTTGCTTATAGCCTATAGCATCTTAATGTCAAGCCGTACAACATTAACCATTCAACGTTAACATTAACCGTAATCATTTCGAAAATACATGGCCAGTGTGTAATTGTTTACAAAATATTACCGCCTATTGGTGTTATCATTACGATTATCGGTTTTCTCAAGAAGGCTTAACAGGTAGATCTATCAGGTACTGCTAACATAGCCTATCCTACCCTATTCATCATTTCCATCCTTTGTTTACTTTAGCCGGGGGGTTTTGCCCAATGCGTATTTTATAATATTGTTGAGAGAGAGAGAGAGAGAGAGAGAGAGAGAGAGAGAGAGAGAGAGAGAGAGAGAGAGAGAGAGAGAGAGAGAGAGAGAGAGAGAGAGAGAGAGAGAGAGAGGACAGCTTCCAACTCAGAGAGACAGAGAGACAGAGAGAGAGAGAGAGAGAGAGAGAGAGAGGGGGACAGCTCCCCGACTCAGAGAGAGAGAGAGAGAGAGAGAGAGAGAGAGAGAGAGAGAGAGAGAGAGAGAGAGAGAGAGAGAGAGAGAGAGAGAGAGAGGACAGCTTCTGACTCAGAGAGAGAGAGAGAGAGAGAGGAGAGAGAGAGAGAGAGAGAGAGAGAGAGAGAGAGAGAGAGAGAGAGAGAGAGAGAGAGAGAGAGAGGACAGCTTCCAACTCAGAGAGAGAGAGAGAGAGAGAGAGAGAGGACAGCTCCTGACTCAGAGAGACAGAGAGAGAGAGAGAGAGAGAGAGAGAGAGAGAGAGAGAGAGAGAGAGAGAGAGAGAGAGAGAGAGAGAGAGGACAGCTTCCAACTCAGAGAGAGAGAGAGAGAGAGAGAGAGAGAGAGAGAGAGAGAGAGAGAGAGAGAGAGAGAGAGAGAGAGAGAGAGAGAGAGAGAGAGAGAGGACAGCTTCTGACTCAGAGAGAGAGAGAGAGAGAGAGAGAGAGAGAGAGAGAGAGGAGAGAGAGAGAGAGAGAGAGAGAGAGAGAGAGAGAGAGAGAGAGAGAGAGAGGACAGCTCCCGACTCAGAGAGAGAGAGAGAGGACAGCTCCCGACTCAGAGAGAGAGAGAGAGAGAGAGAGAGAGAGGAGACTGAGAGAGAGAGAGAGAGAGAGAGAGAGAGAGAGAGAGAGAGAGAGGACAGCTCCCGACTCAGAGAGAGAGAGAGAGAGAGAGAGAGAGAGAGGAGAGAGAGAGAGAGAGAGAGAGAGAGAGAGAGAGAGAGAGAGAGAGAGAGAGAGAGAGAGAGAGAGCGAGAGAGAGAGAGAGAGAGAGGACAGTTCCCGACTCAGAGAGAGAGAGAGAGAGAGAGAGAGAGAGAGAGGAGAGAGAGAGAGAGAGAGAGAGAGAGAGAGAGAGAGAGAGAGAGAGAGAGAGAGAGAGAGAGAGAGGGGACAGCTCCCGACTCAGAGAGAGAGAGAGAGAGAGAGAGAGAGAGAGAGAGAGGACAGCTCCCGACTCAGAGAGAGAGAGAGAGAGAGAGAGAGAGAGAGAGAGAGAGAGAGAGAGAGAGAGAGAGAGAGAGAGAGAGAGAGAGAGAGAGAGAGAGAGCGAGAGAGAGAGGACAGCTCCCGACTCAGAGAGAGAGCAAGAGGACAGCTCCCGACTCAGAGAGAGAGAGAGAGAGAGAGAGAGAGAGAGAGAGAGAGAGAGAGAGAGAGAGAGAGAGAGAGAGAGAGAGAGAGAGAGAGAGAGAGAGAGAGAGAGAGAGAGAGAGAGAGAGAGAGAGAGAGAGAGAGAGAGGAGAGAGAGAGAGAGAGAGAGAGAGAGAGAGAGAGAGAGAGAGAGAGAGAGAGAGAGAGAGAGAGAGTGGGGACAGCTCCTCCTGACCACCACGCGCGCCTTCACTCAACGGGGCGACCAACGAAAAAACTTCATGGGCTTCATTGTCTCGCTCTCTTTACCCTTCAGATCAGTCCGCTGTGTAGTGGACGACGAACCAAAGGTGTTTGCGAGCCCCCGTACGCGTCCACACGTGTGGAAGGATATGCATGGGTTACCGGTCGAGGTATAGTGCGCTGCTGCATCGCTGCACACTGAGGCGACGCCGCACAGGTAGGGTTACGGTTACGCTTTACCTTTTCGTGGCGATTATTATTAACTGTTTATATGCTTTGATTTACACAACCTATTGGTGCATTTTCCTCTGTGTGCTTCGTCTATGTGCGTTTATTGCAGAACTCCATGAATGAGCATTGTTTTTTTTTAGTGAGTAGTATAAGCACTATAAGTGAGTACAACATTGACAGGCGCAACACAAACTACCTTTACATTTGTTTACGGAACACCTTTCTATTTGCAGAAGCGCCATCACGTGCCTTCGCCAATCGCTTTGTTTGATTAACAAAGTGAAACATTCTGTTGCTTAGAGAAAATAGATTCAGAACACAGAAGAAAGAAAATAAGAAGCGATAATCGTATAGCCTTTATCCATCTTTATGGCGATTGATCTTGGCGTTGTGTTTTTTATTCTTTATTCTTTAGTTCTATTCACCCCTGGACTGTTACATGTCGTATCCATCATTCCTCGGTGCTATTTCCGAATCCTCTCAAGTTACTAAATATCTTATCGGAGATAAGACCATCCTATCCACGTATGCTGCATGTATGCAATTTATAATACAGTATTATATTGAATACATAGGCATATTGCTACCTAATCCTGCTAAAGTAAGTCGTTTATCTTTTACTTTGGTGATTTCTCGCCGCAACATATATCAATTGAAACATCAAATCAATATGTCACAGTTGATGGCATTTCTACCGGGAAGCGTGATATCTTATCAATACAACCAATGCAAACCCCGAGAACAATAGGACAGTGTGATCACCATGCCAGCCAATAGATCTATAGAGAGACACACGTATCAGTACTACATATCTGGCCCTACCATGATTGCATTTTAATAAAAAAAACTACAACCTATGGGCTATTTAGTTTCCCTGTAATGTATAGGCCTATTACACATCAATCACATTGAAGTGTAATAGGCCTCACTCATTAACTCGACCGCAAGTCGCGCCACGCATTCATAGGCGGAGATGTTGATTATTGATGAATGATGATTCAGGATTCAGGAGTCAGGATGTGACCGACCATAAGAAACATGGCCCCACTGTTCTGTTCACACGTGAAGCCAACGAGATCTGGGTGGATGGGGTGGGGTGAAATATTGGGCAGCGGCGATAGCGCACTTTTCCCTTTCCCAACAGAGGAGGTGTGGGGCATGCATTCCGCTGCACGTTAAGCGCCACCCTTCTAGTGGCCGTGCTGGAGTGTGAGGCTGAGAAAAGTAGGCTGCAACAATGCAACCCAAGCAAGTTTATGCGCTGCAACACGCCAAGGAAATCGGGTGAAACCGTCGTAAGAGAGATAATAATAGAACAAGTGTGTCACTTTGAGGGTACAGCTCCAACTCTTTGGGAGAAAACGCTTACTTTCGTGTGTGTGTGTCTGTGTGTCTGTCAGGTATATATGTGTGTATGTGCTTGTGTTTGTGTGTGTGTGTGTGTGTGTGTCTGTGTGTGTGTGTGTTTGTTTGTGGACGTGTGTCTGTGAGTGTATGTGTGTGTGTGTACGTGTGTACGTGTGTCTGGGTGTATGTGCGTGTGGGTTTGTGTGTGTGCGTGTGTGTGGACATGTGTATATGCATGTGTGTATGTGTGTGTGTATCTATGTGTGTGTCTGTGTGTGTGTGTGTGTGTGTGTTTGTTTGTGGACGTGTGTCTGTGAGTGTATGTGTGTGTGTGTACGTGTGTGTACGTGTGTCTGGGTGTATGTGTGTGTGGGTTTGTGTGTGTGTGTGCGTGTGTGCGTGTGTGTGTGGACATGTGTATATGCATGTGTGTATGTGTGTGTGTATCTATGTGTGTGTGTGTGTGTGGACATGTGTATATGCATGTGTGTATGTGTGTGTGTATCCATGTGGGTGTGTGTGTGGACATGTGTACATGCATGTGTGTATGTACGTGTGTATGTGTGTCTGGATGTATGTGCGTGTGGGTTTGTGTGTGTGCGTGTGTGGGTGTGTGTGTGTGTGTGTGTGTTTGTGTGTGGACATGTGTATATGCATGTGTGTGTGTATCTATGTGTGTGTGTGTGTGGACATGTGTATATGCATGTGTGTGTGTGTGTATCCATGTGGGTGTGTGTGTGTGTGTGTGTGTGCTATGCTTCATACTCATCCCTGCATGCAACTGTGTTAATTTAGCCTTCTCATATTTTGGTGATTAACGAGCGTCCTGATCTGCGGTCCCTCCCTGTCGCCCGGCTCTGTTATTACACAGTTGGCTTTTATTAGCTCCCAGTTACCACTGATTGAAGCGGAGGATGATGAAACGCTCCGTTCCTATCAGCCAGGAGGACAGATTAACACCTCCTGATGGTCCAGGGTGCTTTTCCTCCTCTCACAGACTGTTGCACACCTGTGCGCACACACACACACACACACACACACACACACACACACACACGCACAAACGCGCACAAACGCACAAACGCACACACACACACACACACACACACACACACATGTGCATACACACACATGTGCACACGCACTCACGTCTGCACGCACACACAGACACACACTCATGCACACACACACACGTGTGCACGCACACACACACACACACACACACACACACACACACAAACGTGCACACATTCCAGTCCACACGCACACACAGGCACACACACATCTGCACATACTCTCACGTACACAATTATGCACATTTTTCACACACACACACACACACACACACACACACACACACACACACACACACACACACACACACACACACACACACACACACACACACACACACACACACACACACACACAAACCACAGACACACACACACTGATTCACACACATATACGCACACAAGTAAAACACATAGCTGTTTTCCAAGACTCTATAGATACTCACACACCATCTCACATCGTTCTCCGGATCCATCCATACATACGGCTATTTTTAAACCTTTCCACTGGATAACCATGTGTGCTTCTCCTGAGACACTGTTCATGGTATCAGTTGTGCAATCAAGCGTTTTCTTGCAGCCCATAATGCCTCTTGCACACTCGGTAAGTGGCTGAAATATCTGATAAGGATTATTTGTGGCCGGAAAGTGTGACAGAAGTGTGTTGGCTATTACTTCCCGCAAATACAATAATGGTCCACTTTCAGAGAGGAACAGCAGAGGAGGATTTCACACTCGGACATGACACCTTGGAGTACCTCTCCCTCGGCAGCATACTGTGGATACTGGAAAGCGGGCAAAGAGTCATCTTCTGCAGTGTGGATGCTCTGCTACAGCCGAGTATTCCGACGTGTTTTTGTAAACCTATGTATAATCTACTGGTCTCCTTTATGGATAGATAGTCAGTCATGTACTGTGTTCACATCTTTGTCAAGGGTTGATTATTTCTGTATAATAATTGTACTTTGGGCTCCGGTGGTACAGCTCCAGTCGTTTGAAGGGGTTATGGATGGATGCCATATAATAAAGCAAAGCTTATTTGAATATTAAATAATATACTCTTAAGCGGACGAGTTGGAAATTAGACTCACTTTAAATGGCCGAGCAAACTTTACAGCCTGATTCAAATGAGTGTATTCAGCGTGTGAACTTGTGAATTTTTTAATTGGAAATTCAAATGGCAAATAAATTAATAGTTCTTACTCTTACTCAACCGTCTGCATGTATTTCCCCGCAATCTGAACTAGCTGAGAACACGTCAGCCACTTTAATGAAGAGGCAACTCAACTAGAAAGTCCTCCTCTACAGTATATATATAATGGCTGCAGTGAGTGCTGAGTCCGTCTGGGGCCAAACCCTTCGATAAGGGACGGGTTCCACCTTATACAAAGGGAAGTCGCCCGTTCTATTATTCTATGTTCTATACTCATCCCCAGACAAATCTGGCATTCGCGTGCCGAATCCTCTTCCGCGGTCGTTGTCGCCCTGCCGACAACAACGTGATTGATTCGTCCCTCTAATTCCCTCTAATGACTCGCCTAATTGATTCAATATGGTATGCTGATACCGGCAACGGCTTAATTGATCCACCGTACGTATCCATCCATACGCAGATAGCTGACCGATCGTAATGAAAGTCCTGCTGCCTGGAGCAGACAATGTTCTCACGAACTAGACTAAAGTATTGACCATACAGATGACGCCTTATAAGGGTGTACCATAGTTCCCACTGGGTCACACCAAAGGCCGCTGGAATAATTACTGGACGTATTTCTGCTCTCATTCCTCTTGTAAACCCATGATGATGTGTATTAGGTGTTGTGGTGTAGTCTAGGTGTAGTGTTACGGTTGGCAGACCACAAGCAAACAGGAAGATCGCACAGTAACTCATGTTTAACCTATACGTCATGTAAATACACACACGCACACACACACACACACACACATCTCAGTGAAACTACACAACCAGGTTTGTAAGTGTAAAGTCATACAGTGTGTGTTGCATGAAGGAGGGTCATGTGCCCCCCAGCGTGGGGGAGAGAGGGGAGAGAGGAGGGGGGGGGGGGGGGAGAGAGGGGAGAGAGGGGAGAGAGGGGGTGGGGGGGAGAGAGGGGCGAGAGGAGGGGGGGAGAGAGGGGAGAGAGAGGGAGGGGGGAGAGAAGGGAGAGAGGAGGGGGGGGGGAGAGAGGGGAGAGAGGGGGGGGGAGAGAGGGGAGAGAGGAGGGGGGGGAGAGAGGGGAGGGAGGGGAGAGAGGAGGGGGGGGAGAGAGGAGGGGAGGGAGAGAGGGGAGAGAGAGAGGGGGGGGGGAGAGAGGGGAGAGAGGGGAGAGAGGGGAGAGAGGACGGGGGGGGAGAGAGGGGAGAGAGGAGGGGGGGAGAGAGGGGAGAGAGGGGAGAGAGGAGGGGGGGGGAGAGGGGAGAGAGGAGGGGGGGAGAGAGGGGAGAGAGGAGGGGGGGGGGAGAGAGGGGAGAGAGGAGGGGGGGGAGAGAGGGGAGAGAGGGGAAAGAGGAGGGGGGGGGGGAGAGAGGGGAGAGAGGAGGGGGATGTTGTATAAGCGCAAAAAGACAACAAAAACAGCCCAGCGAGACATAGAGCCGGCTGCTCAGCTGGAAAGAGAGCGAGCCGATGAGCTGCTAACGCATGTAGACTGTTGGGCCCAGGTGCCCAGCTGTGCCACATCAGCCTAACGACTCTTTCACTGCAGTCTGAGGTCCCGAAATCATTCCCTCATTCCCTTACTCCCTACTCACTACATAAGGATGTAGGCCACTATATATATCGAGCTCGTCGGCAAAATAAGAAGAAACACTTTCGAACACTACTCGAGTCGCCGTTTATGACGTCATTGCTGTCGCATAAGTAAATGTGCCAGATCTACGTCGATGGACGTTCTTGTCCATCCACTGTTTTGTGTTTTTCTTTCAGCGCAACGCATGACAGTCTGTATGCTAGGTTAGTGACCATCGGTTATGCACTACTTTTCACAATGCATTGTGGTGATACGATTAAGTGCACAATAAAGTGTCACGATAGGGAAATTAGGTGGGACCCAGAACGCAGACCACGACACAGTGGAGCTATAACATAAAGCTTTATTTAAAGCTAACCAAAACACAAGAGCGATCAGGGACAGGCCAGGGGTCTGGAAACCGGGAAGTGGGATCAGCGTAGTGCCGGCAGGGAGGAGACAGGCGCGTGGTCCGGGACGGGGCGAGGGGTCTGGATACGACAGCGACAGGTATAGACAGGCGGATGGTCAGGGACGAGCGAGAAGTCTGGATCCCGGGAGGTCGGAGTAGCGACAGGTACCAGACAGGTCATTATAATGACCGGGGAGCTCGTATAGACCGGAGAGTAACGCCAGACAGGCGAGGGGTCTGGATACCGGGAGGTCGCAGTAGTAGCGACAGGTATAGACCGGCGGGTGACGCGGGACAGGCGATGAATCTGGATTTCCGGGACATCGGCGTGACGATTCCGTCCAGAATGTACCAAAGTACAAAGTAGCAACCATAAAGTACGACGTACGACCTGACAAAGGGGTAACAGGACGCCAGGTGAGGTGATTAGACATTAGACACGGCAATTGCCGACAGGTGTGTGTGTGTGTGCACCGCCAGCGCACGCGGCGTGGCCACGCCCCCTGCCAACCACCGTAACCGTGACATAAAGGGTATGATCGTTCTCACTGTACATTCGGACAGCACTACAAAATAGCGAACTCACAAATTAGTGCATTCTGTAGTGCGCTAGGGAGTGAGTGTCTCAGAGTGTATACACACACTCTGTGTGAGGTAAGGTTGCTGTCGAAGGAAAAGACCATAGAGGGGTTGGACGCTCAAACTGCCACCCATGAACTTTAAGGCCGAACAAACCCCCCCCCTCTCCCTGCCTCCTCCAAGGAGCATGGAGACATTTCAACGTGATTTGAGACTTCATATTAGCGCCAGGAACGCAAATGAATCCCCAAATACAGGTTGACACAAATGTTACAAGTAGTGTGACATACCATACGGTTAAGTTTACAATCTGTGAACGGATCCCCCCCCCGCCCCTTAAATCACACTTGCCAACATCATGCCACAATCATCACTTCACAATTTGGTTCCTGTCGCAGAGATATTTTGTATATTTTGTCCAGATTGATTGATTGTGATTGATCCTGTGCTCTCATCCGAGTGTAAGCAGTCATTATTATCTTGGAGAATCCAGAGTATAGCTTGTGTCACACATTATGCATCCCACATATCGAGACATTGTCCCGCATTTTGATCGTGGCTGTAGCTTCTCAAAAGACAGACCACTGCAGGTGGACATTTTCACAAAAAAATCTGGGCTTTTATCCAGTGTCTGGGAACAGAGCAGGGAAGGCTGTCATCACAGGGCTGTGTTTGATGTCAATCAAACTCTGCACACACACACACACACGGGTTTTTTTGCTGATTTAATTTCCCACAGGGTGGGGGGAGGTGAAGCGAGTGAGTCTCACAAGAAAGGTTGTGGAAATGTGAGTAGAAATGTTTATTTTAGATAGACATTGTATCTATCACAATGGAGACCTTCTCTCACTGGTAACGTGGTCCCGCTGTCCATTGTTGACCATTGTTTCAGTCAAATAATAAACCAATACTCTTTGTCCCACGTGTGCTATTATTGGGTCTGGTCTCCCTATGTGTGAGCACACAGCGAGGCTTTGTGACACAAGCAACTCTATTGTCCAACATTTCATCACCAGGCCAATACAACTAATATATTTACATTTACATTTACATTTAGGACATTTGGCAGACGCTTTTATCCAAAGCGACTTACAAGGAGTACTATAGTTTTTATTTTGATTTGTTGAAGTTGACAATAGCATCACGCTGAGGTACGCAAACATAAAAATAGAGCAGTTCACAAGCATTCATATTAACAAGATGAAATATATATATAATTATATATATATTATATATATATATATATATATATATAATTATATAATATATAATTGCAATTGAGCTTTCGTATTGGGTTTTGTATCAAGACAAGACAAGAAAAACGCATATACATTTCCAAAGAGAAGAGAAGAGGGTTAGTATAGTAAAGTTAAATGCATTTGTTGAATAGGATTCATTAGTCCAGATACATGATGCTTGGGATGTGCAGTGTATGTGAAAGACTTAGGCTGATGAATTGTGCACCATTCACACAAATGGGGAGTTTCCCAGTTACACACACATATACACTCACCGACAGATACACACACACACACACACACACACACACACCACACACACACACTCATATAGACCCACCGACAGACACACAAATACACACACACACACACACACACATACACACAAAGATTCATCCTAGTGCACCTTTGCAGCGCGTTAAACAAACTAAAAGACAATCACAGTTCATGGCAACTTGTTTATTGCGCTTTAAGAGCTGTGAAGTGATGATTCGAGACAAATCATCCAATAGATATATTGAGTCGCTCCAAAGTGTACCAAATCAAATATAGGGTTATGGTTTCTTCTTCTTATGGATTTTTTTTCTTTATATTTTTTAAGAAAAAAGGCCTTCAAAGTGTAGCCATGGTTGCCAGTCATTCATGTTCTGTTAACAGCGCGCTGGTGTTGAGCGATGAATAATGTAGCAATACAAAGACAGTTCTCGTGCAGCTCTGAGGTAACCAAGACACTGTGCCATCCATCACCCAGTCTGGACCAATCGCAGGGCAGCCATTAATGATCTCCCAGAGACAAAAGGGTATGGAGGATGAATGTTTGATGAGGAACAGAATCAGACTCGGGGGAGATGGGAGGAGAGCATCCAAGGAATTCCGTGGGAAAAAGATAGAATCCCTTTATTTTGGAAAGAGATGGAAGAGGTGGAGGTGGTCTCGCCAATAAGTCGCTTCACTTTCTTTTGCTTCATATTTGTTTTCGGCGTGTTGCTGGAGGCTGGGATCTGTAATTGGCTATTAACAGCGAACTCAGGCCAACAGTAGTGAACCCTGGACAAAAAGGTTTCACATCCACCCCCGTGTGGTAGGCTGGCCACTGGAAACGCACTTATTTAAATCCCCTTCTACTCTTGCAAATTAATTTATGTTAGAATATCTGGGTAACCAAAGAGGAAACAAGGCATAACTCTGCCCCTTTCAGCTCTGCTATAGCATGTAGGACTGCCCAGATGACATGTTTGGCATGTAATAACAAATGCTTTAAGAACAATACTTGATATTGAGTATAGTGTTTAAGTGTTTAATATTGAACCTTGTTAAAATATATAAACGTAAAGTCTATCTCCATTGTGCTCCATTGTCTAGAAGCAGCATTATCTACTGTGAAATATTTGATTCAGGAATGAGGTTAAGAGGTTGATTTATTCATTGAATGATATTCTCCTCCTCTTTGCTGTTCTAAACCACACCTAATTAGCTTTTGCTAATATTGCTTAACACGGTTGAGATTATTGTCTCTTTGCAAGAAATGGTCAGCTGTATTTCTTTTCCACAGACCCAACCTCTGCAAACATGATTGGCACTTTAAATCTGAATCTATGGATCTGTCCTCCAGATCAATATTAATCGGAAACAAATTCACACTCAACCCTTGAAAAGTGGCCTCAAGGCGTACTTAAAGGAAATCCGTGAATGGATTTCTGCGAAAAGCAAAAATCTGATCCCGGCGACGAGGACTGGCGACAATAATTGTTGTCATCTAATTACTATCAAGTGTTGGTAGTGCTTCATGGTGTCAGAGAGTGTGTAAGAGAGGCCCCCTGAGCTCTTACATCCACCCTAATTGGGTCTTCACATGGCGGTGACTCGTAAACAGGTCACTAAATCCATATGAAAATGACTTCCGCTGTGCGGAATGAATGACGCTGAGAGAACCTCGCACGACGCTCATGACGTTCCGGCAGCTTCCGACGGCTGTTCTACTACTACCTACTTGTGTGTGTGTGTGTGTGTGTGTGTGTGTGTGTGTGTGTGTGTGTGTGTGTGTGTGTGTGTGTGTGTGTGTGTGTGTGTGTGTGTGTGTGTGTGTGCGCGCGTTGAGACAGATTCACATTTGGTTCATTTGTCACATGTATGTGATAAATGTACATTGTGCACACGGCACATGTTGGTACAATGTTATCGCCAGCTCCAAAGATGTGCTGAAAATGACAGAAATATACAGGTTACAAAAATGACTAAACTTACAAAATTACAAGAATTACAATTTATTAAAAAAAAAAAACATAAATGCACACATTACAAATGTACAAGTAGACATGTAGCCCAAATAAAAAAAAAGCCTTGCTCCGGGTTAGATGCCACAGGTGTTGGTCAGATTGCAGGATTAGCGCTTGTGTGCCCGTTGACGCGTGCCCTGCAAAGCCCTACTTTCTTTCCCATTAGATGACTCCCACACTTCACTCACCCCCTCACCCATGCTCATTTCCTCTGTGAGTGGAGATGGGATTTGGGTGTGTGTGTGTGTGTGTGTGTGTGTGTGTGTGTGTGTGTGTGTGTGTGTGTGTGTGAGGAGGGGGGGGGGGGTGCAGAGAGCTCCCTCTCTCTGTCCAGCCTGCAAGACGTTCATCGGGCGATCCAGGCGTGCTCCTCTTGGCCTCGGGCTTCATATATATGACCTCCACTCCTCACCACTTGCAACTACCCTGGGGACCATTACCATATTAATGCTGCTCTGCACACCTCCCCGAGGTGATTGTGTGTGTGTGTGTGTGTGGTGTGGTGTGGTGTGTGTGTGTGTGGGGCGGGGACAGCCTGGTTAACATGTTTTTTTTCTCCAGACTTCTGCTCATCCCCCTCTCTCCTCTTCTGTTCCTCCTCCTTTCCCTTCCTCTGATCCACCTCTTCTCCCTATCCTCTCTCGCCACACTTCTTCTTATCCACCTCCTATTCCCCCCCCTCTCTCTCTCTCTCTCTCTCTCTCTCTCTCTCTCTCTCTCTCCTCTCTCTCTCTCTCTCTCTCTCTCTCTCTCTCTCTCTCTCTCTCTCTCTCTCTCTCTCTCTCTCTCTCTCCTCTCTCTCTCTCTCTCTCTCTCTCTCTCTCTCTCGTCTGTACATCTTCCTTTTTCTCTCTTCCACATCTTACTCTCCCCATCTACCTCTCTCGCTCCACCCCCCACTGCATCCTCCTCTCTCTCCTGTGCTCTTCCTCATTCTCCGCTCTTCTTCCATCCTTCCCACTCCTGTTGCTCTTCCCCTCCCCCTCCTCCTCTCCATCTTCTGCCCTCTCCGTCTGTCTCTTTGTCTCTCTCTCTCTCTCTCTCTCTCTCTCTCTCTCTCTCTCTCTCTCTCTCTCTCTCTCTCTCTCTCTCTCTCTCTCTCTCTCTCCTCTCTCTCTCTCTCTCTCTCTCTCTCTCTCTCTCTCTCTCTCTCTCTCTCTCTCTCTCGTCTCCTCTTCTCGCCACCTTCCACATTGCGTTTTCATGCTCCTGTCCCCCCCCCCCCCCCCCCCCTCCTGCCCTCCTCCCATTCCTTCACACTGTCTGGTGTGAGGTGTGTAAGAGGCTGGCAGGCTCCATGGTGTTGAATTAAAAAGGCCATCTGGTGAAGCAGCAAACAGAGGCGTTGGCCGCCTATCAGCAACGGCAAAACCAGAGAGGCAGGCTCTCCTCTTTGAAGTGAGCCTGTGTGTTGTTGACCAAAAACGTTCGAGGAGGATATTTCACCCAAGGCATATAGAATAATAGAAAGGGGGGGCTGTGCTAAATGCGATTCAAACCACGTACTTTTACCGCACTATACTACTTTCCTAGTCCACTAGAATCTATTTGCGCCCCAAATGTAACTAATAGATTATGCATGGTTTACGCGGTTATACAACATAATAATTCATGCGTATGACGGCTCGTCTTTGAAATGACCCTGTGCTGTGTGCTGGAGTGCCAAAGTGCAAATAAACCAGCAGCCTTTTTAAAGGGCCAATGGATTGTAGATGGCCAGCCTTTTTATAATTTATTTATTTTACTAATGACAACGTCATTCAATGGAGACATCCAAACACAGCCCCACAACTGGTCAAATTTAAATGGGCCATATCCAATTTATTAAGTCAACTGCCAACTCATTTCCATAACGCGCACACACACACACACACACACACACACGGTGCAGATGGAGAGTCAAAACATTATTCCAATGAACCAAAATAAGGTGTCAAGAGACAAGAGGCAGACGGGCTTTACAGAGAACCAGAGACAAAGAGAGGAAAAAATCAGCATCAGGGAAAGAAACTAATGATGGAGAGCGAGAGAGAGAGAGAGAGAGAGAGAGAGAGAGAGAGAGAGAGAGAGAGAGGAGAGAGAGAGAGAGAGAGAGAGAGAGAGAGAGAGAGAGAGACTCACCCTTTCTTCCTGGGTTCCACTGGGTGTGATGAGAGTGTCTCTCAGGAAGGGTTGGAGTAGTGGTGGGGGAGGAGGGGGGAGGAGGGGGGGGGGGGGGGAGACTGACAACATGCCAGCCAGGAATCCTTTTGTCGCCATCCTCTCCGGGGGGCTCTGTGTGTGCTTTAGTGCACTGCCAGAATTCTATCATCCGATACAATTGTTTTGTACAGTCACAGTCTTGGTGTAACCATTCCAATGCCGTTACAGGTTTTATATTATATATATATATATATATATATATATATATATATCGACCCCCAGGTCCACCAGCATACGGTGATCTGTGGGGTCAACCGGGAAGGAAGGAAGAAAGGAAGTACCGCAATTTCTCCAGAAAGAAAGATACATGTTTGGTGGGTGTACAGACTCATAGAGCTGTGTTGAATCCACATGAGAATACATCTCTCACGCTCGCTCTTGCTCTCGCTCTCTCTCTCTCTCTCTCTCTCTCTCTCTCTCTCTCTCTCTCTCTCTCTCTCTCTCTCTCTCTCCTCTCTCTCTCTCTCTCTCTCTCTCTCTCTCTCTCTCTCTCTCTCTCTCTCTCTCTCTCTCTCTCTCTCTCTCTCTCGCTCTCTCTCTCTCTCTCTCTCTCCTCACTCACTCACTCACTCACTCACTCACACTCTCTCTCTCTCTCAACCTTGTCTCCTGCTCCCCCTGGTAAACAGGGGTGATAAAAAGTGCGCTAGCTCCACTTGTTGATGAGATGCACTCAGAAACGCACAAACAACGTAACTTGTGGCTCCTAATTTCGTGAGGCAGCAACAAAATAGTCTGCCAGCTTTGAATGGCCTCAGCGCAGCGTGATGTCCTGTCTAATGCGCTGCAGTGTCACTTCTGGTAGAGCCCTACAGACTCCACAGTGTTGGCAATCGGTGTCATCCGCAGGGCACAATCATCCCACCATGTTACAAGGGAATTGAAGACCGTTAAGGGATAACTTTGAGGTTAATTTTTTAAACCACTCTGTGTCTCTGGGGTGCAGCAGTCATCCGGTGGATGAAAGTATCAGGGGTGATCTTGGTGCAGGCAACATGGAGCAAAGGGAAACGTTGTTAATTTGCATTTACTACCCACATTGAAATGACACAACGATGGTTAAAAAGCGGCAAAAAATTCCCCTTTAACACACCAGAAGAGACACCAAACAATCGTCTCTCCTGGCAACCCTCAAACATCCGTGAACAATATCATTTGTTAAAATGACTTCCTTGTGCCGATTTCCGCCGAAGAGCATTTAGCGTGTGCGCACACGTAAAATAGCACTTTTGGAGCACAGGGTTTGTGGCCAACAGAACAGTGAATCATCCTCAGTTGATCTCGCTGGCACCAGCAGCACCATGCCTGGCCAGGCTGGTTCTGCTCCCGTTTCCCCCTCCTGATCCACTGGCAAGTTTCTATGGAAACAAAGAGGGGTGAGACAAAATAAGGGGTGGGTGGGAGGGTGGGTGGGGGGGGGGAGTGGGGGTGTACAGAGAGTGAGAAAAGAGAGAGAAGAGAGCCTAATGAAAAATGTTGGTGAGATGAACATACACACCTGCTGGCACATTTCTCATTTAATCAGCTCTACCCCTCTCCCCCCACCCCTCCGTTCTCCGGCTCTCTGTCTATCTGTTTCTGTCTTTCGGACACAAATTATTTCATGCAGGTGCAACCCTACATGAGCGTGCTTGTTCCATTCCATTCGTAATAGGAGACTCAAAACATGTATGAGTGTCTAACGTACATGCAGTCAGCAGGACTTTTGACTAACGCGACCTCTGTAGCCTGCTTCACTGACCGGGCCCGGGTCAGTGAAGCAGGCTGGAATGGCTGGAGACGGGGGTACAGGGGTGGGGGTGATCGTTATGGCTCGAAAGCTCCCTCTGATCAACTTCAACTGTCCACGCGGTACTCGACTGCGTAATTAAACCTTGGAGATTTGAGTTGGAGCGCTAAACCAAGCAGCGAGCCATACTTACGATCACCTCTACCGCTAGCCAACACTGGCTAGCTGTCCCCCGATGGGTCTTCTCTCATAAGGATCTTCCTGTTGTACCTCACGCCTCCTACCTGTGGTGCTGGTGAGTCATCGACGACACCAGGGAAACGGTGAGCGGTGTTCCTCGTTTCCCAGCAACAAATCTTTTTAGTGTTTAGTGCTTTTTAGTTTTCCTTTTTAGTGTTGTTGTTCGGTGGATACGCCGACAGTGTTCCTGCTGGAGCAGCCATTAGTCAAGCATCCCTTGTGTTGTGAGTTTGAGCTCCTTTCGCCAAAGTTTTAGCCTCCCCAGAAGGCTAAAACCCCATAAAAAGGTATAGGTATTTATGCCAGACACCATGGAACCCATTACATTACATTACATTACAGTCATTCAGCAGACGCTTTTATCCAAAGCGACTTACAATAGTGTGTTTCAACAAAGGAAGGTAAGGGAACAACTCGTCACCAGAAGTCAAAAGTGCATTTCATTTCTAGTCTCCAAGTCTCCAATAACTGAACCAGAGCTCAGGTAGAAGTACATTAATTCAGGCAAAAGTGTAAGAGAAAAGTACAATAAGTTGACAAACAATATACAACAATATCTAGAACAATATCTACCCCCCCCCCCCCCTTGTAGTAACAATCATGTTCAGGAAAGTGTTTAATGCAAATTCATTATAAGTTACAGTATGTCATTGTTTCGTTGACACTAAACCAGACTGTGAGTGTGTGTGTGGTTGGGTGTGTGTGGGGCTGGGTGTGTGTGGGGCTGGGTGTGTGTGTGGTTGGGTGTGTGTGGGGCTGGGTGTGTGTGTGGTTGGGTGTGTGTGGGCTGGGTGTGTGTGGGGCTGGGTGTGTGTGGGGCTGGGTGTGTGTGGGGCTGGGTGTGTGTGGGGCTGGGTGTGTGTGGGGCTGGGTGTGTGTGGTTGGGTGTGTGTGGGGCTGGGTGTGTGTGGGGCTGGGTGTGTGTGGGGCTGGGTGTGTGTGGGGCTGGGTGTGTGTGGGGTTGGGTGTGTGTGGGGCTGGGTGTGTGTGTGGTTGGGTGTGTGTGGGGCTGGGTGTGTGTGTGGTTGGGTGTGTGTGGGGCTGGGTGTGTGTGGGGCTGGGTGTGTGGGGCTGGGTGTGTGTGGGGCTGGGTGTGTGTGGGGCTGGATGTGTGTGGGGCTGGGTGTGTGTGGGGCTGGGTGTGTGTGGGGTTGGGTGTGTGTGGGGCTGGGTGTGTGTGTGGTTGGGTGTGTGTGGGGCTGGGTGTGTGTGGGGCTGGGTGTGTGTGGGGCTGGGTGTGTGTGGGGCTGGGTGAGGCAGCAAACCTGTGGTTCCTTGAACGCGTTCTCGTGGTCCCTGGAACGCATTCCATATTCGAACGTTCCAAAAAATGTTAATATTATATATTTTTTATAATATTTAAAATAAATGTAATATATGTTAGCTACTATGCTATCATAATTATTAATTAATTAATTAAACGACACATTGTAATAGTATGTATCCTTCAATAATTCTTAAAAAGTAATTGACTTCATTGAACTGATCTCGACATTTTCCCAAGGTCTGTCAATCATCTCATTAGCTCCTATGGCATAGGAGCTAATGAGATGATTGACAGACCTTAGGACCTAGCATAGCATAGGACCTATGCTATCCTATTATGCTACTGATACAAAATGAGCAAAGAGAAAAAGCGAAGAAAATTGACAATGGCAAACCGACAGTTTAACCCACAATGGACGCGGGATGCTGCATTTATTTCACCATCGCGCCGCAGTCCCCCACCTTTGTTAAATAAAGGTGTAGGAAAAACAATTGTTTCAGTCCACTTGGGGCCCTTGACTAAAAGCCATTGTTCAATCGTGGGCCCCTTCATAATCTCATTTTATACCCCTGCACTAGGGTAATTAAAGGCATTTAACTAATTACCTGTGACTAATGGCTGCTCAGGTGCCAACTCCCAGCCTGGATAGGGAAGATCCTTCTCTGATGATGTTCCTGGCATGACACTGATTATCCAGCCGCTCCGTCACGGCTGTCCCTGTTGGTGCTGAATGGATAAATCCAGAAACTTGCTTGACGGTAGCAAACCAGTTGGCGCTTGTATCAAATACATGAATTACACGGTATACAAATGTCCATGCCATTAACTTCCTTCCGAGTTGAGAACCACTAATGACCACTTCCTGTTGATGAGGATGCATATGCTTACACGCACGCACGCACGCCACACACACACACACACACACACACACACACACACACACACACACACACACACACACACACACACACACACACACACACACACACACACACACACACACACACACACACACACACACACACACACACACACACACACACACACACTCACAAACACACACACACATGTCATTTATATCATTTATACAGTTACAGCATCGCTAGCACCATCGGTTATGCAGGCCTGGCGCTTTAATTATTCTTTGCAGATGATCTCAACTGTCTTCAGCCGATTAGAGTCTGTTCCTGGCACAGTGCTGGTAAACAGGCATGGTCTCCGCAAGACAAAAGCCTCATTGTGCTAAAGCTCAAACACTCAGTGAGTGATTCTCTCTCTGTTTCATCCGCAGGCAAACGAGTCCACCCAAAGCCCTGACCAGAGAGGACCAGGAGGGGATGGCGTCCACGTCGTGAATGGCCTCCTCAAGAATAAATAACACACCGGTGCTTTGAATTCCCCCGCCTCCCCCACCCCCCCAGCCGCTTCGCCCCTCCCCCTGCTCGACAGCCCGCCCTCTCGGCCCTGCCGCCAGCTCTGCCACCTCCACCAACACCACCACCACCACCCTCACGTGGGAGAGAGAAAGAGAGAGAGAGATAGAGAGAGTCAGCGCGTCACGCCCTGGGACATGTCATCGGAGAAGTCCCCTGGGGTCTGGGTGCGGCTCCCCGTACCCAGACCCCTCCGGCTGCCCGGCCTGGGCCTGCTGTGCGTGTGCGTGTCCCTGCTGGCGGAGGCTCCCCAGGGCCTGCCCATGGTGGGCTACAGCACGGACACCAAGAGGGAGATCACGGTGGAGGGAGACCTGATGATCGGCGGGCTCTTCCCCGTGCACCAGAAGGGCGAGGGGGCGGAGGACTGCGGGAAGATCAACGCCCAGAGGGGCATCCAGAGGCTGGAGGCCATGCTGCTGGCGCTGGACGAGATCAACAAGGACGAGCGCCTGCTGCCCGGCCTCCGGCTGGGGGCGCACATCCTGGACACCTGCTCCAAGGACACCTACGCCCTGGAGCAGTCGCTGGAGTTTGTCCGGGCCTCGCTCACCAAGGTGGACGACAGTGAGTACACCTGCCCCGACGGGTCGTACGCCATCCACGACGACGTGCCTCTCGCCATCTCCGGGGTCATCGGGGGCTCCTACAGCGATGTCTCCATTCAGGTTGGAGCAACAAACCACAAACCCCCCCCCCCCCACACACACACACACACTGACACACACATTGTCGAAGACGATCATTCAATCCTGGCTAGATGTCAAAACTATTTTTTTATTGACCTGTAACTTTTATAATTGCCGTACACTGACCGGAGTTTAGTTTGTTGCTTTCTGGTTTGTGTGTGTGTGTGTGCATGCGTGCGTGCGTGCGTGCGCGCGCGCGTGCGTGCGTGCGTGCGTGTGTGTGTGCGTGCATGCGTGCGTGTGTGCGTGTGTGTGTGGGCGCATGTCTGTACAAACCCATAATGCATCAAACAGCAGTGAGCATGGTCAATAAGCATTTCTATAAACAGCAGACAAAGCACCAAAGAAAGAGACAAGGGTTTTAGAGAGAGAGATATAGAGAGGGAAAGAGAGAGGGAGAGAGAGGGAGAGAGTGAGAAAGACAGATAAACAAAGAGAGAGAGATAAAGAGAGAGAGTGTATGTGAGAGAGAGATAAAGAAAGAGATTATTATTAAAGAGAAATAATAAGAGAGAAAGAGAGAGAGAGCTTGAGAGAGAGAGAGTTAGAGAGACAGGAGTTAGATAGAGTTAGAGAGAGAGTTAGAGAGAGAGAGTTAGAGAGAGAGAGAGAGAGAGAGAGAGAGAGAGAGAGAGAGAGAGAGAGAGAGAGAGAGAGAGAGAGAGAGAGCGAGAGGGGGGAAGGAGGGAGGAGGAGAGTGATGGATGCTCATATAAGTGCCCATTTAGACTTAAGCACCATGTGCAATTACCTCATGTTAGATGTTAACACGGGGGGCGTACAGGGAGGGGGGAGGGGCTTTGCACAGAGGATCTGTTTACCTGTTTTGCCATATGGCTGGCTTGATCTAATTTAGAGGATGTCTTCTCCTTCTTCTCTCTCTCTCTCTCTCTCTCTCTCTCTCTCTCTCTCTCTCTCTCTCTCTCTCTCTCTCTCTCTCTCTCTCTATCTCCCCCTCTCTCCCTCTCTCTCTCTCTCTCTCTCTCTCTCCCCCCCTCTCTCTCTCCCCCCCTCTCTCTCTCTCTCTCTCGCTCTCGCTCTCTCTCTCGCTCTCTCTCTCGCTCTCTCTCTCCTGGCAATTCACACTTCATGTCGACGGAGCCCTGTCAAGGGCCGACACAGTGCCGGTGTGGAGCCGGGGTGGGGGGCTGACAGAAGGACCGCTGGTGATGCTGTGATTAGTCTCGGTGAGCAGGAGCCTCTCAGATGCTCTCCTTGACACTGTGATGTGGTGAAAGGGCGGCGTTATTGGGGCCGCCGTACAGAGGCCCCTCCTCCTCGCCGTAATTCCCGCATTGCCGGGAGAAGGGCCGAGTTTGTTAAAGGCGGTTGAAGGCAATGTCTTGTAAAACGCATGTGAATGCATGTGTGTTTGTGTGTTTGTGTGTGTGTGTGTGTGTGTGTGTGTCTGGTGAGGCTCGCAATTTCCTGGCAATATAATGATATTCAGAAGCAGGAGGCAAACAAGAGAAAAAAAATCTGCATGCCCGTGCTCATATCCATAGCCTGTTTCATAATTCATGTACGTACGTCGAATAGAGAATTGGAATTAAATTCTGGGTGTTTCAGAGGACCCCCCCCTCTGTTCTGTTCTGTTCTGTCAGAGGAAGCGTCGTCGTCTGCAGTGGTGCTGTGTAGGGGTACATAAAGGACGTGTTTCTGACGTGACATGAGGCACGCACCTAACGTAGACACCTTGATATGGTCTCGATGAACTGGTGAACCCGCTGTTGTAGTAACACAAGATTCAAGATTCAAGATGTTGTTATTTGCCACGTGCATCAAGAACAATGGAATGCTTAGGGATCCTGGTTCCCTCCCACAGTATGAAATCCCTACAACAATACTAAACTATGCTATACTAAATTATGCAATACTATACTATACAATACTAGACTATCAACAACACTATATGCTACCTGCTGTATACCATACTATATACAATAAACAACACTTTATATTACCTTCTAATACTATATGCTACAATATATACTAAACGTTATGACCGGGTCAGGACTCAGAGTAGGACCGGGGCAGGACTCAGAGTAGGACCGGGGCAGGACTCAGAGTAGGACCGGGGCAGGACTCAGAGTAGGACCGGGTCAGGACTCAGAGTAGGACCGGGGCAGGACTCAGAGTAGGACCGGGTCAGGACTCAGAGTAGGACCGGGGCAGGACTCAGAGTAGGACCGGGTCAGGACTCAGAGTAGGACCGGGGCAGGACTCAGAGTAGGACCGGAGCAGCACCACTGCTATTGCTTCCAGTGGAGAAGAAGGCCTTACCCCTGTAGTGAGGTTTTAAATTTACTTCTGTGGTGAGGATAAGAGCTAATTACAACGTGGGATTTATTGAGACAAGTGTCCCTTGTTGATACGCATGGCTTGCGCCAGAGAGCCGCCACACAGGAGAATCCCATCACAAAGCGGTCAATGCGGGCTCTAACAAACATTATAGTCTGATTAACTAGCCACCAACGCAACTTTAGAGCAGCCCCCCCCCCCCCCTTTGGCCACGGGCGGCAGGAGACATATGTTGTGGAGGCATCTTTTAACCACTGTTGCTAGGCAAATATAAAGTCCTCATCCCCATTCATGGCTGTCTGTGTCCCTGGTTGTTTCTCAATATTCACACCGGGCTGGGTGATACAGGGTAGCCTCACTACGTTACCCCGCCAGATAAGAAAAACAACAACAACAACAACAGCAAAACACGGAAACTCGCAAATACATCCCCAATGTCGGCTGGCTCCCCATCATCACCATGGCAACGCTAGGGAACTAGGTGGCGCACGCCGAGAGAGAGCGAGAGAGAGAGCGAGAGAGAGAGAGAGAGAGGGGGGGCTATAACGGTGGCGATAGCGCGTCGCAACGCGGTACCCTGGTACCCGGGGTCCGTGGGTGGGCTTGGCTGCCGACCTAGCCACGATGGCGTTCAACAGGCACAGATTGGGAGCATCGTGCGGAGGCGGGCTTCTATGACGTTGTAATGCAGCCAGCCCCCCTCCCACCCCCCCCCCCTCCTCCTCCTCTCCCCCTGTACTCACTCACCCATCTGTGGCTGCAGCCGGGCTGTCTGGAGGTTTTGGCGTGGCTTGTGCCCACGCAGGCTGCAAACCCGAGATTGGGTGTGAGATATGTTGTTTTCTTTTGCTTTTTTTTTTTACACAGACCCTGGGGGGGGGGGGGGTTATCAAAGGGAAATGGATGATGGTTTGATTGACAGCAATCGTCTGAACTGAATCATAGACAACACCATCTGATACAGAGAGGGTTCATAGAAACAAATGATGAAAACGGAGGAAGGTAAAAAATTCAGTGTCAATTTGTGAGTCTTCCAATTGATGAGCTTGGTTGAATATCTTTTATTTATTTTTTATTTATTTATTTCTGCACCGCGGTGGTCGCTGTGCTGAGGCAATCGAGGTTCTTGAGGGAGTTCTGCAGCGATGACCTCGCGGCTGTACAGTTCAGCGCATTCTGGCATCTTCACTCATGTGTGAAATACCGGATGACTTCAAGCAGACCAAGCGAACATGATACACATTTGTCTATGAAATGATGAAATGTATCATCCATAAGGACTCCGGACTGAAAAATAAACAACCTGAAAACGGATTCCCTTTAAACACAGCCACCCTCCCACACACACACACACACACACACACACACACACACACACACACACACACACACACACACACACACACACACACACACACACACACACACACACACACACACACACACACACACACACACACACACACACACACACACACACACACACACACACACAGTCCTTGATTCTCTGTCATTTGGCCTGGTCCACATAATAATGATGATTCCCGTAGTGGCGAGCGTTAATTACAAATGTATTATATTCTGCAATTACAGCCCAAGCAACATCTCGCCTCAGGGCTGGATCTAATTTATGCATAGATGGGACCTCACTCACCATGGCCCCCACCCCTCACAGGGCGGCTAAATGAACGGGACTGCTGCTATGACAGCTCCACCCTTCCCCAGCAATCCCTCCAGCAAAACTACATGGTCGCTATACAGCAGCACGCAGTCATAACCCACACCTCCACTGTGTCACACCCGAAAAGCGCGCTCTCTCTCTCTCTCTCTCTCTCTCTCTCTCTCTCTCTCTCTCTCTCTCTCTCTCTCTCTCTCTCTCTCTCTCTCTCTCTCTCTCTCTCTCTCTCTCTCTCTCTCTCTCTCTCTCTCTCTCTCTCTCTCTCTCTCTCTCTCTCTCTCTCTCTCTCTCTCTCTTCTCTCTCTCTCTCTCTCTCTCTCTCTCTCTCTCTCTCTCTCTCTCTCTCTCTCTGGAAAAAAACAACTCACTGGCTACAGGAGAAGCTGTATGGTCACCCATGCGCACGTAACCCAGCCTATTTCTACTGAAAAACAGAGAGGAGAAGATGAGAGGCGCTTTGCTGGGTGGGTTTATTAAAGAACAGCTCTTCTTAGGGACTGATATAGTCGTCTCGTGACTATCGTGACATTGAATATGAATTGAATATATGGAAATGCTTATTATTATTATTATTATTATTATTATTATCAGTAGTAGTAGTAGTAGTAGTAGTAGTAGAAGTGTTATTAGTATTTTCAGTATTATAATTAGTACATGAGTCAGGTTGCTATTTAGAGGTAAGCAACAGTATTAACATTCAAAGCAGAGTGGAGTGTGTGTGTGTGTGTGTGTGTGTGTGTGAGAGGGGGACAGACACACCCCCAAGGACAGGATGCAGACACATTTATAGATGAAGATTGACACTCACAGGCTAACATTTGATACTCCTGGTGCTGTTGGATGGAGGTTGGTGTATCCCCCCCCCCCCCCCCCAGCGGCAGCAGAAGCAGTAAGGAGTGCGTGCCAGCAACAAGCTCCTATCGTCTTATCGTCCACAAACATTTCTATTTTTAGATCTGCATGGAAGGAGACGAGTCGTGCCAATGCCCGGGAATCTCACATGAGTCATACGAAAGGGTTTAAACATGTATACATGTGATGGAATCCATGCCAGGAAGTACAATAATGATGAAATGTGTCAGCAGAGCCGCGTGCCGCCAAATGCATAATGCGTGCGTCAAAAAGTAAAGAACATGCTCCCCAAATCATACATAATTCACGTCTGATTGGATTATTCAGTGGCATGGCGGAACCCACTATTTCTGCCATTACCACGTATGTACATCACACGGTGTACATACCACACCCTCAAGTGTGGATGAATGTTTTCCTCTCGCTGATATGAGCGAACGAACGCCATGGTGATGACATATTTAGACGTAGAACGAAACCCCCGCGTCCATCATCATCATCATCGAGGTTTGGTTTCAGACCTTTCCTTTTACTTTACTTGTGGATTCAAGTGCACAGTTGAGTTGAGCGACTTAAGACTTAAGTACAGTTTCTGCACACTGTCACACACTGACAGGGACCTGTCTGTGTCACTACCATACTGTACTGTTGG
>CM051002.1:12476227-12507313 GCA_027704905.1 Muraenolepis orangiensis
TGGAGTGGAAAGAGAGAGAAGATTATTGGAGATGATGATGATGATGGAATGTTAGAGATGGGATATTATTCTTTTGTATTCATGAGACGCCCAGGAGATGTGAGGGTCATGCCTCTCCAGCCAGAGTCTTCCCAACACTAGAGGCGCCGTGGGGGCATGCATAACAAAGGAATGGACTCACGTTCACCCGAAAGAGTGAACGTGAGAAGTTCAGTAGCGTGTGTAATAGTACCTAAAGAATGCCCGTCAATGGCCCAGGGAGAGAGAGTGTGATCTAAAGCCACCAAAAGGACCCCCGCCTGGCGGGCTAGAGTTACATCAAGCAGACACTCGTCTGCACCAGAGTCTATGAGAGCGTCGGAGAGACAAGGTCTCCGTACCCCAGGCTAAGGTGGCCGGGAAGAGACGATTAAACGTACTACGGGGCGGGGAAAAGGATGCTTTGCTCACCCGTATGCCCCTTACTGGTGAGCTTGGTCTTTGGGCGGGTTGGGCAGGCTCTGACATAATGTCCCTCCTTCCCACAGTAGAGGCACTGTTGGTGGGACATCCTGTACTCTCTTTGAACTGACGAAAGGTGGGATCGGCCGATCTCCATGGGATCTCCGGGCCCGGACGTCGACCTGGCAGGAGATAGCGCTGGAAAGGGGGCGTGGTCAAGCCCGCGGCGGACTGGGTGGCGGTCTCCGAGGCCGAACGCTGGGCTCGGTCCAAACGGCGTTCACGCAGCCGTGAGTCCATTCGGAGCGCCTTCAGCGTCTCCGGGCTGTCTCGAACGGTGAGGTCCTTGACGGCATCGCTCAAACCCTTACGATAGAGACAGAGAAGAGCTCTATCGTCCCAGCCACTCTCTATGGCTAGGATCCGGAACTCCACCGTGTAATCGGCCACCGAGCGGGACCCCTGATGGCTAACTAGCAGCCGGCTTGCAGAATCCTGCCCGTAACAACAGGGTAGGGTAGGATAGGTTACGTGGTGTGGTCGACGCGGGGAGATGGTCCAGAGGGTGGAACGCGGAGAGGGTCCTTGGAGCGCGGGGGGGGGGGGGGGGTAGGACGAGACGCAACGTAGTCGGAGCTGGAGACACAGGTTCACGGGTAGGAGGGAGCCATAAGGTTCTCAATGATCAAGCCCCCGACGTCGGTCTTCGGCAGCCTTAAGAAGGGTAGATCCCACCTGGGATCACGCTCTATCCCAGAGCGTGGGGGCACAACAATATCTATATATATATAGATATATATATAGATAGATATATAGATAGATATAGATAGATATAGATAGATATAGATAGATATATATCTATATATATATAGATATATATATCAAGGCATCATGGTTGAGTGTAACCATGAAGTGTCTTCTTCAACATTGACCTATGCTGGTCATGCAGTATAGGTCAGGAGGTAGAGCGGTCGCTTCACAACCGGAAGGTTGCTGGTTCGATCCCCGGCTCCTCCTAGCAAAAACTGTCGAGGTTTCCTTGAGGAAGACACCCTAACCCTAACCCCGGGCGCTGTATAAATAGCTGCCCACTGCTCCTAATACTAGGATGGGTTAAATGCAGAGAACACATTTCACTATGTTTACATGTATGTGACCAATAAAGAGGATTCAATCCTCACGATGTGTTGTTGTGTTGTTGTTGTCATGGCCTGCTCATCCTGGCTTTAAGGTGTGACACTGCACTGGGAGCCGTGCAGTCCTCACTGTATCCTGAGCATGTAGTGTATATGTATCTTACGCATGCCTTCTTTATGTGGAACTAGGGCAATAATTCAATAATATATTGTTTATCATTTATCGTGGCATCATATCGTGATGATATGATGAGATATCGTGATATCGTTACACACAATTACGCTGTCTACCTTGCCGATAACAATGTGGTTTAAAAACGGTCAAACTAAGGGGAATAATTTTTTTTAAATATTATTTTAGAATTTTACAATGTTTTGTTAGACATCGCAGACATTAGCATTCAAATGGCGTTCAATGCGATGGAAGTCACTTTGATTGTGTGAACGTGTGATATTGCAATATCGTGATAGCTATCGAAAGAATCCTCGATGATGCTGTTGATTTCTGCCACATGGTCCAGCCCTAGGTGTGTGACAGTGTGGTCCACGGGATACTGCCAGCTCTCCCCTGTGCGGCTGGAAGTCAGCTAAGCGGGTTAAGGGAAGAAAAAAGAGACTGTGATGTGGAAATATGGTTATTAGTATCTATCTGCATAATCAGGGTTTTCTAGCCGCCAAGGAAGCCTGGCGGGGGGGGTGGGGGGGGGGGGACTCGACGTTTCAACCGTCTACCTCTCTCCGCAATATATCAAAAATTCAATATGCTACAACTCCCCTAATTATTTAATCGTTGAACTTCTGAACTTTTACATCCATAGTATTATCGTATGTTCTTTAGTTCCCATTGTGCTTAGTCATTTTTATTGAAACACACTAATGACACTATAAGGATTTAAAGGCACAGGTAACATTTTATTGTTTTAATGTTTTATCATGTGTTGATAGATTCATATATATATATATATATATATATTTTGAGAACTCGGTATGTTTACCAAGGCTTGTAAATCCGAACTATCTGCAGTGAAACTGTTTCACAGTTTTAGAGTATTGTTTTATAAATTCATACTGCGGGAGGGAATGGGGAGTAAGTAGAGGTGGGACGGTCGATCGGCTTCCGATCATTATCGGCCGATTTAGAAGAAAAATGCGCAATCGGAGAATGCCGATCTTGTTTTAATGTTGCCGATTTCATAGCCGATCCTGCACGTGAGAAACACGTGAGCTCATCTCTTTACCAGCGAGTAAAACACGTGGGGCCCCGCCTCTTTTCTAAACAGAGCGATACTCGCCCTGCCTCAACATGTCAGCGGTGTCTGCAGTGTGGAGTTTCTTCAAAGTGTGTGATACAGATGTAACATTTGCCATCTGTAATGTGTGCAAAGAGAAAATATCTCGTGGAGGAAGCAAGGTAAACATTTTCAACACGACAAATTGAATAAGACACCTGAAAACCCATCACCCAGCGCAGCATGGCGAGTTTGTTAACCTGACCGCGGAGAACGAGAAAAATAAAGGAGAGAAAACACCACAGCGGCTGCTGACACAACCCACTTTAGAGAGCACACATGCATATAGCCGTGATAGTGGGAAAGCCAAGGCGTTCACAAAAAAAGTGATGGAATTCATAGCGCTGGATGATCAGCCATTTAGCGTGGTTGAAGATGTGGGATTCAGACGACTGCTCGTCACATATTGAGCCACGCTACACCCTCCCATCTCGCAGGCATCTTGTTGACGTTGCCCTCCCCGAGCTCCGCCAATGTTCCCAATGCTGTATATAAGGTTATTCAATACCATTGGCGTTTTTAGCCCATCTCAAGTAAATTGCTAATTGTTTTTTTCTCTCAGCCTCTCACTATTCCCTGTGTGTGTGTGTTTACAGTCGGCTCATCTGCATTTTACTGCATGGCTGATTGTTTCACACTCGCATGTCCAAACATGTCCAATAACTCCAGAGTTTGTAAAGATCAAAAATATATAGCCTATATTGAAACACACAGAGATACTTATTTCCATAGCATGATGGATGAAACTGTTCTATAGTACAGGGGTTCCCAACCTTTTTTGTGCCACGGACCGGCAGATACATGAAAAAAATCTCGCGGACCAGTTGTCAATTTTCGCGGACCGGTTGTCAAAGTGTGTGTCAACACACACCCCTAACAAAACGGCAGGGCTCGATTTCAGTATAAAAGCGCATGTACGCGGAGCGCCCGTAACACAAACCCCGGCTCGTTCGCGACCGACACGTCACTAGCGCGTAGTCTCTTTAGTAGCGCGTGCAACTGAAAGTCTCTCGTTATGCCGCCGATATATATTTAATCTAAATATATAGATTATACCGCTATATAATCTATATATATAGATTATACTATATATATCATCTCTATATATAGATTATACCGCCGGCGTTCACCTATAATCAAATTATTTGAGTCAAATATGATGATAAACACACAGCTGTTTCGCGGCCCGGCAGTAACACCTCCACGGCCCTGTACCGGTCCGCGGCCCGGCGTTTGGGAACCCCTGCTAATAGACAGCTATAGCAGCAATACACTGTAGACCGCTATAGCTGCAAAAAAAAAAAATCAGTGATCGGTGATCGGTGATCAATTGGTGATCGGTGGGGCAGATATTTCTCATTGTGATCGGTGATCGGTGACAAAAAACCTGATCGTCCCATCCCTAGGAGTAAGCATTCCATTGTACTTGTTGCAAATGGCAAATACAAATCTTGTATCTTGTATCTTGTATCTCCGAGTGAAACTCGGGCCGGAAGCATTGTAATATCTAGTCGTAGTTTTCTTCCCAAACACACTTGATTTATTGGAAATCAAGATGCTCGGTTTGCAATGCCAGTACGACAGCAGACTAGAGTTGGGTTGGCATTGTTTTTAGATGCTTCTGCCTCGCCCTTAGGCCTTAGGCTCCGAAGAGCCTGGAGCGAGAGGCCTGTCTGTAGTCGCATCTGTAACAACAACAAATGAAATGCACTTTTGACTTCTGGAGTTGTTCTCTTACCTTCCTTTGTTGAAACACACCATTGTAAGTCGCTTTGGATAAAAGCGTCTGCTAAATGACTGTAATGTAATGTAACGTAACACTGTGTCACGACACTGACACGTCCTCTAAGACATAGAAGAGGCAATGTTCTCAGCATTCTTTTGATTTGTGGACTCTTCACACTGCCCAACCCCTGCCCTCGGGTCTCTCTCTCTCTCTCTCTCTCTCTCTCTCTCTCTCTCTCTCTCTCTCTCTCTCTCTCTCTCTCTCTCTCTCTCTCTCTCTCTCTCTCTCTCTCTCTTCTCTCTCTCTCTCTCTCTCTCTCTCTCTCTCTCTCTCTCTCTCTCTCTCTCTCTCTCTCTCTCTCTCTCTCTCTCTCTCTCTCTCTCTCTCTCTCTCTCTGGGGGGGGACACCTTACATGGAATCATCTGCAGTGGTTTACATGGTCATGTCATGATGGCATGCTCATGAACATTTTTACAGCTTTACTGGAGTGTGTGTGTGTGTGTGTGTGGGGGGGGGGGGGGGCATTGTTTGCTCAATTGCACATCTGGGTTTCTGGGCTGTCCTGTAAAACATCCTGCAAACAGTAGCATCACATTATCAGCCAGAGAGAGTTTGTAAATGTCTCACAGGAAGCCATTAAAGAGAGTGAAGAGTGACAGGGGGTGGGAACAGTTGCTTCTGTGAGAAAACAAACAGCGGGCGGTTGTTGTGTGAATTATTTATGTGATCCACTTAGAGGCCACAATTACAGTCAGGTGTGATGAATGAAAATGATATATGAATATATTTATATACATATGTGTGTAGCCTTAAATGAGCATTGGTGAACCCCATTTTAACCACCAGGTGTAATTATGTCATACTTAATTATGTTATACACATTTATTTTCCACCTTGAATATTATTTTAAAATGTCATAGTTTTGTTACATACATTTACATACAGTTATGTAACGTGTGATTTTGCCATATCGTGTAAGCTATCGATATTATATATTTGATATATCCCGATATATAAAAAATCGGATATGGATTTCAACCATATCGTCCAGTGCCTAGGTGTAATGTTGATTATCCATTACAAACAATTAAAAAATGAGAGACAGAACAACCCACCACTCAACCCAGTCGACTATACCAATTGGTAGGTGGATCTATCCATCACATCTTTGTCCCACATCTTTGTCCCTTCAGAAATAGTGTGTAAAACCTCAATATGGGCCCTTAACATCTCCTCACCATCCTCCATCTCTTCCCCCGTGTCTCCAGGTGGCCAACCTGCCACTAAATGTAATACGTGTCTTGTCTCACATGTCTCTAGGTGGCCAACCTGCTCAGGCTCTTCCAGATCCCCCAGATCAGCTATGCCTCTACCAGCGCCAAGCTCAGCGACAAGACGCGCTATGACTACTTCGCCCGCACCGTGCCCCCTGACTTCTACCAGGCCAAGGCCATGGCCGAGATCCTGCGCTACTTCAACTGGACCTACGTGTCCACCGTGGCGTCCGAGGGCGACTACGGCGAGACGGGCATCGACGCCTTCCAGCAGGAGGCGCGTGCCCGCCACATCTGCATCGCCACCTCGGCCAAGGTGAGCCGCTCCATGAGCCGCTGGAGCTACGAGACGGTGATCCGCTCGCTGCAGCTGAAGTCCAACGCCAAGGTGGTGATCCTGTTCACACGCAGCGAGGACGCCCGCGAACTGCTGGTGGCCGCCAACCGCATGAACGTGTCCTTCACCTGGGTGGCCAGCGACGGCTGGGGGGCGCAGGAGAGCGTGGTGCGGGGCAGCGAGGCGGTGGCGGACGGCGCCTTCACCATCGAGCTGGCGTCCTACCCCATCCCCCACTTCAACGACTACTTCACTGGCCTGCACCCGTACAACAACTCCCGCAACCCCTGGTTCCGGGAGTTCTGGGAGAACCAGTTCCAGTGCAGCCTCCACGACCTGGGCTGCGGGAAGCACTCGCTGAAGGAGGTGCCCTTCGAGCCTGAGTCCAAGATCATGTTTGTGGTGAACGCCGTGTTCGCCATGGCCACGGCGCTGCACAACATGCGGCAGGCGCTGTGTCCCAACTCCACCAACGTCTGCGAGGCTCTCAAACCGGGCAACGGCAGGAAGTTTTACAAGGACTACATACTCAAGGTCAAGTTTGACGGTGAGTTCCGCTTCAACCTCCCATACGTGACGGCAGCAAATGAGGACACGTCGCGTGCAATGGCGTTGAAGACGTCGGTGTCGTCGGTTTTTATATTATATAACATATTTGATGTCGTAACCCTCTTTTTCCGTTTAAAATAAACCCTTCAGCTCACCCACTTTAGATCCATCGTACCATTTCCCCGTAACAATTGGGACGCAGTACAAACCTTAGTGGTTTTTCTTCATGCTTGGTGCACAAGATAAGACGTTACGGGTTGTTACTCAGCGCCGTACCGGCGGCTTCTAGAAGATGTAGCGGGAGATTTAGTCACGTTATCCTCATTGGGAATCGCAGTCATACAAGATATGCAGGGTGCATATTTGAAAGGAACAAAAGAATGAACAAACATAGCCACCAGATTATTAAAAAAAGGAGGTGTTCATGTGCTCCACTTGAAAATGCCTGGCGACTATTACAGAATTGATGTGATGTGCGGTGCTTATGAGCGGAGAGTGTTGTTGTGTTGTTGTTGTTCCCACTCCGAGGATGTAGGGGTGTCTCTATGCTTCCCTGAGATTAGAGGAAGTGATGTACACCTACAAGCTCTGATGATAATGATCCAATATGCAAAGATATGCCGAAAATGTGTCCGCCTTCCTCGAGAGAGAGGGAGAGGCGGGGGATCTGTGAGGAAACAGGGAGGAGGGCCTTTTCCAATTACATGGGTGGAAATGCAAAGAAATACCCTACAGTACACGCTGGGCATGGATGTGATGTGATACACTAAAACAATAATGCGAGATTGCAATGCATTGAAAAGCTGATATAGTTGTTATTATTCTCTCTTTCGGTGTGCAAGGCAATTAGGGTGAAACCTGTGTGTCTTGCAATCCGGCGGGTGGACTGGACTAGGCGAGTCTAGACGTTGGATGACAGGAGACACCTTTGACATTTATCACTGTTCACTTGTCATTTGGACAGCTCGCTCAAGTTGAAACGCACACTCCAGACAACATCGCTACGTGTACATTTTACCTCAGTGCGAGTAGTTGGCAGCAGCACTGCGGCAAACTATTTCAAGCTGCGGTAAACTTTCAAGGAAATGCAAATATGTTTATGATTATTCTTGAATTATGAACATCTGGGGCTCACGTTGTGTGCGTTATGTGTCTTCACATTTCTTATTCTTCTTTCTGCTTCTCTTTCTCCGTCGTTAGCTCCGTTCCGCCCGGCAGACACAGAGAACATGGTCCGCTTCGACACTTATGGCGACAGCCTCGGCCGCTACAACATCTTCCACTACCACAAAGAAGGCGCCCGCTACGTCTACCGCAAGGTGGGCTACTGGGCCCAGAGTCTGACCCTGGACACCCACCTGATCCCCTGGGCCGGCCATGTGGCGCCCACATCCCAGTGCAGCGACCCCTGCAGGAAAAACGAGGTGAAGAGCATGCAGCCCGGAGACGTGTGCTGCTGGATCTGCATCCCCTGCCAGTCCTACCAGTACCTCCACGACGAGTTCACCTGCGCCGACTGCAGCTTCGGCCAGTGGCCCCTGGCCAACTTGACGGGCTGCTACGACCTGCCCGAGGAGTACATCCGCTGGGAGGACGCCTGGGCCATCGGGCCCGTCTCCATCTCCTGCCTGGGCATACTGTGCACCCTCTTCATCGTCGGTCTGTTCCTCAAGCACAATGAGACCCCCGTGGTGAAGGCCAGCGGGCGGGAGCTGTCCTACATCCTGCTGCTGGGGGTGCTGATGTGCTACAGCATGACCTTCATCTACATCGGCAAGCCGTCCACGGGCGTGTGCACGCTGCGCCGGCTGGGCCTGGGCACCTCCTTCGCCGTGTGCTACTCGGCGCTGCTCACCAAGACCAACCGCATCGCCCGCATCTTCAGCGGCGTTAAGGACGGGGCGCAGCGGCCGCGCTTCATCAGCCCCGGCTCCCAGGTGGCCATCTGCGGCGGCCTCATCTCCTGCCAGCTGCTGGTGGTGCTGGTGTGGCTGCTGGTGGAGACGCCCGGGGTCAGGAAAGAGGTGAGCCCCGAGAGGCGAGACGTGGTCACCCTCAAGTGCAACAGCAGGGACTCCAGCATGCTGATGTCCCTCACCTACAACTGCGTCCTCATCATCCTGTGCACCGTCTACGCCTTCAAGACCCGGAAGTGTCCGGAGAATTTCAACGAGGCCAAGTTCATAGGGTTCACTATGTACACCACCTGCATCATCTGGCTGGCCTTCCAGCCCATCTTCTACGTCACGGCCAGCGACTACAGGGTGAGTGCTCCGGTTGGGTTGGTGAGTGCTCCGGTTGGGTTGGTGAGTGCTCCGGTTGGGTTGGTGAGTACTCCGGTTGTGTGGTCCTCAAAAGGTATTCGCTTGTATGCATACAGGTTTTTTTGTATTGTAACCGTTTCTGAATTACTATAACGAAGTGCATGTTTATGTGATTGTGTTCAAACCGATGTGTGCATTGTTTGCCTTGCATTGATTTGCTGAGGGCATAGGGAAGGGTTTTGGACCTGGGAAGATTGTGGATAAATTGGTTGAACCTTGCAGCTGACTCAATGGCTTATTGAAAAGAGTTACAACCTGACCCTGAACCCTCTCCTATGATAGTTGAATCCTTCTCTTAATGGAAGGCATTTATATCTCTAAGATATAAATGCCGTCCATTGAAGAAAAGACAGACAGACAGACAGACAGACAGATAGACAGTACGGTGTACAGTATTTCAGTGAAAACATGTTTGAATCTTGGAGCCTCCAGGGAGAGTTGAGTCCCCCCTGAGACCACCAAAGAAACACAGATTCCATCCCACACACAGGGGCGACCAGAGCTCTCTAGCTAACTCAATGTCCCCCACGTGTCCCCACGGGCAACAGCGCGGACGGATGGCTGTGAGAGCGGGGCGACGAGTCCCAGCTGTGTGCCTCTGTCCTGGGACCGTGGCAGGGCTCTGAGGGACCCTTGCCCCTTAGGCTCCCAGGCACTGGGAGTGGCACAGCCTGGGACAGAGTGGACTCATCACATAGACACAGAACTCCACTTTGACACATGAATATCCACTGAAGCGGACCGTCAATGCCTTCAGTTCTGTCACAGTGAGGGACAGATTAAAGTGTTTATGCTTTTTTGCTCATCCTTAAATTGTTTCCAGTCTGCAATCGAGCGACAAGATAGGAATTTGACTGTGCAGTTTTGCCTGAAATGTTAAGGCAAACTAAATATGATTTACTGAGCCATGAATAACACATTTGATTAAGATATAAAATATGGAAGATGTTCTCTGCGCCCCCGGGGGATAGGGCTATCCTGAGGAAGCCAGGGCTGGCCACTCCCCTCCTGCTGCGCACACACACACACACACACACACACACACACACACACACACACACACACACACACATACATACACAGAGCTGATTAAACAGCAGGCAAATATCCCCAGTGCTCATATGAAAGCACTGATGGATAAAATACAAACTGGAAGGTTGGAGAAAAATACTATCTGCTATTAACGGGTATACTGTATATAGCTATATATGTATATATAGATAAAGATATATATATATATATATTCCCTTTAAGCTCCTCTCTTGACATTGGGTTTTCCCCCCCGAGTACATTTTCTACCTGACGTTGGATTTGAAATCAGGTGAAAGGAGAAATATCTCAATCTCGGAACACATGAAGCCCAACGTTTGATGTTCTTCTAATAAAGTAAATACAGCATTTAAAATAACAATAGCAATAACAATAGAAACAGACATGTATGCAAATCTTGGTGAATCTTTGACACCCGTTTGATATGTAACCCAATCATGTGCATTCACTCACACTTTGTGTTGTTTTAGGGAAGCCACGAGTCAATAAGGCGTCATGAAGCCATTATTTCTTTCTGAACAGAACGCTGCACCAAATCAATCTGAAAACACACCTGTTCCCTCTCCATATTCAACCAACACAAATAAACAATACAACACATACAGCACAATGTACATTTCAACCCTGAAACAGGAGGGATCTGAAGAAGTCTGAAATGCGGTCGTTCTAATGCAATAGTGCATCTCGTCGTCCCTATACGAGTCTGTATGGAAAGGTAGACCCACAGGAACCAACCCCCTCCCCCCCCCACTAACCTCGACCCCCCCCCCCCCCCCCCATCGCGGATCCAGAGGACAGCTGGAGAAATCCTTTATACACGGGCAGCTTCCTTGTCCTTTGGTCTTACTTAGCAACAGCTTGTGAATTATTAAAGACACTTAACCACTCATTCTTATGCAATGCTGTCATAAGGTCCTGCTCAAGATTGCTGTTGATTTTCTTCTGTTTTTTGTTGTTGTTGTAAGTATTGTTAGTTGTTTCAGCCTGCACTGTATTTACAGATTTACAGATGGATTTGTGACCGCATACACATTTATTATTACCAGTGTTCAAAAGGGACAGTGTCCGTTTGGTTTGAAGCATACTGGATTTCATTTAAACAAATCAATATTTCATATTTTATTATTCAATATTTTTGAAGTTAGAAAGTTCAATGGTTTAAACACATCTGTCCCAAAACGTGTATTTAACAATCCTACCATCCATACGGTTGCAATACTTGCAATACTAATACATCTTACGAGTACAACTTGGCATCGAATTCAACACAAAGTATTGAACGGAATTATACTTAATAACGTTTTTCCCTACATCATTTTTTCATCTTAATTGACGAGCGATGGCTTACAGAATCCCACCAAAATGAACGTATTTTATGACACCGCTATGATATATCCTTCCCCTCTTATATAACGGTGTGCGCTCACGTGTGCTCGGGATCAGAGCGGTTTCTTCCCCCCCCCCATGTGTTCAGTGTCCACCGTAGTTTGAATGGCATCCGTCATTAGCATTCCAGGAAACTGTGATAAGACGTCTTTGCCCGCCGGCTACGCCAAGATGGGGGGTGACGAGCAAACACACCTGACACCCACAATGCAACGCTGCGCTACACCTCCTCCAGTGTAAGCAATATAAGCGTGGTGGGAGAGGGGTGGGGGAGGGGGGGTGGGGAAGGCAGGGGTGGAATTGGAAATAGGGGACCCAACTGGTGACGCATAACAAGCCGTGGGTGGGAGACAGATGGAAGGACGGGAAAAAATAACACATTTATAAAGTGGGCAGAAGTTCAGACGGGAGATTGAAAGGCAAATGAAAACATGGCTTTTTCAATTCTGTTGAATCCTGTGTCCTGTTATCTCCATTTTACTGGACAGAGTGTCTGTCACGTAAGGGATAATCCCCTCCTTCACACATTTAGAGAAATGTTTGAGACACGGATCCCCTTTCCTCCACTCTTTTGTCCCTGTCACATTCGTTCCGTGTAATGGTATAATTGGTCTCCGTTTGTGTTTCGCTCACTTCAGGTTATAAAGAACAACACCTCTTAGATCACAAACACAAAACACTAAAACAAAACACACACAGTGAAAATAAATCCATCATAAATTGTGCACACACAAGCGGCTCCGTTTGTTTTCAAATCTACCCGGTAACCACAGAAAAGGCCGAAAAACAAAGAAACCAGCTGGTCGACGGCTTGTTGGTTCTAACGCTGTGCGGTGCTTTGTGGCTTTTTGTTGTTGTTTTTTTTAGGTACAGACCACGACCATGTGCATCTCTGTCAGCCTGAGTGGCTCGGTGGTGCTGGGCTGCCTCTTCGCTCCCAAGGTCCACATCATCCTGTTCCAACCCCAGAAGAACGTGTGCACCCTCAGGGTGGCCACCACCCGCTTCAGTGTCACCACGGGACCCGGCTCCAGCTTCTCCCAAGGTACCAAACTCACTTCATCGGTATGATGCTATGACACCGGTATCACATCTTCCTAATCTCCCCGGTGGATGTATCACCCTTGACAAGAATTTCACCCTTGATGTATCACCCTTGACAAGTCGTCTCTGGAAGACTTTTAGCGGGGGGGAAAAAAACAAACATCCATTCATGTTTCGATGTGGTGTTTTTTTTTTAATATATATTCAATGGGACTATGAATAGAACTATAAAGTCATTGAGAAGGCAGCTCAGCACTAAAAGGTGACACGAAGAGGTGAAAAATAGAGAGATGCATGTGTTACAATGTCGGTGCACGCGAGGACAATGCTAACCCGCCGGGGCTCACCGATACAACACAATACAGAGCTGCCAACCACACAGCCACACATTAAGCCCGGAACAGTTCAGTCCAGTACAGTCCAGTACGGTTCAGTCATGACTGAGGTACCGCGCTTTTACGCTTAAGTAAGTCTGCAACTGAAATTGACGAGGGACTTCTCTAAGCCAAACGGCCAAAGGATACACGTCCACGGCTCAGCGGTGCACCACTCTCGACACGGAGAGGACCCTGGGCCTCGATGGTGGGTTTTCCGCTGACCGCGTGTGTAAACCCCCCCCCCCCCCCCCCCGCCACTTTATACACACGAGTGGCCGCTCCCAATAACACTCGGCTTGTCTGTCCGCCCGCGTCAGCAAAGTGCAGCAAACAATGCTACTCTCACCTCGGTGGGTCTCCCCCCGCGGCCGCCGTGGTCTCAGGGTGTGTGTGTGTGTGCGGTGCCGCCCAGAGTGAGAGACGCCCGGTAGGTAGAGGCGTCGGTTCACAGGCGGAGCCGTCCCCACCGGCCACGCCGCACGGAGGAGTCGCTCAAAGGGACTCTGGCGCAGGAGTGTTATATGTACGAACCGCTTCATCCTCGCCACTGTGTGAGCGGTGGAGACTTCCAGTGTATTTGGAAGTCGGCCGTAAGTGTTACAGGCGGAGCAGGTGTTGGACGCCGACTCCGCCGTCCGAGCTCTGCCTGTCTGTCGGAGAGCGTGTGTGGTTGACGGCTGGTTGATCCTGTGTGCCTTGATTTCCCAATGCACCACGGGTGCCCAGCCTCACCCAGACCCAGAGGCTAATCAAGCCTGCCTCTGGCCAGGTGAGGCTGCTCTAACCACCGCCAATCAACCACACACACTCCACAAACAGGTTGTCATTTTATTAAAAAATTTGACCTTCTCCAACTCCAAGTACGGCCTGATTTATATTATATTTGAGCCAGGGGAAAGGAAGGAAGTGTCGTTAAAGTGTGGATAATGGCAAAAATGTCAGTTCTTTCAGAACTTTTTCATTTGTTTCATTTATAAATAATATCACATTAGTTTAGGATTATTATAGTCTCAACCCACAGAGCTCAGGCGGCACTGCTCTGAATGCACGAGCTTGAGCGTGCTGCAGTTCACTTACCGGCCAAAGGGGCCTAGGAATTTCCAATTCTTACACAGAGTCCCCTTAACAAAGGTCATTTAATTCTAAGTGTGTACTGCCGGCTGGTGCATCTCCTCGGCCGCAGTGAGTGATACATTTGCATACATTACGCATGACTGCCCCCCCCCCCCCCGCACTCCATAGGGCCCCTTTGGCCCCCTGATCCACTGATGCTTATCACCACTGTAGAAGTAGGCAGGAAGGCAGAACGATACATTTTTCATGCACGCATCTACAGAAAGAGTGACATTAACCTGCGAAGCATTTCTCTAGATGGTCTGACGCCCGGAGCGCTTAATTCTCCAGCCCGCCTGCGTAGATGTCGAGGGAAACGTGGGTCTCTAGTGGACTATTCAACCATCTGTCTACACTTTGCATATGCTCGGCCCTCCCTCCCGCCCTCCCTTCCTTCCTCTCTGCAATTGCTCTCACCCTTCTTTCATCTGTCTATTCCTCAGCAATCTGTCCATCCCTTGCTCTATCCCTGTAACCGTGATTATTATAATTATTTTTATTATCATTAGTTATTATTCTTTCACCTCCCCATCCCTCCGCTCATCCATATCTTTGTTCATCCGTCCATCTATCCATCCATTGTCATCCCGCCTACGGGAGTACCGCTTATTATAGCGTGTCTACTGTTGTAACCAGTGAATAAACACCTGTTGCGTGGGATAATGACATAACTCACACGGAGGCCGTGCAAAGCACACTAGGAAGGGATGACTCGAGTCAGCGCGTGACTACGCTGCGAAAGTCGCCATGCACTTACACTGCTGTTACCCTCGCGTCCGCTCAAAACCCATCAGTCCAAAACACTGAGGAGAAGGCGACTAATTGTGTTGTGCTTACGACGGGGCTTCTGACTCCCATTGACCACTTATGACCGGACGTTGCCTTGAGTTGAGTGGAGTTGATTGGCGGGTGTCAGTGGCGGCCTCGGGGTTCGGGTGATGATTGCGCGCCTTCTGCTCGGTGATGAACGAGCTGCAAGAGAAAGCCGTTCACATTCACGCTAACAATGTGGTCATGTGACCCGCTTTGGCCCACTATAGCTCCTTCCTCAGTGCGTGGGTAATAGTGTTTGAATGCCCTCTATTGATGATTCGGGCTTAAGTGTCTCAGACCAACGATTGGACACGCCCCTTTCCCCCATACATGGGTCTTGACTCAACACAATAACTTAAGAGGTTTACCCGTTTTAACCACACACTTGTTTTAACCATGGTGCTCCACTTAATCATTCTCCTTTCACTGCTATTTACCTCTCGGATGAGTATTCTAGTGTCTATATATGGTTTGCTTCTTGTTAACTTTCACCACCGAGGTGCTGATTAATCGGGCACTTTGAAAGGTTAACAATACTGTGAATGATCGTAAAATTGTCGGTTTAATGATTTTTTTTCCAAGAACCACATACGCAATGTGTTTTTGAGTGTGTGTTTATGGGTGGGAGCTTATGGTTTATGGGCGTGGTAGTAGACTGTGTTTTAGCAGTTATGAGGGCTATTAATAAATAACGGAATGTGTGCATTTAAAGAGACGCCTGTTATTTATTTTCTGAGCTTTATACACTCACTGGCTGAAGTGACCAAACTTTAAGCTTCTGAAGGTAGTAGTGAAAGTATTCCTATATACATATATATTACAGACCCGTACATATTTGTAATTTCCATCGATTTCCACAAACTCACTGTCAATCCACTGAATAAAAAAAGACATGCAGTGAACATGGCCATCTCCATCAACCCCATGGGATGTGTGTGTGTGTGTGTGTGTGTGTGTGTGTGTGTGTGTGTGTGTGTGTGTGTGTGTGTGTGTGTGTGTGTGTGTGTGTGTGTGTGTGTGTGTGTGTGTGTGTGTACGTGTGTGTACGTGTGTGTCCGTCGTCCAGCATCAGCCTCCAACGTGGTGCCGACGGTGTGCAACGGGCGCGAGGTGGTGGACTCCACGACGTCGTCCTTGTGAAGGGAACGCAGCCGCAGTTTGGCCCACGGCGTAAACGCGGCTCCCCCGCCACCGGGGGGCGCTGTGGTGTACGCTGAGTTATAGAATCACTAGTCCTGTGATTCGGATATTAAAGAGGTCACACGCAGAAGATTGTCCTGATTTAGTTGTCCTCCAAGTGGTGTGAGTGCAATGTCCCGATTCTCAATATTGTTTTATATTTATTTTATTCTTCTTCTTCTACTACTACTACTCTTCTACTTCTTCTTCTTCCTTTTTGACTAGAGAGAGATTTTAAATGAGATGCCAATACAGTTCCATATATCCCTTCTTTTTATTGAAGATTCTACTTGCAACATGAAGTAAATAATAGTAAAGCTGTTAAATGTAATATATACAAGATGTTTTTAATGTAGATTTTGGTGAACCAGTATGTGCTTTCTTGTAATTTATGTAAATAAAAGATGTGTTTTTTATTCATATCACATTGGCTAAATGGTTGATTCTTCTTCTACGTCATATAATGTATGTCAGAGCACAAACATGTGCACACTAGACCTGGTTCATGTTTTGCTGACCCTAACCCTAGTAGGTAAACAACACCCACAGTAATGTAATAATATAAAAACTATATTTTTGTCTTTAGATGTTTTAACTGTTGCAGAAACGGTGTGCTGTATGTACCTCTACATTTTATCATAGGCCATTATATATGGATGTTACATTCAGTTTAAATTTACATGATTAAAGTTGGCATACCAAACATATCGCTGATAATAACAAGCAATACCATCCTAATATTCAATAACATCGCCAACTGCTGATGGAAGTGCTGAGGAATGCCCAAGATGAAAATGAAATTACACAAAATATTGCAAATGTGTGATCAAGCACTGCCATCTTGTGAGTTTATGGTGTACTACGATGGGACATGAACACTTTCTTCAACGTAACAACAGCCGAGTCAATCAAGTCCATTGTATTTGTACACCCTTCAATCACAATCTTAAAGGGATTCACAGGTCATATCATTTTTGACAACCCCTAACCCCCGAGCCCCCCAAAGGGCAAGAAATAACTGCCTTAATGATCAAGGAAGAAGAAGTATTGAGAAGGAACGCAGAGTGAGGGATCCCTCCTTCCAGGGATGGTGAGGAGTGCAGCGTGCCATAAGTAGCATACATAGTATTTAGAAGCAAACATTTAGGTACAACTACTATTTTCTAATTTTTTTTTTGTTGATGGGTTGCTGGCTGGTGTGAGCAAGCTGGCAGCCTTCAGGTGGGTGGTCTAGGCATCCAGTCTTAGCAGCGGCACACAAAAAAATGGACTGTGGTATGATAAAATGGGTCAGGATGGACAAGGAGGATGTAAAAAACTCTAGTCTAGTACCTATCAGCAGCGGTGGTACTGCTGGCTAACACGTCGATTTAGCTGTGATGAGAGCTGAGGGGCCCTCCTAGGAGCTAAACGAAAGAGAAAAAAAGGTATTTTTTAAGTTTAGATTAGAGTATTTTGGCATTCTGCTTCCCTTTACATGTGAGAGACTGCAGGGCTACTTCTAGCTTTTCGGGGGCCCTATCGCAACTCTTGTTTTGCATTCCAGAGTCTCTAAGGTGGTCCAGGGGGCATTCATTTAACATTTAAATGCATCAATCAAATGCATTTCTGTTGTGTAAATGTACACAAATATAAACCTACTGAAACGTACACAAAATGAAAATAATATAAATGAGACCATTGCATCAAATAAACATAAATAATGATAATGAACATAAAGAGCATCGATATAAAATTGCAAATGATAAAAACACATAACAAACCAATAATATACAGTATATGTCGTGGTTAATGGAAATAAAATAAAATAAAAGTTCTTTAGCATATAAGTGCTTTCACTGAACACACAAGGACATTTGTGAAAGGAATTAAAGGAAAACTGCAGCGGCTATAGGGGCAACGTAATCCTAATCCTATTCCTATTACTATGTCTTTATTTACTAATAAAGCAAGAAACGGCCCTGGCAGACTGTTCCACAGCTGATTTCTTTCTAACTTTTGGAATTGATAGGCCAGCTAATGAAGACCGGAGGGGCTGAAAAGGACAATAGGGTAAAGAGACAGCTCTTTTTCATCAATATGATGATTTATATTGTAACACTGTGGCTTGGCCCACTATGGGTCTCCCTCCAGGACAAAGGGGGTTTGGGAGTTCATTGGGTGGTGTATGTGTGTATTTGTGTGTTTGTTGTATGTGTTTTGGGGGAAGTGTCCACTATAAAGGGTAATAGAGGGCTGCGAGTGCTAGGGAGAGGGTGTAGCGGGTTGCGTGTGAACATGAGTTAGAGTCACAGGAGTTGGAACAGGAGTTGGAACGGTAGTTGGAACGAGAGGGGGATAGGATGGGGCCCGGGGAAGGGGAGGGTGTGAGAGACTTGGAGAGTAGTGGAGTTCAGATAGAGAGACCGATTACTTTTTGTGGATGAATAACGATTTGGGCTTGCCACCCTGGTTTATTGTTTTTAATAGTGGACATTTCAACCCCCGGGTCCGTGGTAAGCTGTGGCAGGGAACAAATCTGGGTCAGTTTGGCTATCGAAATTAGAACATTGTCTCGCTCCTTCTGTATCAAGCTGGCTACCACCGCTAAAGCGTCACATTGATGTCAGAAGTGAGATTTGCTTACGTCGCCGGTAGCTAGCTGGATAGAGACGATGGACGCGAGAGGAATGTTAACTCCTCCAGCATCGGAGAGAAGAGCGAAAGTGATGGGACACAGTGGACTCGCAGAACGGCCGGAGCAAGCAGGGATGTCGGAAGATGAGTCCGACACGGGAACGGAGAACGAGGGGGCGGCAGCCTACAACCTCGTGGACACGGATGAACAGCGGAGGAAGGTAGGGGAGGCTTCGGATGGGCATAAAAGACCAAACTACCGCATACAGTCTTGAAAGAGAGATTTGGATGGATGGCCAAAAACGATGTACAGTGAAATGTGCGCAGAGGAACAAGCCAACGCTAACACACCTGGCTCTGTTAGCTCGGGACAAGCTAACCTTAACTCTTCAGCACAGCTTGTAGATGGTAACCCCATAGCTACTGTTACCCAACTTAGCTTAGCCACCCCAATCAACTCCTATGATGCTTGCCAGCATTTAGCTCCACACAAAAGTGCGGTGGCTGGTGTGTCTAGGTCCCACGTCAACCACATTAGTGATCAAGTCACACAAGGGGGGACCCAACTCAGAGCGATACCTGCTCCCCCTGGGCTAGGGCTGAACCAAATAAACTCTTCTCCTCAAGCCACTGATAGACCCTCAGTAGACCCCATTCAGTTATTAACTGCTGCTCTTTCAAACGCTCTTACTACTGCCATGGCAGTTATTCTGTCACCCACCAGCGTTAATCAGATAAGAGACCCGGTCAGGGTGTGTCGCTATGATGGATACACAAGGTGGGAAACCTGCTGGGCACAATTCAAACTAATAGCCAGAGCTAACCAGTGGGGCAGCACCGAGAGTGCAGTTCAACTGGCCCCTAACTGGCACCCTCCCAGTGCCACAGACAAGCTGCATCTCACCAGACCCACAGTCCCAACCCTGTTGGAGTTGTGGCCAGAGAGGTCACATACATTATCATTGCCCTCTCTTCCTAGACCAGCATCAACCGTTGTTGGGAAACAAGGCAGGGACAGAGTAGAAGGGAATACTTCTGTCCCAGCCACCCCTGAACTGTTATGGACAAACCCTTGAGACTTTAGCTTCCTCTGAACCTCCACACAGTGAGACAACCGGTGCCTCTCAAATACACCCAGGACTCTCCTACAGTGATGCCGTGAGGGGAGCAGCCCCTAATTCTGCCCTGCCCCAAGATGACGATGAGGGCGATATACTGTAACGTACTGGCCCTTGTAAACAAATATTGCTTTGGTTTTCCCCCAATTTCATATTTTGACTAAGTCTCCTATGCGCACGTTTATGTTAAAGAGTACTGCAAGGTATTGTAGACTTTTAGTTCACTTCAAACGGATGTGAAGCTGCATCAAGATCGCCAAATTCGTGCTTGTTGACATTGCTGAGTGAGTTGTAAATGTGTTGTTTATGGTGCAAACAAAACAAAACAGTAACTACAACTGACAGAACTAGGGAGGTAGCATGTAAACATTGGATATTTTATCGATCTGTTTTTTCAGTAAACGGGCCTAGATTCACTGTGCCGTTCAGCAATCAACCAAAGTACAGTTGCGCTGAGCTGCAGATGACGAAACTTGTTTTTAATGGCTTTATGTCATCATTAGCTAGTAATATCTAACTATATGCGTATGTATGTTGAATATGTAGAATACACTACGACAAGTTGAACATGCACTTGAGATCCTCAGTATAGTTTGGTTAAATACTTGTTGCGTGTGTTGAAACGTTGACATTTCATAGATCAAGGGATCATGGCGCCAAAGAGACGGTCTGCGTCCTCTAGCAAGGTAGGTGCTAAGAAGGTGAAGGTGAAGGAGGAGCCCGAGGAGACTCCAAAGCAATCTAACCTTACTGCTGGAGAGGTTAGTGACATATACATAGAAGCGTCTGCTAAATTACTGTAATGTAATATACCAGTGTGTCGGCCTTATACACCCATAGGCATAGCCATCTTGTTTGTTGAGTCTGCATGCTAATTTGCATACAGTTGGGCTGTGCAGCAAGACAATTATGTGAAGCATACAAGCAGGACCAGATGTCGGAAGAAGGCCATCTCTCGGTCGTGGGTTCCGCAGCATCTGCACAAGGACTACCATGTTCAAGGACAGTTTTTATCCACAGGAGTGCTGCCACAAGCATAACATTGTAATCCATATTACATTACACTATCATACTTTTGCTGGACTTTCTGGACTCATAACAGCCACTGCACTGTTATGCACTGTATTCATGATGCTGCTGCACTGCTGGCACTTTAAAATGCTTTTTAAATGTTTTTTGCACAATTCAACACATTTACATATCATCCATCAGTCATTTTATTGTTCTTTTTATTGTGTACAGTATTTTCATAGTATAGTGTTTAAGAAAATGTATACTGCCGGAGGGAATGGGGAGAAGGCGTTCCATTGTACTTCTTGCATATGGCAAATACAGATCTTGAATCTTGCGCAAGTCCACCTCTCAATGTCTCAATGTCTCAAATGGAACACAATTAAGGTTTTGGAGTGGCCTCGTTAAAGTCCTGCCTTGAATTCTATTGAGATGTTGAACTTTAAACAGGCTCAAAGACCCTCCATTAGAGCTGAATTAAAACAATTCTGCAAAGTAGAATGGGGCCAACCTTCCTCCACAGCGGTGTAAAGGACTCAATGCCAGTTCTAGCAAGTGTTGGCTTGCAGTGAGTATGAACCAGTTATAAGGTTTAGGGGGCGATTACTTTTTCACATGGGTGTTTACAAGTTTTTAGTAACATTGTATCTTGGAAAAATGGAATGATCATTTAAAAGCTACATTTTGTTATGTATGTTTGTTTATGTTAAAGTAATGTTTTAGTTATTTTTGATACAAAAACCATACTAATCAAATACAAACAAAAAATATTTTGAAGTGTTTGAAGGTTATTAAAAAAATCAACAGAGCCCCTAAGAGTAAATTTTATCTTCTCAAGTTTAAGAAAAAATACAAGGTCCTTAAGCTGAGGCTGATGGGGGTTTAGGGGATTTCCAATCTAGTAAAATTCTGCGGCGAGCCAGCAGAGATGCATAACACATTGTATTTGAGTGAGAGAGGTAAATTATTCCATCTCTGAAAGTCAAGCTTCACAAAGGAGTGTCTTCCCGTAATAAAGCCTGTCTGGTCGTCTGATACCACTTTGGGGAGAACCTTCTCCAAAACGGTTTGCCAATACCTTTGCTAGTACTTTACCATCGACATTAAGTAAAGAAATTGGACGGTATGAACTACAATGCATGGGGTCTTTCCCTTTTTTAAGTAATAAAGAGATCGAAGCCTGTGTTAAAGTGGTTGGCAGAGAGCCTTGCTCCATGGACTCACTATAAACATTTAAAAGTAAGGGGGCTAAAACTCCAAAGAACTTCTTGAAAAATTCTGAAGTATACCCATCTGGTCCGGGTGCCCTACCGCTTTGCATAGCCTTGATAGCCATAAAAAAAAAATGTCATCATCAAGTGTCTTTGTCGTTTCTGGACTGATTGTCAACATTTTTTAAATATGTATCTACGTCTGTGGTGTCTGCCAGTTCTGATTGATACAGACAAGAATAGAAAGATTTGAAAGCCAAATTGATATCAGAGGGGTTAGACAGTAAATAGTTTGAGGAATCTCAAATCTGGGGAATCAGGCTTCTTTTTGTTTCAACTGATGTGCCAGTAACCTACTTGCTTTATCACCATATTCATATAGCGACCCCCGTGTTCGTAGTAGTAGTTGCTCAGCCTTCCTCGTAGACAGCAAGTTAAATTTAGCCTGTAGGTTTAGTCGGTTTTTTGTATAATTCTGGAGTGGGATTAGTATAGTATATAGTATACAGTTCATCAGGTAAGTTATTGCCATTTTCTTTGCTTTATTTTTATATGCGGAAAATGAGATAGTTTGCCCTCTCAGAGCTGCCTTCAGAGTCTCCCATAGTAATGAGTGTGAGACTGAATCACATTAGTTGATGTTGGTAAATGTGTCCATGGAGGCAGCTATATGGTTGAAAAAGCAGAGAGCTAAGCCTCCACTGGGGAGGGTCTATTTTAGGAATGGCGAAAGGGAGATCAAGTGTTAATGGAGCATGATTGGAAATAACAATCGCTAGATAATCCGAGGCGACCACAACTGGAAAAAAAGTAATCTATGCGGGAATAGGAGTGATGAACGTGAGAAAAAAACTAAAACTATTTTGCATTTTATTGTTAAATCTCCAGGGGTCTGCATATCCATTCTGATCCAAAAACAGTGAGAAAGCCCTGGACATAGCAGATTGAGTAGTAGTCTTGGAGATTGACCTATCCAATGTGGGTTAATAACCGTGTTAAGATCACCACCAAAAATCATGTCTAAGGGTGTCTAAGCCAGGGAGGGAGGATAGAAGTCTGTGCGCAAATCCTGCATCATCAAGGATGATGATGTCTGGAGGAGGGTGCCTACAACTATAATATATCTACCCTGTGGGCCCTCCGAGATCACATTGGAGGCAGAAAACTGTATTTTCTTGTCCATAAGTATTGCAACCCCTCTAGATTTAGAAATAAAGGAAGAGTGAAACACCTGCCCAATTCAAGACCTGCAGAGTCTGACATGGTCTGCAATACGCAAGTGTGTCTCTTGTAGAAAAATGATCTCTGCACTCAGATATTTCAGGTGAGAGAGAACCCTTGACCGTTTATTTGGATTATTCATACATTTTACATTCCAGGTTATAAACCTGACTGGAGTGGCTATATCGGCCCTCCCGGTGTTTGAGGTACTAGCCATGGTCTAACATGTAGGTACAATTGAGAGGAAACATACAGAAATAGAGCTTAAGAGTTCCACATATTGGTTTTTCAGACCATTTATGTAAAGTTAACGGGATAAACATGTGAATGAAACGCTCTGAAAACATGGAATCACAAGGAAAGTCAAATATATTGGATTTAAAGGTTACCCACCCACTGCCACACCCACCCCTCCCATTCCCTAACCCCAAGTCTCCTTCCCCAAACGAAGAAGACAGCAGGTTAATGTTATCCATTAACTTCCGATGCATCTATACTTGACTTAACTTACTTATCTACCTCTAGGGTGGCTCCCCAACAACAAACATACTGGGTTATCCTCAGCCAAATTATAAGAACAGGCAACAAGAGAGGGAAAAACAAGTAAATAAACACAATTTGATCTCTTCATTGTTAGTAACCCTGCAATAGAAGCAGCCTGCTGTCATAAACTGTAGTTAGCAGGCCAGACACCACCAAGTGAATATTAAATGAAAGGGCCAAGGAAAAAACAAGTATAAAATAAAATAAAATCTGGGATATTATGATACTGTCGTTACTATTACCATGGCCCAGACACAATCCATATATCCCAGCTTATGTGGGTTATAGGCACTTTTAACAAATATACCTAGAACAGTGTATATTTTCTCCCTATAGTACGCACCACCGAGAATTCCAGTCAGTGTAGGACTATCTCTCACGCAATAAAGTTGACAAACTAACAAATTAACTAATTAATTTGAAACACACTTTTCTAAGTCCTCCACTTTATCAAGAAGGCATGTGTGGTCCTCTTTAATAGTTTTGGTGCACTGTTCCAACGCGACAATTCGGTCACTATAGTCAGAGAGGCCGCGCTCCAAGTCGTTAATGCGCTGACCGTGTGAGTCAATCGTCTAACTGAACTTCTCCAAAGAGGACAAGATAGGGCCGAGGGCCGTGCTCAGAGCTTCTTTTATCAAGGTGGAAAGTGTTACGCATAGATCCGCGATAAGAGAAGAGCGTGTTTCCAGATCTGCAGGCAGTTTTGGGCTGGTGTCGGGCATGACATGGCGGCGCTCGTATCCACAGCCGCGTGGTCTGGTTTTTCTCCCGCAGTTTGTAGGACATTTCAGTTGAAAAATGGAAGTTGAACCGTCGCAAGTTGTTTCATTTCATGAAATAACAGCAAAAATGCGCTTATGCAAGTAACACGATATGTTTAAAAAAAGATATACAGGAGCCGCGCGTTGAGCCTGCGTTCCCCTCACATGCTAAACCGGAAGTCCCGTTAAAGTCATTTTTATCTGAAACATTTAAATGTGACAAATAAAAGCAAAAATAGAAGAAGTCAGGAAGGGGGCAAATACAAATGATGTCGTCCATTTCAATCTTCTCCTTTGTCTGAATCCATTAGATGTTGTATATTATACATTTATATTATATATATATATATGTATTGTATGTGTGTCCACTTCAATTTGTATTGCAGACGTGTATGAGGACTACGACTGCATGCTCAACCAGACAAACATTCAAGAGGAACAACAACAAGTTCTACGTCATTCAGGTCGTCAAAAAAGGCAGCTCCTACTATCGTCGGAGCAGATGGGGTCGAGTGGTACGTAACACCAGTGGTGGTTTGGTAGTAACGAGTTACAAGTAACACACATGAAAAATTATTTTTGTACTTTCAAATTCCTTTTCTAAAACTGTAGGTGGGGAAGAGAGGGGAAGGTGAAGAAAACAATGGTAGAGAGCAGGAATGTTCGAGACAAGTTGCTTGGGAGTCGGAACCCTAAATAGTTGTCGGTTAAATGCTTTTTCTCGCTAAGAAAATTATAAATCGTGAAGCACGCCATGCACTATTGATATAAATGAAAATGTTCATTTATCAACGCTAGTCGACAATACCACAAGCCATTAAAATGGCTGCTCGAGGCTCCTCCCGAAGACAAGGACATAGGATGAATGAGGAATCTGGTTTATTGCAGAGTTTTATTTCACGGTGAACAGAGCAGTTGGTATCTGGTAGAGCTCTTTTTCTCGAGTGTGTGTGTTGGTGTCTGGTTTAACCCGTGGGCCTTGGTAAACAAGGACCCACAGGAGTGTAACCTCACCCACAATAGAGTAATGAGTCTGACTAAGGCCAGGTGAGGCTGCTTAAACCAGCCACCAACCACACACACTTCACAGTTAATGACATTGTTTTTTGCCAATCTCCAACATAAAATGAAGGGAGAAGATGGACAAAACGGCGAATCAGCCGGCGACAGTTCTGCCGACAATGTCATCAAGGACTTTGAGAAGATGTTCAAAGACAAGACGGAGAACAACTGGGCCGACCGTGACAACTTCGTGACCTAGAAGGGAAGTACACCTTGATCGAGTTGGACAAGAAGGCAGAGGTCAAGGTCACTTCTGTGCCATGTCCAGCATTGCAAGTAGAGTCGTGACTCTACAATACATGTTGAATGGGAAATGTTTTACTAGATTTAGTGAGGGAAAGAAAACCCCTGCATCAACTGTGCTCCAGACCTAATATCTAACCTTCCTCTGGCCTTCCTCTATAATATTAACAAGATAATAACAAGGCCATTCGTGAGGGCATCTTAAGCCATCGTATGACCGCCGGTGGAGTTTCTCAGGCTCCGGCAGCAACTTCGTGAGCGGTGGCAAAGTCTTTGGCATGCCAAAAAATTGCCGAAGGACCTTGCAAAGTTTTCGTGTTGAATTTGTGTGTCCATTTTGCCCTTCGTAAGGCCATCGTGAGGGCATCTTTCTTTACTTTGTGTGATCATCGGTGCCATCGGGCATTTTCGTCATGGTAACGTGGACATATAAAAGGAGACCTCCTAGACTGCTGAGGAGACATTTCAGACCACTGAGGAGACCTGGAACCCTCTGGGGACCGCTCTGGTCTATGTCTACATATGTCCTCAGTTGTTATATATATAGATTATTTCTATTCTGTACCCAAGTTCACAAAGGGATCGGGGGTCGGCCGAAGGTTTCATACCATCGGGAGGTCACATGACAACTTCGTGACCTAGTTCGAACGCATCGTACTCTCAATGTGACGTTGTGTAGCCATCGTGTGGCCTTCGTGTGTCCTGCGGGTATAAACTACTATAAAAATTCACATCTTCGTGTTGCCTTCGTGTGTGGTTCGGGTGCCATCGTGTGACCTTCTGTAGGCATGGTACTTGCTTCGGCTGTTAATTGGCTGTTGACCGAGTTCGGGCCATTCTAAATTCCATATTCGTGTGTCCGTCTGGTGTCAATTTCGGGACAGTGTGACACGGGCTGATAAAGAGACAAACTATTCACTGAAAATAAAAGAAAACTAACTTTGCATTTGTTCATGAGGATATATTTGCAACAGTGGTGAAAGTGTATTCCTAGCCTTGAATGTCCACTTTGATAAAGGTTCAACCAAAACAATTCAACAAGTCTCCTTGAGTACTTTAACTGCACAGCTGAGCCAGTGCGCCACACATATCTCTACATCTCTTGCAGAAGCATCAAACATTTATTTTTTATATATTTGTCATTTTAATTACATATATATTAATTTGTTAATATTGATTTAATAGTAACAAAATAAAATGACAAATAAAATGCTTTGTACTCACCAAAACAACTGATTATTTGAACACATAATCCATCCTCCTGTCTTTCCTCAAGAAGACTTCAATGACTCTGTTGTACAGTTTATCTGTGCGTTTCAGTTCCAAAAAAACAGTTTGTAGAAATCTACATAAATGATCTAGTTCAAACTCAGTTTGCTAGCTCTGCATAGCTCTGCCTCTCAAGAGTGCGTATCCTTTCCGTTCACTATAAGCCCCAGGCGCCCGCACTGTTGATTCTGAAGGCCTAAGGGCAGATTTCTTGGACCCTGGCAACACATTGTGGCTGAAATATGATTGGATAAAAGCTCTAACATAAAGGCCAGCCCTCCAAATCTCGATCTGAGACTGGAAGCAGCGCAACCAAGAGGAAAGCTATGAAATGAAGATAATAGACTATAGGGAATAATTTAATACATATTTCTGGAAAAAATATCTCAAAATTAAATGTATATTCTGATGATGTTTGGGCCAGCAGAGAAGGCCTTGCTGGCCCTGACGGCCCACCACTGTTCTTCACCACTAGATGTCACTAACATACATTTTGGTTCTATGTTGTGTGGTGTAAATCAAGAAAATGCATGTGTATTTCATTTCAGTAGTTAAGAAAGTGTTCACAAAACGCAGTTGGAGGCTGCGGATGAGTAAATTGGAGAATAGATAACCAAATGACTCTCAGGGCTGGAGGAGTGTATTGTGGAATAAATCACAGAATGACCCCAGGCCGGATGGTGCCAGAGGAAGGGAGAAGCCGTCGTGGAGGACCAGGTGCAGAAGTGAATCATTGGTGGGGGGGGGGGGGGGTCGCCTTGCCACACAGACATTGAGAGCCGTAAAGATAACGATTGTGTAGTGTATTTTTATACCCTAAGTATAAAACTAAAACACTATCTGTGATACTGTATGCATTGTAAGAGCCATGCATGTTGAGGCGACCAACGGGCGTTGCCAGGAATGCAACCCCCTGGGGTTTGTGCTTATAAACTTGTGACGTGACAACAAAGGCACGTGACCAACCAGAGTAGTGGATACTGGTTGTACCTCAAGATCAATAGGAGTAGTAGATGTTTGTGATAGTACTTTCTATATAATGTTTGTTAAAGGAGCGCGTCGCCAGTCTGCAAATTGGCACGGCAGGCTCCATCATGCTGCAGTTGATGAATTTGATGCTTTGTACAATAAAGACATTGAACTTAGTATCCGGACCTCTGAGAAAGATTCTTATTCCACCCGAGTATAAATTATACTACATATTGGCGTCACAAACAGGATTTGGTTAAAACGATTGTTGACCAGCTGCTGTTGGTGAAGCGAGAGCACGTGGGCACCGGTACTGGCCAGGCCGGGATTTGAGGATTTGATCTAAACATCTTCCTCAGAGCGCTTAAGTGCGTCTGCTTTTATTGATTATGTTTAAGGCTATGGTTAACAGTTGACAATTTTAAAGTGGGAGTACCACTATAAACTGTAGTGTGGGAGTACCACTTAGGAACTGTAATGTGGGAGCACCACTATAAACTAATAGTTTGTCGAGTGGGAGTACCACTATAAACGACCCCTTTCCTACTAAGCCGAATGTGTTTGTGTGATAACACTAGGGGCCAGGTAGTTTGAGATTTTTTCCTTTACTAAAATACAAATATACCTATTGCCCATAGGAAACGCGTAGTAGCTATTAACCAGAATCTTTAGGTTTAAGGTTTAATGCAAATAAGGAGAGAAGCATGGTCTCTCCTTTGGTCTGTTCTTTGTATGGAACATATGGGTTGTTTCCACGTCATGCGAGGAAATAACCTACTCTACTAAACAAGAGGTAAAGCTTACCTTCTTGGTTTATCTTTCAGAAGTTTAATAACTTAAATCTAGTTTTCTAGAATATAGGCTATTAATCCTCTTTCTTTTTCCAAATGTGGCGCAGTTTTCTGGGCCACCTATAATCCTTTCCCTATAAACATTTCATGTTCTTGCATGACTGTAGGATTGATATGGCTAATTCATTTCGGCTGGGTCATTCAAACAGACTTCAATAAGAAAATAACTGTTTATATTTTATTTTAGTGATATTCAAGGAAACAAGGCCAGTAGGGATCTGAGGACAGATCTTACTCAGTTCAATACTCTCTCTTGATTAGTGAAAGTTGTTTTATTTGATTCATTCATTCATTGATTAATTTGAGTTATTGATTAATGGGAGTTGTTTTATTTGATTCAAACATTCATTGATTGATTTGATTCAAACATTCATTGATTGATTTGATTCAAACATTCATTGATTGATTTGATTCGTTGATTGATTTGATTTGTGTTATTTGATTAATTAGTTCATTGATTAATTTCAGTTGTTGATTAATGGGAGTTGTTTTATTTTATTCAATCATTCATTCATTGATTTGATTCGTTGATTCATTTGATTTGTTTTGTTTGGTGTATGGTTTTGCCGACTCATTTTATTGATTGGTTTCAAATAAAATTAATGGATGGAAGAAGGGAAAATAAACAGGCTGCAGTTCTGCAGATTCCGCCTCAACCACGACAAATACAGCCACCCACAATACAGGCTGCTCCTCTGCCCCCCTCTGCAAAGACTACGAAGTTGGAGATGTCAACACGTCTCTGAGGAGGAATCGACGATCAAGACAAGAAAATGAAGTCACAGGAATGAAAGGGAGCTCAGTCATACTCCCATGTAACATTGGACTCTATAACGCAGACGCTGTATGGACAAAACAAGACAGGAAACTCAGCGAACTACACTCAAAATCCACACATGGGAACAGAATGAAACAATTTTGGAGTTCTTCACTCCTCATCAAAGATGTCAAAAAGGAAGTTGAAGGACAATACGAACGCAGAGATCCGAATTTTCCTTTGTTTGACTGTAAGTATCCGACCCTAACAGTAAAGGAGAACAGTGAAAATCTAACACAACCATTAGCAACTTCAACGGAAACAGAAACTCTCATGACTCTAAGTCCACGCAGTACTTTGAAACCAGCTCTCTCAAACTCAAGTACCATCTTTGTCTCTACCACCATCAACACACTGAAACCGGATTATCTGAGCACAGAAGCCTCCACTGCGAGTATAGCCTTGACTATCGTAACCAGAATCCCACAAGATCCAGAAGGACCCCAGCAGAAGCAACAAAACCAGGATTTGGAAATCCAGGAACGGTCTGGTTCTATAAGACATCGAAGACAGTTCGAGCAGGAATTACGTCTGGATGGTGTGGGAGTTCCTAGAGGTGTGCCCAGTGAGTTTAAAGCTATATCTTCAGTGTCGCTTGGAGTTGCATCTTTCTTCTTGCCCTCGGTTGGAATAAACATCAACGCAGATTGGATTAACTATATATATTACAACCAACAAAGATTCATCGTCTTTACCTCTGATGCGTTGGGAGCATTAGGGAAGCAGCTTGCAGCAACTAGTGAAATGGCCTGGCAGAACAGACAAGCATTGGATCGAGGAGGAGTGTGCTCAAAAGATTAAGGGAAGAGGTCAAAGAGAATGCTGGATACCAAAGCAAATGGATGACCTGGATGGAGACATCCTTAGGAAGATCCTTAGCCTACTTTGCCAGGGTAGGAGCCATCTTTGGAGTTGGTCTGATTGTCGTGATCCTGATAATCAGTTGTGCTATTCCTATCATACGAGGAATGATAACGCGGGGTATTGATAGAGCGATGAATATACAGGCAGTTTAGATGGCTATCATGCGAACAGAAGAGTATGAAGGCCGATGTTTGTATTCAATTCCTGAAGATCGGTACACAGTACCTAAACATCAGAGTGTGTGAAGAAGATGTTGGAGGGGATGCGCCTTGGACAAGGGCAATCATTCAAAATACTGTGGAAGACAATAAACTATGGACAGCTGGAAAATACCCATCCATTCAGAATTTTTAATTTTTATTTTGTTGTCAGACCGACTGAGTTTTCCTTTGGAACCCTGGTGACCACAAGATGTAGCTGATCTTGTGTTTCATTGGTGGATTTATTTGTGTTTCATTGGGGGATTTTTTTTGTGTTTTATTGAAGGA